>CM053595.1:294796120-294818915 GCA_028646575.1 Pseudocheirus occidentalis
GGGAGAGAGGGAGGGGAGGGGGGAGAGAAGAGGGAAGGGAGGAGGGGAGGGAGGGAGGGAGGGAAGAAGGAAGGACCTATTTTGTGCTAACTTCTCTGGGTCTCAGTTTCCTCAACTGTAAAAGGAAGGGGCTGAACTAGATGACCTCTGAGATTCCATCCAGTTTTAACTCCATGTATGATCCCAAGTCCTGCTTTTGGTACCTCCTGGCTGGGTGGTCCTGGTCAAATCAGTTAATACAGTAGAATGTAAACTCCCCCAGGGCCAAGGCGGTTTCACTTTTTTACTTGTACCCTTAGTTCCTGGCACAGTGTTAGCGATCAGCCACCACTGCCAAGATACTTGAGAGGTGCTTAATAAACTATTACTGACTGGCCTCATCTCTCTGTACCCCTAGGCTAAGACTATAAATCATGGAGCAGATGTCAATCTTCATCAATCAGGGGAGCTCACACACCAGGAGTGCCCCAGATGAAATTATATGCTTGTTTCCCCCACCCAAAATTTTTAAACTTGTTCCCCACTGTAAGCGCAGCTCTGCACTAGGCAGGCATACTGGGGTTCAGTAAAAAAGAGCCTGGATTTATAATCCAAGGAGCTGGATCCAAAGTTTACCTTTGCCTCTTGCTACCTGTGTGATCTTCCCCTCTTTCTGGCTCAAAAAAGGGAAAATTGGACTAGACTCGATTCAAATCAACAACCTCTCATTGAGCATTGGTCAGATGCCAGACACTGGGCTAGGCTTTAGGGATACAAAGACAAATGGGAAACAATCCCTGTCCTCAAGAAGCTTACTTTCTAAGCAGGTAAGCCAAAGTTCCCACCCAGCTCTGACTCTCTTACCCTATGATTTCATCCTGGATCAAACCAATGATCCATTCAACGTAGACTCTTCTCCATCCCATACTTTCTAGTGAGGTCTCACTTGTGAGGAAGAACAGGTATGACACCATCACACCAACCTTGGATATTTAGGGTTTAAGTGAAAGATTCCTAATATCCTTGTAGTCTCCCATCATGGAACTTCACCCAGGACTTTCTCTGAGCCTATTTTTATTTGCATCCAGATGGGTCATTTATAGCCCATAGATGTTTTCTCTCCTCTTGGCCATGAACCAAGTGTGACTACAAAACCCTCCAATCTCAGCAACTGCACACACCCAGTGGTTGGTCTCCACATTAGATGCACAGTGACAAATATTTCAGGCTGAGATCCTGGCAGCCTCCACCATGACTGGTTGAGTTCAAGACCCACTTGATTTCCAGTAGGCCTGGCAGACCCTTACTTCTACATTCAGTCAGCCAGCCTAGTGGTGCTAATATGCCCTGAAATGCATTACACCCATAACTCAAGCAGGCATATGTTTCCCTGGACCCAACCAATCTTTTAGGAACTGGCCAAGTTTCCATTTAGAAGAAAAGTGGGGTGGGAGAGTAAGAACAAGAATGTAGGGAATTCATTGGCCTCACTGTTCCTTATCCTTATATCTGACAAGTCTGGCTTACCCAGAAAGTGATTTTATCACTTATATTATAAGCATTGTTTGCTTTTTTGCCAATGACATTTGCATTCACGCGTTTGTATATTATCTGAGGTTGCTCGTTGACAAGAAACAGTTTCAGCTCACAAAGAAACCTCATTTATGATTGTTTCTGGGATTGGTTCCAAAGCTATTTCCCCTCTGTCATCGCTACAGTCAGTCGACAGGCATTGATTGAGTGTTTACTATATGCCAGGGTTGGTGCTAAGCAATATGGATGCCAAGAAAAGCAAAAATCATAGTTTCTTCCCCCCTTACAGAACTCCCATTCTATTCTAATGGGGAGACAACATGTGAATAACTAGGAGCACAGAAGACATATACAGAGTAGATGGGTGGTAAACTGAGAAGGAGGGGCGGTAGTACCCAGGAGTGCCAAGAGAGGCTTCCTGTAGGTGATAACATTTGAGCTGGGTCTTGAAGAAGCCAGAGAAACTAGGAGGTAAAGCTGAGGAAGGAAGGCATTCCAAACAGGTCAAAGGTCCAGAAATGGGAGACAGAGCGTCACATATAAATTTTATAGGTATATAGATATGTACACACGTGTGTATAATGCACAATGCAAATATACATATATGTATGTAAATATCCAGATACATTTGTTTAATTACATTAAGTAATTATAATATGATATATACAATAATATATATTATTATACATTATATTAAACATATTAGATGCCATTATATAATATATGATCAATTATATCTTAAAATAAATTTATCTATAAGCACTCTATATTTGTATGTATATATTTAAATAATATAAATGTATATATATCACATACATAGATAACCATACATGTATATATAATTACATGTAAAGTGTGTGTGTGTGTGTGCGTGTGTTTGAACTGGCCAAGGTTGCATTTCATAGGATCATAGATTTAATTCTACAAGGAGCCCTAGCAGTCACCCAGTTCCTCCTTGCCTTTTATTTTACAGAGGAGGAAGCAGGCTCAGATATGACTATGTGTCACACCACCATAAGCATCCAAGGCAGGATTTGAAATCAGGTCTTCTCAGCTCCAGATCTAGGGTTGTATCCATTATATCACTGAGCCGTCTCCAAAGAAGCCGAGATCCAAGAAATTTTAGTGACTGGCCCAAGGGCACACCAAGAGTTATCATCAGGGGTGGGATTCGAATCCAGATCCTCTGGCTCAAGAGTGATCATTCTTTTCACTGTAATATGTTGCCTTCCTAGTGACTCTATAAAGTAGGTATTACAGTTATTTTTAATTTGACAGACGAGGAAACTGCAGTCAGGCTGTGTGACTTGACCGTGGCTACACAACTAGAAAATGTCAGAGGGAGGATTTGAACCCAGATCTTCCTAACCCGAAGCCTTATCTCTTGTCACAGGTGTGTGCATGGGGCCTGCCAGTATGGCCAGGTACACCTAATGTGTCAGCAGCCTCAGGGTGTTTGAGAGGCTCAGGATTCAGAGCTTGTTTGAGGACTGGAGGGGGAGAAGGGAGGATAATGACTCTCCCAATCTCTGATAACTCCTGTTTGCTATAGCCGCGGCTGCCGTTACTCTGGGTTCCTTTTTCCACATATTTGCTTCCCCCAGAGGCTCACGAGCAGGAGGAAGAAGCAGATGGAGCCAGTGATGTTATGCCAGCCCCCAGAGCGTGGCCCCTCAAGACTTTTCTCAGTCTCCGCGGTGCTGCCTGTCCTTCTCCCAGGGGCTTCTGCTTGGAGGAACACAGTGCCTGATGGGGTCCCATCTCCCCGGGAGATGCCTGGTTACTCCAGCCAGCCACAGCTGGGTCAGACAAAAAGGAACTCGACACGTTTTTCTTCTTCAACAGCCTTGGCCATTCTATTTTCTCAGCTTTGAGGGTGATGCTTGATCTAAGGAGAATCCACTGATGTGTCCAGAAAGGGAAACCAGCTTGTTTGGGATGAGGTTCAGCTAAGCCCACAGCCTTACTGGTTAGGTCTGGGCTCAAGCTGGCAAGGACAAAGTCACTTGGAAAATATGACTGTTTTTTCCAAGTCTGCCTCTTAAGACTTCAGAACAGTTCAGGCTAAGATGCAGAGTGAGGCGGGGCAAGGCTCTGAAGCAGCTGGGTCAGAGCCAGCTAGGAGTCAGCAGACTGCTTGATGGCCTTCGGCAGCTCACAACTTCCCAGCACCTGTTCCCTCTTCTGTAAAACAGCAGGGTCAAACGAGGCAGCCTTTAGGGTCCTGGAAAGTACTAAAATTCTAGTAGTCAGTTTGGGGTTCAAGTTAAAATTCAAATCAATTCAGCAGGTTCGGGCTCCTTTGAACTCAGAACTATGCTGTGTCTCCACAGAAACACATTAAAAGACAGTAGCAGAGGGCAGGTAGGTGGCGCAGTGAATAGAACATTGGCCCTGGAGTCGGGAGGAGCTGAGTTCAAATCCAGCCTCAGACACTTAACACTTACTAGCTGTGTGACCTTGGGCAAGTCGCTTAACCCCAATTGCCCTGCCTTCCTCCTCCAAAAAGAAAAAAAAAAAAGACAGTACTGGGCAGAGCTGTAACTAAGGAGCGGACAACAGAGCTTTGTCACTGGGTACTGAAGTCGGGGGCACCACATCCAGAAGTCATGGACCACATTTAAGTTGCTATTTAACAACATGGAAACAATAGAGTTTAACTGAGCAAGATATTTTTTTTTATGTGGATATGGGTCTGGATCTATATTTTCACTAAGTACAAGGGAACTCCTGGTATGAAAACTGCCTTTATTAATATGGACTAGAAATCTGACTACAAGTTATAGTCTTAGGGAGCATACTTGCTCCAAGTCATAGCTAATACATCTTAGGGAAAGGATTCGAAGATAAGTCTTTCTGAAAGCTTGGTACTCAATCTAATGTACCAGGTTGCCTATTGGCTGGCTAGTTAAAATGAGAAGCTATTAGGAGGGTCACTGGGGCAAGCTCCTCCCCTGCCCCATTCTATTGCTGGGGCCACCCCCCATCACCTGTCACCCTCACAACTGGTGGCCCCATATGGGATACCTAGTGTCTCTGCCCCATGCACCAAGGAGCATTTTTCACACTGTGCTAATTGCACTAGGTTAAAAAAAATCTTCTGGTTACAGCTCTCACATCAGGACTTGGTCGGCATAGAGTATATGTTCCCATTACTCTGTCTGGATGATGATAACTAGTATTTATGGGGTACCTCCTAGGAGACAGGAGTCGTGCTAAGCCCCTTACAAATAGTGTCTCATTGGGTCCTCTTATCTGGGAGATAAGGGCTACATTTGACAGCTGAGAAAACTGAGGCTAAGAGACAGTCACTGAGAAGAAACTGAGACAGAAGTTAAGTGACTTGTCCAGGGTCACACAGCTAATAAGTATTGAGAGTCCAAATTTGAACTCTGGTCTCCCTGACTCCAGGACCAGGGTGCTAACTGCAGCACCACCAAGCTGCCTCCTTCTGTCTATCTTGAAACAGGATGTGGCCGTATCCTGACTTGGACACCAGCACCCTAGGTATCCAGAACCAGCTGTCCTTCCTCCACTATCTGGAAGTCCCTCACAGTACCAATAGTGGTGTCTGGCTCAGTGTGTGATCTCCTAGACCCAGACCATTCATGTCTGTGTGGGCGTCTCTGGGTGAATTTCCAGAAGCAGCCTTCCCATGACTTGGGTCTATCCTGGTCCTTCCAAAAAGCATCATAGGGTACAAGATCCAGGGCAGGAAGGAGCCCAGGAAGACCACCCGTCTGGTTCTCCCCTTCCTCATTGTACAGACAGGGGAATGGACACCAAGATTTCCCAGTGACCAAGAGGCAGGACGGGCTAATATGTACAGAGCGTATAAAACATAAAACATGTCAGGCGTTTTTCGCAGAATGCTTTACAGACATAAGCTCACTTGATTCCCACAACTCTGGGAGCTGGAAGCTATTGGGATCTATATTTTACTATTGTGGAAACTGAGGCAGATGGCAGGGAAGTGACTTACCCAGAACCACACAGTTAAAAGTATCTGATCAGGACAGCATTTGAACTCAGGTCTCCTTGACTCTGGGCAGCAAGGTGTCGCGCTGCCTAGAGTGCAGGGCCTGGATTTGGGAGGACCTGAGTTCAAATGCTGCCTCAGACACTTAGTAGGTGTGTGACCTGGACACGTCACGTTACCCTGTTTGCCTCAGTTTCCTCACCTGTAAAATGAAAAGGAAATGGCCAACCACTTCAAGATCTTTGCAGAGAAAACCTCAAATGGGGTCACCTGAGTCAGACATGACTGAACAGCAGCTTCTTGACTGCGAGCCCAGCTACTAAATATGAAACCAAGTGCTCTGACTACAAATCCAGAACTATTTCTGTGACCTTTAAAAAATAATGTAATATGCGGTTAAGATTAAAGATAAGAGGCACTCAATAAACATTTTCAAATGAATAAATGAAAATCCCCTAGCACAGCTCTGAGTGACATTAGGCATTAAATAAATGAAAATCTTTCTTATGTCACCAGCAGCATCACCACCATCATCATCATCACCACCATCATCACCACCACCACCATCATCATCATCATCATCATCATCATCATCATCATCATCATCTTCATCTTCATCTTCATCCATTCTTGGCAGAAGCATTTATGAAACACCTGTTCTACAAGCTTCTTATGAGCAGGGGCTGTTTCGTTCTTTGCACCTCTATCCCCAGCACCTAACGCAATGCCTAGCACATAGTAGGTGCTTTCAAAATATTTGCTGAATGATTTCTTGCAAGTAGAAACACAGCATGGAGGATCTACAGAAGTCTGTCCTTGGTGGCACCAAAGCAAGCCACTTCACTGTTGCCTGCCTCAGTTTCCTCATCTGTAAAACATAGTACTACCCCCCCAGGGTTATTGCAAGGATCAAATGAGGTCTTTTTTTTTTTTGCAAAGCTCCCAGGACCTCTAGGCAAATCTCTAAAACTTGTGGTACAGATAACTTTCCAATCTGTATCAATGAAGGGAGTTTCCAAACTGGGAGCTCCTTACACGTGACCAGAGTATCTTATCCCACCCACGTAATGTATAAAGGCACCATGCTGGCACCTGGTGATAAAAAGACAAAAATGAAATATTCCCTGCCCTCAAAAAGCTTTCATGGGGATGTGCTTAGGGTTCCTAACCTTTGTCCAGGGTCTTCACTCTCTTATGTAAACTGCAATCTTATCCAACTAACAACATCAATGAGATCTTAGCCCACCAAAAGAACACACTATGCTGGGATCCTCAGTGTCTTTCTACCAAAAATCTACTGAATGAAGCAACAAATGATTTTTCTTGGTGGGGTTTTCAGCCTTCCACACACTCACGTTTCATCAGTGGGAAAGATCCTGTCACATGCTCCTCTTAGCTGCCGAAGGGACTTCTTTAGGAAAAAGTCACTGCCCAGTGAGCTCTGGTGCTTCCCTATGCCCTCCTGAATCAAACTGAAAAGCCTCTGTTTGGCCCTTCAGGCCCTTCACAACCTGGACCCTTCCTGCCATCCCAGCCTTAGAATGTCTCTCATTCTATTTCCCAACTTTACATTGGCTTTAGTGTTGCTCATACAAGACGCTGCACCTCCACAGCTCATAACTTTGTCCTACTTGTCTTCATGCCTACAGTGCCCTCTCTTTTCACAGCCACCTGCTGGCTTCCCTGGCTTCCCTCAACACTCAGCTCAAATCCATTCTCTGCAGGAGGTGGTTCCATTTCCTCAGCCACTGGTGCCTTCCCTCTGAAATTACCATTCCCCTACTTTTTTCTTTGTCTTTCTTCCTTTTTCTTCTTTCCTTCCTTTCTTCCTTTCTTTTCCCTCCTTCCTTCCTTTGTCTTTCTTCCTTTGTGTTTTCCTTCTTCATTTTTTCCTTCCTCCCTCCCTCCTTCCTTCCTTCCTCTCTCCCCTCCTTCCTTCCTTCCTTCCTTCCTTCCTTTCTTTTCTTCCCTTCCTTCTCTCTCTCTCTCTCTCTATATATATATATATGTATATATATACACATATAGAAAATATATATAATATATACGGTATAGATGGAAGATGATCTCAAAGGGAAAATGTATAGCATGTACATATATATGACAATGTGTGTGCATACGTACACATATGTGTGCATACACACACATAGTTGTTTGTATGTCATCTTCCCAATTTGAATGTGAGCTTATTAAGGGTAGGAGAAATGTTTTTGCCTTGCTTCACATACCCCAGTAGTCAGTACAGCACCTAGCACAGAATAAGCATCTAACAAGGGTTTGTCAACTGGCTCTAAAATAAGCCTTGGATTCGGATTATTAGGAGGGGCTGCTTTATAGGGTGACTGAGAAAATCAGACTTTTATAGGGTAGTTTGACTCATCTGTCCCAAGTTCCTCCCACTCTCTCAGCCTCCGAGGGATTAGTTAGGCTTTTGGATGTCACCTGCTACGGAATCATCAAAGGCTTGGAATCTGATCAAGGACCCCTAGGTCCAAACCTTCCTCTTTTGCTAAGTCCCTGGGGCCCATCAGACACCACTGCTGCCTTCATCTGAGGAATGAAAGGCAGGCTCAAATGGCGTCCAAGTTAGTTAACCTATCAGTGTCTACTCCGAAGTCTCTATGGGCTTGAGTAACCCATCTTCATTGACAGGAGGCAGTTTCTGTGCCTACCAGTATGCTGCACCCATGAAATAACAAATCTGGACCCCCCAAAAGGCTAATCTAATCCTTAATCCCACCCTAGTGTGGCAGAGAGAGATCTGGTTTAAGCACCAGAAGGTTTGGGTCTGTCTTGGTGTGGAACACTATCCTCAGCCTAGACTTCTCTCTCCTTGGGTCCTGCTTGGGAGGGTAAAGATCCGGGGGTTGTGGAATCATAGATCAAGGACAGGAAGGGCACTCAAGCATCACCTGATCCCGGACTCTTCTTTTTCCCAATGAGGAGACTGAAGCCCGGATGGCCGAAGTCACTCACTCAAGGTCACCCAGGTTGTAAGGTTTCAGAGGAGTCAGAATTTGAATCCAGGTTCTTTGACTATAAATCCAACCCTCTTAAGACTCTATGGAAACATCATGCATTGGCCCCATCCAAGAGCTTCCTCAAGCTCATGAGGCAACCAGATGAGAAACGTTAATGACATCCTCCTCCAGGAGAAGCCCTTTGGGGGAAAAGGGAGGATGCCCCACTTTTTCACTTGTATTCTTATTGCCTGGGAATAATAAATGCTTGTGACTGACTGACTGACCGACTGTTTGAGCTTGGATTTAGCCTCTCTGAGCCTCAACATTCTCTTCCACACCTGTTGGGTGGACCACATGAGATCGTGCGTCTTTGTGTCCAAAACACTCTAAGCCTGACCTACGATGAGCTGGAAGGATCAGAATCAGTTATAAGTGAACATTATAATCCTCAGGTGTTCTAACTGGCATTGATGCAGCATTTTAATGTTTGCAGAGAGATTTACCCACATTGCATTTTCTCCCTGGATCCTCATGACCACTGCTTTCCATATAATTGACCCCATTTTAGAGGTGAGGACACTGAGGCTGAGGGGGTCTGAGAGATTTGTCCAGAGTCGCTCAGTTATGAGAGTAGGAAATGAGTACTGTGTCCTGAATTCAAGTCCAGCACCTTCTCCTTCAGGCAGTGAGGTGGTACGCTGCTTTGAATACTGGATCTGGGAGTCAAGAAGGCCTGAGTTCAGATCCTGCTTCAGACCATTCCTGCTTGGGATGCTGGGCAAGTCATTTAATCTCTGTGCCACAATTTCCTCATCTGTAAAATGGGGATAATGACAGCACCTACTCTCTGAAGGAAGACTAGGGCAGCTAGGAGGCACCATAATGCACAGAGCTCTGGGTCTGGAGTCAGGAAGACATCCTCCTGAGTTCAAATCTGGCCTCAGACACTTCCCAGCTGTGTGACCCTGGGCAAGTCACTTAAACCTGTTTGCCTCAGTTTCCTCATCTGTTAAATGAGTTGGAGAAGGAAACAGCAGTATCTCTGCCAAGAAAACTCCAAATGGGGTCATGAGGAGTCAGACGTGACGCAAAGTATGACTGAAGAACAATACCCTGAGAGAGCTGCGCTGACCAAACATGATCATTTCAGTAAAACTCTTTAGTTCAACATAAATGGTAGTGACTGTTGCTATATCACTCCTCCTCTAACATCTGTTTGGGAATCTGTTTAACGGTAAAGGCTCAGCCTTCAGACCTAACCCTAAACACCCCCGACTCAGAAATCATCTTGCCCAAGGCTTTCATTTTATAGCTACTGAAACTAAGAATCAGGGATTTTCACCGACTTGCCCCTGATTGCATATGGATTGTATGAGAAGGGGGATCTGAACCCAGGTCTTCTGATTCCGAAGCCAGCACACTGTCTGCTGAACCACACCACTCTCTATCTAGGAGAACCTTGGCAGAGCTAGACGGAAGACCAGGGAGACCGCATTTCAAATCCCACCTCCAACATTTACTAGCTGTATGAACTTGGACAAGTAGCTTGACCTCCCCAGGCTTCAGGCAATTTAGGGACAAAATCACAGTTCATTGATGTAAAGTCCAGCATGTTGTTATACGTTCTCTTAGGCTAGAAAGTTTTTTTTTTTTAAGTTTCCCATTCCCCCTTTAGAGTCACACCCCCTTTTCCCTCCACTCCCTTCCCCTTCAGAGTCACCACAATCACAGAGAATGCTCCGGCCCCAAAGACAATCTTTGAGGTATATGTTATCTAGTCCTCTAGTGCCACAGATTTTTGAAAGAGCAAAATCACATAGGACATTTGTAACTCTTCCACAGGCTTTTCTTACAGGACAACAGGAATGGACGGGCATCTCAGAACACAGACGTGATCCTAACAACATGTCCCTGAAGGATAGAGGGCATGTGGCAGAGTGCAACAAGGACAAGGCCAGGAACACCTGGTACTGGCCCAAAACAGTCCCAACTAGTGCTAGGGCTTTGGGTAAGTCACTTGACTTGTGCCTGGGCAATGAGGGGATAGACAAGATGGTCCCTAAGATCCCTTCTAACTCAGATAATTTATGAATATATCATAGAATACTCAATTACTGGAACTTGGTATAGAGGGGCAAGGGTTAGATTTGGAGTCAAGTCAGAGGACCTGGGGTCAAATCTCAGCACTGAACCTACCATGGAACCACAAACTCTCTGGGCCCTCTCTTTTCTTATCCATAACATGTAAGGGTTGGATTGTAAATAAGATGTTTGCAAACCTTAAAATGCCATAGTTACTGCTATCATTTCTGTTATGATGACCTTTAGTGTTCCAGCTCTGAATCCCATGACCTCTCATGATTCTAGCTTCTGGTCTTTTATGGGGTAGCAGCGTCTGGCCTCATTCATCTCATTCACTAAGCTCAAGACCCCCTGACTCCCAACCTCCCACCTCTACCATACACATACATAAAAAAAAATAAAACCTGGCACCTACCTGTCAAAGACTACTGCAGAATATGCCCGCTCGGCAAAGACCACATCGGCCGCCCAGAGCTCTTTGGTGGTCTTAAGGCCCCGGCCTTTGCCTTCTGAAGTGAACACTTCGACTTTCTCCATGCTTCCTATTGTCATTGCAGAAACCTCCCTGGCCCAGCACGGCAGATCTTAGCTGCTGCTATTTCAACACCTTCGGCATCCCAAAGACCAAGTCCATAAATGGTCTCGCCACCGCCCCTTCCCTACACAGCCTTCCTCCCACCCCACACTCACCTCCTCCCCTTCTGCCTGTTATAGTACTGCCCACAGGATTTGGGGTAGGGTGGGCAGGGCAGAGGGGAGGGGAGATTGCTCCTACCCATTCACCCACCCCTCAGTTGTCAGGACCAGTCAAAGCTGAAAAAACAAGGACTGAGGATTATCTCTATTTGCCACTTGGATCTAAAAACATTTAGTGTGTGCTTTCCCAAGCTGTGTGTACATGTTTAGAAAACCCAGACCCTAATTCATGCTCCTGCTTCATGAAGGAGTGGGGAGTGCTGGTTCACTGGATATTTTTAGCTGCCAGATGCTTCTGTCTATCAGGAGGCAACAGCTGAAACAGTGATTGGAGGAAAAGTGGTATTTGTTGGGGCCCTTTCTAGTACCAAGATCAGGAGGGACCAAAGGGCCTGAGCTGGGGTGGGGGGTAGCAGCTGCTGACAAGGGCCCCAGCCTCTCTCCCCAACTAGGGCTGTGGGAGCCAGTGGAGACAGTGCTGGAGCCAGAGTCAGGGAACCAAGACCCAAATCCAAGTCTTGTCCTCTACGCCCCATGCAATCTTGGCCGATTCACTTAACTTTTCTGAGAATATAAACAGTCATCACATCATAGCTCTGGGGGTCTTGACCTGTGATTTCATCAGTGTAGAAAACTCCTGCTTGGAAAACTCCATCTGCCAATGTACATCAGCAGCTTAGACTCAGAGAGTTGCCTGGGTCGCTGAAAACTTTAGTGACATCCCCAACCCAGAATGTGTCAAAGTCGAACCTGGATCTTCCTAACTTTACAGGATCATGGATCATACACCTAGAGCCAGCAGGGGCTGTTAGAGGACATCAAGCCTGATCCCCTAATTTTACAGATGGGGAAACAGAGGCACATAAAGTGAAGAGGCATTCCTTAGGTCATCCAGCGAGCAAGTAGCAGAACTAGAACTCCAGAAGTGCTGTATTTTCCATAGTGTATTTCTACACGGCTGACCTTCCATCTGACATCCCATGCTGCCTCCCATTTCTGAAATTGAAACAAACACTCTCGCCTATCAGAAATTTACCTGATTTTACACTTTTAGGACCTAATTGTGGCATCTCAGAGACCTCACCGTCCTGCCTTGAGCTAGAGTGACTTAAGGGACTTACAGCATTACAGGAGCATCTATTGTAGCTTGGAGGACATTGGTGGAGTATCATGTTCAAAAACAACAGAGACCAGTACAGGCAGATGGTAGAATGTGTGGCAGGGGAGACATGTGAGAAGACTGGGGAGGGAGGAAGGGACTAGACTGTGAAGGACTGTGAAGGACAACAGAGGATGTCAAATTTGATCCTGGAGGCACAGGCAGCCACAGTTTACTGAGCAGGAGGGTGACATGGACAGAACCAGCAGCAAAGCAAAGGATGCATTGGAGCGGTGTTCCAGGAACAATGGATACTAACCCATCCCCCTACCCTTCCCCTTTTACAAGAGTTAGGCTACTTTTGCCTTAAAAAATATTAGAACCACCCTCAAGACTCAGATGGTTTGGGAAACTAAAGACTAGTAGACCACCATGGGCACCTCAGAGGCAGGGGAGCTTCATTCAGCTAAATAAATGGGCTGTCCTGAATGCCTGTCCTTATTGAATAAATTTCTTCTGCTTGGCTAACAAAATCTCGTTACTGGTTGAATGACCAATAGCTGTCTTGCTACATTCCAGTGTTGGACTTAAACTACCAGGAGAGTAGTCTAAGCCAAGCCCAGTCCAGAACAAATGGAAAGAAACTGAAGGCAGGAAAACCGAGAATATTATTGATCTAGCAATAAAGCCTTGTACCTACCTCTTTAGGCTTTAACAATCAAGGAAAATAAATATCTAACTGATTATGTATTTATTATAATATAACTGCTCTAAAATCTGTCCATACTTGTCAACCCATTGGGTTATTTATCTTACTATTTAGAATGTTCTGCCTGAATGGGGGAATAAAGCGTTGGGTAGAAAAGAAAAGGAGCTGACCTGATTGTAAGAAGGAGTCCCACCCTGAGATCTCCCTATGCAGATGGAATCGTGCATCTGGTTCAAAAAGATAAATAAGCAATAAAGTAGCACCTGGTGTCCTCCATACCTCTCAGACAATCGTGTGGCTGTGACACCTTCTCTAAGGGTCTTGTCTGTTCCCTTCTCCTGTTTTCATCAAGGACATCCTTAGTATGTGTGAACTGTTCTCAAAACGGTTTTATAAAGAGCAGAAAAAACAGGCATGGTGGTCAAAAGCAATTGATGTCGTCTTGATAACCACACCCTGGGGATATGATATCTAGGATTTTTTTTAATGCTTTTCCCTTCTTTGAAAGACTTTTTAAAAAATCAGTTGTTGAGTGCCTTTCCTATTGGGACATTATTCCAAGGACATGCATCTTCTAAGTGCTTTTGGTCAGAAACAGCTCCTCTTCCTTCCTTAAGCACCATTTACACTTCCTCTTGTACTTTGGTACTGGGACATTCCACATAAATCCAAAGAAGAGGCTTCCACTGTTGGCAATGGTAAATGCACAGCTATAAAAATGCTAGCAAGTCTCTTCTGTTTTGCATTTATCTGTTGTCTTCCAAAGGTTCTTGGGCTGACCTGATTGAGTTAGGTCTCCTATCAAGTTCTCTATAGGCTTGTTTCACCCTTTTCTACCTTCTATTCTTTTTTTTCCGCTTTTTGTAGGGGGCATGGCAGGGCAATTGGGGTTAAGTGACTTGCTCAAGGTCACATGGCTAATAAATGTTAAATGTCTGAGGTTGGATTTGAACTCAGGTCCTCCTGACTCCAGGGTCAGTACTCTATTCACTGGGCCACCCAGCTGCCCCTACTACCTTCTATTCTTTTGTGATTTAGACGTAGATCTTAGATTTAGGATGCATTTATTAAGTGCCTACTGAGTTCCAGGTACTATGCAAACTGCATCACAAATATCTCATTTTTTCCTCACAACCACCTTGGGAGAAGGCATTATTATGATTTTCATTTTATAATTGAAGAAACTGAGGCAAACAAAGATTAAGTGACTTGCCCAGGGTCATATAGCTAGTAAGTGTCTGAAGCAGGATCTGAACTCAGGTCTTCCTGACTCCAAGCCCAGGACTCTCTCCACTATGCCATCTTGACCCCATTGTGAAGCAGCCCTTGTCTTAAATATATATCCATGGTTACAAAGAGCTTTGTACGCATGATCTCATTTGGCCCTGACAATGCCCTGAGAGACAGGTGGAACACCAGAGAGTTTAAGCCACTTGTTACAGTCACCCAGGGAGTCAACGACCCAGTCAGGCCTCAAGTCCCACCCTTCTGATTTCTTTCCATGACAGCCTCACATCCACTGGGGTCGAGTGAGGCCCCCACAAAACAGAGACAGACTCTTCCTCCAGTAAGTGGGCCTCGGGATAAAGATAGCTCTACAGTAGCCAGCTTTCCTCTCCATGACTGATAATGCCTGATAATGCCAATCCCTGAGGGCCTGGAGACGCCGCTTCGGCACCAGGCTGGAGCCCTCTGCTTGAAGTAAATGCATCAGTCTGCCTGGTGCCAGAGAGACACACAGGGACTGTTTTGCTGGTCTCCTGGTTTTCGTCTTTGTTTGGATGGCCCAGAACAAAGCTTCCCTGGAATAACTAGGTTGTGCTTTTTGAGGGATGCTTAGTTATTCCTTTGGAGAATACAAAAGGGAGCGGTACGGGGCTACAGGTGAGTGCACGGGTGTCAGAAGGAGGACGGACTGCTACCAGTCTTTGACATAATGGGCATACTACATGGCTATAGGATCTGAGAGATAACCTAGCCTCAGTCTCCTGATTTCTTAGCTAAAGAAGCTGAAGCACAGAAAGTTGGAGTGATTTGCCCTCAGATGCACAGGGGTAAATCCAAAAATTTAGAGTTGGCAAGATCTTAGAGGCCATCTATTTCAACCCCTTCATTTTACACATCAGGAAACTGAGGCCCAGGGAGAGGTATGTTAAGTGACTTATCCAAGGTCATACATACAGGTAGGACAAGTCCATGATAAGTACTCTGGATGAAGAAGACAGTCCTTATCAAAGAAGCTGAGAAAGCAACCAGCTTTCTTTCTTCTTACCCCCTCTATGCTTTCAGATGGAGATTTAAACTCAAACTTTCATGTTTCCTCTTTCAATTATTTTCTGTGGTTTCAACGGTATTTTAAACTTAATGTCTTCAGATAAAAGTTTATTCTCCATTGCCTTACAAAAGTGTCTTAAACTATGATCAAAATGCATTCTGGGGTAGTTTTATATCATAGAATTTGTAAGCTGGGACTCTCCCATTCTAGTCTGGTGTTTTTGAAACCACTTGGGGACAGGGCAAGTCAATACTGATGATTGATGTTCTTGGTCATCCAATAAATCTCGTAATAAGCAAAGAACTTTAAAGGTTCATTTTTAATTTTTTGCCTCTAGAAAAACAAATAACCAAAAGTCCATTGTCTAAAAATCTCAGTTCTCAACTTCTGGGGTTGTATTACTCAGTAACTCTTATGAAGAAAAAATGGGAGGAGAGGGGAAAGGAGGGGAGAAAGAGAGAGAGTTGGGGAAAGAGGAGGAAGGACCTCACCTGTGAAGAATGGAAGGGAGAAAGCAGTGGAAGGAAACCTCCCACTCCAAACCAGCCCCAATAGATGAAAGTAGGCATGACTTTGGAGAATTGTGATTTCTCTCTTCACTTCCCAAGGGAGAACTCTTGACAATAAACCACCATTGCGACACCTAATGGTTGCAAATGTAGGAAATCTATACCAGGGCTTTATCTTCCACCACGCCAGCCCCCCCGCCCCCCACTCCATAAAGGCAGTAGCTTAGAATTACCAACAGCAGGTTAAGGCCTGTCTCCACTGACTGACTCAGTTAATAATGTGCTGTGTTACAGGACAAGGCACTCAAAACCTTGTGAATCAAGGATTTGCTCACCCAAAGCACCACCCTCCTTTGCACAGAAACATTTTATTCTTCTGTTTTTCTTTTCTTTTTATTTTTTAAGGTACCCTGTAATTTATGGACCAAAGACATATGGTACATCTCGACTACTCAGTGTTGATGGAGCCACATTGATCAGTGATAAGGACATGATCCTGGAGAGATGAGCCAAGCACTTCCAGTTTTCTCAACAGACCATCATCAATCAATACTGAGGCCACTGGCCTTATAACTCAGGCTGAAGCCATTCCCTCTCTAGCCAAACTCCTATTGAAAAAGAGGTTCTGAATGCCATTGGGATCCCCCCACATAACAAAGCTGGTTCTATTCCAGCTAAGATCTACAAGTCGGAAGGGGCTGTCCACCGTTCATACAAAGGTAATGGAAATTCTCTGGGTTATATGGCAAGAAAAGGTTATCTTCCAGGAGATCAAGGATGCCTGCATTGTCTATCTATATATAAAGGAAAAAGATTGTCCTGTCCTGTCCTGTCCTCAAATTCATCTGTGAGCAGTGTGAAAGAACCACAGAGTTGTTCTGATTCAAGAATTCCAGCCCAGACTGAGTCAAATAAATTCTTGTCTAAGAAACTAGATATGAGATGCTCCCTGTCTCCTCTCCACACATGACACCCATAAGACCCTCAGGACCCTCACAGGTCATTTATAAACTTTGTGGCAAGTCAGCATCCAAGTACTGCATTTGGATGGATCTCCTGTTTGCCTTGGCCAACTAAAGCATTCTGGCATCTTGCCTTGGAAACGATAGATCCCAGGTCTCATTTTAAGATTCATGGTTTGTGTACCGCCTTCCAGAACTGAAAGTTAACATTCCTTCAGGCAGGTGTTAGACCACATGACAGCTAAGGTTCCTTCCAACTCTGAGATCCTATAATTCCTTCTTTGGACCAAGTAGATTCAGCCGCTAACACCAAAAAAGTTTTCCATCACTCACTGGTCTCACTCTTCACCTGGGAACACCATTTAAGCTCTGTTCCCTCTGAATTACCCCTAGATAACTATAAGCTTCTTGAGGACAAAGGCTCATTGTTTTCTTTCCTTTCCTAGTTCCCAGAATGACACCTTGCATGTACTGAGCACTGAATAAATGCTTGTCAGATTGGATGAGATTGTGTGGGGATTATAATTGTCTAATCTGCAAGAAAAACCACTGAGGCAGAGTTCTGAGCCAATGACACTTTATTAAACCTTCATGATCCTCTCTAATGAAGTGGACCCCAGACCTTCCTCATGGTCTAAAATACCCCTTCTTCCAGGGACTTATTTTTTTAAGGCTTACTACCAGATTTGACCCTTGAACACTCTAGAAGGGCTACATAAAATACAGAATCTTATTAATTCATAGACCTTACTTCATGGGTCAAAAGTAATGCATCAGCCAAAAAATGGCATGCAAGCAGGGTGGGATCTCAGGTTGGGTGAAGAATGGGGCGTCACCGCTGACTAAGTGGTCATAAGATGATCATAAGATGGTCACCTGCTCATGTTGGACAAGAAAGAATGGTCTGGAGGTACTAAGATAAATTGGGAGACTTTCCACATAACTGAGTCACCTCCACCATGTTGGGCTCAGTTACCATCAGGAAAAACAAGGGTGGGAGACCTCTAGTTAGCTTCCTATGATGATCTGCAGTTCAAGCTCTGGGATCTAATATGCAGAACTTACAATCACTACCCCTATGACATCATATCAAACTGATTAATACCAATTGGAATAGAGTAGGAGTCCAAAGGAATTGATTCTCACAATTGGACCCCATATTGAGCCTTCTCTACCTTGTATTGGTCAATCAGTCAATAAGTATTTATCATTGTTCAGTAATTTTTCAGTCCTATTTGACTCTTTGTGACCCCATTTGGGGTTTTCTTGACAGAGATACTAGAGTGGTTTGCCATTTCCTTCTCCAGTTCATTTTACAGATGAGGAAATTGAGGCAAACAGGTTTAAGTGGCTTGCCCAGGGTCATACAGCTAGGAAATATCTGAGTATATTTGAACTCAGAAAGATGAGTCTTTTTAACTGTAGGTTCAACACTTTATGAATTATGGCGCCACCTGGTATGTATTAAGGACCTGTTATGTTCCAGGCATTATGCTAAGTTCTAGGGATACAAAGAAAAGCAAAATTCAGTCCCTGTCCTTGAGGAGCTCACAATTTAATCAAGGGGAGAGCATGCAGACAAGCTATATGCAGGACAAATTAGAGATAATACAGAAGGAAGGCGCTAGAATTAGGAGAGACTGGGAAAGATTTCTTATCTTAAGGATGCTTAGACTCTTTGTTTCCTTCCGCTGCCTTCCCTATATGCTTCTTCCTACCATGAAACCTCTTTCCAGATTTCTATTCTGTTCTGGTCTTTTCATCAGGAATGCTTGAAAATCTTCTATTTCAATAAATACCCATATTTTTCCCTGAAGGTTTATACTTACTTATTCTTGGTAGAGTATTCTTAGTTGTAACCCTAGCTCCTTTGCCTTCCAAAATATCATATTCCAAACCCTCTGCTCTTTTAATGCAGTAGCTGCTAAATCTTGTGTGACCCTAACTGTGACTCCACAGCATTAGCATTTCTTTCTGGTCACTTTCAATATTTTCTCCTTAATCTAGGAATTCTGGATTTGGGCTAAAATATTTCTGGGAGCTTTCATTTTGGGATTTCTTACAGGAGGTTAAAGGTGTAGTTGTTCCATTTCTACTTTGCCCTCTGGTTCTAAGATATCTGAGCAGTTTTCCTTTATAATTTCTTGAAATGTGTCTAAATTTTTTTCAACCTCCCCTCAATTTATTTTCCAAGTCAATTGTTTTTTCTATAGTTCACATTTTTCTATTGTTTCACAGTTTTTTATTTTTGATGTTTTTTGATATCTCATAGAGTTATTAGTTTCCACTTGACCAACTCTAATTTTTAAAACGTTATTTTCTTCAGTGAGATTTTGTACCTCTTTTACTATTTGGTCAATTCTGATTTTTCAGGAGTTATTTTCTTTGGAATTTTTTTATGCCTCTTTTACCAGGCTGTTAATTTTCTTTTCATATTTTTCTTGCATCATCTTCATTCTTTTCACAATTTTTCCAGAACTGGGTTTGGCTTGTTTTTCATGGTTACTATATAAGAAGTCTGGGGTAGTTTGGGCAGTTGTAACCTCTCACTCCTCATGGATAAAATAAGAAAAATAATAGCATCTACCTCTTAGGGTTGTTGTAAAGATGAAACAAGTTGTTAGTAAAGGGCTTAGCACATTGCCGGTCACATAGTAGGTGATAAGTGTTTGTTCTCTGCTTTTTCCCTATGTGTACTCTACAGTCCAGTCCAGACTGACCTCCTTACTATTCCTCATATACAACACTCCCATATCCCATCTCCATGCCTTTGCTCTAGCTGGCCCCCATACCCAGAAGACACACTTAGCTTTATAGATTTAGAGCTAGAAGGAAACTTGGATCTTATGGGGTCCAACCCTGCACTTTATAGATAGGGAAACCGAGAGAGAGTAAAAATTGCGTGGGGTCATATGGGTACTAAATTCCTGGGGAGGGAGTCCAAGTCAAGCTTTCTTGACCTTCCTCTAACTGCAAAGCCACCGTGTTCTGTGCCACTTTGTCCCTCAGCCATGCCTCACTCCTCACTATTACTTCTTAGAATGCTTCATCTTGTTCCCTTAAAGCTCAGTTCAAGGACTACCTTACGTCCAAAGTCTCTCCTGATCTCCCCAGGCATCAGCCATTCTTCCCATATTCCCTAGAATTATTATTTTATACATATTTATGTGTAAACGTGTTTTCTCTCCCACTAGAATGGGAGCTCTTTGGGCATGGATGTGTGTGTGTGTGTGTATGTGTCCCCAGTGCCAAGAACAGAATGGGCCCTTATAAATACAGCTTTCAGATTAACTGATTGATTGATTCGCTAGTATCTAGGTTACCTGACTCCTACTATCTAAAGTTATTTCCATTACATCATTTCACTTAGTTGTAAGAATATGGATTTGTTAGCTTTGTGAAAATCTCCCATTTCTTCAACTCTAGGGACCCTGGGACTGGTGACCATGGGGCATTTTCTAACAAAAGAATGCCACCTGGTGGTGAATCAGGAAAGCTGCAACTGATCATTTCTGGGCTGTTCAATTCTGGACCAGTCCAGTATAAGCATGAGGCTCCAATGACCAGGTGGTCTTCACAAGCCTCAATCTCATAAGTACTTGAAGTCCAAGGACCCCTGGACTGCTTATCACTTAAGTGTGTGATTATTTTAACTATGCCATACGTAAGTGGTACAGAGAGCTGTATCAAATATAGCCCAAAGTGTCCCACTAACTCTGCATTTCAGGAGCCATGACTGTGGGAAAGCTAATATGGAGGCGTTGCTCAGACTACATGGAAGGATAATGGGCGTGTCAGAGTTCTTCGTTTAGACTGCTGCTTTTTGTGGTCATCAAGAACTGGAAATGAAGTAGATGCTGATTGGTCATGGAAGAGCAGGGAGGGTGAAGGGGCAAGGTAAGCCCCTCTGTAAGGAATGAGATTATACAAACCAAGGCCCTAACTCAATGAGATCTTTCTACTACCCTGAGTTGTTTTGGAAGAGAAAATCCTGGGAACATGAGGGCTACGCTTCTCCTGGGACCCTGGCCAGGACCTTGAGAAGAGATATGGTCAACTGCCCAACTCCTGGAACTAGCTATTCCAAGGAAACATTGTTCTGGAGGGGGGGAGGTCTTGGAGGGATTAGCCTCCCTCCCTGGCCTCACACAAGATGGTGCTTGCTAAAAAAAAAAAACACCTGGCACTATGCCTTCTTTGTTCTCAGCACTACTTAAACTGTAAGATCCAGACCCCAAACTGAAATTTCACCCGTAGAGGAGATGTCCTGCTTGGGACCCTCCCGAGCGGAACATTGATGGCTGTACCCAGGATTCCCCAGCTTGTGTGGTCAGGTGTTGGTGCTTCTCCACATTGGTGATGACTGTAAATATGTATAGATTTATTCTACTATGCAGATGGAGTCCTGCCCTATCCCAAATAGGACCCTGACGGGTGGTCAGGTGTTGGTGCTTCCCTGCATTGGTGATGATCGTGGATATGGTTGTACATGTACATATACATATATTGTGTGTATGTATGTATGTATGTATTATATATATAAATCATAGTTGCTCTTATTTTACTATTCCAAAGCCTTTACTCTGTTGTCTCTGGCTTCCTTCCCACTTGCCTATATTCTAAATAAACTATATTGGATCTTTTGAAATGCCGAGTGTTCCATTCACACGAATCCTGAACCTCCTTAATCAGACAGGGAGAAATGGTGGTACATGAGTATGATGGAATTTTATTGCACTGTAAAATGATGAACGTGAGGAACACTGAGAAGCACTGAACTGAAGCCAAAGGAAGCCAGCAAAGCCAGGCAACAACATACACAATGGCTGCAACAATGGAGAAACAATCGCCACAAGGCAATCAGAAAGGAAGGCTGCAAAAACACCAAGAGCCAGCTCAGCTCCAGAGAGGAGACGAGACATCTGCCTGTCCTCCTCACCCCCCACCCCCACCCCCAGACAGGAAGCGTCAGGGTCTCTGTCCTAAAACATCCTGTTTGCTCAATAGAGATGAGTTTGGCAGATTTTATTTCTCTCCCTATTTTTGTTTTTTTCCTTTAAATATCCTTTGCTATAAGAGATAACTCCCTTTGGTAGGGAGAGTAGTGGGATCCGAAGGGAAATCTAGTTGATGTGAAAACAAAAGATATCAATAAAAATATTTTTTATTCTTTAAGAAAATTCCTTTTGACTCCTATCAAATCCTGGCTGGTCGGTCTGCATCATCTCAGAACGTTTGAAAAACTCCAACCAACAAAATCATCAAAGGAGTTGTGTGGGAATTCATGTGAGCCCTCCCTTCAACTTCCCATAATACTGCTGGTGAATGTGCAAGCAAAAGCAAAGGGTCTAGGCAAGGTTCCATCTCCACCCGTCTGGATCCTTTGCCATCATGAAGAATGTTCTTGTACAGCCTTATATCCAACTCTTCATGACCCCATGAACCACACTGTCCTTGGGCTTTTCTTGGCAAAATGCTGGAATGGTTTGTCATTTCCTTCTCCAGCTGACTAAGGCAAACAGAGGTTAAATGACTTGGGCAGGGTCACACAGCTATTAAGTGCCTGAGGCCATATTTGAACTCAGGTCTTCCTGACCCCAGGCTCAGCTCTCTATTCACTGAGCCTCCTAGCTGCTGCCTATTATGCAGCATACCTACCAGCAGTAAGATTACAGGGCTTTGTTTAGCATTCCTATCAGTAACAGATGTTTTCCTGAAACCAAATAAAGAGAGGGTCTTAATTTTCTCTTCTAGTACACCAAATCACTTAGAAACCATATGACCACAAAACCTTTTCTTCTGTCAGGAACTTCCAAGATTCTATCTGCTTTGTCTCCCTACTATTATGTATCATATATTAGAATGATATTATTATATTATATTATATATATTATATTATATTACATTACATTACATTATATTATATTATATTATATTATATTATTTTACATTAATTATATTAATTATATTATATTAATTATATTGTATTGTATTGTATTGTATTATATC
>CM053595.1:294819415-294837335 GCA_028646575.1 Pseudocheirus occidentalis
GGGGGGGGGAGGCTGGAGTTCCCTTTCTTAGTTCCTTGGCACTCAGCACAGTGCCTGGCAGTATAAACCCTTAATCAGTAGTTGACTGAGTCAATCAGGAGGAGTAAAGGCAGGTTGACCAGGATCTTGAATAACAAAGTAAGGCATTTAAGCTTTTCCTGTGAACAGCAGGAAATCATTGACTCTGGGCAGTGGAAGTGTTGTGTGCAGAGAGGTAGTTCAGCCAGGTGTCTGGGGGAGGGGTTACCTGGAGGAGGGAGTGTCTGTGGGCATGGGGGCTATTGGAGTAAGTGGTGATGAGCCATACAAATGGAAATGATGTGGAATAGAAGGATGCCAGGAATCCCCATTCAGCAGAGGAGGGGGTGAGCCCCAGCTTGTTCCCTGCAGTACCTAGAGGTCAAGGGTCACTCTTCCTAGAAGACTAGGAGTGGGTATTAATTGAATGGCAAGATCAAATATTAACTTGATAGGGTTTTTCCCTAAGGTTCAGGTCTGACCACTTCACCTCTGCCCAACTGCCCTTCAAAGTGTCAGATGCATCAGGGGGTGGGAAACTGCAGCCTCCAGACCACAGTAGGGGATGGCAGCTGTCTCCAAGAATAAGATGATGTCACTTGTTCTGTTTGGCCCCAAGGTACCAATGGGCAGAAGTTGAGTCAAACTTAGGCCTGGGGTAAGGCAACGTTTTCTAACAGCAGTTTCACGAAGTGGACTGGGCTGCCTTGAAGGGTAGTGGGCTGCCCCTGACTGAAGGTTTCCAGTCCAAGATGGGCTGATGCCTTTTCAGGTGCACTCTGGAAGAGAATTCTTTTTCAACTATAAACTGAACTATATGGCCACTAGACCCCTCCAGGGACCTGCTGGGGTTCAACAGTTCTGAAATCTTGTGACTCTGTGAATTCTAAGTCTGGGAAAGACTATACAAAAATTAAAAACTAAAAAATAAAATTAAAACATTTACAGCGGATTAAAGAAGGTCTGAAGTAGTCTATGTATGACATAAACTGAAAAACTTTGAATGAAGAATTGAGTCAAGTGCAAGTCTCTTAGATTACACAATCAATGTCTGATAATTTATACACAGATCATACCACACAAATCTGTATTGTTTCAATCCTCAGTTATACTTCACAAAAAAATGTTTTTAAAATGTAACTTCTGACTTCTTGTAGACCAAGTGTGTACATGGGAGCTTTTCTAGGAGGAAAAGCCCTTTTCTCTTTTGATCTGGGCAGCCAGAAGGACAGATTTTAGGGTTAATTAATTTGGGGTTAATTATTCTTCTCAAAGAGCTGCTGATAATGAGAGCACCAACTCCTATAGCATCCCCTAATTACTTTTCTCCAAGGGACTTGGGCTTCCAATTCTTACAGGATTCTCTAAGTCTCAATGGGAGCCAATCAAGACAAGCATCCACATTCACAAATTCCCCCAAGTCCTGCTGGGGGCTGGTGAAAGCCTGTTCCCTTTGTGCATTTCTCTTCCCCAATTACTGACCAGGGCTCGCTTGATTTATAGAGAAGCACACAAAGGCATTATGCCAGCAATAGCCTCACAAGTTTACGTAAACTTTAGCAACATCATGAAGACTTAGCACAGCACATGAGCACTGGTCTGTTTACAACTAAACTAAAATGTTTACATTATTTCAAGATTACCATATGGCGTGCAAACATGGTTGACATGTTTACAAGCCATAAGCCTGGGAACAAGTATCTTAAAAAAGAAGAGCAAAATCCACCTGACATACACTTTATTTTTTTTAAATTTTACCTTTGTGAGTGGCAACTATTTTTTTTTAATTTTATTGACTTGTTTGTTTACTTTTAGTTTACAAGATTCAGTTCCAGAGTCACTTGAGTTTCGGATTTTTCTCCCCTTCCTCCCCTCCCCCCACCCTCACCATGGTGGCACATACACTTCTTATACAATAGAAGTAGGCAAAATTTTGTTCTAGAAGACTAGGAATGGGTATTAATTGAATGAAAAGAGCAAATACTAACTTGATAGATTTTTGAAAAAATTATGAAAAGTAAATTCTCATTTAAAAAATAACAAGGAACCCAGAGTTCAATTTAATAAACAAATATTTTATAGTTCAATTCCATGGTGACAGCAAAGATAAGGAAGGGAGAAGGGGAAGGAATAAAAGGGAGAAGAACAAACGGGTGATACAAGCAGAGGAAATACTGAGTTGCCCAAATCCTACATGGAGCTTTTTATGTTACTGCTGTGGCAAGCCATGAAAATAAGGTGGCAGTGGGGTGGAGTGGAAGCTCGTGGGGTACAGAGGCAGAAAATCTGGGTCTGATGATCAGTTGTGTTATTTACTATTTATGTGACACTGTTTAAGTGACTTTATTCACAAAAGGATTGCATTAGATAATTCCTTCCTGCCTGCAAGTTCTAAAATGACAGTGGATGAAATCTATAGAATTTTGGGTTTTCAAGATCTTGGGACTAAACGTTACCCATTCCTACAAGAGTCAGAGAAATCCTTGAGAGATAGCCATCTGAGTGAAAGAGCAGATGCCAGGGAGATTGCTGAAGTTACACTCCTTAATTTTAGTTGGGTTCTTAACTGTTATAGCTTCTAGAATCTCATTCCATCCTGCACAGGGGAATAGGGATAGTCGGTGAGATAGGAAATTAGATACAACACTGAAGAGGCCCAGGTGGTATGCAACAAAATTTGGGAGAATTGGTGGTGGTGGTGGGTCAGCTAGGGAAAGGAGAAATGTGATCACTGCAGGCCCATTTAGGAATGGTGTTTGTAGGAAGCAAACAAAATTTGATCAGGAGACAAATGAGACTTAATGAGCAGACCAGTGGGGCCTTGAAGGAGTTGGCTGACCCCACCAGGGCTTTGGTTTTTCCCAGGGTGTTAGAGGTTTAAAGGCCAAAATACTCAAAGGTATACTTGGAGGTATGGAGCTGTGAGTATGGCTTCAAGGGGCTGACACTCTTTTTTCCTGCCTCCCTTAATTATTACAATATAAAACTGAAATGTTTTTGGTAAGAATGATGGAATACAATTTTGTTTCTCTGTGAAAATGTTTAAAATGGTTAAACTGAAGGCTTTAGGGGGACATCATGGTCTAAAGATTGAGATCCAGGATTCTTCACCTCATTAACGAGTTGTTTAAACTTGGGTAAGTTATGACTTCTATGGAACCTCATTTCCATTAAAAAGAATAGAGAAGCCTATACATGTCCTAAGTCACATTTAGCTATCAATTCTATAGTTAATTTTCTTTAGGAAAAATCAACTCAAGTTAAAGCTGTCTTTCACTTCTAAATGTTCCTTAAATGAGTTTTTGGGTTGTAGGGGGAGAAAAAAAGTTCCCCATATGTTAAAAAAACATTCAAAATTCATTAATGGGATATATACAAGACCTTCTAAAACAGATGGCCAAATAGTTTAGCTCCCTCCAAACTCCTCAAAATTACAGGCAGAGCTGAGAGGATATAACTCTTTAAACAGACTATGGAGTTTCTTTGAGGACTTTAATGGTTTAAGGACCAAAAGGGCCCCATACATTTTACCCTACCTTCTACATGACTGCCTGTGTTTCTTAGCCTATAGCTCATTCTCCAAAGGCTTAAGAGCTGGGAAAATTCTAGGAAGGCTCACTAGAGATGGTTGGTGATTCTAGACATGGACACAGCGCTTACAAAGAATCAGTCTGATATCAGGAACAGCTTGTGCCAGACGAGCTTCATTTCCTTTTGTGACAGGGTTTAAACACGATTCCTAGCAAAGGGAAATGCTGTAGAATAGAGAGCATTTACTCATATTTTAGGTAAGTATTAGATAAAGTACCTTGTACTTTTAGTGCACAGAGAAGATGAAGAGATGTGAGCTAGATGGCAACACATGGAGACAGATGCAGAACTGGCTGGATGGTTGGATGCCAAATGTCCACCAAGTTGACTGCTGGAAGTCACTGTGGTCTCCAGAGGGGTAGACCAGGGATCTGAGTGTGTTAAAGGCATAAATGGCATGTCTGTCAAATGTGTAGGTGGCACCAAGCTGGGTGAGAGCCACAAGCTCCTGCCAGTTTTATAGCAGGAGGTGACAAAGCTTGGCCTACAGGCCACATCTGGCCCTCTGCCTGTTTTTGTATGGCCTTCCAGCTAGGAACAATTTTTACATTTTAAATAAAGTTTTACTACAGATTTGACTGTGTAGTTAGCAAGCCTAGGGCTAGAGCATGGGAATGACTTCAGTAACATGAAATTCAAGAGGAATAAGTGTAGAGCCTTTTGTCTGGGTACAAAAACCATCAATTTTGCAATTGTTTGCAAAAGTTAGACAGCAATTTGTATGAAAAGGCATATGGGGGGGACTATAAGTTCCCTGAGTTGGAGGGTGACGTAGCTGACTTTGCAGAATCACAGGGTCACTGCTTGAGAGGAGGCATCTGAGGGCACCATACAGAACAGAGAGCCAACAATCACAATCACACTGTCCTTTGCCCTCATCAGTCTCCCTGCCCTGCCTGCTGCCTTTAAGTCTGGGCACCACAGGTTAGGCAGGACACTGATAAACTAAAGAGCATCCAGAGGACAAGTAGAGGGTGGAGGGACTTGAGTCCATTTCATGGAACAATAAGCTGAAGGAACTGGGAATGTTTAGCCTAGAAAAAAGGCTGGAGTGGACATGAGCATCTGAAAGGCTGTCACAAGGATGAGGGATCCGACTGTTCTGTTTGGCCCCAGGGGCAGGAGGAGGGAGAATTTGAGAAGCACATTTAGGCTTGATGCAAGGATGACATAAGGATGTTCCTAGTGAGAAATGAGCTGCCTCAAGAGGCACTGGGTCACCCCTCGCTGGCGGGATTTCAGGGGAGGCTGGATGACAACTGGCCAGGAGGGTGACAGAGGTAGTTAGGTGTGGGCTAGACTAAATGGCCCCCAAGTCCTTTCCAGCTCTCAGATTCTGTGCTTGGAGTGAGTGAGGCCCAGCTCTGCTAGTGAATGAACCCTACAGAAGGTCACTTAAACTGTGCCTTGGTTTCCCCATCTTTAAAGATAGCATATTACTTTGTACTCTTTCTTATGGGGTGGTTGTGAGAACAAAAGGAAAAGTACATTTTGCAGTACCATAAACTGTTATATAAAGGTAAACCACAACATATACAAGGCCCTGGTTTAATGGCAAAGGCACCAGACCCAAAGCCAGAAGACAAGGATTCAAATGCTGCTCCTGCCACTTATTAACTGTGTGTTCTTGGACAAGTCATTTGAACTCTGAGCTTGTTTCTTAATCTTTAAAAACAGCTTTTTGGCTCTACCTCACCCTCAGGACTGCAGTAAGCTTGGCAAACATCTCATGCAAGCTATCTTATTTAACTGCCCCAGAATGTATGACCTGGTTCTGCTTCCTCTCCCTACTGGAGCCTCCACTCATTATTCCTACAGGGTTCCTTCAACTGTGAGGTGAAGAGTCTAAGCAGCGTTACCCCCGTGATACAGAAGAACAGTCCAAAGAAGACCTAGTGATTTGTGTGGTGGGCACGCAGCTCAGAAAAGAAGATACTGGCATGTCTGGAAAAGACATTCAGCTTTGGGAAGGGCATTTGTGAAGTGACAAGCTCCTATAAAGAACTGGTTTACAAATATCACATGACAGTCTCAAGCTGTGTTCTGATTTGCAGCAAGTGGAGTGTGAGTATGTGAGTGTGTTTGTGACAGTGTGTGTGTGTGTGTGAGAATGTGTATATTAGAGTGTGTATATGTGCATGTGAGTGTGTTTGTGACTATGTGTATGTGTGAGTGTGTATGTTAGAGTGTGTGTATGTGTGTGAATGTGTGTGTGCACGTGTGCACACGTGATCCAAAGAAGAGGTTAAATTTCACCCCAGAAATAGTACAGAGCTGAAGAGGGGAAGCAGCTCCAGTGATTATAGGCACTGAGAGGGGAGAGAGCTGCAGGAAATGTCCTCCAGAGAATAATGCACCAGCAGGGGCTCCCTTGATGGCGCCTTCTGACACTTTTTGGAGTTTTACAAGTAGGAAAGGGAACATGGAAATGTTATATGGTTTAAGAACCCAAAGAAGGCTCTGTAATGCACTGAAGGAAACAGAAATGAATATTGGCTCAAATGATCGCTAACAAGGGCTTTTTTGTCAGAAGAAGCTGGTGAAGCAGGCTATGTTACTACTTTCTCCATTTTTCAGATGTGGAGGAGGTGGATGGTCAGAGATCAGCCTGAGGCCAGAGCTGGCAAGTGCTGGGCCGAGCTGGAGTCAGGTTTTCTGGCTCCAAGACCAGAACTGTCCCATAGCACCACATGTCTGGAGGAGACTTAGGAGAGGAGCCCTGTTGTGGCCCCAGGTCAGGGCACCCTCCCCTCCCACTTCCATAAGGGTATAAGAAGAGAACTGATTCACAAGGCTAGTGTCAAATTCTGTCTCTGTTCTGCTTGATGACATTCTCCTGATCCCTCATAAACCCAACAAAGGAGGCTAAGGTTAGAACGACCAGGAAACACTTCAGAACTATAATTAGTGTTTATGCAAGTGCATGACATACTTCTTAGGCCCTGCTTGGTAATTTAGGGGTAGGTGATACAATGAAAGTCAAAGGTGTTACAAGCTGAATTCCAAAGAGATGCTCTACAACAGAGGCCCTTTTTCAGTATAGAATGGACCCTCTGACAGTCTGGGGAAACCCATGGACAATGTCCCTGTGAAACGGCTTCAAATGAATAAAAATTCCTCGGATTACAAAGGAAATCAGCTTGTATTTCCCCCTTAAGTTCACAGACTTCCTGAAGTCTACCCACAAGCCCCTTGGGGGTCATGTACCCCTTTTGTACCCCCAGGTGCATTAACTCCTGTTCTACAGGAACTTTCTTCCTTTGCAACCTTTCTACTTCTGATAAGAGAAATACAGGTAATTTGGGCCACAAAGGGTATGTATGCCATCCAGTTAGCTACAAGCATGGCCTCTGTAAAATTCAGCACAATGCACTATCATGTAACTGTAAAGTCCACTGTGCAGAATGGATGTGAATACTTTGTTGGCTGGAGAAAAATAGAGAAGTACAGATAGGTTAAGGTAAAGGCTGCTCCAGAAAAAAGAAGGGGACGTCATTGAGGAGTCAAGAAATCCTCAATATGAGAAATTCTCAAGGAAGGGGCACAGGGAGAAGAGAACCTCCAACTCCCTAAAGAGGGAACAGATTTGAGCTTGAGGTGTCAGTGGGTCACATGATCATGAAGTCATAGATGCAGATCTGGGAGGGGCCTTCATTCTGCACATAAGGAAACTGGGTTCCAGAGAGAATTCGATGAACTTATAGTAGTGACTTAATTCTGAGTGGTTGTGTGGATATTTAATGGTTTACAATAAATCACTTTTTAAATCTTGTCTCCCAGGCATCTGTCCTTGGTCCTGAGCCAGTCTACATTTTTATTAATTAACTTGCACAAAACCACAGAAGGCATGTTAAGCCTGCAGAAGACATATCTGACAGTGTATACAAAAAGACTTTGACAGACTACAAAGTTGAACTTCATTAAGATTAAACTTTTGAAACCTGGAGGGAACTTCTAATAAGGGGCTACTTTTTCTGATGCATCTTCTCTGCACCTTAGGGTGCTAGAGCTTCTCTGAACAGTGAGAGGATAAGTGCTTGCCCAGGCTTACACATCTAGCATTTATTAAGGCAGGACCTGACCCCAGGCATCTCCTGACTGAGACTAGCTCTCTTAATATGGATAAGTGTCAGGTACTATCCTTGAGTTCGAAAAAATTATTGTTCTCACACCCCAAGTACAACTTGAGACCAGTGAGAGTAGACAAGAGGCCCTATGAAAAAGACCCAGGGACTATGTAAATCTAAGTCAATAGTGTGGTGTGGAAGCATGGGCTGAGAGAGCATTCAGAAGAAGGGGGACCAGACTGCCCCTGTGCTATGCCTTGATCAAATTTTGTAGGTAATATCTGAGAGACCCATTTTTTAAAGCTGCAGGGTGTCCAGAAGGTGGTGACAGAAATGGTCAGGGGCCTGGAAAACATGTTCCAGGGGATCAGAGGAAGAGACTGGGGGAGTTTGATTGGACAAGAGTTACTAGAGGACAGGACAGCTGTCTTTGAGAATCTGGAAAGGCTATCAGTTATGAGGAAGAGAGATCGGATGTATTCTGCTGGCCTTAGGGAGTAGAACTAGGAACGATGGGGGGGAGGGGGAGGACAGGAGGCAGAGTTAGGCTTCTCATAAAGAAAATCTTAGCAATTAATAGCTTTGCAATTAAACCCCAAAAGTAGAATGAGTGCTCTGAGTAGGTAATGAATTTCCCTTTTTGGAGGGTTCTCTAAAGAACTCCCAGTATTAACATCTAGCCTTCCCTAGTGACAGCTACAATCAACACGCCATTCCTTGAAAATAATTTTCAACTTCGACATTCAGGGTTTTCTTTTTCTGTGAAATCTTATATTTTATCATAAAAATTGCCATTTGGTTTCTAGCCATCAGTCAGAAAGTACAAACTGCCTAAAGTTAGGGCCAACTGCCCTCCGATTTTCCTACACTGATCCATTTGTATTTGGGGCAGACCTGAGGATTCCTGGTGTAAAGAATGTCCTCTACCAATGCCGAGTGGGCCCTGCTCACCAAGGAGATCTGGGAGAGGGGCCTGGGTCAGTGAGAGGTTAGATGACCTGCCCAGTCACCCAGCCAGCAGAGATAGCAAGTTACATCCCTTTCTTAATTAATTCTATTAAATAATATCAAGTGACTTTAGACATCACTTTTTTTGACAGATTTAATGATAAAGTTGGAGGCAGGAAGGATTATAAATACTCTTTGCTTATATAAATATGTTGGGAGATGAACTGGGAAGATGAGAACTGATTTGATTCTGTCCAAGGAGAGCTGATAATGCTTATGCAGCTGAAGACATGAAGACCACGGATGGAATTTAAACCACTTTTGTTTGGCATCCAATTCTGCTGAAAGGCTGTTACTCTAATGATTTCGCAGAAGTTAGGTCTATTTATTTATTGGACAAAAATGAATCTTTGGGGAGAAGGATGGGAGTATACATAGGAAGCTGTGCATTCACTGGTTTGAAGAATTCCCAAAGTGGAAATTCCCTCCACTGATACAGACTTGAAACCTGGCAGGAAGTCTTAGTGGGTGAAGGCACTGAGAGGTGAAGGGACACACCCTGAGGACACATACTCTGTGTGTGTGTGTGTGTGTGTGTGTGTGTGTGTGTGTTCCTGACTCCATGGTTGACTCTCTAGTGCCAGGGGTGGGGAACCTGCAGTCTCGAGGCCACATGTGGCCATCTAGGTCCTTGAGTGTAACCTTTTGACTATGTCCAAGTTTTACAGAACAAATCCTTTTATTAAGAGATTTATTAAAGGGATTATTTATTTATTAAAGGGATTTATTATTAATTTATTAAAGGGATTTGTTCTATGAATTTTGGATTCAGTCAAAGGGCCCCATTTGAGGACCCAGAGGCTACCTGTGTCCTGTGGCCACAGGTCCCTCACACCTGCTCTAGCTTCTAGGCAACACTTCTTCTCCCAATGAACCTAGCAATAAATTATCTAGGTTAAAAAGAACCCTTGGTTAAAAAAACAGCAAACTCTCAAAGGGATGCCCACCAAATGGGGAATGGCTGAACAAGTTGTGGTATATGAATGTAATGGAATACTATTGTTCTATAAGAAATGAGGAGCAGACGGGCATCATATTTATCTGGAGAGGCTTACATGAACTGATTCTGAGTGAGAAGAGCAGAACCAGGAGAACTTTGTACAGAATTACAGACACAGAGTATGTGTGACAACTAACTTTGAAGAACTGGGCTCCTCTCAGCAAAGCAATGCTATAAGACAACCCCAAAAAACTCATGATGAAAAAAGTTATCCACACCCAGGGAAAGAGACACCAAATCTGAATGCAGAATGAAGCTCTCTCTGTCTCTGTCTCTGTCTCTTGTTTTGTTTTTTCTTTCTTGTGGTTCATCCCATTGGTTATAATTCTTTTTTACAATTTGACTAATGCAGAATGTGAAGGTATATGTAGAACCTATATTGAATTGCACGTCGTTATGGGGGGAAAGGGGGTAGGAGAGGCAGGGAGGGAGGGAGAATTTGGAACCCAAGGGATTGTGGAACTGAATGCTATAAACTAAAACCAAATAAATAAAGATAAACCCTACAACAAACAATGACAGTGACCTCTCCTCCTGGTGTGTGTGTTGTGTGTGTGTGTGTGTGTGTGTGTGTGTGTGTGTGTGTGTGTGTATGTATGTGTGTATGTGTGTGTGTGTGTGTGTGTGTGTGTGTATGTATGTGTGTATGTGTGTATGTGTGTGTGTGTGTGTGTGTGTGTGTGTGTGGTTCTAAGAGTTTCAGTGCAATTTTAATCAAGTTCAAAACTATCTATTTATGGGAAAAATACATTTGACCATTATTTAGGCTTTTATACTGAAGCGAAAGTTTAGGGCTAGCAAATCCTGACAAAAGCACATTGGGAACAGTGTGATACTTTTTTTAGCATGATATTTCTTGATGTATTAAAAAGGCTAAGTGTTCTGTCATTTGAATAATTTGTTTACAAAGGGGAAAAAAGGGCTGCTTTCATCAAGAATGCTGGTTTTATATTTTGGACTCCTCAAATTTCTGTTCCACAAACACCTGTTAAGGTTCTCTTATGTGCAAAGGCCCTGGGGATAATTCCCAAGAAAAAAAGGAAGAACCAAATTTCATTTTGTTCTCTCCCCTTCCCCAAGAAATCTGAATCCCACATGTGGAACAGAATGCTAAAGAACTGAATTGCCAGAGTCATATGTGAGGGAATGCAGCATTTTGTAGAGCCATGACATAACTCTTGAATGACTCTCTCCACAAAAATAGAAACATGTTTTCATCTTGTCTAAACAGGGAAAGAAAAGTTGATCTGGCCTTTCACTACCTATGAAATCCTGGCAACCTGGGAGCAAAATCTGGCACTGAGCTGTGGAAAACCCAGGGTCCTGAGCCAGCTCTGCTGACAGTGACAATAGACAAAAGAACTTTCTCTTTTTTTATCACTCAGGTCGAATCTCATTAAAAGGAATTTCAAGGGATGTCCACATTTTCTGGAAATATACAACCACCACAGAAATGTCCTCTTCTCACTCTATACTATATCCACTAGGAGTCTCAACAGCTCTGTCAAGTCAATTCAATGAACATTTCTACTTAGCTGTTTCTCACACCTATGTAGCCAGCCCTAAACTCTTTTCTGACCTTCAGTCTGGAATCACCTACTTACTGCCTCCTGGACATCTCCAACTGGATGTCCTGGAGGCATCTCAACTCAGCACACAAAGCTCATTAACTTTCCCTCCTAACTCTCCTTCTACCCAATTTCCCAGTTACTGTTTAGGGCACCATGGTCCTCTCTCAGGCTTGCCAGCTCAGGGTCATCCTCATTTCCTCTTGCATTCATTCACCCCACAAACCCAATACTTTGTCAGATCCTGTTTCCTCTACTTTCACCACACCTGTCACATACCACCCTGGTGCAGGCCCTCACCACTTTATGCCTGGATCATATCAAGAAGCTTCTGTTGGTCTCTCTGTCTGCCTTGGGTTTTTTCCCCCTCCAGTTGATCCTTAACTCAGCTGCCAGAGAGATGTTCCTCAAGGCTTAGTCTTCCCATGTCCCACTCTCCATTGCTTCAGGATTACACAGATGCTATTGGGCTCTTAATGCCCTTCATGAGCTGGTCCCATTCTACCTCCAGCTTCCTTATACTTTATACCCCACTTTCCCCAATCTGGTGACCCATCCACACTGGCCTTCATGCTGTTCCATGGACATGACTTTGTTCCTCTTCAAGGCTTGTCCCCCATACCTGGAATGCTCCTCCCTTCCAAGTTCAGCTCAAACCTCACCTTGGGCAGAAGGCCTTTCCTAGTCTAGAACACCGTCCCAGGGTCTCTTTGCTGAGATTACCTCTCATTTGCACTGTAAATATCTTGCATGTATATTGTTGTCTGCATGCTGTCTTCTCATCAGACAGTAAGCTCCTTGAGGCAGGGATCATTTTTGCTTTTCTTTGAATCTCCATCACTTAGCACAGTGCCTAGCACCCAGTAAGCTCTTAATAAATGCTTGCTGCTGACCTTGAACATCTTAAGATAAATGTAGCCTATAGGCTAGGTCTCTTAAGAAAAACAAATCAAAAGCACAGGTCTTAAAGTTATATCATCCTATGTGAAAAACAAAAGCATCCCATACTAGTACTGATATCATTGGACAATGCATTTGAATTCATATATATTAAAGTCCCAGGGTTTACAGCAGGGCCTTAGGTACAATTGCTTCGCACATAATAAGAGCCTGCCTTTACAGAGCACTTGAAGGTCTGCAAAGTGCTTTACAGAACTTCTCTCATTTGATTCTCACTATAGTCTGGGGAGAAAGGTTTTGTTATTACTCTCATTTTACAAAAGGAGAAACTGAGGCTGGGAGGTTAAATGACTTGCCCAAAGTCCCACAGTCAGGATGTGACTGAGACAGGATTTGGTTGGGTCATCCTGACTGCATCGACTTTAGCTGCCTCCATGTGGAGCACTTCACACTCCTTTAATTCTGTCCATTTTTAGACAATGCTATCTGTAATAAATGCACAAGATTTCAACCTAACAAGTTAGCATTTTTCATGAAAGATCTACAGTACAATGTAAGCATTTGCTGTTCTCATCTTCTTACCTAGGGCAGACACAAACAGCAAAGCCCTTAGTGGGATCTCCCTGAGAGCATGGATTGTCTTGGGTTTTTTCTCACTGTATCCCCAGGTCTTTGCACAGTCCTTGGAACACAGAGATAAGTAAATGCTTTTTCAGTCACTTGTTCATTACTTCTAAGTATGATTCTCACTAGCTAGTTTAAAAGAAAAAACATTCCTTGCACTGAATGATTAATTTCTAAAGTGTCTAGAAGGATAATGCCATGATGCAATTTGCCTGGGTTTTGTTTTCTTATACTGGTAATTACCTTGAATCTGATAACATCTGTACCAAAATCTTTGTATCTCTGCCTCACAATCTTGAAGATAAACATTCATTTTGACTATTTTAGAGAAATGCTATATAATAGAAGTGATTTGATTTTTTGTTGTAATAATAAAGCTAGGAATTCTCCTCAATCCCAATTAAGAGCATCCTACATTTCTTTTTCTGTATGTGGGGAATATAAAAATGATGCATGTACTTGAGGGAAGACGGCCACAGGTGAGTGAAAAACATTAATAAATTTGGCTCATTGGAATACCGGTATCTTGGAAAAACAGGATGATGCCTCTTACCATGAGCTGTTAGAATGCTTCCCTTCATGGAAGTGTCTTCATTTTGTTTTGTTTCAGTTTAAATCTAAGTTTATAATTTCCCCCAAAACATTTCAGCTTCTGTTTCTCAGCTTCTTGTAGAGTTCTTGCTGAACTTTGATCATTCCCTCCCAGGAGACTGACAAGATCTTGATCAGTCCATAACTAACTAAAGAATAATGAAAGAGGGGTTTGGATTTGAAAAGGTAACATTTTTGTTATAATAACCTGATCAGGATCTTGAGAGGCAGGAGGAGGGTATGGATGGTTCTTTAGCTATACTACCAGGAATGCATGGGCCAGAAGTAATCAAATGCCTGTTCTTTTCTCCTTGTTCTTGCTTATTCCCTATGCAGGACTTAGAATTACAGCATGATGTGACTTCTATTAGGGGAACAACTCAACCAATAAACATTCCTGATGACTTAAAAGCCCTAGGGAGGGAGCTGGTTGGGGGATAACACTCCCAAGGGAGGCCAAGTGACTTACAGGTGCCCAGGATCATCAGCTAATGTTAAAGGCACGTTTTGAACCTGGGGTCTTCCTGACTCCAAGCCTAACACTCTACCCATCATGCCATGCTGCTTCCTTATAAATGCTTAAAACTTTCAGAAATATCTAAACTTAAATGTGAGTGCTCTAAAATGAGCACTTGTGTCCAATCAGAAAGGGACTGGGTTAATCTGTTAATCTGGGTTAAATTGAGACAAGGTTAATCACCTGACAGTAAATGATAAAAGGTTTATTTCTTCACTTAGCAGAATAATTGTATTTGATTTTTAAAAAATATTCTAAACCAGAAGAACATGACACTAACCAAAGCCGGGTTTTTCATTGAATAACACCACGGGGTTCATGTTACTAGTGAGGGTTTCTCATGTAATGTGCTTTGGTGTTAACTGTAACAGGTAAGGAGATGCCATATAGAGAATAGAAACGAATAATGATGGAATCACAGAACCTGAACACGAGCCTGAACCCCTCATGTTCCAGGGAAGGGGATATGACTTGCCCATGGTCACACAGCTGGCTCACTGAAGAGCCAAGATTAGATCGTGGGGTGTCCTGATTCCCAGAGCCCAGTGTGCCCATTCTACCCTGCTATGATGAAATAGTTTGTACTGTAGGGATCTTGAATATGCTCCTATAGTGCCAATACAATATTTACAGCACCAGTGGTCATTATAAATATACCAACTGTGACTATAAATATTCCAGCATGGTATTTGATCTTGAAATAGAATAAACTCTCCAGACATCTTTATGGCAAGCTGGTGAAAACATACTGTCTGCCCTACCAAGTGAAAGCAAACTGGTCCCATTGTTTAGAGTCTATTGGGAGGGTAAAGAAAGCATTGGCTAAATCAATAACTGGGTACCAAGTCCAATCATATTTCTGAATCCTTTCTGTTAAGGTGACAGTATCTGGAAGAGCAGTATACAAGGGAAGAGTCACCTTATTCAATTGTCTATAATCCACTGTCATTCTCCATGTCCCATCTGATTTTTGTACTGGCTAGACAGGATTATTCCATCATGTGGTTATAGGGACTAACAATCCTGCTTCATCATATTCCTTTATAGTATTGATAATTACATCTTGCCCACCTGGCACACAACACTACTTTAAAGTAATTACTTCAAAAGGTTCAGGTAAAGTGTTTGGGTCCATTAAAACTGTATTAATTCCTGTCTTCCTTACTGCAAATTGGTATCTTCCTTCAGGTAAATCCAGAGTCATATTTCTCAATACATCTATTCCAATGATATATTCAGGAATGGGTACAATAACCACAGTATATTCTTTCTTAGGCAATTGTCCAATTTTCATCATTAGTTTGACCTGTCTAGCTGATATTTCAGCCCCTCCTAGCCCTGTGATGGTAATAGGAGTTCCATGCTTGAACTTGTCGGGGTTCCTACATATAAATGAGGGAGGCCTCTGCCCCAGTGTCTAACAATATTCTGGTTACAGTATTTGATACATTTTTCCAATATATACTCAGATTGCTATGGAGTCTATAATCTTGTCTACGTATTCCTTTAATTCGAGCTGGGACCTGACCAATTTCCTATTCTCCCTGAGAGTGTGACAAACTTAGATAGACTGGTTCAGGAGCATCTATAGGGGCAGCCTTTACTTCTCTATTCTGTCTGACACTAAGCCCTTTATCTTGGTACATTTTATATAGTTTATTAGTTGGAATACCAGCAATTTTTCTAAAATCAACCCCTGCTCTCAATAGAGCAGTAAACAATTCTTTTCTTGGCAATGTAGTCTGATTTTGAGTTCGCTGGCCATTTGCTTTTCTCTCTCAAGGAAATTAATTTTTTCCCCATTCCCCTAAGTCACTTAGCTGTGAAATCTTATCCAGCACCTCTGAAAGAGGGTGCCCTATTTCACCAATTAGTAAAGTCAGAAGTAGGTACTTATAGGTAGCAGGAGCTGTCTTCATCATGATATTTCTATGAGGAACTGCTAAGGGGATATCATGATAAGTATCTGCAATGCCAACCATGACAGCAGTTTTCTTTACTTCATCTTTCAACTTTTTCATACAGTCTCTAAGTGAGTAGCAAGGTTTGTCTCCACTAGACCACATAGAATCAGTGGGATATATTCTATTGCATCCATCAGTAGCTAAAGCTAACAGATTGGTCATATTGTTACCTCCTGCCATATGAAAATATCTTAAAAGCTTGCTGGACAAAAGGATTCTGATAAATACTTTAAAATTTCAAGCAGTCCACACAATCTATTGATACCCCTCCAGCTCCTATGTCACTGATTCTCACCATCCAAGACACTAAAGCTTCTCCCATCCTTTGAGTGACTCTGCTTAATATACCAATAATCTGATGAGTGAAATCCTCAATTATCTTCCTGAATAGTGTTTAACTTCCCTGATTCTCCTACTTTCTTCTTAGCATGGGGCAAGCTTCTGCCTGCATAAAAGCTATCATGAAACAATGTATCACTCTGTAACACTGTATCATTTGCTACCAATGCACCCTCCTGGGAGTCACTGTCATAGCAACTAGCTCAGCCTCTACCAAAGCTGTATGAACTTTCTTCCTGTAACTTTTTTTTTTTGGAGGGGGGAAGGCAGGGCAATTGGGGCTAAGTGACTTGCCCAAGGTCACACGGCTAGTAAGTGTTAAGTACCTGAGGCCACATTTGAACTCTGGTCCTCCTGACTCCAGGGCCAGTGCTCTATTCACTGCACCACCTAGCCACCCCCATTACTTTTTTTCTTCTTTTCTGAGTCACATTCACAATAGCCCTTTTCCTTACCCCCTGAGACTTTCCAGTTCTGTATTCTAAAGGAGGGCAGGAATGTGAATGCTGCAACATAGTCAACTCTTGTAACAGCTTGGCTCTACTTTTACCCATAATGTGGTGACCTGTCAGTAAAACCCAGCTCCTTCTCCTCACTGTCTCCAGCTCTCTCCCAGGTGTTATTGGTATTCTTTGCAAACATGTTTCTAGATCTCTAGGTTGTCCCTGCTGTAGCCTCTGCTCCCAGTTTTCACAGAGCCCTGTACTTTTAGACCATTACCTTGCCAGGGAGGCATAAAGTGAATCCTCCCATCCTGGGATAGCCTTTTCTTCTTCTAAATCCCTTGTGGCTCCAAATAGAGGTTTGATATTTCACGATCCTGTTTGTGACACCAAGTGTAGTGTCAATGCAATATTTACAGCACCCACGGTCATCACGGTCATATTAAATATACAGATCGTGACTATAAATATTCTGGCATGCGGCTTGATAGCAAAATATAACAGGCTCTCCACGTAGAGGACAGAAGCAAAACATTTATTTATACACCAGAAAACCAAATCCCCAAACCAGTAAGCTGATTCCATCATAGTAGCAAAAAAGTTAGTAAGCCACACCAACACAGAGCCATGCCATCCTTTAGATTTCCCACAAAGCAATACAAGATCAATTATTTTACTCACAAATCTAACACCTTGCCTGAGCATCCTCTCTCTCCCATCATCTCTCTGGCTCTGACTCCCAGCTTCCTGTGGGCTCTGCTCCACTCTTCAGCAAACTCCTCCCACTACAGGTTCCATGTGATCATATTCAGTCTATTAGGGAACAGAGTATATTTTCAAAGCAGGAAAAGTCTTCAAATTCCTTGAGGCTTATTAAGGGGCAGAGAAGATCTTCAAATTCCCTATGCCATTATAATTCCAAAGATTGCACATGTGAACCAAGTCAGTTGTTCTTTCCATAGACAACCATGTCCTTTAAGATGGTGACTGACCTCAGTCAGAAGTTTATCTCACTTTACAGGATGCTGAGAAGGGTGTAATGTTAATGAAATCAGAAGATCTTCCATGCCCCTTTCTATTGGCACCTACTGTGAAGGCACTTGGCACCTCAAAGGCTTAGCTCCTTACTTCCAGTTAACTCCTTAGGAGTAATCACAGCTGGAGTTGAGAGGAGAGTGGATTGGAAACACCTGGGGCAATCTCCTCATTTATAAAGCCAGAAGAAATAAAGCTAAAAGACAGACACCACCGGGAGCTTGCACCTTTTTCCTGAGATCCTGCTTCTACAGC
>CM053595.1:294837835-294853794 GCA_028646575.1 Pseudocheirus occidentalis
CCTTACAAGTGGGTTGGATTGAAGTGAGGGAGGGCTGTGCAGGGTCAGCAGCCTCACTCTTTTCTCTGGATCCATCTGGGTCCAGTGGCCAGATACAGATCAGGATGATTGGAAATGGTCCGGGATGCAGTGGGAGGCCATAAATTAAAGAAGTCCTTGGAGCCCCCTGAGAGCCATTCCTCCTTTGAAAATACAGTGATAGTGTTGACTTACTCAGCAATTTAGATCTTCAATTTTAGGCTTGTTCTAATCATTGATAGGTCTCCTTTTCTCACAGTTGCAGGTGATAGTATGGAGGTGCTCCAAGCCCAGGACGAATGGGAAGCCTTGGAGAATATTCAGCGAGGAGCAGGTAAATGGAGGAACTTCAGTCCTGTGCTTTAGGTGCCTGGGCAGAAGCTAGCTGTCAGGGGAGCTGCTTTCTTTTCATTGTTCCTCTACAACTTGAGGTCTAAGGACAGAGGTTCCCAAGCTTTGGGCTGCGAGGGATCTGTGCATCCACATGCCAGCTGAGCGTTGTGGTTCTGATTCATTCTGTGCCAGTAAAGCCTCCAAACGGAATTGTTCCTCAGAGTCACAAAGGTTGGAAATCACTAACTTAGAACAAGCCTTCTTCCTGATTCTGTCCCATCACCTCTCCAATTCCTGCCCCAGGGTTGTGAGGATGAACCAGTGAAGGAGCAGCTTTGGCACACTCCTGGGGTGCCTCTGGGAAATAGCTGTAGGCAGCCCTTTGAAGGGCCAGGAAGTGGGAGAGGAAGCCAGTGAGCAAAGGCTTTCCAGGGGAGAGAGCAGCCCCAGACCTGTCCTCTAGGTTCTAGAATCCACCTTGAAAGGGACAGTAAGGCAAGTAAGTCCTTATCAGCTAAGACTTACTTGTCAGCTAACAGCTTGCTTAGCGGAAGTGAACAGGATGGGGAAGGGGAGAACACTAAAGACAAATTTCCCCCTTCTTTGGGTCCCTCTTCTCTGGCCCAAGGTCTGAGCTGCTACAGTAAGTCAGACAAGGGAATCGGGTCCCTATGTCTGGTGACTGGGCTGAGGGTGGCCCAGCAGTACCCGCATGTCTTCAGACCTCTGGAGTTTTTCCACATGGGTTGTTGAACAGAGGGTTGAATGAGCTGTGAGTCTGGACCACATGTAGCTGCACAAGCATGCTCTGAGACAGGTGGTACACCCTGGAGCTGGATCTTTTTTGTGTGCAGGCAGCTGGGAGAGCCCAGACAGACCAGAGCAGCTGATTTCCTCTGATGAGACCCTCTATCACTTCCAGAGAGCTGACCTCTCCATTTGCAGGATATGGCCATGATGTGTTTAAGACTGAAGCAAGCCAGCTTCTCTTCAGCCTCCATGTTTAAATCACAGTACCAGGAGAAGGCAGCCAAGCAGGATGAAGGGCATCTTGTGCGTAGCTGCCACAGAATTGGCCTGTGGGCCCAGAGTGAACAAGAACTGGGCTGAGTCATTGTTATATAAACTATGGGGAAGGGAAAAAAATCAGAAAGTACCAGCTTTTTCCCAACTTTTGGAAGTTTCTAGGAATCTCCTGAGTGACCAGGGGTCAGTCACCTCTAGAGTGCTGAGGATTTCAGAAACCCTGGTCTCTCAGGAGAAAGGGAATGAAGGGAGTCTTTGAGACAGGAGTGGGCTTGAGTTGGAGGGGGCCGGTTGGTCACTGAGAAGAGCCAGCAGCAGTTGTGAAAGGCTGGCATTCTTGGACTGTGGAAGGCTCCTCCATGGCCACACTTGAACCTGGCATTTTCTAGCTTAGAAGACATCATTCTGGTGTGAGTTCTGTGGTTTGTTCCCCCAGGAGGCTCCAACTGCATGGTTTTGGGGTGGGATTCCTGATTCCTCACTTCTTCTCCCAGGGGTGGTTCTTAACCCAGGGTATAGGAGCTTTTTTTTTTTTTAAGAAATGTAAATGTATTTTAGTAAAACCTTTTTCATTTGCAATTCTGTTAGGTATTTCATGCATTTAAAACCATGATAGTGAGACAGGGTCCATAGGTTTCACCAGAGTGCCAAAAGGTCCCATGACAAAAAAGATTAAGATGCCCCCAGGCTAGAATGAGCTTGCTACAAAACCTAGTCCCTCTTGTCTACCTGGCAGGAGAGAAACCCATGCAGCAAGCTACCAGGAGAGCTCACTCTCACATACAGCTGGCCAGGTGGGGCATTTTCCACTGATGCTTTTCAGCAGCCACAGTATGATATCGAGAGTCGAGATAGTTGTTATTCCTCTTTCCAGAAAAGTCCAGAAAGAGTATCAAAGGCAGAGCAATGTCTGGTGGTGCCTGAGCTGGAGGGGGAGTTCTTGGCTACAGAGAGCTTAGGGCTGGGTTGGTTTCACACGTGGAGGTCCAGCAAGGGCCCTTAAGATCCTTTGTCCTTCTCTGGCCCAGGATCCTATCCTGTGTGTGTGTGGGGGCCTCTGGGACCCCACTGAGCCCCTGTGTGCTAGTAAATGGATTTGATTGTGCCTTGGATGTCCTCCAGCCCATTCCTTCTTTCATTTCCTCAGAAGAAGGTCTGGTCAGCAGTTCCCTAGAGACGGCTCTCTCTTCTCTTTAGCTGCATCTTTCGGCTCCCCTAGTTGCGTGATGGCCTTCAGGAAGCACAGGAATTACTCCTGGCCATTGCCCAGTGTAAGTGACCTGTCAGTAGAGTCAGGCCCAGGAGTGGCTTAGCTGACGTTTTCAGGGTGGTGCAAAGGAACTTGTTCTCTGCTCCACTCTGCCTGCCTTCATATACCTGTTAAGATGGAGGATGGGAGAGGAGTCCTGGTTGCCTCCTTTTATCCTGCTAGGTATAAGCATGGGAGGCCTTTTCAGGTATTTAGGAAGGTGGGTAGCCGATGATTTGGGAAGAAGATGAGCCTTGAGCAGGACTTGGGCCGGGCCTGGCTTCAGATTGGGGATGTCTCAGCTTACAGCATTAGAGCTCTTCTCCTGCTTGGGGAGCTGTTATGGGGGAGTGTAGGAGGTCTTCTTGCCTGATAAATATGATAAATTAGTAAATATCAGAGAAAAATACAACACCCCAAACAATCCTATAAGGAAGGAAAGAGGACTTCTGTGCTTTATTAGCTAGGTGGCTTAGATAATGAAGACCCTGTGCATGGTCGTGTCCTTCAGACCATCTACAAGAAGCTCATGGGTTCCAGATTTGACTGTGCCTTCTCTGGAGCCCACTGGGAGGAGCTGGGCTTTCAAGGTAAGAGGAGCAGAGAGTGTGGAGCTGAAAGGGCTATTGTCTCCCCCTCCACACCAGTTGTGGGCCTGAAATGGCCAAGCCCACCCTGAGCCACAGTCAGAGAGGAGTGGCTAGGCCTTGGTGAGATGAGGGTGGGGGTGGAGGTAGGAGTGGAGATGTGATATCTGGAAGTGCAGTAGTGAGTGTGGGGCCTGGAGGGCAGCAATCACGTGACCCTCTGAATCAGGGGGTAGAAGGAAGCTAATATGAAAAGGTTCATTTGTTGGTTTAAGGCTGCTTTTATCTTCTCCCCTTTTTATGTCATCTTGGGCATCATTTTCCCTCTCTGGGCCTCAAGGTCCACAATTATAAAATGAAGAGATTGGATTAAATTCTCTTTCGGCCTATGACCCTGTTTCCTGCTGAGTGCATTGTAAGCTCCAGTGTCCAGGGCAAAAGTGTGGTGAGCCAAATTGGCCTGTTCCAGGACTCAGATAAGAGACCTTAATTATGTACCCTAATTCCTCTGAAGGTGATGCAGCTTACAAAGGCTTGCTCCCCCAAAAGAACCTCAGGGGTGCACTTAAAAAGACTTTCGTCTGAGATCCCGACATCAAAACTATTGCCTCCAAACCTCAGATACTTAAAAAAGACAAGTTTTTTTTATTATATTTTCCATTACTGTTTTGGTCCCAAGGTACAGGAGATTCAAGACCATGATTTCCAAAGCCGAGATGTTTGGAGGTCTGCTCTGATTTGCATCCTCTTTGTTAATGCCTTTAAAATGCTGACTGACTTCCAAAAACCTGTTGGATTTCCCAAGACTTTTTGGTTCCTGGAAATCAGAAAAGTGGATTGTAGCTCAGTTTACTTCTAGGATGTAGCAGACCACTGTGATGACAAAACTATGATGACATCCCAGGATGTGACAAACTAAGTCTATTGATGAGAACACTTGAATCTTTGTCCTTTGGATCTTTAAAAATCTTGTTCAGATCATCATTAAAGAAAGTTCATGGTTCTTCCCTGAACTGCCCACGTGGCCTGATTATTCTTATTCACATCTCCCATCATGCTTAATGTCGGACAGTAAGCAGGCCTCAACCTAAAAGTGAAAATGCAATCCTGCTCCTTACACAACTGTTTGCTCCCCAAACATTGACCGTATTAACCTTGTTTTTTATTGCAACCCTCAATTTAGAAAAGGGGGAGACCAGCATGGCTTGTCTTCATGCCTGTGCCATCCTGGAAGAAAGCTCTAAGCTGGTCTCTGAAGATGCTTGGTCTCCTAAGAAAAAAATTCTGACTCCTAGTATGTAGAATTCAGACTACTTTGTCTTCAGTATCGACTATGGCCTATGAACAAAATGATTCTGCAGTTTCTAGATGGTTTGTGTTCACTGAGGGGCTGCCTTTTAGGCCCTTCTGAGTGGAGGAGACAGAGAGGAACTCGCTGCTAGTGCAGCAGACTCGATGGTGCCTCTGTCTTCCACTGAAAGGTCTAGGAAAGGAGGACCACTTCATTTTCTGTCTCCAGGGTCTAAGCCTCTAAATGGATTATCCCCTAGAACCAGCCCAGCCAGACATTCATCAGACCAGTTCTGTTTCTGAAAAACAAGAGCCAGGCAGCATTTTTTTTCCCCTTCACCTGCCTACTACTGTGTCATTTAATTTTAACTTGTTTCTTCTACAGGAGTCTTTTGGGTACAGAGAAGCAGCCTATTGTGGTAGGAAGGACATTGATCTCATTATCCAAGTGCCTGGTTTTTAGCCCCAATTCTACTATTAATTAGCTGTGTGACCCTGGGCAAGTCACTTCAACCCTGTAGGCTTTTATTTCTTCATTTGTTAAATGAAAAAGATGGATGAGGTGGTTTCTTAAATCCTTTTTTACACCCTAAAAGTCTGTTCTGTGATTCCTTAGATAAATGAAGCTTTTCTGTGTGATCCACCCTTGTGTGTTTTGGAAGAATAGACCCAGTCTCTCAACTTCTTCCAAAGTGCTGTCCGAGGGATCAGACACAAGTTTGGGGCACCCAGTCTTAGTGATGACCCCAGGATCTCCTCTGGAGTTGGCTAAAGGTGTTTGAAAGAGTTCTTCATCCTCAGGGGCCTTGGCCCACAGAGCCTCAGCCCCGGCTCCTTTAGTCCCAGCTCTTTGGAGCAGTGGGCCTGGTCCAGTTGGTCTTGAATATCAGGTAGCCACTATCACATAATAAAATTCTTCAGGGCAGAATGGTTTTGCCTTCAAATTGGTTTTGCTCTTAAATTTTAAAAACTTGATCTAAGTTAACTGTTGCTCTTTAGACAGTATCTTAAGAAAATACCTTAAGTTTTATAGGACCGTACAACCTTAGAAGTGTCTTCACATAGTATCTCATTAGTTCCTTAGAATAACCCTTTGAATGAGAGAGGAGAGGTCAATATTACCCCATTTCACAGATGAGGAAACAGGCTTAGAAACTGGATATGACTTGCCCCATCATAGAGCTGGTCAGTAATTGATTTTAGGTTAGAACCCCGGCCTCCTGATTCCCAGCCCAATCTCATAGAATTCATCTGGCCACCTTGGTATTTTGCTGAACCAAATGCTTGTGACACATGAAAAGGAGTTCAGCCTGTTCTTGTTGTTGGTGGTAACAGTGCTGACCATGAGGAAAAGTGCTATCTTCTCACCTTTTCTCTGCCAACCCTTGAGTGGAGAGACTACTTCACAGTGACACAACCAGAGACCAAGAGTAGCAAAGCAATCAAAGGCCCTGAGCCACATCTTCAGAGCCATGGCCGAATATTTGGGAATTGACCCTTCCAGTGCCCCCTCCTCTTTAGGGACATGGTGTAACACACAGGGAGAAGCCGGACATTGGATTCAGATTCCACCCTAACAAGGTGAGGCTCATGGAGGTGGTGGTGGCATGAAGGCCCCAGAGGGATTCTGGAAGGTAAAAGAAATTGGGGAAAAGGCAGAAAGGAACTAGCTCGGCCACTGACTTGGTGTCATTTCTCTTCCAGTACTTTCCTTTCTGTGTGATGTTGATAAACATCACTCGAGTAGTGATCCAGGCCCTTCGGGAAGAGTGTCTCTCCAAGTGAGTCCCCAGGCTGCTCTCATGGAAAATTGACCAGCTCAAGGAGGCTTGGCACATTTGAGGAGCAGTCGGCAAGACCACCCCTTATTCCCCTCTGGTGCCAGTCCTTAACTAGCCACTTACAGGCATATAGTCTGTGGTAAAGTCCATGCTTACCACTCTGCTCGGTGCTGTTCCTGAGTGGAGTCTTTCTTTAGCCTGAGTAAGCCCATTTAGGCACTCTGGGCTTTGCTGGGGAAAGTAAGTGGCAATAGCCCATGCCAGGCATGACCTGGGAAAGGTCAGAAAATGGCCTGTGCTTGTGGCTGTTTTGATTAGTGAGCAGTAGGTGAGACATAGGCATAGAATGGGAAGAAAAGCAGTTCTGGAGGTTTTCCCCTGCGTTAACAGGTAATATAAGAATGACTTGCTGAGTTTTTAAAAGTCAGTCACTCCTGTTCTCCTTCACTACCCTGCAGAGAATGTAATCGCCAGCACACAGTGATCCCCGTAGTGAATAACCTGTATGCAGCTGCCTTCTTCCACCTTGCCTACATCTGGAGGACGCAACAGAAAACTATTGTAGACTCCAGCTTTGTTCTTAAAGGTATGTACCAGACCAGGCAGAGCCTCCTTCTTCCCCCAGGGGATCCTTCGACTCCTCAAGACCAGTTCCTTCAACTGTGGGGTCTGGGAGATGTCTGGGCTTTCTCTGCCTTTACATTTTCTTACACCAACTCTCGGTTCTGTATCAGACTTCCTGGATGACTGGTGGTGTCTCTTAGACCTGCTTTCTTTTTCCTCTGCCCCTGTTTTTATCACTTCTTCACTGTCTGTACCACACCTTTCTAGCTTCTCTTAGTCCCCAGCATGCCCCAGTCCTGCTCTCATGCCTTATTCTGGATTCAGTACCTTTGAAAGGATCTGCCACCTTGGGAAGCTTCCTCACTGGGAACCCTCAGAGCTTCTAGAGTCCAGGAGTATTTCCCACAGCTGTTACCTTCAGGGTCCTGGGCTTTCTAGTGACCTGCTCCAGCCTAAAGGCTTATCTTTGTCCAAAGAGCTGTCAGATCCCTTTATCTGGATTGGATAAAAGGATCGACCCACCCCTATCCATTCCAGACCTAGAAGGACTGGCCAAAAAGAATCCAAAGCAGCTGCTCAGGAGCCTGGACATCTACTTGACCAAAGGGCTGTCTCCAATGGGCTTGTCAGGAGCACAGAATGTCTCTGGATCACATGGCACCCACCCCAAGAACCTCAGCTTCACAGGAGTTTGTGACCTACAGCTAGACACAATGGAGGGCCTGTAGGCTGTTTGACTCCAGAAGCTCCAAGATGTGGATGCCAGAGCTTGAAGATCCTGGAGGAGCCCGCGCAGGCCATCACTAGGAATAGCTTGGTTAGGCCTGGTCATCATTTTCCTCTATTGGTGAGGTACAGCTTTTAGAGAATCCTGGCCTGGAGGCAGGCCTGCCTAATACCTTTAACCCTCAGGCTGTGAGTAAGTTCCTGGCTGGGTCAGATCTATGGGACACACAGGCATCCAAACAAAAAAAGGCAAAGAAGTTTATATTCTGGTGGAAGAGGAAAATACAAAGTATACCTTGATAAAGAAACATGAAATCATCTGAGACTTTCTCTAGAGAACAAATAACAGAAGATCTGCACATGAACTGCACCCTGAAGGGAGTTAGGACTCCAAGACAAGGCAGCCAGGGAGGGAGGGCATGGCAGGCACAGGGGTCACAGCCTGTGCAAGGTCACAGAGGCAGGAGATGAAACGCCAAGTGTGAGGAACAGAAGATAGGACAGATTGGCTGGAATGTACAGTTTGGTCCTGATTATTGCACATAATGAATTCCCTGAAGTGGTCTTATGAATCTGAATTTGTCCTATTGGAAGTTACAGTTATGTAGATGTGGCTCCAGCCCAGTGGAAACATGTAGTGTGACTTCAAAGGAGCAGCCATTTCCCAGGGATTCCCTTATTGTTGTTCAGACTAATCAGGACCTAACTGCAGAGAGGCTGCAGAGGAGTAATGCCAGTCATTCAGAGCATGTCAGGTACCTCTGATGCCTGAGGGCTCACAGTTTGGAAACCGAGGCTGGAGCCAAATTGTAAAAGGCTTTTAAAGGACCCTGAAGCTTTTAAACAAGCTTCTATTTTACTTAGAGATCATAGGGAGCCATTGAAGATTTAGGAGGAAAAGGAAAAAAATGTGTACGATTGTAGAACCACTCAGTAGAGCTACAAAATATCTGGCTTCCAGAATTAGTAACTGTGTGACTCATGTTACTTCCACAGTTACTAATAATTGTAACTAAGCATCTTTCCTCTCTCTGCCCCCACCCCCAAATTCTTTTTCCTCACCTATGCCTTGCTTCCCAATACTTATGTAAATGTTTTCTTGGTTTTCTGGGTTTTCATTGTTGATCAACACAGATGTCTTGCACGCTGCTGATGGCTTACTGATTTTTAAAGCCCTCCCTTTCCATCTCTTTTGATGCTCACACTAACCCTATGGGGTAGATAAGGTAGGTGTAATTATCCCCATCTTGTTTTTTTTTCTTCAAAATTTTATTTTAGACTCAAATACCAGACCACAAATAGAGAATAGAAAAAAAGAAACAAAACTGATCATAAACTTAAATATTGGAACTTAAATACAAAGTTAGAAAGAAATAAAAGCATGTCATGTGCATAGCAGAACATAAAAAAGGACTCAAAATAGGTAACAACAAATTTACAATTCAAGAAAGCATGTATGATAAATAATACACTGTGTTGAGAGCTGTCCATCTTTTCTGTGCTTCCTTGTAAGTTTTCTTTTGTTTTCTGCTGTGCATTTTTTTTTACTTTGTTCTTTTTTCCCCTCCGGTCAAAACCCCGCTCCCAGAAGGCTACAATAAAGTTTAGATGTTTCTCCATAGCTATAGATATAGACATAAACATATACATATATAGATACATACATTCCTAAAACTATTCTACTCTAATCTTTGTTTTTATGTATATGCATATTTCTTGTTTCCTATCCCTCCTGCCTCCTCTATTTTTACCCACTACCTTGCTCTCCCATGACTTGCCTCCCCTTTCCAAGGATCCTTCCTCTGTCCTCCCATTTCCATAAATCTAAATACTCTTCTATACCCCTATTTATCTATTCCCTCACCCTCCCCTCTAAAGATCCCTCTCTTGTCCTTTCCCTTCCCACTATGCCCCTAACCATTTTATTTCTTCAGAATTTAGGAGACTTCCATACTCTTTTAAATATACATGTGTGTGTGTGGGGGGGGGTAATTGGGTAATTGGGTAATTTACCCAATTAAAAAGCTTAGAGGAAATCTTTTGGTGAACAGGAATATCTTTATTTGCAGTTCCTGGGAGCTGGAGCCCCTCCCGCTTCCAAATAGGGAGCGAGTAGGTAAGTGGCCATCCTGGCCTCCATTTCTTTGTTCAGCCAGGAGCCCGACTCCTTGTTGGGATGTTCCCTCTCCACTCCTTGTTCCAGGATTGGGTGCTTAATCAGGGGAGTGAGGAGAGGGAGGGACCGTCTCAGCTCGGCTGAGCTCAGAGCTCAGCCTCGGGTCAGAACTTTTCCCTTCCCCCTCCACTCCTGTCCTGGTTTCTTTGTTCAGCTTGGAGCTTGACTTAGGGTTGGACTTCTCTCCTCCGCCTGTCCCTGCTCCTGTCTCAGGACTGAGTGTTTTACATCTTAGAGGAGGGTAATCAGGGAGTGGGGATAAGAGGGGAGGGGAGGCTGTCCTTACCCCTCCTGGGCTTGGCTCACAGTCTTGGGGAAAAACAAAAAGGTAACAATATATTCAGAGATTACATAAGGCAAATATGAAGTAGTGTGAACATAGAAAACAAAATAAGTGTGCAATTCAGGAATTATATAAAACACATGTGGGGTAGTCAGGGATTATATATATATAAGGCACAAGTGAGGTAGTGTGCAGATTATAGAAAAACACAAATGAGGTATATAAAGAAGAGAGAATTCCATAAGTTCAGTGCTTATGCCTAGACCCCCTCCTATCCATTCTAAGTTATAGTACCCTATTCCTGAGGAGTCTTCACTTGGTTTCTCCACATTCATATGTATGTGTGTATATATATATGTATATATATGTACGTATGTATGTATGTATGTATGGTATGTATGTATTGTTCCCTCTTACAACCATTCCCAATGAAAGTAGGTTACCAGAACTACCAGCCCTCCTCTCCCAATTCCCATGTATCAGTTCTTCCTCTTGCACCTCATTTGTTCATGATAATTACTCTTTTTAGCTGTTCCTAAATGGTTTTACTTTTTTTCTTTTTTTTGGAGGGCAATTGAGGTTAAGTGACCTGCCCAAAGTCACATGGCTAGGAAGTATGTCAAGTGTCTGAGGTCAGATTTGAACTCAGGTCCTCCTGACTCCAGGGCCAGTGTTCTACTCATTGCACCACCTAGCTGCCCCCTGGTTTTACTTTTTAAATGCATATCATGCCCAGATTTTCCACAGTCTTTCATATGAACTACCCAATTATTAATAAGAATCTTAGATAGAAACTTTATATTTTACATATGTAAAAAGTAAGCAGTCTGTCCTTATGGATCCCTTATAATCAGTCTTTGTTATGTGCCCTATATTTCTATTGGTTCTTCTTGTATGTAGAATCTTCTATTAAGTTCAGGATTTGTTTTTAAACAAAGTCTTGAAAATCTCAGAGTTTATCAAATGTAAATTCTTTTCTTCCTTCAAGATAATAGTTAACTTTGCAGGGTATGATATTTTTGGCCAGAGCCCCAGTTCTTTTGCTCTTCATCATCTTGTTTTCCAAGACCTGCAATCCTTTAATGTTTCTGCTGCTAGGTCTTGTGTAATTCTAATCACGGCACCATCATATTTAAATTGTTTTAATCTTGATGCTTTTTAATATTTTTTTCCTTGAGTTGGGGATTTCAGAATTTGACTATGATATTTCTATGAGTTTTTCTCCTAGGATCTTTTTAAAGTGATCAATGGATTTTTTTTTCTATTTATACTTTCCCACCTCTTGTTCTAATGCTTCAGGACAATTTTCTTTAATTATTTCTTGTATTATTGTATCAAGGTTCTTTTTTGTAATCATAACTTTCAGTTATGTCCAATTATTTTTCTATTTCCTCTTCTTGATCTTTCCTCCAAATTTGTAGTTTTTCTTATAAGATGTTTTACTTTCTCTTCTATTCTTTCATTATTGATATTTTAATTATTTCTTGATCCCTTAAAATTTCACTGGCTTCACTTTGCCCAATTCTAATTTTTCAGATGTCATTTCCTTCCTTAAGATTCTCGATTTTCTTTTCTAGTTCATTGACTTTCCTTTCATATCCTTCATGTTTTTCTTGGATTATTCTTATTTTCTTTTTTAGTTTCCCCTCTATTTGTGTCATTTGATTTTTAAAGTCTTTTTTAAAGATCTTCTATAAATTTTTTGGGGGGCAGGTGACCATGTGATGTTACTCTTTGGGGGTTTCTTTACTCCAATGTCCTCCTCTGAACATGAACCTCAGTCATCTCCATTCCCATAATAGGTTTTGATGGTTGGATTCTTTCCCCTTTGCCTGTGCATTTTTTGTGGTGATAGCTTAGTTATTTTTGGTCACCTCTAGCTCTAGGGTATGGGAAACAGTGCCTCTTGCCCCAGATCTTCAGTTCTTCCCTCTACCCTGAAACCAAAGCCAAATCTCCAACCTCCTGTAAGTGCCCACAGCCAGTGGTTTTCTACCCCACTGCTTCTGCACTCATCAGGCTTGTGCTGCTGGTTCGTTCTTGCCCCCACCACTCTTCACAGCACAGCTGGTTCTAGTGTTCCTGGTCAGCAGAGGTTCCCTTGATCTTCTCTAGCTGACACCCAACTCCCCTCACTGCCCCAGGGGTAAAAGTTCTGGTGGCTCTGGCTGAGGCAGACCCTCAAACCAACTAACCCCAGGGCTTACTGCTTGCTGTTAAAATAGAACCTAGTCTGGAGGTGTTTACTCTTCACAGGGACCAAACCTCTTTCCAGGATTTTTCTTCTGATCTTCTCAAATTGTTCCATGAGGACCAAGGTCATGTCCTTGTTTTTATTTATCTCCACCCACACTTTACCCTAAGGTGCTATTTTAACTCTTTTGTGGGGGAGGATCTTGAGAACTTGGAATTTTCTGATCTATTCCACCATCTTCCCAGAATCTTCTCCCCAATCATCCCCATCTTAAAGACGCAGAAACTGAGGTTCAGCGAATATGACTGGCTTGACTCACAGTGCATGGCTAGTTAATGGCATAGTCAGGTCTAGACCCCTCCCTGATCTCCTGACTGTAGAACATTCTATGATGACACCCTATGCCTAAGGTGCCATCTGTTCCTTGGTTCTGCATGTCCTCACAACAACCTTTTGAGTCAGGTGGGCAAAGCAGACCCATTTTGTGGATGTGGTCCTTGAGGCTCAGAGATATGTGTGTTAGAGGTCATGTTATTTAATATTTAATGATGGAAGGGAGACCAGAACCTACCTCCAAAGCCAGGACTCTGTTCCTCAGATGACATCTAAGTATGTTAAAAGGGCTTGAAACTCTTCTTTCACGTGAGAGTAGGTGGCAGAGGGCATCTCAGCTCTAGGGGAAGACAAAAGCTCCTGTCCAAGCCTGGATGGACATAAACACTGAGCAGACAAGTGACATATGTTTACAGAATTGAGCTGCATTTCAAGATCAAGTCCTCTCTGCAGACATTTATTAAGCACCTACCTTGTACAAAGCCTTAGGCCAGGTGGTCTGTAATGCCAGCAGACGGACAGTGGATTGAATGGGGCTCTGATCACCCTGAAAGGCAAGGTAAAGAACGTGGTGTATGGCTTCTGTGGAGAGGAGATGACAGCAGCTGCTAGGGCTTATGGTGAACCTTGTACAGTTACTCTTATTAATAATGCTACTTCATTTCTTTCTCATGGCAACCTAGTGAGTGACATTGACTGAGCAGGTGTTATACACTTTACAGATGAGAAAACTGAGGCCAAATGATTTAGAAAGCAGAGTGAAAAAAACATCGGATTTGAAGTCAGAGGACAGTGGGTCAATTTGTGACTTTGCCACTTAACCATCTGTGTGACCTTGGACAAGTCACTTAACCTCAGGCTTTTCAACAGTAAAGTGAGGGAGCCAGAATAAATGACCTCCAAGGTTCCTTCTAGCCCTAGTCTCATAAATAAGGTCTGGGGCACATACAAATCATCCCACTTTTCACCCTGCCCCCAAATTGAGACTATTTGACCAAAACTGCCCCTTCTCCATCCCTCCTCATCTCCCGTTACTCATACAACTTTTCCCATTATCTTCTCCTTTGTGACAATCTCAGAAAAGTCTTGCCAAGGCAAACTCCTGTACACACACACATTTGCTCCCCTCATCTCCCATCTTCTCTAACAGATTGTCCCCATTATAATCTGTCCTCTTTCTTCTCCACTTGCTCTATATCTACTGGTTGCTTCCCTGATGCCTACAATGTGCCCAGGTCTCCCTCAGACTCAAAAACTCTCACTTGATCAATCTATTTTGTTGACCTCTAGAAAGGGTTTTTTTTAAAGAGACAAATAGTAATATATAAAAATTACATTATTTATTCCTTATTATTTCCTTAAGGCTAGATTTACTTGCTCTGAGTGCAGGATTAAAGTCCTGACTGATGAACAGAGAAATCATAAGACTCTTTATACATTTTAGAACCATTCCAGTTCAGGATGACTATGTCACAAAACTTTATAACTTCCATTTGTTACCACCTGTATGTAATACAGAGTTCTTTGGTTGTAAATGTGAATTGACAAGGACCAGAGCAGGGTCTATTTACATTTTATGGTCTCAGGATATCTGTTCTGCTCCCATCTGGATTATGTCCCAAAATAAGGGAAATCTCATCTTTGGTCTTCAAACTTACAGACACAGGGAAAGGAATTTCTAATCAGAGCAGTTTGATCAAATCAGACTTTAGCTAAAATATGATAGTAAAAGATTATCAATCTGAACCAGTTATCATGCTCTATCATTCTTGTCCTTCAAGCCTAAACTCCTTAAGAAGACTGTCTACACATGTGCCTCCATTTCTCTCACCCTCTTTTAGAGCCTACACAATTTGGCTCCATCTTTCAAATGGACCTGCTCTTTCCAAAGTTCCCTGTGATCTCTTCATTGCTAGATCTAGTGGCTTTTTCTCAGGCTTCATCCTCCTCAAAATCTTGGCTACAATCAATACCGTTAATCACCTTTTCCTCTTGGATTTTCTCTTTTCTATGTTTTTGGGATCTTCCTTTCTCCTGGTTCTCCCTCTTACTTTGTGATCATAACTTCTCAGTTATTTTCTGGTTCTTCATTTTTGTCACATTGATAGGGTGCAGGGGTGCCTTTGTTTGTAACATTCAGTTGTAACTTCAGTTTGTAAAATCTCACCTTTGTTTGGGTACCTATGTCAGTAATATCAGCTTGTGCAATTAAGTTGTAAATCCACACTTCCCCCAGCCTGAAACCATTAACTCTGCCTCTCCCCTGAGTGGGAACTCTGCCTAGGGGCAATTAATGAACTGCTTTATCACTGCTTGGTACAATAACAAGCTATACCTATGAATCGTTCACTAAAGCATTTTATAAAACAATCCCTTTAGTTTAGAGAAATGTATAGCTCCTTTGTTCTAGTGGCCAGCTGCACCTATGAATCCTTCAATGCACTATCAGTAAGCTAACTCCTCTCAATTAGGCACATCCTGGATCCCCAATTAGTCTAGTTTCCCAATATCCATCTTGTCAAACAAGACATTGATGGGTAACAGACTGGACATCTCTCAGTCAGTGTTGACCAAAAAATGACCTAGTGACATTTTTAAGGCAAAAACCACATCTCCTGGTAGGCCCCCCATGGGCTTTTCCCCAGTGAATTATGGGCAATACCTCCTGCACATTTAATATAAAGAGTGCATGTCCCTTTAAGCACTGACCACTCATTAACTCCTCCCTAATCCCACCCTTACTCCTCTAGTTAGCATAATTGATACCTGATTTATGGATTTATTACTTTATAACCAGTACCTCAAACTCCTGCAGACTTGTAGGTTTCCAACCCCCCGCCCCACTTCAAAGTGTAACAATAAACGTTTACAATCCTGACAAGATTGCTTGAGTCTGGGAATTCATTTCATAAAAGAACCCTCCCAGAATTTCTTAGAAATCCCTGAAAAACCTTTATCCCTCCTCATTTTATGGTAACCATGGAGGAAATCCCTAAAACACCTATCTATGTCACCCTCTTCAACATCAGATAACTGTGGGGATCTCTCAAGTCTCTTGAGAGCATAGTAGATAGAGCACCAGGCCTAGAGTTAGGAAGACTCATTTTCCTAAGTTCAAATCCAGTCTCAGACACTTACAAGTGTGTGACCCTGGGCAAGACACTTAATCCTGTTTGACTCAGTTTCCTCATCTGTAAAATGAGCTAGAGAAGGAAATGGCAAAAAGTCCAAGAAAACCCCAAGTGGGATCACAGAGAGTCAGGTATATCTGAGACGACCAAAGAATGACAGCTCAAGGCTCTGTTGTGGGCCCTTTTCTCATCTCTCTTTCTCTGTCTTCTCTCATTTGATCTGATCAGCTGCGGTAGGTTCAATGATCATCTCTGAGCAGAAGATTTC
>CM053595.1:294854294-294899220 GCA_028646575.1 Pseudocheirus occidentalis
ATGGCATCACCTTCCTGAAGTCATGGTCTTCTTCAAGAATGAAGGACAAACAACAATAACAACAATTTCAATTTTCACCACTAGTTTGGGGTCCAAATTGATGAGGTGACTCTCCCTATCACTGAATTTGTTCTGCCTTTTCCTTGGCCATGTCTATGGAGGTAGCCCCCCAAAAAGCCAAGACCTAGCTCAGTGCTGAAAAGAATCTACCCCACAACAATGCTCTGATGCAGGCTGAAACAATTATTTCCCTTGTGTGTCCAGAGGAGAGAATTACACGACAACTGCCTTTGTTTTAAGGGTGTATTTTCCTGTTCTCATAAAACAATTATAATGACATGAGCCTTTGGTCCCTGGCTCTTCCAAGTCTGGAGATACAATCAAACACTCCCGCCTACAGTAATTACAGAACTCAGCAGTTCCCGAGGGCTACACTCGTTCTCCACTGTTGTCAGAGACACCAGAGGACAAGCATAGCCTCCATCCTGACCCACCAAGAAAAGCGAAGAGAAATAAATGTCAGAGGTCACAGCCCATTAGCTCTGGCCCAGTAGGGAGCAGCAGGGAATATGGTGGGAAACCCCTAAACATTCAATCCCTAGGAAGTCCAATCACCGGCTTTTGGTGTAGTTTTTGTGTAGCTGACGCTGATGTCTGAGGTTATGATGTGTGCAGATGCGACAGCAAAAGGAAAGCACTGACTGATTTCAAGGAAAGCAGAGAGGCAGGAATAAATGCTGGGGCCAAGGCTGGGAGGAACCAAACCCCCTCCCAATTTTCACGTGTGGTCACTTGAGTAGGGAGTTAGATCCAAAATGAGAGCCTGAAGACAGTCAAGGAGCAGAAACGTGTGCTTCTTCAGTAGAAGAGGCAGGGAAAGAAGCCAGAGGAGCTGGGAAAGGGATCTGCAGTGTTGGAATTGTCAAGGAGGCCTGGTGGACGCTGGGAGCTGGATTCAAACACAGAAGGGGAGCTAAGCTGATGCAGGATCACAGACGTCAAACTGGAAAGGACCTCAGGAGCTCTGACCCAACCACTTCATTTCTGCAAAGAGGAGACTGAGGTTCAGGGAGGCTCTGGGATTTGCCCAAGATCACACAGGTAGTACACAGAAGGGGAAGGATTCAAACTCAGGTCCTCTGACTCTATTCCTCTGCAAGATGTTGCCTTCCCTGAGCAGAAGTTCTGAGAAGGAAGATAGAAGGTATCACTTCCATCTTTTTGGGTTCTGCTTTGTATATTCAAATGTTTATGGTTGTTGGTGATTGTTAAGGTCCTAATAAAAAGGAGAAAGATTTGGAAAGTGAAGAAGTCAAAAAGACAGTGTCTGAGAGAGGGATTTGGATTTCAGGGCACAACTCAAAATACACAAATGACAGCCTTTGGGCCAAGAGTGATTGCACCTCAGCAAAGACTGGTAGGGATGGATTTACTTGGAGTCTTGTACATCCTGTCAAAAGGGTCTGAGAGAGAAAAGGAGGGGGAAGTGATAAACTGAGTACATGTGTAGACTGTGTGTCACACAGCAGGGCTCTTAACCAGCCCTGAAGGATCTGCTTGCAAATTTTCAGGAGGCCTGTGAGGTAAAAAAATTACATCCTTGTTTTTCACTAATCTCTGAAATTTAGCACTTCCTTTCCTGCAATGGCGAATTTTCAAAAGCCCCCATTATTCAGAGAAGTCCATGACACAAAAAGGCCAAGAGCCCTTGCCACAGAGGACAGCTAAGTCAGAAGAGGAAGAGGCACCGAGATACCCACAAGTCCAAGGAAGGAGGCCCTGGTAAAGGCCAGGGCCTCAGAGGACCCCCTCCAGAATTGAGCTGAGCCAGCTGACAAAGGAGATGCATGGAAGAGGGCCAAGAAGGAGAGCGAAGGTCACAGGCATGCGTGCAGCCTGGCGGACCAAGCCCCACTATATATGAACGCACCCACAGAAGGATGAGTCATTGTAAAAGAAAACCGAGGTAACTGTGTGTCAGAAATAATTGGATCAGAGGTAACTGTCAGAAGTAACTGGGTATCAGAGATAAGAGATAACTGGGTCAGAGGTAACTGAGTGTCAGAATTCAGAGTGTTGGATCAGGAAGGCAGACTGTCTCAGGGAGAACCATTCAAGTGCCCTAGGAGATGGGGGAGTGTGGCAGGTACCAGAGAAGCATAAGTATGGTAAGGACTCAATGCAGACCCCCCCAGATGGGTCTGCAAAGAGAAGAGGAGGCTGGGAAACAGTTAAAACCTGGCAGAGGTGCTTGGAGCTCCTTCTCTGCCAAAAGTGAAGTGTTTTCTTAATTCCTGAACTGCCTTAATGGTAATTTCTTCCTTCACAACCAATGAAGGGAGACCCTAATCTGCATCTCCGTCCAACCCAAGGGAGAACCTGGCTGCTGGTTGGAAATGAGAGCTCTGGAGGGAAAGGGAAGGAAAGGAAAGTAGACAAGTCTGATGGAGAGCAAAGACTTTACAGGGTTCAGAGAAAGGACAGGTAGGGTCTCGTGCACTAAAAATTGTACAGGGGAAGTCAGGAAGAGCTCAAAAAGGAGATTTTAGAAAATAATTCTCAATGAATAGTCTATGAAAAGGCCAAAATGGGTGCAGATGGAATTTACCAGCCAACTTAGATTTTAAGAATCTACATTGGTGCTGAGTGGACCTGTTTGGTAAATAAAGAAGTGATCTAACACTTCTAAATTTTGCTGGCCCTAGACCAGGCTTCCTAACCCATTCAACTACCCACCAGGACAACAGGATCTACCCACAGTGAGCATAGCACCACCAGCTCTGCTGCCACATGTCTCCTTCTCCTGACCTCCGCCTACCTGTAGATTTCCAAAGGTTTGCTCAGGAAACACTAATAAAATCAATGCTCCATCATGACTGGAATGGAGGTGATATTCCACCACTCTAGTTACAATCCCCCTAATTGCTGAGAACAAAAAGCCCTTCCCTGGCCACCACTCCCCTACATGTAGCATATTCCCCCACTAGGATGTGAGTTTTCTGAGAGGAACCATCCCATTTTTGTCCTTTGTTAAATCCCCAGAGCCTTGGACAGTGCCTGGCACACAGAAGGCCATGTCTATTAAATGCCTGCTAATTAAGAAGCTTTGTTCAGAAGTTGGAAGCAAGGGTGGATAGCAAAGGATGGATACACAAACGTGGCATGGTCTCATGGAAGCCCAGGTTACTCTAGCTCAGAATAAGTGGAGGCCAGTGAAGAAAATGAAGAACAACAGAACGGTGGTTTTTTAAAATATACCTGGAAATAAAGGTGGGTCAAAGCAGCAGAAGGATCACAGATGAGAGAGAACAACAGAGAGAAGGGGATGATTTCTTTTTTGTTCTGCTTTTGGCAAGAAATGAGTGAGTGAGAGGGACGGGACAAACACAGCTGACAGAAGAGATTCCCAAAATCAACAAGGAGAAAGTCAAAGAACTCCTGGGCACCCCTGACAAATTCAAGGGACTTGACCCCGCAGAACTATATCCTTGGGGGCTGAAAAAACTAACCTGTGTGACCTCTGAACCACTATCAGTCTTCTCTGGAAGGTCATGGAGCAGTAATGGAAGAAAAACACCATGAAGAGACTTAGGAAATCTTGAGATGGAGAAATGACCATAAGGCACACTTACAGAGACACCGTACAGGAGAGCCAGAGGGCCGCAAATGCTGTCTGGGGGGCTTCTCTTTGCCACAAAGGAGGGTGCCAGGGGGGAGATGGGTTACCAGAAAATGGTAATGATGTTGGGGGAAAGAAGCAAAAGTTACCAAGAATATTTTAAAAAAAGAGATTGTGGAGGAAAGAAAATAGGAATAGAGAAGATCAACGTTCCAAACTTTTTGCCAAGAAAGTGAATGCCATCTTGGACTCTATTTATTAAGAGGCATAAGGGATAACACAGTGGCTTTTGGGTCTAGTCAGTGGAGAAAGCCCTGGAGGAACTGTGTGACCTTGGGTAAGTCATGTAACCCCAAATTCCTCTCCCTCATGTTCTTCCCCATTCCCCCCCCAACAAAAAGATAGAGATGACGTAAAGTGTCCAAGGGATCATAATGAGAAAGACTTCAAATTTATACCAGATAAAGAAACTGAGAATGTTTAGCCAATAGAGAAGATCTGTTGAGGGCAAGGTAGACATGGCAACTGTCTTCTAGTACTCTGAGGGCTGTCCCATGGAAGAGGGATTCAACTTGTTGTCCAGATCACAGAATTAAGGAGCAATGTGTGGGGGCAGTTGGGTGGCACAGTGAATAGAGCACCAGCCCTGGAGTCAGGAGGACCTAAGTTCAAATCTAGCCTCAGACACTTGACACACTTACTAGCCGTGTGACTTTGTGTGACTTAATCCCAATTGTCCTGCAAAAAAAAGAAAAAGGAGCAATGTGTGAAAGTTGCACAGAGCCAATGAGGGCTTGATGTGCAGAAACCTCCTAACAACTGGAGCTCTAGAAGATGGAATGGGTGGCCCTGGAAGGTCATGGATACTTTCTGACAGGAGAACATCCAGAAAAGCTGAACGTGTTGCAGAGAGGCTTCACTTTCAGGTATGGCTTAGACTAGAGGGCCATTGGGGACCTTTCCACCTTTGAAATTCTGTGGTTCTTTCCACAAATTCCATCACATGTTGTTTTCATAGTCTTCTCAAAATTCCTTTGCACTGGTCTCTGGGGCAGGAACAAGCACTGGTTGGAAAGTGTGGAGAGACATGATCTTCAGGCTCCTTTGGGACCATGGCTGGTCTTGGAGGTTTGGAAGATAAAGGGGCCTCACTCCAAGCTGTCAAGCCAAGGAGGAGGGGGCTGTTCTTGAATATTCTGGCTTAGTGTCATAGTAGACTGGCCAGAGTAAAGAAAATCCCAACCTGAAATGTCAACCTAGCATTTTAAGTGTGGGGAGATTAGCCCAAACCTGGTATCTCTTTTTCTCTTAGAACTCTGTAAACTACCTTCTTTGATCCTCCTCTCTCTCTCCAGGAGATGAAAAGGTAAATATTCTTCCTCTTTTACAGCAAAGGAAGCTGATGACTGAGAAAAGAGAAGATGATGACTGAGAAAACAACCCAGTAAAGTAGGAAAAGAACTGAGAATAACAACAGACATTTGTTTTTTTCCAAAGTGCTTTCAGGAATGTTCTACCTGCTCCACACAATCTTCAAGTTAGGGAAGATAGATATTATTGTTCTGTCTTTGGAGACCAAGAAATAGAAACAGAGATGAAATAACAAGCTCAAAATAACCTGAGACCAGCAGCAGCTTTGGAAGCAGAGCCCAGGTCTTCTGAGGCACAAACCCATAGCTCATGATCATCATGTTAAACCTCCAGAATCCTCTGAAAGGGAGCACAAGAGATGCTTAATTGACCAAGAACAGATCTGAGGAGGCTGGAGTCAGGCCATGCTCACACTGACAGAGACTCACAGTTCTAAGTATGCCTAGGGTTACCAGGGAGGCTCACCATCTGGCTCCAATCCACTGCCTTCCTCGGTCAGAGCCTGGAGGACCTTCTGGTACTTCAGAGCAGAGATCTGCAGGAGCCAGAGACCATTAATGTCAGGATGGATCAAACATACTTTTCCTCAGTGATGCCTCTATGAAGTTTCATTCATTAAATGCTCTGTTGCCATCAGCATTTCAAGCCCTGGAATTGATTAAACCCTGGGGTCTCAGAAGGAAAGCTTTGGAAGTAATATGAAATTACCAGAAAACCTGGAACTCAGAGGAGGCCCAGGGTGTCTTTTTGTCCTGTACTGAGCTTAAACTACAGTGATGACAACCCCATTCCCAGGCTTTCCAGCCAGCCTGAGAAACATTAATCTCACATCATTCCAGATGAAGCCTTATTTAAATGATCTGGCCCTTCCTCCTTTTGTGGTCTCTGTTTCTTGAGAGAACGTGCCCAGACAATGAAGCATCTTAACTACTGTTCTAATACTTCACATTTATGGAGCTCTTGGAGGCTGACTAGATGCCTTCCTCACAAGAACCTTAAGGAATGAGCAGGGCCAGCCTTATTCTCATTTGACACATATGCAGACTAATGTAACTTCCTCCTGATCACGCAGTTAGCAGCCAGGAGTAACGATCTCAATGCAGCCCAACTCACTTTAAGGTCACAGCTCTTTCCCCTAACCCCATAGTTACCCCAGGGTTGCTAATTGGGGGCGTGGCCTTACCTTAAATGAAAATAATTGAGGGCTGTTATCTATAGCATGGGATTTTGCTTCCCTATCAAAAGTTCCAGAGTCAACAATACAGCAGAGATGGGAAATGTTAATAATTAAAGGATATATTTTTTCCAAAGTACCCCTTGACTTTTGGGACAGAAGTCCAACTCCCAAAATAAGGCTAACTGGAACTTTAAAACCTTTATAATCACAAATAATGATGTGGCAGTATGGAAAGTTAGGGGACAGACGTATGTAAAAATGCTTGTGCAATGACTGATCTATGGGCACTTCTAAAGGTCACACCTGGCACAGGCAGAGAGATACATACAGGTACACATCTGATGGCTGGAAGGAAGCTGCCTTGCTCATCAATTTGTAGAGAGGACTCAACAGAAGTCTTCATGACCTAAAGGAAATAAGGAGAGGAATCAGTTTACTAGGCATGTGTCTACCTCCCAGACATGATCCCTAATTTAAATGACTTAAAAGTTTGATGCCTGTAAGTGTACCAATGCATCTTTACTCCAATATTCCTTAAAATGGATTAATTTCTGAGAAGGTTACAAAAAAGGGGTGGGGGGAACTACTGATTTGCCTCACATCCTACTCCCTTATTTGACAAACAGGTAAAGGAAAGCCCAGGGGGTCACAAAGATGGCGAGTAGCAGAGATGAGCCTTGAGTATGAGATCCCAACTTCGGGGTTCTCTTCCACATCCCAAAACTTTCCTTCAAACAAGCCTCCTTCAAGGTCTGATGCTTCTAGGAACCTTGGATACTAGCAGCCCTCTCCATTCTATGCCTCTACACATTTTGGACTCTTGACAATTGGGCAACTGGTTATATGTTATCTTGCTTCCCCAACTACACTGTTCAGAGAATCCTGGGCTCTCAGATTTGGAAAATATCTTTGAGGTCATCTAATCCAAACCATACTTACATAGTAATTCCCTATGTAATATATCTAACAGGTGATAACCTCCATTCAATGATAAACAGTCTCTCACCCATCACACCCTACACATCCCAATCATTCTAAAGGCCCTGAGGCTCATCATCCATACCACCCCTCTCCATTCCCCCATCACTTGATTCCTCATTCTCATATCCTTTAACCTTCCTTGAAAAATTCCAATTAACTGCCACCTATCTTCCACAGTGCCTTCTGGAATGCCTGTTTTATCAGCAACAAATTTCCCTTCATCCTAAATCTGTTCTTCTCCCACTCCTTCCATCTTCTACCTATCACTGAAACCTGGCTTTCCCTAATGATACAGCCTCTCTGGCTACCCCTTCTAACACTGGCTATATCTTCACTTATTTCCCTCAACTCACTGGTCAAGGCAGGGAAGTCGGAAGGCCCCTTGTTCACCACTGCCACTGCCATGTTCTCCCCATACCCCCACCACTCAAGCTATTCAGCTCTACCATACAATCAAAATCCAAATATAGTTGATTTTTGTCATTCATGGTAGCTATGTTCTATAAAGTCGTGGTACACAATGAACTGGCAAACACAAAACCATTGCTCCTGAGGGAAATACAGGGTTAGGTCCCTGTGAGCCTCTGATCACAACATTTACTGAAGCACTTTGCAGAGCAGCCTCCTGGACAGATTGGCATATCTTCTTTTCCTTTTTATGGCTGTACCATACTGTTAACATTGAACTCAGAGCCAACAGCACTGTAATTCAGGTCTAACACACATACTTTCTCCATAAGGTACTTCCTAGCCTTCTTTCACTTAGGAACACTAAACATCGTTAAAGCACTGTGTTTGTTTTAAATGACAAAATCACCAACTAAAAAATGTGGAACAATGTGGTGATAAATAGACTAAAAAAAGGATACTTGTTCTTCCGGTGACAGAGCTGACAGAAATTAAAAATGGTTCAGCATCTGACATACTGCTGTAGGCTGTCCTACAATACAGCTTCCAACAAAACTCAGCTGTCACGAACCCCAGATAACATAATTGTTTACCTTTATACCAAGAAAGTTGGAAAAGCACCAAAATAAGCCTGTGGTGTGTGCCCAGGGAGACTTTGAGGTGTTCATGCAGTGAGACCAAGAGTTCTTATGAGGCTATCAAAGGCAAAAAAGCATCTCAGCAGGGCTTATGGTGGCTCCATGTGTGCTAAATGTGTCCGTGACAGGATCAAGCATGCTTTCCTGATTGAGGAGCAGAAAACCCTTGTAAAAGTATTAAAGGCACAGGCACAGAGTCAAAAAAGTAAATAAAAGGGATATTTTTTTAATAATAAAGAAAATTAAAATGTTTAAAAAAAGACACTTGTTTATTATATAGTTGAAACAAGAAGGCAAAGCATCACTTCATTCAACCTCAGCCAGACACAGGCTAAACAGCTCAAGGTTTTCATCATTCTGCACGTGTCCATAAACGACAATGAAAACCCTGTAAGTTACAAACCAACTTCAGTAAGGCTAATACCCAAATACAGAATGTGAACAAGGACTGACTCTAGCTGCTGTCTGCAAACCTCCTCAATGGGCTGGGTACATGGTTCGCAACTGTTCTCTGCTTCCCAACTCCTACCCTTATACTAGGGGACTTTGGCATCTACATAGACTCTCCCTCAAACACCCTGGCTGCCCACTCAGTTCCTCAACCTACTTCCTTTTCAGTTCACCAGGCCCTCCTGGTACTCCTCCTACCTCTCTGATCACTCCTTCTCTGTCTCCTTTGCTGGATCTTCCTACAGTTTATTTCCTCTAAGGACAGGTGGTCCTTCCCTGGGCCCTCTTCTCTCTATATATACTACTTTCCTTGGGGATTGCATCAGTTCTAAGATTTAATTACCACCTCTGTGCTGATGATTCTCAAATCTACCTCTCCCGCCTCAAACTCTCTGCTGATTTCCAACCTAACCTCATCTCTAATCACCTTTCATACATCTCAAACTGGAAATCCAAAACAGAACTCATTATCTTTCCCCCTAAACTTACTCCACACCCTACCTTCCCATCTACCTTCCCTATTTCTGTTAAAGGCAACATCGTTGTCCCAATCCCTCAGGCTTCCAACCTAGGCATCATCCTTGACTCCTCACCATGTCTCACACCCCATATTTAATCTGCCAACTTCACCTTTCCACCATCTCTGGGGATAAAACTAGGGACAGGAGGGGAAAGTTACCCAGGCAGATTTCAGCTGAATACAAGGAAAACCTTCCTATCAGAGTTCTCTAAAAGCTGCTTGGGCTGCCTCAAAGAAAGGGAACTTATCCCTGCAGATCTTTAGGTGAAGACTGGACAGTCAGTCAATATTAATTAATTCACTGTACACTCTGTGCCAGGCTCTGTGCTAAGCCCTGGGAGCACAAAAAGAGGTAAAAGCCCCTGCTTGTGTTCAACCCTGCAATAAAAAGCAAACCCACATCATCATCTACAAGAGTAGTCTCTAACAGAGAGGACTGGTAACCCCCATAGGCAATGGCATTACTCCACAGGGTAACCAGTCAGAGGATGGCAGGTCTCATATCACCTTCCAGTGCTAACCAATCTGCTATCTTCAATACAATTCCATTCTCCCTTCCCCCCACCATTCCCCTATTCCATTCCTTCCCAGTGGCTGCCTCCTCCCAACCTCTCCCCTCCTGAACCTGGCATAGGCTCCTCAGGTCCGGTTATAACCTGCAGCAGCAGCTGAGCCAGCCCAAGTTCCTCCCCCTGCTTACCCTCCCCCCAACAACATGCTCACACTGTCCCCCCCCCCAGATTACTCCACCACTGAAGCAGGTGCCCTGAGGGAGGCAAACCAGACCATCCCTTTCCTTTTTGTTTTTCTGGGACAGGGTGAATTATGTAGATAAACAAGGACAGATGCATTCTGCACCAATGGTCTCAGGATTTTATCTTCCCTTCAGAAACCCCCCTCTTCCCAACTCTCTATTCTGTTCGGGGGGCCACCATCCTTCCAGTCAGCTCCTCCTTTCCTTTGCCCTTCCCTCACAAATCCAATCAGGTGCCACACCTCATTCATCATACCTGCAACACCTTGAATCGACCTCCCTCTCTCCACTGACGTAACCCCTCACAAAAGACTACTATAATAACTTCTTCTTTTACCCCCTGAACTTGGTTCTCCTCAATGGAATCCAGCTTCCACACACCTCTCAAATTCATAATACTCTGGGTTTTGTTTTATTGTTTCTTGATTTCTCATAAAGTCATTAGTTTATATTTGTTCCATTCTCATTGTTAAGGAATTATTTTCTTCAGTGAGCTTTTGAATCTCCTTTTCCATTTGGCCAATTCTGTTTTTAAGGTATTTCTCTCCTCACTGGCTTTTTGGATTTCGTTTAACAATTAAGATATTTTCATCTGTATCTTTTTCTCTTTTAACAAGCTGTTGACTCATCTTTCATGATTCCTCACATCACTCTGATCTTTTCCCAATTTTTCCTCTACCTCTTGTATTTCATTTTCAAAATCCTTTTTGAGCTCTTCCATGGCCTGAGACAAATTCATATTTTCTGGGAGGCTTTGGATGTAGGAGCTTTGACTTGATCTTCTTCTGGGTGTGTGTTCTGATCTTGTCACCCTCGTAATTTCAATAGTCTGAGGTTTTTTTTTCTGTTGTTTGCTCATCTTTCCAGCCTATGACTTGACTCTCAACTCTGTTAAAGCAAGGCTATATTTCCAGTATGGAGGGCACACTGTCGCAAGCTTTAGGGGTTTTCTGCACTATTTTCAGAGATACATCGAGGGAACTATAAGTTTTCAGTTTTTTCAAGATGGTATGATCTAAGGAGAGGTGTTTACTCCTCTCCTGACTTTTGCTCTGGTCTGTGAGCAACCACAAGCACTCTTTTTTGCCCTGGACCTTTGAGGAGGGTCCCCTCTCCACTGCTACTACAGGTTCTGCTATGCCAGTGGTCCTCCTCACCCTGGAGCTGCCACCCAGGAATGTAACCTGGATCTGAGTATGGGCAAAGCAACAGAGTTTAGTCTCAGTGCTAGCAAAGAAAACCCTGTAATCTCCTTCTGACCAGTTTTTTTACCCACCCCCCTTACTGTCTGTGGGCTGAGAAGAGCAGCCGCTGCCATTGCAACAGCTAAATCAGTCACTCCCAAGGCGTGTTCCTGGTTTGCTGGGGCCAGGGCTATGCTGGCATCAGCGCTATGCTGGCACAGCCTGTGGTGGACTCTGCTCCACTGTTACCCAGTGACAACAGATATTTCCTGCTAACCTATGTTGTATTTGGTGTCTGAGGGCTGAGAGGTCTGGAAATTACCCCTGCTGCCAGAGATTCAATCACCCCAAGGCCTGCTCCAGATTTGCTGGGATCCAGTCTGCCCTGTGACCTGTGCTAGGTTGTGCTCCCTTTCTCACCCTAGTGTGACATACCTTTCTTGCCAATCTTCCGAGTTGTCTTGGGCTGGAAATTTATTTCACTCCATCTTTTTGTGGGTCCTGCTGCTATAGAATTTGTTTAATTTTTTAAAGGTATTTGGAAGGGTTTAGGGGAGAGCTCAGGTGAGTCCCTGCTTTTACTCCATCATCTGGGCTCTGTGTCCTCAATACTAATGGTGTGGGTCACTCCTTTATTTAATCAAATAATAGTTCACTACTGACTCTTAGATCAGATGGTATCATCCTTTTTAGATGTCTATTTTTGTGCAAATTTAATAATGTACATAATTATTAGTATAATAGTAGTAATAAATATAAGTACTTACAAATACGTGTATGGGGGGGGTGTTCAATTTTATTTTACTACGAGAGGTATGTGGCCAAGAATATCTGAATCTAAAATGCCTTTTGGAGGAGTCTGAACCATGATTCAATCAGTATAAGGAGCCCTATAACTTGTGGGGAACAAATAATCTTAGTGAGTTCCTGGTGGCCCTGTAAGATTAAGTGACCTGCCTAAAGTCACAAAAGCGTGTGTGTGTGTGTGTGTGTGTGTGTGTGTGTGTGTGTGTGTGTCTGTGTGTGTGTGTAAAGATTAGAATCCCAGGTCTCCTGATCCAAAGGCCAACCAACTATATTTTGCCATGTCTCTTAAATTATCTTATTACATATTAATCTTCCTCCACGCATTTCACACATTATCAGCTCATCTAAGAAGCAAAATATAGATAAGGACGATTGGAGATGGCCTGGCTGCAGTAGGAGACCTTGGCCTTTTTAAGCTAAGTTCTTTCCCAGGTCTCAGTTTGCCTGAGGCAACACCCATTCGGTGATTAGAGGTAGGTAAGAAATGAGAAACAGTATGGCTTCTTTACCTAGTCAAAAAAAAAATCATCTGGAAGGGGAAGACCCTCAATGCTTCCAGTCAAAACTGAAACAGTTGCTATTTACATTCACTCTGAGCCAATCGGGGCTGAAATAATAACCAACTGGAGTTTGGCCTTAGACCTATTGTTGGCCAATCAAAGAGAGCCAGAGTGATTTGGGATAAAGGCATGGTCCTTAAGAAAAATAATCTAGTCAGTAAACCCCAAAATGTCTTGAGAGGTTTCAGCCATCAAAATTTATATTCCTTTGGGCAGAGCACCTGCAGGGAAGGGTATCATACCCTATGCAGACAAAAAGAAGGGAAGCAAAGAGGAAGGAAGGAAGGAAGGAAGGAAGGAAGGAAGGAAGGAAGGAAGGAAGGAAGGAAGGAAGGAAGGAAGGAAGGAAGGGAGGGAGCTGGAATCCACCTCAGAAGAAACAGCTCAAGGTGCATAGGAGGCATTTAATAAATGGTGACTGGATTGGCCTAGAGTGTCAGGCCCTGTGCTCAGGGCTGAGGAATAGGGGAAAAAGCAAAAACATTCCCTGCTCTCATACAGCTCAGTCTAATCTAATCAGGAGAAAGCAATGGAACGACTCTGTACAAACTTACTGGGTTATTTTTTTTAAGTACTTTTATAAATCTGTTTCCATATAATTGGCTTCCTTTGCAGCCCTGAATAGTGTATTTGATGCACATAAAAAAAGGTTCCACAGGCTATCGGGGATCTGTGACCCCAAAAGGGGACTGCCCTAAGCTGCAGAAATGGTGCCAAGCAGACGGGGGTCGGGGGGTCGGGAGAAGGGAAGAATGTTAAGTCTCTAAGCAATGAAAGCCCACTCCATAGCCCCAGCTCAGCCCCACCCTTCCCAGGCCCACCTTCAGCCCCACCCCAATTCTCTTCCAGTGGGAAAAGGCCACAATGCACAGCGGAGCCCAGAAGTTACTTCCTATCAAGGCTCTCGGGTCACGCCCTCATCCCCCCTGGAAAGGAAGCTCTGGGGGGTTGGGGGGGGCGGGAAGCCGGGTATTGGGCCTTCGACAAGGGGCCGCCTCCGGCGGAGACCATCCTCCCTCAGCCTCCGACACCTCCTCCCCTCTTGGGGGTCCCCTTCCCCCACCCCACCCCAACCTTGGAGCCGCCTGGGTCCAGAGTCACCACCACCTCAAACCAAGTCCCTCAATGTCTGCGCCTGCGCACAGCGCCGCCCGCGCGACCAGGCAGGAACCACACATCCCAGCAGGCTTCGCGAATGAGCCCTACGGCTCCCGGCGAGGACTCGCCGGAACGGGCGGAGCGCAGAGGCAAAGTTCGAAGTCGAGTCGCTGGGCAGAGCAGGCTGGCTGGCTCCTTAGTGGCGTGAATTAGCACGGGGGGCGGGGAGTGGGCATCTCAGTGGGGCGGGGCGATGCCCTCTACCCTCCTTATCCCGGGCCCGAGCGTCCTGGACCCCATTGCCCTGAGAAGGTCAGCATGGCTTGGTGGCTGTGGTTGGCGCTGGCGCTGGCGGCGGGGATCGCGCTGCTCGTGAACCGGGTCCGGAGGTTCGTGGCCGGCAGGGGTCCGAACCCCTTCACGAAGGACGTGAGGAGGCCGCGGGGGCCGCTGGTGACCGACCGGGAGGCTCGCAAGAGGGTCCTCAAGCAAGGTGCGAATCCCGCACCGAGCCTCAGTTTCCCTCCTTGTAAAACGCAGCAGGGAGGGGCGTGGGCGCAGACCCATGGGGTTCCGGGCGTGTAACTGCTGGGACCCACCTCCCACGCAAGTTTGTGACTTTAGGTCCCCCAGGTCCAGCTTTAAGTGTCTGGTCAGCCTGACCTCTAGCTACGAAATCCTGAGGGCCCCTGGCAGCGCAGAGCCCGTTTGTGCCTGTTGCTCCTGGGCCGGTGCCCTTGAGCCGCCCCCGATAGTCGCCTATTTCTGCTTCTCGGAGGGGCGACGCGTTGGTGCCCGGAAAGAGCTGGGGGAAATGCTTCTCTGTGCCGGATCCTTCCTCCTGGTAGCGGGCTCGGGCAAGTTCGAGAGTGCTTGGAGCAATGCTGGGCTCTGCCAAGAGGCTGTTTAATGTGCTCAGAACCTTCCAGCATTTGTTTCTCCTTTTTGTCATCTTTCTCATCCCGTGAATGTCAGGTTGGAACCTGAGAGTTACTGGAATTTGGGTTTTTCTGATTATTAGTAATTTCGAGCATTTTGTCATATAGCCATTGGTCACTTGGGTTTCTTCCTTACAAAACTGCCTCTTTTCACCTTTTATCAGTTGGCAATGGCTTTTATTATAGATTTGAAGGAATTCCTATAGATCTGAAAATGAAATTCAGAGCAGTGACACTTGTTGCAAAGATCCCCCCAGGAGGTTTCCCTTCTAATTTGAGTTGCATTGGGCTTTTTTTTTTTGTAATCTAAAATCCTTTTAATTTTATGTAATCAGAATGGTCTGTTTTGATCCTCCAGCCCACCTTTGTTCATGAGTTCTCCTGCCCATAGGTTCCTTGCTCCCCTGGTTGTTCATGATGCCATCCTTAGTGTCTCTAAGCTACGGACCCATCGATCCTCACATCTTGTGGCCTCATCCTCCTCGGCCTTTCCTGGAAGGCTTTGACCACCTTCTCTGTTTTTGTGGCACTGCTTTCTCTGGGTTCTCCTCCAGCCTTCTCCTCCTCAATCCCTTTGGATGGATCTTCACTCCTGTCCCGCCTACTACCTCTTGGTGTCCCCAGAGCTCTGCAGTGGGGCCTCTTCTTCCTCTATACTCTCACTTGGAGATCTCATCAGCTCCCCTGGGTTTATTGATCACCTCTCTGCAGATGACTCCCACATCTCCAGATGCAGGGCTAGGCTCCTGAGCCCCAGTCCTACCTCACCAGCTGTCTATTAGACATCATGAAGGAGATCCCACGGGCATCTCAAATCCAGCATGTCCAAAACTGACCTCATTCTCTTTCTCCCCAAACGTCCCCATCTTTTGAACTTTCCTGTTACTTCTGAGGGAACCACCGTCCTTATTCCCAGGCTCCCAGACTTGCAACCAGAGCATTGTCCCTGATTCCTCACTTTAATTACCAATCAGTTATCCAATCTTACTGGTTTTCTCTGTGTCCAGGCTCTCCTGTATCATTTGTTATTCAGTACTCCAGCCTTCTCTCTGCTCCTATGCTGATCCTCAGTCCCCAACCCTATGGTGATTGTCATTTGCCCTTTGTTCTTGAAGAGGACCATGACATCAGGGAGGTGATGCCATGACATACAAGTGAATTAGATTTGAGTGACAGAGGGCTGTGCAAGGTCACTAGCCTCACTCTCTCCTCCTGAGCCATCTGGGTCCAGTGGCCAGATAAAGATCAGGACAACTGGAAATGGTTCCAGATGCCTTGGGAGATCTTGGCATTTTTAAGCTAAAGTCTTTCCCAGGTCTCAATTTGACTGAGACAACACCCATTCAGTGATTAAGGTAGGAAATGGGGCAGAGAATGGCCTCTTCTAACCTAATCAAAACAACAACAAAAACAAAACCCAATCTGGGAAGAGAAGACCCAGAATCCAGTCCTTCTTAGCTGTGAGAAAATGTGAATTGGAATAGCCAATGCCAGTTCAGATTAGGTATCTCACTGCCTTTGAGACTGAGGCATGGTGCCCATACATGTATTGTGGCTTTTCTCATTGTATGTGGGCAGAGACGCCTGCTTAGTTTCCATGTCCCACCTCCCACTCATCTAGTACTGTCTCAGAGGTCAGCACGCTATCTCTCTCACACTTGGTTTTATAGCTTTCTCAGCCAGCCGTGTGCCAGACCGGCTGGATGCCGTGGTGATCGGGAGTGGCATTGGGGGCCTGGCAGCAGCAGCCATCCTCACCAAAGCAGGAAAGCGAGTCCTGGTGCTGGAGCAGCACACCAAGGCAGGCGGCTCCTGCCATACCTTTCGCCAAAATGGTCTAGAGTTTGACTCAGGTAAAGTGGGTCTGGGTAAGAACTGGCATTCACTGTTTCAGGGTACACTAGAAGGTGGCAGCACAGGTCAGGGGAGAGAAGGCTGAACTCTAGAGTCACTGGGACTGGAGGCCAGAGTTGGGCTCTGCTTCCTACTGCCTCCCTGGGCCTCAGTTTCCCTATTTGTAAACTGAGGAAGATGAGGCCATGTGATCTCTGAGATCCCTTCCACCTCAGACTAATGATCTTATTAAAGTTCTGCTGAGGTGGCACCAGGGGACAGATCAGGAATTAGAGGAGACCAGACTGAAGCTGACACCTGGCATCCCCATTGCTTAGTGAGCCCCTCTCCTTCCTAGGGACTCTTTTCCTTCCAATACACAAGAATTCTCTGTCACCTTGTTCATGGTTTCACTATAGACCAAACAGGGAGATTTGCTTACAGCAGGGGAGGTTATCCTTACTTCTGGGTCAAGTCTAGGCAACAAGCCTTTTTAAAGTCCTCACTCTGGGCCAGGGCCAGTACTAAGCCCTGGAGATGAGGAGATGGGGTGGGGTGGGGTGAGTTAGAACATGACTAGGGGGCCCTTTCTCAAAATGCTGAGTGAAGGAGAGCTGGTCTTGGGCTTTCCTGGTACCAAAGGCTGGTCCCTGAGTTGATCTGTATGAGGCAAAGTTTGGGAGCTTCCAGCAGCCTTCACGTGACTTTCCTTCCTTCTCCACCTCTGTGGGGTTATGCTCAGCAGCACCCCCATTCCGTACCATTGTTTGACAGGAATCCACTATGTTGGGCAGTTGAACAAGGGCAGCTTTCACCGCTTCCTCCTGGACCAGATCACAGAGGGGCAGCTCGACTGGGTTCCTATGGACTCCCCCTTTGATGTTGTGATGCTGGAAGGACCAAATGGCAGAAGAGAGTTCCCCATGTACACTGGGGAGAAAGCCTATGTTCAGGGCCTCAAGGAAAAGTTTCCTGATGAAAAAGCTGCCATTGACAAGTACATGAAGATGGTGAAGGTAAGATTGGGCTGCCCTGGGAGGCTCCTCCCACCTGCAGAGGCCCAGGAAGGGCCAGCACTGACCTACAGGGGAGGGTGGAGATTGGGGAGGGACAAAAGTCCTGGTACCACCTGCTTCCCATCAGGACACTGGAGGTTTGCCTGGCATTCCCATGCCATGGCCTTGGGGATTTCCTTATTTACAAGCACTGAGGACTCCTATGAAGATAAACTGGTGGGCAGTTAAATCTTGGCACCTAACAAGTCCCTTAACAGCTGCCTGCCTCAGTTTCCTCATCGGTAAAGTGGGGATAATACTAGCACCTACCTCCCAGGGTTCTCCTGAGGATCAAAGGAGGTAGATTAGCTCCTGTCACCTCACAGGGTCCTGAGGAAAGGGGATTGATGGAGGGAAGGAGAGCTCAGGACAGGTTGGGTGCATTGAACAATGCTGTGGACAGTGATCCACCTGTGGGCAGTCAGAGTACAGCCTGAGGGCACTGGACAGAGAGGGAGGGGGCCATGAATGGAAAAGCCTAAAGCAGTGATGAAAAAAACCCTACACTTCCCAGTTCTACCTTGACTAGATCAGGGCAGGTCTCAGGTTCCCCTGCGAACAGCACTGGTTCTTACCAGATTAAGGATTAATGAGTCAAATGTTGGCAAATGCGGGGCAGGACCCCCCTTTAAATTCAGGATATGCTTCTTCCTGACTGTTTAGTGACTGAGATCTGGCCCGTGTCACTGAGGCCTCAGCTCTTTGGGCTGGAGGGGCAGGGATGCAGTAACTTCTTTCTCCCTGGCCTCTTTTCTTTCCCCAGGAGGTAGCAAAAGGATCCTCTAATATGGCCATGTTGAAGCTCATCCCTTTGCCCGTGGTGAAGCTGTTGGAGAAGTGGGGTGTGCTGGCCTTTGTCTCCCCTTTCTTGAGAGCAGCCACCCAGAGCTTAGCAGATGTGCTCAGCCAGCTGCCTGCCTCCCCGGAACTCAAAACTGTGCTCAGCTACATCTTTCCCACTTATGGTATGGACTCTTGGGTTCTGGGGATACTGGGGGTAAAGGGAGCAGCCAGGGTGGGGAGGGGACGGCCTGTGTGAACAGGCGACTGATCTCTTGGTCTGCTTGCTTTGATGGTAGTGGGGGGAAGAGGAGTTTGTACCTGTGGCCCTCAAGAGCCTGTTAACAAGAGGACTGGTCATTTGTAGGCCACTAGGTGTTACATTGTATAGAGCACTAGGTCTTGAGTCAGGAAGACCTGAGTTCAGATGTAGCCTCATACATTTACCAGGTGTGTGACACTGAGCATGTCACTTAACCTGTTTGCCTTACTTTTCTCAATTATAAAATGGGGATGAAAATCACATCCACCTCCTAGGGTTGTTGTGAAGAACTGCGAGTTCATATTTGTAAACGGCTCAGTACAGGGCACACAGTGCGGGGCTCAGTACACAGGCCACACAGTGCAGGGCTCAGTACACAGGGCACACACAGTGCAGGGCTCAGTACAGGGCACACAGTGCGGGGCTCAGTACAGGGCACACAGTGCGAGGCTCAGTACAGGGCACATAGATGCTGTGTATAATTCTAGCTATCTTCATTATTATGGCTATTGTCACAGCACCAGCTTGCACGGCTTATGATCTGCTGGAGGGAGGGCAAGTGAGGATGAGATCAGACCCCCATTGGCTTGGAAAGAGACTGGGTTTGACAGCAGAGCAGCTGCGTTCAAGTCCTGGCTCCAATACATTTCTTTGTAAACATCTCCACCTGTAGAAAATAGCAGGGACTTTGCTTTCCTGTCTTTGTATCCTCACTGCCGAGCATAGGGCCTGGCATAGGAAGTTTAAGAAAAAATGTTGACTGATTGATTGACTCTTTGAGGATATAGAATCATACTGGTTGTTCATGATCGACATGCTTAGCTTCTTTGCGAGGTGATTTTAGCACAGAACTGGTCATCCTTTACCAAGCCAGGTTATAGATAAATAACTCCAGTGTTGGTTTCATTTTCATTTTCCATGATCAAATGATCCTTAGCAGGATTCCACTATAATTTATATTGGAACACATTTGGCTGGAAGCATTTGAGGTTCTGTTGCCAACTCTAGGCCGTTGGCCAGGCAGCCACTTGTATTTTCTCCTTGAAATATAACTTCTAAGCTCACTTTTGTGTTATGAAAGTTCTCAATTTTTGTTGAAGAACACCATTAATTTAATAGGATCACAGCACTTAAGATGTGGAAGAGATCTTAGAAATATCTCTACCATTCATTCCATTTGTGGTACCAGCATCATTGTATTGTTGGGGGGGCTTCAAATGAGAGAAGGTCTGTAAAGCGCTTCATAAATGTGAAAAGGCTGTGTGAATGTCAGAGACCATTTTTATAATTAATACTAGGTCTCTACAGTTTGCCCCCAGACCATTAATTCTTCCTCAGTGTTGGTTTTGTCACTTGTCTGAAGTCCCAACAGTTGTTGACTAAATAGCTGCGTCTTCCTCTCATTCTTCTAGCTTTAAATGCTGTGTCATTCAGCATATCCCTGAATGGCCGTTGCCTCAGAACCTGAAAAGGCGTAGCCTAAAAGTGCCAAGGGCTCCCATTACATCCAGGGCAATCTGTAGTCATCCTGATGAATATCTGGCTACTGGACCTGGCTGGCTCTGGAGGAGAAAGTGAGGCTGGTGACTTTGCACAGCCCTGCCTCACTTAAATCCAACTCACTTGCAGATCATGACATCACCTTCCTAATGTCAAGGTCCACTTTGAGACTGAAGGACAAACAACAAAGGAATGAATGTCACTCTACCCCATAAAAGTTCCTTTCACTCCATGCCCTGGAGCTCTTGTCCTGTGCGATGGGGCAGTCATCTTTACATAAGACATCATTGCAATCTTGAGGGAGAAGTCTCCCATTACCCCATGCTTGGTTGGTGATAAGGTTCCCTGATAGATTAGGGACTGGGGGAAGACTGCAGTCCTGCAGGTAACTTGAGGAAGCTCATTTTGGAAGGGCTTGTTATCTTGACCTGTAAGGTGTGGGTGCCAAGCCTAAAATGCTCACCTTCCTTTTCTCCCACAGGTGTTCCCCCAGAGAATGCCAGTTTCTCTATGCATGCCCTGATCATCAACCACTACCTGCGTGGAGCATTTTACCCTCGGGGAGGCTCCAGTGAAATTGCTTTTCATATTATTCCAGTGATTCAGAGGACTGGGGGTGCAGTCCTGTCTAGGGCAACAGTGGAAAGTATACTGCTGGATTCTGCTGGAAGAGCCTGTGGTGAGAGCTGGGGGTCCCGTCATGAGAGTGTGAGTGGGTGGGATGGGCTCATAAAAGTGAAGCAAGGAAGGAGGATTGGGTAGAGGCTCCAGGATTCAGTTGATGGGCTGCAGAGCCGGCTGCCACGTGGGAATTGAACACTGGGATCTGTAGCCAAGGTGGAGGAATGAGGAGTGTGGCTTTGAGGGACCCATCAGAGGGCATGGTTCCACCAAATCCATCATTGGTGAAACAGTTATTGAAATTTTCCTGTGTAGTCAGAAACTCTGCTAAGGGCTGTGGAGGCTACCGCAGAGAATAAACATGGTAACTGCCTTTGGGGAGCAGAGAATCAGGTTCAGAAATGGTTATGTTATCAGGAAGCACTTTTTAAATACCTGCTTTGTGCCAGGCTCTAGGAATGCAAAGACAATAATGAAATAGCCCTTACCCGCAGAGAAATTACATGCAGTCAGACATTACAGGTACATTTAAAAAGGGCAGAAGAGATCAGTGTAAGGTAAAAGTTTTCTGTATGGGAAAGGATGCTTGGCACTGACATTGGGACAGGCTTTGTGTAGGGAGTGGTGCTGGAGTAGAATCTGAAGGAAGCCAGGGAACCCCAGAGGCTTAAACTAGAGTTACCTTCCAGGCAGCAGACACAGCCTTGTCAAGGTTCAGTGGAGAGATGTGGGAGGTTGGGTGTGAGTCCATCCATCAGGGTGGGCCATGGGCTGCAGAAAGGGGAGGAAGGTATAAGATACTGGAATAGCAGAGAAAGACCACTTGTAAGGGCTAAAAAGAAGACATTTGACTACTCCAGAAGCATCAGGCAGCTGCTGGAGCTCATTGGGCATGGAAGGGACATGGTGAGGCCTGTGGCAACTGGGCTGAGCTTGGATTCTAGATGGGGAGACCAATTGGGAGGTTGTTTCAGTATCAGACTAGAAATGGTGAGGGTCTAAAATAGGATGGTGGACATTTGAGTTGAGAGAAGAAGGTGGGTATGAGAGTTATTGTGGATGTAAACATGACATCAGCCCCCAGTGACTTGCTGTGAGAGTGAGGAATCATTGATAGTGCCAAGGTTGTGACATGAGGCACAGATATTGGTAATAGGCACCAATAATTATAAGTCACAGCAACCATAACACAAATTAGAATAATATAGGCACCATTAGACAGAGACAGACCAAATACTAGGGGAGTTGTAAGGACAGGAGTGGATTACTTTGGCAGAAAAGTTTTCATGTATTATAGGTGGAATTTTTGGTATTGAGGCAGAAATAGATGGGGGATGGTGATGCCAAGAAATAGTCTGAGGAGAAGGAGGGTGACAAGAGAACAGGGAGCTGTGGCTGCTGCAGAAAGCATCACCTGCTGCCCCATTCTGCTAAGGCTTCTCCCGGCTTGGGCACCAGGGTGGGCCTCTGTGCTCTTCAGGGCTGGGGCCGGTCTTCACTTTCCTCTTTGTACTTTCCAGACCTCATCCAGTCTCCTGTGTTCTGCAGGCGTCAGCGTCAAGAAGGGTCATGACGTGGTGAACGTCTACGCTCCCATCGTGATCTCCAGTGCAGGGATATTTAATACCTATGAGCGCCTGCTGCCTGAGAAGGCCCGCTCCTTGCCAGGTAGAAGCTGCTCTTCTTCCCTGCTGTGCTTCCAGGCTGGCTCAGTGTTCTGCATACCCCCATAGGGAGGACAGGTCACTGCCTCCGGAGTGCGCTCTGCCCAGGCCAGGCCTAGGGCTTGGGTGGCGGCTTCCCTGGAGGGTCCTCCCTTTTTCTGGTCCTCCACACATGTGCTCCTCCTCCTGTCCATCTCTCCCTCTTCTCTTGGATGTTCGTCTGCTGGTAGCTGGCACTTTCATAGCCCGTGATGGTTTCCATGGTGCTGTATGTGTAGAGACATTCTCTTGTTGGAGCCTCAGAACAACCCTGGGAGGTAGGTGCTGGTATTAATCCTATTCTGCAGATGAGAAAACTGAGGCAAACTGAGGCAAAGGGATTTGTCCAGGGTCACACAATTAGGAAGTGTCTGGGGCTGGATTCTAACTCAGTTTCCCCTGACAGAAAGCAGGGTGGGCTTGGTGATTGTTCAGCAACACTCATTTATAGCATGCCCATGATGCTCTGAATCTCTGCCTTCCTTCATGTCCCATAATTCTTTTTTTTAGGGCAATTGGGGTTAAGTGACTTGCCCAAGGTCACATGGCTAGTTTTTGTGTTAAATGTCTGAGGCCAGATTTGAACTCATGTCCTCCTGACTCCAGGGCCAGTACTCTATTGACTGAGCCACCTAGCCGCCCCCTGCCCTCCTTCATGTCATTGTGTACAGGCAACAGCCCTGGGAGGTAGGAGCTACTGTTGTTCTCATTTTACAGATTAGGAAACAGACAGGCAGAGGTTAAGTGACCTGCCCAGGGCCCAGGACCACAGAGAATGAAGGGTCTGAGTCAGATTTGAACATAAGCCTTCCCGAGCTCAGTCCAGACATGCAGCACCTAGCTACCCAGCTCCTGAGGCGCCTTCTGTCTCTGGCCAGGAGCACACCCTTCCTTTATTTTAAGCTGTGATCCAGATATCCACATTTAGATTTCAGGCACCAGCTTCTTAAGCTGTTCACTTCCTAAATCTGTCTCACTCTTCTAAGACTTTTCTCTATAATCAGCTTCAGTAATAAAAACATCTGAGCCGCTTAGCCTTCAATTTCCTGACAGAACAAAATAATGGAAAAGCTTTTATTAAATATTATAAAATGCTGTCAAATAGAAGTGAAGACAGTCTCTGCTCTCGGGGTGTTCACACTCTAGTTGGGGGTACAACACAAGTGAGTCTGGGTGCAGGCAGGTGGCAAGGCCCAAGGCTTTGGGGCTCTGGGCAGGGCACAGGAGTGGAAGGAATAGCAGCAGGTGGTCAGCCCTGGGGGACTGGAGCAGGTAGTGAGGCCTAGGAGTTCTCCACCTTACTGGAATGGTCGTAGCTGGTGAGAGCTCACCCATCTAAGCATGAGCAGCCCCTTGGCTCCTCCTTCCTGGCCAGCCAGATGGAGTGAGGGAAGGGAAGAAGGGAGAGAGCGCCCACAGTGGCGGCTGGCACTGGGGCCCAAGACTTTATCATCGTTGGCAATGTTTTCTGTATCCTTCTAGTCATCATTTGTCTCCACATAGTGACCACAGGTTTGTGGTGCTGAGGTTTGGCAAGTCTGAGAGGTTCTCCATCATCCAGTGCATACTTGCCGTGGAAAGACACCAGAACTCTGGCTTAGTGAGACCTGGTTGACAAATAGCTTCATCTCTACCCCTTAGAGAGTTGCCATGTGCTGCTGATAGCATACCAGGGGTGGGGAACCTGGGGCCCCCAGGCCACACATAGCCTTCTAGGTCATTGGCTGTGGCCTTTTGAGTGAGTCCAAGTTTTACAGAAACTTTTATGAAGGGGATTTGTTCTGTGAAGTGTGGATTCAGTGAGAGGGCTGCACTTGAGAACCTAGAGGGCCCCATGTGGCCTGGAGGCTGCAAGTTCCCCACCCCTGGTATATAACATTCGTGTTATTAATGCCTGAAGGACAAGCTGATGCTTCTGTCTCTTTGTGAAGAGTCTCATATCTGTTGCTTGGCTTGAAATGTTCTCGCCTGTGTTCTTCTACCCTCTACCCTCCAGACATAGGTCAAGATTTCTTCTGGCTCTTCAGATCCTTTCTCAAGTCCCTTGACCTTTGACCCATGAAATGTTTTAGAAAGTAAGAATAGTGGCCTCATCCAGTCACAAGAAGCGAGGCTGTCAAGCATACTGTCCCTCAGGTCAGATGGGTAAGTGTCAACCACCAGGCAAACCTAAGTCCCTTCTCTGAGGTCGGTGACTTTTACCCCATCTGTAGGCATAGATATGGCCACCAGTCTGTCTTTGGATCCTCAGGTTACTGGTCTTTTTGACAGGTGTACAGACCCAGCTGGGAATGGTACAGCACGGCTTGTCTACACTTTCTATCTTCATCTGCCTCCAGGGCTCTAAGAGTGACCTGGGTCTGGAAGCCAAGAACTATTATATCTACTTTGACACAGACATAGACAAGGCGTAAGTCCTAAAGCAGGAGAGTTGGGGCTGGGGGATTGCCCCTGATCCTCTTCTTTCCTAAAAGCTGGGCAGGAAAGGGGTCCCAGACTGATTCACAGGCCCTGTGTCTCCACAGCCAGTTGCTTACTCTTCCTCTTTAAGGTCAGATCTCCTTTCAGAAGCCCCTGTATCTTTTTTTCCTTTCCATCTCCTATGCTATCTTCCTCTTTGCTTAGCTGCCAGGATCAGTTGTTGGTCTGACCTGTTTAAGTTGTCTCTGGCAGCATTTTTGGATACAATAAATCTGTCCTGTGCCTCTTCCCCTAAAGTGTCCTATTTGGGGAGAATGATCCCTGTCCCCTTCTTGTGAGAGGGATAAGACACCCCTTCAGAGTGTGGGATCCTTTCTTTAAAAGCTCCACTGATTCACGCTGCACAAGAAACTGTCATGTGTCTGATCTCTTCTTTCCTCCCCATAGGATGCAGAAATATCTGTCCCTATCCAGGGAGGAAGCTGTGAAACACATTCCCTTTTTCTTCATAACCTCACCATCAGTCAAAGACCCAACATGGGAGGAGAGGTTCCCAGGTGGGACAGAGGCCATGGAAAAGGGGAAAGGAAGAGGGTAGGGAGAGGCCCAGCACCAGGTATAGTGACCAGAATTCTGTCTCCACAGACAAATCAACAATGATGATGTTGTTGCCTGCCCGCTATGAGTGGTTTGAGGAATGGCAGGACGAACCCCAGGGCAAGAGAGGGAGTGACTATGAGGCCCTGAAGGACTTCTTCATAGATGCTTCCATGTCTCTTGTGATGAAACTTTTTCCTCAGTTGGAGGGCAAGGTACTGGAGTCCATGGGAAAAGGGAAAAGAAGGTGGGTCATGTAACAAGTGAGTGGTGGAGAGGGAGCTCAACCTTTACCACCTTTACTCTCCTTGTCTTGGGATAAGAGAGAGGGGTCCTAAAGGAATGTCACACCATGGGTAAGGGGATATAGCCATAGGCACCTATTTTGACTCACCTTGGAGTCATGCAGACTGCAGAGAATGAAAAGAGAACAGAGATGCTGGAGTCTGAGGGAACTACTGGATTTCCTCACCTTGGCCACCTTCCTGACCTTCTCAGGTGGAGAGTGTTTCAGCAGGGTCCCCACTGAGCAATCAGTTCTTCCTGGCAGCCCCCCGTGGAGAGGCCTATGGGGTTGACCATGACCTGAGCCGTCTAAAACCTGTTGTAATATCTGCAATGCGGGCCCAGAGCCCTGTCCCCAATCTCTACCTAACAGGTATGCTCTCTCACTCTGCAGGGATTTCTGCTGTACCTAAGTCCTGTCCTATAACACCATCATTCCATGTGCCCCTAAACCTAGATCCCTTCATCTCTACCCAGACCTTGCCTGTAACATAAGCATATGTGAACTCCCAGAGAAATCAGGGATGTAGTGTTGGGGAGTGGTGGATAGAAGGAACAAGCCATGTGTGGTGCCTCTAGACAGTCCCCTTGGATTTCCAGGATTGGTCTGAGCAAAGTGACTCCTTAGCACGTGCAGCCCAATTCCCTCTTTAGCAAGTAGCCATTTTGTGCTTACCTGATTAATGACCCCGGAAGAGAAGAGAGGAACTCAGGACCCTTCCTCTCCTGAGCTTTGGTGCTGGGCTAACAGATGTCGTGCTTGGCCCAGGACTCAGGTTCACAGAATTCTAGAACTTGAATTGGGAGGGTCTTCAGTGGACACCTCCACTGGAGGCCACCTCCTACAGGAGAGAAATCCCCATTATAACATGTCCACAAGGGACTGTACATTCTCTGAGCAAAGACTTGGGGAGAACTTCTAATCCAATCTAGTAAACATTAATTTAGCACCTCCTACATGCCAGATGCTTTGCTAAGCACTGTGAATACAATCCCTGAAAAGAAGGGCAGTCCCTGTCCTCAGTGAGCTCACAATCTGAAGGGCTCCCCCAACGTGCAGAAGGAAGCAGCAAAGGCAGGGGGCACCAAGGGTCCCTGGTGGGGTAGCATCTTGTTCCTTGAAGTTGACACCAGGTTAGGTCAGCAGATGCAAAGTGGAATGCTCTGAGTCCAGGTTCTGCCCTCTGCAAAGGCAAGCATGGGTGAAATTTGGCATTGCCCCCTCCAGTCAGAGAGGAGAGGAGACAGAGAAACATGGAGTCCATCAAGGCTTCAGTTAGCAGCTTGGTGATGAGATTAGAAGTGATAAACTGAGCCTGGGAGGGGTGGGCAGCTTCTTCCAGATAGATGCTCCTCACCACTTCTGGATAGTTGTCATCATTAGGAAGGTTTGCCTGACGTGACTCACATGACTCTGCTTTTGCTTTTGCCTTCCAGGACAGGATGTGGCTTCTTGTGGGTTTTTTGGGGCCCTCTTTGGGGCCATATTGTGCAGCAGTGCCATCCTGCAAAGGAACTTGTACCGGGATGCCCTGCAGCTCTGGTCTCAGGTCTCACCTGCCATGCCCAAGAAGATGAATTAGCACTGTCCAAGTGGACCCTCTGTGGCAAGGGAGTCCTTGGTCCTAAGTGGGCTTGAGAGAGCAGGAAAGATTCCAGGACCCTTGACTTATATAACCTGTGATGTAACCCAATACCCACTGCACTGTGCCTTGTGGAAAGGAGTGGCCACTCAGTAAATAATAAACATCTTAGTAGTAATTGTTGACTTGACTTCCAGGGTGTATGCCGCAGTGAAGGTATTTTATTTTAGGCCATGGTTCTCAAAGTCAGGACCCTGAAGCTCTGCTAGCTGTGCTTGGGTAGTGGTGTTGCTAACCCTACTTCTATAACGTGGATCTTTGGGATTAGGTACACAGTGTGTAGTAGTAAAAGACCATGTAATCTAGTGTGTGATAAACCTACAAATTCAGGTTTTTGGAAGTAAAAATTCACCATCTGATAAAAACACAAATTGCTGGGAAAACTGGAAAGCAGTTTAGCAAAAACTAGGTATAGACCAACATCTCACACCATATATCGAGATAAGATAAGGTCAGAATGGGTACATGAGGAGCAGTAGTGCTTGTGACTACAAAGGACCAAGTGCTCTTTCTGGATGAGAACCACAGTATACACCAGGAAAGTAGTGACCACATCTTTCTCCATATCACAGCACCTTGGCAGCACCAAAAATTGCCAAACTCCAGAACTAGCTCTGAAAACAGCAGCATGGAAAAAGCCTGAAGCTTGGGATGGTGCCTCCCTTCACCACCCCAGGTCAGCAGAGTCCAGCTTTAATGAATCTAAAGTCAAGAAATAGCCTGGAAGAATCAGGAAACAACAATAAGTTGTGAAAAGAGGAAAGGCAGATTAAAGGAGGCAGTGGTCAGATGCAAAACATTTTTGAAGAGAGATTGGGTAAAAAAGAGAAGGCTAAGAAGAAAACAGGATAGAGGAAAATGTAGTTAGCAGTTATAACTATGCATATGAATGAGATTAACACACAAAATGGAAGCAGACAGCAGAGTGGATTAGAAACTGGAATCCCACACTATTTACAAGTAATACTCAAAATGGATAGACACATGTAGAGTTAAAATAAGCTTCTGGAGACCCTCTTATGTTTCAGTTGAAGTAAAAAGGCAGGGATAGCAATGAAACTTAGGGGGAAAAAAGCAAAAATAGATCATTAAAAAGAGATAGTCAAGGAAACTATTTTGCTAAAAGGGACCTTTGACAATGAAGTAACATCAATACTAAACATGTAGTAAGTGGCAGAGCATCCAAATTCTTAATGGAAAACTTGAATGAGTTATAGGAAGAAATAGCACAACTACATTAGTACAGGACCTCAATTTTCTCAAGAGTTAGATAAATGTAACCAAAAAATAGAGAAGTGAAGAAGATGAATAGAATTTTAAAACAGTTGTACATGATAGACCTCTGAAGAAAACTGAATGGGAATAGAAAGGAATATACCTTTTTTCCAACTGTGCATGGCACTTTCACATGTATTAGGACATAAAAACTTCACGAATGCAGAAAAGCAGAAATATTAAATGCACTCTTTTCAGACCCTGATGCAATAAAAATTACATTCAATAAAAGATCTTGGAAGCAGAGATTAAAAATTAATTAGAAACTAAATAATCCTAAAGAATGAGAAGATCCAAGAACAAATTAGAGGGTAATTTCATTAAAGATAATGACAACAGTGAGACAACATAACCAAAATTTGTGGATGCAGCCAAAGTAGTACTTGGGGGAAATTATTGTCTCTAGAGAAGTACATCAGTAAAAGCAGATCAATAAACTGTGCGCACAATTAAAAAAAAAAACCAAATGACTGCCATCAAAAATGAAAAGGGTGAGGGTGGAGTCAAGATGGCAGCTGAGAAACAGGAAAACTATGGGCTCCCCCCATAACCATCTCAAATACCTATAAAATATGACTCTAAACAAATTTTAGAGCTACAGAACATACCAAGTGATAGACACAAATCTCCGCTGTGGTAGTTTCCAGAATTATAAATCCATAAATGCCAAAGAAAAAGTAAAAGGCCAGTGGAACTCTGCTGGACTAGGGGAGGATGGAAGTGCCATCCAGCCTATGCTCCCAGAGTGAGGCGTGGTAGAAGCAGTGGCCCTGCAGCCGCCTCCATGTGGCTGCTTCGGAGCTCCTGACCTGCAGACCACAGCAGGGACAAGCAACAATTCAGAAGCTAAATGCTCTTGCTTTAATCTGTCTGGATCTGGATTGTGGTCTTAGGTGGTGGTCCTGAGGTATGTGACCAGTGAACCAAAGATGGTGGAGACAGCAGCCTCCTAATAGTTCCAGCAGCTGCAAAAACCCCAGCAATTTGGGACAGAGCTCTCCCCTCTGGAAGCAGAGTTCTAATGCGGCAAAGAGCTCAAAAGTCAAGTAATAACTGGCAACATGAGCAAGCAAAGAAAGCAAAGCAAGCACAGCCATCCAACTTCAGATTCCTTTTTGGGGGACAAAAAAGATCAAAGCATGGCCTGGGAAGAAGACAATGAAGTCAAAACTCCTGCACCAAAAGCTTCCAAGAAAAATATGAACTGGATATAGGCCATAGAGGGGCTCAAGAAAGATTCTGAAAATCAAATAAGAGAAGTGGAAGAAAAATTGGGAAGAGAAATGAAAATCATGCAAGGAAATTTTGAAAAGAGAGACAACAACCTGACTGAAGAAAATAATACCTTAAAAAATAGACTAACTCAAACAGCAAAAGAGGCCCAAAAAGCCAATGAGGAGAAGAATGCCTTAAAAGGCCAAATTTCCCAGATGGAAAAAGAATTCCAAAAGCTCCCTGAAGAGAATAATTCCTTCAGAATTAGATTGGAGCAAATGGAAGCTAATGACTTTATGGGAAATCAAGATACTATTAAACAGATCCAAACAAATGGAAAAAAATAGAAGACGATGCAAAATACCTCATTGGAAAAAGCACTGACCTGAAAAATAGATCCAGGAGAGACAATTTTACAATTATTGGACTACCTGAAAGCCATGATCAAAAAAAGAAACTAGAAATCATCCTTCAAGAAATTCTCAAGGAAAATTGCCTTGATATTTTAGAACCAGAGGGCAAAATAGAAATAGAAAGAATTTACCAATCACTTCTTGAAAAAGATCCCCAAAAGAAAATGCCTAGGAATATTATAGCCGGAGTTCTCAGATAATGGAGGAAATATTATAAGCAGCCTAGAAGAAACAATTTTAATATTTTGGAAACACAATCAGGATAACACAGGATCTAGCAGCTTCTACATTAAGGGACTGAAGGGCTTGGAATATGATATTCTGGAGATCAAAGGAGCTAAGATTAAAACCAAGAATCACTACCCAGAAAGACTCAATATAATGTTTCAGGGAAAGAGATAGTCATTCAGTGAGGTGGAGGCCTTTCAAGCATTCTTGATGAAAAAAAAAACAGAGCTGAATAGGATATATAACATTCAAATATAAGAAGCAAGAGAAGTATTGGAAGTGAAACAAGGAAAAGAAATCATAAGGAACTTAGCAAAGTTGAACTATTTACATGCCTCCATGAAAAAAATGATAATTTTGACTTATGAAACTTTTCTCAGCATGAGGATAGTTGAAGGGAATATAAATGTGTGTGTATGTGTATATACACACACATACACACATACATATATGCCTATATAGGTGGGTATATGTATGTGAGTGAGTGTATATATGTGTGCAGGTATACATAGACAGAGGGCACAGGATCAATTGAATAGGAAGGGATGATATTTAAAAGGTGAAATGGAGAGGTGAGAGAGGAATATAATGAGAGGTGGTGGGGAGAGACAGATGAGGTAAATTATTTCATATAGAACAGGCAAGGGATAACTGTTACAATGGAGGGAGAGAACAGGGAGGCAAAAGGGAATAAGCCAACCTTCCTCTCATTGAATTTGGCTTAGGAAGAGAATGACATACACTCTAAATTGAGTATCTTGCCCTACAGGAGCATAAGGGAGAAAGGGATGAGAGGAGGGATGATGGAGAAAGCAGGTTGTGAGGGGAAGGTAGTTAGAAGCACATACTGTTGTAAAGGAACAGGGACAAAGTAGAGAATAGAACAAGTGGGGGGGCGGGATAGAATGGAGGAACATATAGTCAGTCTTTCACAATATATCCACTATGGAAATGTTTTGCATAACTACACATGTACAACCTCTATTGAATTGCTTATCTTCTCCATAAGGGTGGGTGATGAGGGAGGAAGGGAAAGAATCTGGAATACAAAGGTGTAAAATCAAATGTTTTTTAAAAACTTATTATTTATCATCATCATCATCATCATCATCATCATCATCATCATTATTATTTACATGCAACTGGGAAATAAGATATACAGGCACTCGGGTACAGAGATCCATCTTGACCTACCAGAAAGTCAGAGGGGGGATGGGGGAGGATATAGGAGAGAAATTGGGGGAGGGGTATACAGTAGGATTGCTGTTTTGGGGTGGTGGATAGAAAGATGGAGAGAAAATCTGTAACTCAAAATCTTGTGGAAATGAATGATGTAAACTAAAAATAAACATAACAAAAAAATTTTTAAAAAAGAAAAAAATGAAAAAAGTGAATGCACCACTAATGAAGATGAAATTAAAATACTTATTAGGAGCTTATTTTGTCCAGTTATATGCCAGTAAAACTGATAGTCTAAGTGGAATGCAATATTTACAAAAATAGGCGGCAGAGCCAAGATGATAGAGTAAAAGTAGGCACTTGCTTGAGTTTGCCCCAACCTCCTCCAAATACCTGTCTAAAAAAAAATGGCTAAATGAATTCTAGAGTGGCAGAACCCACAAAATGAAAGAGTGAAACATCTCCTGGCCAACAGCCTGGAAGACCCACAGGAAGGGTCTGTTGCACTGGGCTGGGAGTGGAGCACCGTCAGGCTTGACTCCTCATAGTTTGGGGGCAGGCGCCTAGAAGTAGCTCTGACAACTGTTGAGCAAAACCCCAGAAATTTGGGACACAGTAGTCCACACTGGAAGCAGAATTGTGCCTGGGCAAAGAGATCAAAAGTCAAGTAAATGGCTGAGAAAATGAGTAAACAGAGGAAAAGAAACCAGACTATATAGAGAATCTTTCTTTGGTGACAAAAAAGATTAAAACATAGAACCAGAAGAAGACAACAAAGTCAAAACTCATGCATCAAAAGCCTCCGAGAAAAACATTCATTGGTCACAGGCTATGGAGATCAGAAAAGAATTTTGAAAACCAAGTAAGAGAAATAGAGAAAAAATTAGGAAGAGAAGTGAGAGCAATACAAGAAAATTATGAAAAACAAGTAACAGCTTGCTAAAGAAAACCCCAAAATCTACTGAAAAAAATAGCACCTTGAAAAATAGACTAATTCAGGGGTGGCTAGGTGGCGCAGTGAATAGAGCACCGGCCCTGGAGTCAGGAGTACCTGAGTTCAAATCCGGCCTCAGACACTTAGCACAAAAACTAGCCGTGTGACCTTGGGCAAGTCACTTAACCCCAACTGCCCTCCAAAAAAAAAAGCAAAAAAAAAAAAAGAGAAAAAAGAAAAATAAAAATAGACTAATTCAAATGGCAAAAGAGGCCCAAAAAGCCAACAAGAAGGAGAATGCCTTAAAAAGAAAATTGACCAGATGGAAAAGGAAGACCAAAGGCTCACTGAAGAAAATAATTCCTTCAAAATTAGAATGGAGGAAATGGAGGCTAATGACCTTATGAGAAATCAAGATATTATAAGACAGATCCAAAAGAATGAAAAAAACAAAAGACAATATGAAATATCTCATTGGAAAAACCACTGACCAGGAAAATAGATCTATGAGAGATAATTTAAAAATTATTAGACTACCTGAAAGACATGATCAGAAAAAGAACCTAGCCATCATCTTTCAAGAAATTATCAAGGGGTGGCTAGGTGGTGGACCTGGGTTCAAATCTGGCCTCAGACACTTACCATAAAAAAAACTAGCCATGTGACCTTGGGCAAGTCACTTAACCCCAACTGCCCTACCTTCCCCCCTCCAAAAAGGAAGAGGGGGGAAAAAAGAAATTATCAAGGAAAACTGCCCTGATATTCTAAAACCAAAGGGTAAAATAGGAATTAAAAGAATCTACCAATAGCCACCTCTTGAAAAAGATCCCAAAAAGAAAACTCCTAGGAATATTATAGCCCAAATTCCAGAGTTCCCAGGTCAAGGAGAAAATATTAAAAGCAATCAGGAAGAAACAATTTGAGTATTGTAGAAACACAATCAGGACAGCACAAGATCTAGGAGCTTCTACATTAAGGGATCTCAAGCTTATAATATGATATTCTGGAGATCAAAGGAGCTGAGATTAAAACCAAGAATCACCTACCCAGCAAAACTGAGTATAATGGTTCAGGGGGAAATATGGTAGGTGGAGGACTTTCAAGTATTCACGATGAAAGGACCAGAGTTGAACGGAAAATGTGACTTTCAAATGCAAGACTCAAGAGAAGCATCAAAAGCAACACAGAGCAACTCTGAAGGACTTCCGATGAAAAACGCCATCCACCCCCAGAAAGAACTGATGGAGTCTGAATACCTAGCGAAGCACACTTTTTTAACTTTATTTTTCTTGGGCTTTATTTTAGTCTATGTTTTCTTTGACCACATGACTAATATAAAAACATGTTTTTCATGATGACATATGTACAATGTTTATCAAATTGCTTGCTTTCTCAATGAGGGCGATGAGGAGGGAGAGAATTTAGAACACAATTTTAAAAACAAATGCTGAAAACTGTTTTTACCTATAATTGGGGGAAAATAAAATACTAAATTTTAAAAATCCCAGCCAATAAACTGACCTCTTTGCCTTGAGTCTCCCTAAACTATGACATTCTATACATTGCTGCTAGAGTAATTTTCCTTAAGTACAGCTCTGACCATATGACTCTCCTATTCAATTCTAGTGACTTCCTATTGCCTCTAGAATACAATATCAAGTCCTCTGTTTAGTTTTTAAAGCCTTTGCAATGCTCACCTCAACCAGTATTTGCAGCCTCATTGATCATTCCTACATTCTTTTCCCAGACAAACTGGCCTTCTCTCTGTCCCTCACATAGGACAGACAGTCCATCTCTCATCTGCACACCTCTGCACTTGTGCTCTCCCATACCTGGAATGTACCCCTTCCTTACCCCTGTCTCTCAAAGTCCCACCCCTTACATGCAGCTTAGGCTCCATCTTGTCCGTCATGAAGCCTTTCCTAACTCCTCGACTGCTAGGGTACTCACTACCAAATTACCTTGTATTTACATGCTTTGTATATATTTGTATTTATTAATGATATGGTTCTGCTGCATATATTTTGATATATACCGATTATTTCTTCTATTAAAATGTAAGCTTTTTTTATACTACAAATTGCTTCATTCTTCCTAGATGTATCCTCAGTGCCTAGTAGAGTACTTGACACAGAGTAAGTACAAAATACTCACTGACTGCTTATACACACACACAATCTCACACAGACACACACAGTCACACACAAATATAAATTGCCCAGATTAACAGAAGAAGAAATATAATACTTAAATAAGTCTATATTGGGGGGGAAAACATTTAACAATTCATAAATAAACTCCCTAAGAAAAAATCCCCAGAACTAGATGAATTTACAAGTGAATTCTACCAGATACTTAAGGAGCAATTAATTCCAATACTATTTGAACTATTTGAAAAAATAGGTAAAGAAGGAGTCCTACCAAACTCCATTTATAACACAAATATGGTTTTAATAACCAGGGAGAGCAAAAACAGAAAGAAAACTCTAGGCCAATTTCCAATTGATAATGAATATTAATGCAAAAATTTTTAAATAAAATTCTACCAAGGAGATTACACAAAAATCATAGACAAGAACCTTTAAACAACTTTAAAATAATACCTCGGATCGAATTCATACAAGGGAGTTATACAAGGACTGCAAGGCTGGTTCAGTTTTAAGAAAAACTATCAGCATAATTGGCCATATCAATAATAAAAAACAAAAATAATATGATTGTATCAATAGATGCAAAAAAAAAGTGTAACAAAACATAACACCCATCCCTATTAAAAACACTAGAAGTCACAGGAATAAATGGAGCTGATATTAAAATGCTAAGTGATATCTAAAGCCATGAGCAAGCATTATCCTCAAGGGGGATACACTAAAAGCCTTCCCAATAAAATCAGGGTAAAGCAAGGGTGGTCATTATTGCCAGTATTATTCAACATTTTACTAGAAATGCTGACTATAGCAATAAGATGGAAAAGAAATTGAATCTTTTTTTTGAGGGCAGTTGGGGTTAAGTGACACAGCTAGTTGTTTTTGTGTGTGTGTGTGTGTGTGTTAAGTGTCTGAGGCCAGATTTGAACTCAGGTACTCCTGACTCCTGGGCCGATGCTCTATTCACTGCACCACCTAGCCGCCCCAGACATGGAAAAGAAATGGAAGGAATAAGAATAAGTAACAAGGAAGCAAAACTATCACACTTTGCGGAAGATATGATAGTACATTTACAGAATCAATTAAAAGCTAGTAGAAACAACTTCCAACTTCAGAAAAGTTACAGATTATAAAATAATTACATAAATCATTAGCATTTCTATATATTACAAACAAAACCTAGCAGGAAGAGAGAGAGAAATTCCATTTAAAATCACTGCAGACGGTATAAAATACTTGGGAATTTACCTGCATGACACACACAGGAATTCTATGGACACAATTACAAAAAGCTTTTCACACAAATACAGATCTAAACAATTGGAAAAATAATAATTGCTCGTGGGTGGGCTGAGCCAATATAACAAAAATGACAATTCAACTTAAGTTCATTTATTTATTCAGTGCCATACCAATCAAACTACCAAAGAATTGCTTTACAGAGATAAAAAAAAAGAAGAAAATTCATCTGCAAGAACAAAAGATCAAGAATATCAAGGGAATCAATTTAAAAAATATGAAGGAGGGGCAGCTAGATGGAGCAGTGAGTAGAGCACTGGTCCTACAGTCGGGAGAACCCAAGTTCAAATCTGGCCTCAGACTCTTAACACTTACTAGCTGTGTGACCTTGGACAAGTCACTTAATCTCAATTGCCCTGAGCTCCCCCCTCCAAAAGAAAAAAAAAAGAAGGAAAGTAGCCTAGAAGTTCCATATTTCATACTATATTACAAAGTGGTAATCATGAAAGTAATTTGGTACTTAATAAGAAATAGAGTGGTGGATCAGTGGAATGGATTAGTTACACAAGACACAGTGGTAAATGACCAGAGTAATCTAGTGCTTGATAAACCCAAAGATCCAAACCCCGTTCCCTTGTGACCACAAGTATTCTTTTCTGCTCTGGAGCAGGGACCCAGAAGTGGGTATAGTCAATGAGCAGCCAAACAGGGTCTGGTCCTGTGCCCAGTGCTTGTGCAGGGGTGCCCTGTAATCTCTTTCTGGCCAGTTGCCCAATCCCCTTGTCTTGCTGGAGAGTTCCCAAACTTGCCTCTCAGTTGGGTTGTGGCCGGCTGTAGCAGCGGCTTAACTCAGGAGCCTAAGGGCGAGCCTTAGGCTGTATTCTCAGGAGGAACTGACAGACCAGAGGTGAGAGAGAGGTGTACAGGAGCTGACCTTTATTGTATCTTAGCATCCTCCTTAACTACCCTAGAACCCTAGAGGTAGCATGATTCTCACCCCTGCACTGGAGGGGAACTGACCAGCGGAGGAGGAGCTGAGCCAGCTGTTTCAGCTGCTGCTCATCAGGCCAGTGGTTTCATGAGAAACCTCCCTGCAAGCTTAGCAACTGGGCTGTGACCCTCAGCACCACAGGATCTTTTAGACTCACATTGATCCCTACAGCCAGCCGCCACCCCCACATCACAGATCTCCCCTTCCAATTCCTCAGTTGTTTTAGACCAGAAAAATGTCTCACCCCAACCGTTCGTTGGCTCTGCTGCTCCAGAATTCGATCCAAGGTACTATTTTAAAGTTGTTTAAAGGGGAATAGTGGGAGAACTCAACTGAAATGCTAATTGTACTCCTGCCATCTTGGCTGCTCTCAAACCACCTTTGAAACACTTGTAAAATTGGCACAGCTAAAGCCAGGCCTGAACATTTCATTCACCGTGGCCGAGAAGCCTCAGGGGCTCTCTTGCCTCTAGGACCAAACAGTGCCTGGTGCATATTAAGCCCTTAATTATTAATTAATACTTGTTGACTTGACTGACTTCTCAGGCTTTCCGCACCCAGACTGTGGCCTGCCTTCCCAGGTTTAGAATGCTTTACTCTCTTTGAAGCACACTAAACGCTAACCCACCTGACCTTTTTGTTCCCAGCACAAATAATTCCATCTCCTTTCTGCCTTTGCACAGGCTGCCCCCATGTCTGCTGTATACTACCTTCTCCCCAGGGCCTCATGGAACTCTTTCAGGACTCGGCCTAGATGACATCTGACGCCTGGGATGACTACCCTCCCCCCACCAGTTCTCCCTACCACAATTATTTTGTATATATTTTTTATTTAATTTTGTGTATCTGTTCTCTTTCCTCCAGTAGAATGTTTCTTGAGTCAGGGATTTGCATCACTAAGACCTAAAACCAGTGCCTGGTAAGAACTTAAATGCTGGTTGAATGAATGAGTGGACCACCCAGTAAGAGTACAGGTCCGTCCTATCTTCTGACTCCTCCCCTAGCCATACTTGGGTATGGGTACATGCTGTGACTTTAGGGGATTTGTACAAGTTTCATGTGGGTCAGTGACTGCTAAAACAGCAGATACCTTTTGGGTTGTTAACCATGAGAGTATGGATAGAGGAAGACGGGGACTAGGGAAAGGGTCATAGGATAGGCACACTGAGGCCAAGGCCGACACCTTTGATACTACGGCAGCCCACTAACCTCCTCCCCAATACTGGACCTGTGACTGATACCTTCAAAGCAGGTGAGGAAAAAGGAAGGAATACAATGCGGGTCTCCTCCAGAGAGAGACTTGGGTACGATGGTCTTCAGGTCCTGGCATGAGGAAGAACATCTTATGCAATGTGTTGTGAAAAGCTACCTCCAAGATACGGCAAATCATTCTGCCAAATTCTTGCTGAGATTCCTAAATTTCTCTTCCTTCCATTTATCAGGCCAGCTCAAGCATCTATAGACAGATTCAGAATAGCTCAGTTATTTTATTCAGAAAGGTGGGGTCCCACTCAGGCAAACTGATTGGGGTTCCACTTGCAAGGTCCCAGGGAAACTGGGGTCCCTTGGAAACTGAAGGTTTCTAGAAACTTCCAGGCAGAGATGACCCAGCAAGGTTCCAGAGAAGAGGCAGAGCTAAAGGGAGAGGGGGAAGGACAAGGAGGAGGCGATGCCATGACCGGAGCACAGAGAGCTTGTTGGATGGAGAAAAGAGCAGGTCAGAAGGAAGAAAAAGTATTTCCAGGCTACAATAGGTAACCTAGCCCTGACTTCTCTGAGGACCAAATCACCAGGTATTTACTGATTCAAGCACCTGATTCAATCTCCTTGTTTCATCCACCCTGGTAATCCCCGGTATTTGGTGAAACATCAGTCACCCTCTGTCATTTTAAGAACATGGAGTATAGAACCCCTGGCCACTAACTACTCTCTCATAACTCCTTCCTCCTCCCCCCCCAATCCCTGTGATTGAGTCCCCCCCTAAGCCAAGGGAACACCCCTTTCCTCTGCTGCTCTTCCCTACCAAAATCTCCATTCTACTGGGTTCCATCTCTCTCCAACCACTGTCCTCCTCTGTTTCCCACTTCCACTATGCACTTTGGACCCCCAATTCCCCACTCTGTCATTGGCAAACCAGCTTTTATCCGAGATCTCATGCTGTGACTGTTTTTTAAAGGAGATTTAAAGCTTGCCCCCTTACAAAATGTTAAACTGAATGACTATTTTGGGAGTTGGGGGAGATTTAGCATCGTGAAGATAATATCTAAGAGAAAAGAGAATTTTTAAAATTTGACTTGATAAAGAAAAGGCCAGTTTCTGTCCACCTGGAGGTTCTGACTGACGGCATCAGAAACTGTCAAAAAGCTGAGAAGAAACTTTGGAGAAAAGATATTGGATAAGACTAAAGGTAGGAATCATCAGAAACTAGTCAGAGTAGAGCCAGGCTTCCAGCCAAGACGGCTGATTTGGCAGCTGTTAGGCTGGGAATTTACTGATTGGCAGGGAGGAACTGCAAGTAAAATGTGTGAGGGATCATTTATAGTGAAGTTTCCCCGTTCTGAAAAATCAAATCTAGAATGGCTTCAGTATTCACTAGGCCTAGGTTTAGGTCACCTGACCTTCAAGCAATCTGGGGCTTAGAGCAATGAAGACCCTCCCCAGAACCAGGTCAGCACAATGTATGCCAAATAAGGTTAAGACTGCTTTCATTGGACACCCACATGTGTCCGGGGCCTTTGTCTCAGAGAGATTCCCAAACTTAGGTTGTGAGTCAGCCCCCCTACCAATAAGAGTGAAGGCCAGTTGGGGGGGGGTTGGGTTTCTGCACTAGAAGATTATAGAACCACGGACTGGCTTCTACCTGTTGCTCTCTCCCTGCAGACGCCATGTGGGCAACAAGGGCAGAATCCTTTCTCATGAGAAAGAATAAAGACCTTTTCCAACCTTAGATTCAGACTCTGAACTCTCTCATTTCACAAAGTGGGATTTTTTTGCTGTTTTTTTTTGTGTAAGTTATTCAGTTTCCCAGTCTCGGTCTTACATGTCTCTGCACTGAGCCAATCAGACATGTGCAAGTGGGCTCTAGTCAATCAGATGCTAAGTAGAACCGTACATCAAAAAGAACCAGTTTAAGATGTCTAAGAGAAATCCAGTGCAAAAATGTCCAATATGCAATTGGAGAGAGGATGGGCTGGAACCATGGGCATAGAGATGATTCATGGGAGCTAATGAGATCACCAAATGAAATAGCACAGAGAGAAAGGAGAGGAGGAGGCTCAGATGGAGCCCTGAGGGACACCCACGGCTGACGGGATTACACAGATGGAGTTTCAGCCAAGGAGACCAAACAGAAGTGCTCAGGTAGGAAGGAGGAGAAGCAGGAGAGCTGTCATAAAAACCTAGAGCAAAAAGATGCTGCTCCACAGTGACAAAGGCAGCAGAGAGGTCAGAAGGAAGAAGTCTGGGGAAAAGTCATTCTCAGACTTTGAGGAGTCAAGGTGTGGAGTAAGCAGTAAGTCACTCTCAGTCTCCCTTACTGACCTTTAAAGACCCAGAAAACATCACCCCAGGAAAAATCCTGGAACAGCAGAACCAGCAAAAAGATAGGATGCAGCAGTGTTTTATCCCAGGAGGCTTGGGGGATTAATGGGAAAGATCTCTCTTGCTCTGGTGGAAGGGGAAGAGTACAGGATCAGAGGCATCTTGGCAAGCCCCACCTCAGCAAACTAACAGGAGATCCTGAGCCCCAGGGCGGTAGAGCAGGCAAGTGTCAACACCAGAACCTTCCCCCTCCCCCCCACCCCCAGCATGTCTGGGTACAGCCAGGGAACCAGCAGACTCCAGCTTGGAGAACCACCATGTATATGCTGGTGAACAAGCACCCTCCAGCATTCATACCACCCTGTGCTTCGCTGCAACTCCAGATCAGCAGGTGTCCTCTGACCCCCCCTATTTGCTTCAGTACAGCCCTGGCCAAAAAGGTGTCCTCTAGCTGTCAGACCTCCATGTGTTTCAGTGAAGCCCTGGGAAATGCAGAAAACCCCCACCTGGCCTCAGTACACACCACTGACCACTGCTAGCATACCAGCTCAGCAGTGGGTAAGCTGCCAGACCCCTACAGCCTCCAGCTGTCAGCACCGGAGGCTGACAGGCCTAGTAACCAGGCCCCTGGCCCCCAGCTCAAGAAGCTTGGGACAGTGCCCCTTGTCCTCCATCCAGCAGGAGAGCTCAATGGTAAAAGTTAGGAAATAGGAAAACATCATTAGCAAAAAGCATGAATGGACACTGACCATAGATCCTTTCTAAGGGGTCAGGGAAAATCAAAATACCAGTTCAGAAGAGGACAACGTTGTCAATATACCTACATGTGAAACCTCAAAGGAGAATATGAACTGCTCTCAAACTCAAAAAGGCTTCTTGGAAGAGCTCAAGGAGGATTTTTAAAAGTCAAAGAAGAGAGGAAGAAGAAAAATTGAGAAAAATGATGAAAGGGATGCAAAAGAGAGTCAATAGCTTGGAAAGGGAAGGACAAAAACCAACTGCAGAAAACAACTCCTTAAAAAACACAATTGGCCAAATGGGAAAAAAAAAGTCCACTGAAGAAAACACCTCCTTAAAAGGTAGAATTGGCCAGATGGAAAAAGAGGCACAAAATCTCACCAAAGAGAAGAACTCCTTAAAAACCTAGACAGAGGCAAGGAGATATTGCTCAACAATGACAAAGGCTGCAGAGGTGAGAAGGAGGAAGTTTGGGAAAAAGTCATTCTCAGAATTCTAGGAGCCAAGATGTAGAGTAAGCAATAAGTCACTCTCAGTCTAGTGCCTCTTTCCCTGCCCCCCTCAGAGGCAAGTGGCCGACAGGTGCACAGGCCCCTTCCCTCTTCCTCTCCCCCCATGGATGATACCTTGGCTTCCTGTCCCAACTCCCTGCCAAAAGGAGATATTGGTGGGCTTCTCTGTTATCCACCATTGGGTTAGATTTTGCACCAAGACTGATAGCCCACCTCCCAGCCAATGAGAGAAGGGAGAGCCAGGGGGAGGAAGCTTGACCGCCTTAGGGTATAAATTCTTGTTCTGTACCGCCCTCTTCTTGCAGGGGAAGATAATAAAACTTCCTGTTCCTTCCTCAAGATGCCTCTGACTTTTGATTTTTCTTGGGTAGGAGATTTTTGGGGTTCCCATACCCCACACTGCCCTCAATAAGATCCAAAGTCTGAACTAAGCAAATAGACTGCTTTTTCCTATGTCAGCAACTTGAAAGACCAGATAAGGTTGAAAATGGGAATTCTTTCCATTTATGACAGGATGCCAGCAATCAGTGAGATTTCACTTATCTTGGGGACACACTCCATATGAGGGAAAAGCTCAGGTGTCCAGGGATAGTAACTTCCAAATGACACTGCTTTGTCACTGATCTTGTAAATGTATGGGGACCATAAATCTGAGGGACACAGATATCCTGGGATTGTCCTAAAACATATAAACACTTTGTCAATTTTGTATCAGGCAAGATTACGTTTTGGCTCCTTGTATATACAAGCTCACTAGCTTCAACTAGCTTTATAAAGGAAGTATTTTCAGAAGACCTTTGCCTGCAATAGCCCTCCTAGAATTATATCTGCCTACAAGCCTACTGAGGAGAGCTGACCCCTTCTTTTGAAAATCTAATTGTATACAGAATGAGAATGGCTTGGAACTGAATTATACACAATCTTAAAGTTCTTCTAGCCCATCCCCCCTCAATGGACAATGGAAATGAGACCTATCAAGGTCATCTTTCCCATTACAGTGTAAGCTCCTTGAGAGCAGGGCTTTTTTTTTTTAACTGCTATTTGTATTGGCAGAGTTTGGCACAGAGCCTGGCACATATTAAATGACTATAAAGGCTTGTGGATTCACTAAGTGATTTGTGTAAGGACACACAAGTAATAAGTAACATTCAGGCACTGAAGAGCCTATTTCCATGTGACTCCAGAATCCAGCATACTTTGGCCTTTCTTTGTACGCCCAAGTGCCTGGCATAGAGTAGGTGCTAAAAAATGCTTCTGCCCATGTCTCCCCTCCTCCTACCCCAAGGAAGCCCTAAACACCCAAGGAAGACAGGCTTTACCACACTACTATAACCACTGTACAAAAATCATCTCGAATTCTTCGCTTTATTGTTGCCCCCTATGTGCAGCCTACCTTCAGTTATTAATTATTCATATTGAATAATGCAATTGCTAATAGTCATATCAAGAAAGCACCTGCCATTACGATTTCCTTTCCTAGACACCCAGGTCAGTCTCCAAGCCCAGAGAGTCCAGGTCTCCCCCTCAGTCCCACAGCTAGCAGAACTTGAACCCAGGGCTCTGGCTTTTTTATGCTCTAGCCTACCTCTTCCTGACTCTGGCCCAACCCCTCTTCATCAGATGGGAAGAACCCCAAATTCATCCCACCCCCATTGACTCAGCGCCTCGCTCAGGTAACAGCTGGTCCTCCAGGAACCTTGCCGATTTCAAGGGTGGTCAATTCCACTCCCATACATTACTGGAGGGGCAGGCACGTGCTGTGCATGTCTCCAGGACCCGGACGACTCCCCATGCAACCAGATGAGGACACTAAGATCCGGGTAAGTAAGGGAATTGAGGCGGGGCACCCGTAAAGCGTCAAACACGCAGGCGCGATTGCAGCCCGTCCTCATTCTCATCTCTAGCCCGCCTCGCCCTCCAGCACCGGCCACACCAGCAGTTAGCCACGGGCGCACGCGCTACAGTGGGTGGGCGGGGCTCCAGGGGTCGGCGTATACGACACCCACTGTGACGCAGGGCGTGGGAAGCTGGCATTCTCCGCCCTACGGCGGGGCTCCTGAGAACGAGGCCAGAGAAGGGGAGGAAGAGGGACACAGAGGGAGATGGTGGGCGGGGCGGGGGCCGGATGGGCGGGACCGGCCGCGCGCCCCAAGGGCGCCTCCTGCGCAGGCGTGCTGGGTCGCCCCGCTAACATGGCGTCGGCGCTGAGCGCGGTCACTTCCTCGTCGCCGCTGCTGCCTTCGCCGCCACCGCCGCCGCCGGGGGAGGCTTCGTCCCCGGGCTCATCCTCGTCGTGCGCGGCGGCGGCGGCGGCGAAGGGAGCGGACCTGGGCCCCGGGGCCGCCCCCTCCTGCTTAGCCCCCGCCGGCGGCGGCTCCACCACGGCGGCGGTGGCGGGGAGGGGGGACAGTAGTTGTAATGTAGACCCCTGCCCCGGCCTCCGAGAAGGTGAGTGCCCGCCCCGGGAGGGGGCGCCGCGGGCCGGGGGCGCCCCCATCCCTCCAGCGGGGGGAGGGGACACGCCCATGTGATCAGCCCCTCCCAGCAGCGGGGGAGGGGCCGAAAGAACGGAGGGGATGGGGAGAGAGGGGACTTCAGGAGCAGGAGGGGCAGAGAGAGGGGGGGGCCCCAGGAAAAAGGAGAGTATGAAAGGATTAGGAGAGGGGGACCCCAGGAAGGGAGAGTATGGAAGGGTTAGGGAGGAAAGGCAGAGGGGGAACCCCAGAAGACGGGGGTTAGGAGAGGAGGGGCAGAAAGAGGGGACCCCAGGAAAAGGCTATGGAAGGTTAGGAGACAAGATGGGGGGAGAGTCAGGAATCCCTAGTGAGGAGGCTCCAAGGCTTGGCAGGGGATAAGTAAAGTGAAATGCATACATACATATACATTCATTCCTGTCTAGACATTTTGTATTACAGAGACATATATATGTGTATATAAATGCCACTCATCTGCTCCACTCGCTCAGACTAGTACTTGCAGAGAACATGACAAGGTAGGGGGAGCTTCCTCACCCCGGAGTTCCATAAACCCATGAAATCAGGGTTCAGAGGTCTAGTTCCTATCCTTTGTCTTCTTGTTACTGTTGTGGCCCTTGGCTCAACAGATAGAGAGCTGTCCAGGAAGGCCTGGGTTCAAGTCCTGTCTCTGACACATGGCCATATGACCCTGGGCAAGTCACTTCATCTGAGTGCTGTAGATGGATGTAGTTCTCTAAAGTGAAGTTGTAGAGCATTGGCAGACAACACAGGACCAAGGACAGATCCCAGAGGCACTCTATTCTCCAATATCCTCATCTCTAATTAAAAATGGC
>CM053595.1:294899720-294916414 GCA_028646575.1 Pseudocheirus occidentalis
TGACTCAGTCAACTACTGATTAAGGGTTTATACTGCCAGGCACTGTGCTGAGTGCCAAGGAACTAAGAAAGGGAACTCCAGCCTCCCCCCCCCTCCCCAAGGGTCTCTGATGTTAACTGGGCACGTCCAAGATGGGTGCAGAGGGCACAGAAGGTTGGGACTATAAGTTCCCCTGGAATAAGAAGAGTGGCCTGGGCTTCTCTGCCTCCTTTGCACCCTGCCAAAGTGAGGACTGGAAATGAGTCTGGAAGGAAGCCAAGGAGAAGAGGAGAGGGCCCTCCAGACTTGAGGTGCAAGGGCATTGAGGAGGGAAGGATGCAACAGCAAACGGTGACCAGATGGTGACCATGGGGAGGGGAGCAGGGTGTGGGAAGGCTGGTGGGAGGAAGAGGCCAGGGTGTGACAGGCTGTCAATTCCAGGGAACTTTGTCCTTGATTCTGGATGTAAGAAGGAGAAAAGTGGTGTTTAGTGAGGCAGCTACTGGGTACCCTTAGGCACAGAACCTTGGGTTGTGTTCTTGAGTTCAAATCCAACCTCAGACACTTCCTAGCTGTGTGGCCCCCAGCAGGTCACTTCACATCTTTAAAATGGGGCTAATCACAGCATCTCCCTCCCAGGGTGGCTGTAAGAATAAAATATTTGTACAGCTCTGTGCAAACCTTAAAGTGCTATCTACACTCTGGCTATTGTTCTGAGATCAGATCTCCATGAGGCTCCATCTGAAGGCTACTCCAGGCCGCAGGCCTCTTCTACCACCCAGTGGCACTCACATGCTAACGGGCTGCACAGTCAGCTTTCTTCCACCTATGGGTTCTCTTCCCAATTAGGCTGTAAGTTCCCTTGGAATAAGAGTGGCCTGGGCTTCTCTGCCTCCTTTTCACTCAGCACAGTGAGCTTATGCAGGATTATACCTGAGATCCTTTTTCTTACCCTGGAGGTGGTGACTTATAACAAGGGGAAATGCCCCCTGAAGAGCAGGAGAGGAGACCCTGAGATACTCTTTCTTCTCATACATCACTGGTGGACAACTTTTGGATAGAGGTACAAGAATGATGAGTGATTATAGAGTGGAAATGACCTCCTAATTAAGGTTCTATTCCCTCCCCTGTAGCTGCCCAACAGTAACAATCAGGATTTAAATTGAGTAGAATGTTTTGAGGGGCAGGAGGATCTAGACCTGTGGGGGACTTCCAGTGTGTAAACTTCCTTCACTGATACAAGTCAGCAACTCATCTGTAACTGATATAGACTTAGTGAGAGTCTAGGGCACTGGAAGTTAAGATAATTTGCCCATGGTCACACTAAACCCCCATCTTTCTCATACTATCCACAACTTCATGTTGTCTCCTTGTTAATAATTTGGGCCTTTATTACTCTTTTCTCACTTCTACAAAGAAAATAAAGTTTTTCTGTGCATACACATTTCTAATGTCCCAAGTCTATGTTGTCCCCCATCTTCTCTGAAGTTATCATTTCAAGTACAAAAAGGTTATAGTGGAAAAAATTGTACTTTGCCTCCTGGCTCTTTCCAACCCTAGTCCAACCTGATTAGGGCCCCACTGTGGTACAATGGAATCAAGAAGGCTGATTTACATGAGCTCAAATCTGGCCTCAGACTCTTCCTAGCTGTGTGACCCTGGGCAGCTCACTTAACCCTATTTGCCTCAGTTCCCTCATCTGTAAAATGAACTGGAAAAGGAAATGGCCAACCAGCCTCTCCAGTATCTTTGCTAAGAAAAGCCCGGATGGAGTCACAGAGTCAGTCATGACTGAAATGACAGAGGCAAGCACTCGACTGGAGGCAGAAAGTGAAATATAACTGGTGTTCCTGATTTAGAGGAACGGTCTCCTAAAATAAATGAGGATTTAGCCATCAGTCTAGAAGACAACTCTGTGGGCAGTAATAAGCACGGTGATCCCACTAGTGGTGGTGATAGTTCTGCACAAATGAGATGAGGCTAATCTGGAGCATTTAAAGTTCTCAAGGACACACGGACAAGATGAAAACAAGGTGAAGGGGCTCAGGTATGGATGCCCAAGCCTGACTCAGTGCCACTGAGTGAAAACAGAAGAGAATAGAATGCTCTCCAGACCATGTCTGTAAGCTGAGGCAGTATCAGGAGGAGAAGAGGGGTGGTAGTCTGGGGGGGATCACACAGAAAAAGACTTTTCCAAAGGTTTAAGGAACAAAGAAAACATAGAGAAAACTAGCCAGAAAAGGGCAGCAACTCCTCAGACTGAGACTAGAAGAGGCTTGGAGTTGAGAGTTAAGAGGTCCTGGTTCTTAAGTGCTGGTTCTGCCATGACTCTAGACAAAGGAGAATTCATTACTCTGGGCCCTAGTTTCATAACCAGTGCCATGATAACAGCAACTAGCATTTATCTAACATGTCAGAAATATTGTCTCATTTGATCCTTACCACAGCCCTGGGAGGTAGGAGCTATTATAATTCCTATTTCACAGATGAGGAAACTGAGGCAAAGAAGGGACTTTCCCAGTGTCACACAACTAGTGAGTACCTGGGCAGGCATCTGAACTCAGGTCTCCTTAACTGCTGGCCCATTGCTCAGGCCCTCTGGTGCTCCTTAGCTGCCTCAGTCTACCCCCCTCATCCACAGAGGAAGGGGCTGGCCCAGGTGGTCCCTAATGTCCCTCTTCTGCTGAGAAACTGAAGACAGGAGAACCTTTGATCCATGGGATGCATTTATACTTAGACTGGGACCAAGTCAAGCCAGCAACTGTCCCTTAGTCCACGTGAAAGCACTTTGTGACTACCAAGAATCTACAGATGTACCATAATATGGCTCTTCTCCTTAACCTCCACTAGACTTTGGCCATGAGTGGGAAGAGGCCCCATCAGAGAGAAGAGAGAAGGAGGAGTCACAAGTCAATGTGTGGCTTTTGAAGGGACTCCCAAACTCTACCAGCCTCACCCCCAACCCCCACTCCACTGTGAGCATTTCATACTGAATCCTCTTGGCCCCTTAAAGATGAAGGGGGGCTTACCCATGTTTCTAAGGAGTTAAGGAAATAGAGACGGCCATCTGATAGGTTGTTTCCCAAAAGTTCACTTTTAAGTTGGGTTTTGGGGAGGCCAAAGACCTTCTCCCCTCAGTGTTACACTTGGTGGCTGAGTTCTCACATTAAAACAACTTGACTAACTTGTAATTTAGGTCAGCTATAATGCTAATAGCACTTACTATTGCTTCTGGGTCCTGAGTATGGTTAAGGTTTTGGGGACAGACATGTGGTAGGGGAAAGAGAAGGGAAGCGCTTTTAAAAGGCTTAATGAAATAGAATGGTAGAATTTTGAGAGTTAGATGGATGAGTGTTAGCAGCCCTCTAGTCCAGTCTATCCAAAGGAGGAATTTCTGTAACATCACCCCTGTCCACTGGTCTCCCTTGAACACCAAACCAAAGCCATCTCACAGTGCTGCCCATTTAATATTTTGACAGCTCTAATCCTTAGCTGTCCATTTATTCTTCCTTACGTTAAGCTGAAAATTTAATGACTGGACCCCTAAGAAGAAGGAATATTCCATGTACCTTTGGACAATCTGTAGCGCCAATTCACCCTGAATGTCTGGTACTAAGAAATAATTAATCATCTCTTATGGTTCTTTCCTATCAGACTATACTTTTATGGATTTAACTATCTGAAGACTTTCATTTGCTTTCTGGAGTTTTCATTAAAATACTTTCATACTTATGTCATTTTCCTAGTGTTTAATGTAAGGATTTGCCAGAATTTAATTAATTAATTAAATTATTATTGCAAATAATTAATTTAAATAATTTAATTTAAATAATTAATTTAATTAATTCAAGGCCACGAACTTAACAGATCAATAGCTCCCCTTATTCTACCTTTTAGTTCAAGCAGAAGAGGCATCATTCCAGTTTGAGTGCAATTCAGAATATGTAAATCATGCTTTCTGTAGAACAGAGTATATGCAGCCTTCTATCTTTCTTCAGGAAAATGAGTTTAGAATCAACCAAAACATAGTGATTGAAATACATTTCTGAAACAGGCACTATACCACTGCAAAGGTTAGCAATTCGGACACTATGTTTTACTATGGAATACATTTGATTCAATTCACTAGCCACATATTAATTGCCTATTATTACATACAAAGTACCAATGTTAAGTGATGAAAATTCCAAGACAGAAAAACAAATCATGTCTGTCTCCAAGGAGCTTACATTCAGGTGGGGGACAGAGAGAGAGATATTCAGAGAAGACAGGTTTTTGAGAAGGTTTAAAATTTGGATGAGCTATATTTTAAATTCAAAGGTGAAGAGAGGTAGTTGGTCTTCTGAATGTGGTATGGCACATGACTTGGTGCTGTTGGTAATAGAATCTATCCACAGAGACATAGGACCATTTCAGATGTTCAAAAATTTAAGTCTGATAAAATACAAAACTGATATGATTGTAAGGAAACTTGTAAGAATTTCTGGTCTCCCGGTATTGTCAGAACTTTTGGAAATTAAATGGGCCAGGGATTTAAATTTAGGATTCCTAGAAACTATACAACTTATTGAAGGTTTCCAGTCAAAGATGGGGTGATGACTTTTCAGGTATACTCTGGGGGGGTGTTCTTTTTCAGAACTAGAAAAACTAGTTTTCTGAACTAGATGGCCAATGGGCCCCTCTAGGAACCCACTGGGGTTCAGCAGTTCTGAAATTCTGTGAATTCTAAATCTGGGACAGACCACACTATCCAGTCTTTTCAAAACTTAAAAATAAAATTAAAACATCTGCAATGAACTAAAGGAGGTCTGAAGCAGTTCCATGTAGGAAATGAATTGACTGAAGATCTCTGAATGAAGAATCTAGTCAAGTGTGCAGGCTCTTAGATTATAGGATCTACAACTGATAATTTGTACATACAGATCATATAATAATTCTGTATTGCATTAGCCTTTAAACAGTTATAATTCAGAATAATGTTTTTACAATGTAACTTCTGACTTCTACACAATAAAAGATTGGGAGTGGGTATTAACTGATTGACAAGAGCAAATAATGATATATTTTTTAAAAAGTTATGAAAGGTAAACTTCTCATTTTAACAATAACAGGGAACCTAAAGTTCAATTCAATTAAAAAATACTTTATGCTTCAATTCTATGGTAATGGCAAAGATTGGGAAGGGAGAAGGGGAAGAAATAAAAGGGAGAAAAACAAAAGGATGAGACAGGCAGAAGAAATACTGAGTTGCACAAATCCTGCATGGAGCTTTTCATGGGAAAGCCATGGCAAACCATGAAAATAAGGTGGCAGTGGGGTGGAGTGTAGAAAATCTGGGTCTGATGATTGGTTGTATTATTTATTGCTTATTTAAGAGACTGCTTCTGGGTCTGCTTCTGCATTCACAAAAGGACTGTAACTAGATAATTTCTTCCTGCCTCCAAATCCTAATACAACAGAGGATGAAATCTATAGAATCCTATGAGTTTTCAAGATCTTGGAACTAAACATAACCCATTCCTACAAGAGTCAGAGAAATCCTTGAGAGACAGCCTTCTGAGTGAAAGAGCAGATGCCAGAGAGATTGCTGAAGTTACACTCCTTAATTTTAGTTGGGTTCCTAACTGTTACAACTTCTAGAATCTAATTCTATCCTGCACATGGGAATAGGGATAGTCAGTGTGACAGCAAATTAGATACAACATTGAAGAGGCCCAGGTGGTATGCATCAATATTTGGGAGAATTGTTAGTATTGGTGGGTTAGCTAAGGAAAGGAGAAATGTGATCATTGCAGGCCCATTCAGGAACGGTGTTTGTAGGAAGCAAACAAAAGCTGAACAGGAGACAATAAATGAGGTTTCCAGAGGAAGACTAGAGAGGCCCTGAAGGAGTTGGTCGACCAGCCAGGGCTCTGGCTTTTCCCAGGTTGTTAGAAGTTTAAAGGGCAAAATACTCAAGGAGAACCTTGGAGGTATGAAGTTGAGAGCAGGGGCTAAAGGGGCTGGAAATGTTGGCCTGACTTCTGGCTTTCTTGATCTTTTCCTGCCTCCCTTAATTACCATAATATAGAAGTGTATTTTGTTTTTCTTAAGAATTATGGAATACAATTTTGTTTTTCAGTTAAAATTTTTTAAATGGCTAAAGTGAAGGCTTTAGAGATAATATGGTCTATAGCGGTGGTTCTCAACTTGTGGGTTGCGACCCCTTTGGGGATCAAATGATCCTTTCACAGGGGTCGCCTAAGACCAACAAAAAACACATATTTCCGATGGTCTTAGGAACCCGAGTTACAGCTCCTCTATCTGTCTCCAGGCGGGTCCGCCCACATGCAGATACATCCACATATGAGTATTAAAGGGTTGCAGCATTAGGAAGGTTGAGAACCACTGGTCTATAGACTGATACCCAGGATTCCTTACCTCATCAATGAGTTGTTTAACTTTGGGTAAGGTGCAACTTCTGATAGAACCTCATTTCCTTTCAAAATAATTGAGAAGACCATACATGTCTAAAGTCACATTTAGTGCTCAATTCATTAGTTTTCTTTAAAAAAAAAAATCAACAAAAGTTAAAGCTTTCAGAAATGTTCCTTAAATGATTTTTCCTGTTGTAGGGGAAGAAAAAAAAGTTCTCAATTTGTTTTTAAAGAAAATACTTTGAAAATTCATTAATGGGATATATACAAGACCTTCTAAGACAGATGGCCAAATAGTTTAGCTCCCTCCAAACTCCTCAAAATTACAGGCAGAGCTGAGAGGACATAACTCTTTAAACAGACTATGGAGTTTCTTTGAGGACTTTAATGGTTTAAGGACCAAAAGGGCCCCACACATTTTACCCTACCTTCTACATGACTGCCTGTGTTTCTTAGCCTATAGCTCATTCTCCAAAGGCTTAAGAGCTGGGAAAATTCTAGGAAGGCTCACTAGAGATGGTTGGTGATTCTAGACATGGACACAGCGCTTACAAAGAATCAGTCTGATATCAGGAACAGCTTGTGCCAGACCAGCTTCGTTTCCTTTTGTGACAGGGTTTAAACATGATTCCTAGCAAAGGGAAATGCTGTAGAATAGAGAGCATTTACTCATATTTTAGGTATTAGATAAAGTACCTTGTACTTTTAGTGCACAGAGAAGATGAAGAGATGTGAGCTAGATGGCAACACATGGAAACAGATGCAGAACTGGCTGGATGGTTGGATGCCAAATGTCCACCAAGTTGACTGCTCAAAGTCAGTGTGGTCTCCAGAGGGGCAGACCAGGGATCTGTGTGTGTTAAAGGCATAATTGGCATGTCTGTCAAGTGTGTAGGTGGCACCAAGCTGGGTGAGAGCCACGAGCTCCTGCCAGTTTTATAGCAGGAGGTGACAAAGCTTGGCCTACAGGCCACATCTGGCCCTCTGCCTGTTTTTGTATGGCCTTCCAGCTAGGAACAATTTTTACATTTTAAATAAAGTTTTACTACAGATTTGACTGTGTAGTTAGCAAGCCTAGGGCTAGAGCATGGGAATGACTTCAGTAACATGAAATTTAAGAGGAATAAATGTAGAGCCTTTTGTCTGGGTACAAAAAACATCAATTTTGCAATTGTTTCCAAAAGTTAGACAGCAATTTGTATGAAAAGGCATATGGGGGGACTGTAAGCTCCCTGAGTCAGAGGGTGATGTAAGCTGCCTTTACAGAATCACAGGGTCACTGCTTGAGAGGAGGCTTCTGAGGGCATCATACAGAACAGAGAGCCAACAATCACAATCACACTGTCCTTTGCCCTCATCAGTCTCCCTGCCCTGCCTGCTGCCTTCAAGTCTGGGCACCACAGGTTAGGCAGGACACTGATAAGCTAAAGAGCATCCAGAGGACAAGTAGAGGGTGGAGGGACTTGAGTCCATTTCATGGAACAATAAGCTGAAGGAACTGGGAATGTTTAGCCTAGAAAAAAGGCTGGAGTGGACATGAGCATCTGAAAGGCTGTCACAAGGATGAAGGATCAGACTGTTCTGTTTGGCCCCAGGGGGCAGGAGGAAGGAAAATTTGAGAAGCATATTTAGACTTGATGCAAGGATGATATAAGAATGTTCCTAGTGAGAAATGAGCTGCCTCAAGAGGCACTGGGTCACCCCTTGCTGGAGGGATTTCAGGAGAGGCTGGATGACAACTTGCCAGGAGGGTGACAGAGGCAGTTAGGTATGGGCTGGACTAAATGGCCCCCAAGTCCTTTCTAGCTCTCAGATTCTGTACTTGGAGTGAGGCCCAGCTCTGCTGGTGAATGAACCCTAGGGAAGGTCACTTAAACTGTGCCTTGGTTTTCCCATCTTTAAAATGAGCATATTGTGAAGATAGAAGGAAAAGTGCATTTTGCAGTACCATAAACTGTTATATAAAGGTAAACCACAACATATACAAGGCCCTGATTTAATGGCAAAGGCACTGGACCCAAAGTCAGAAGACAAGGATTCAAACACTGCTCCTGCCACTTATTAACTGTGTGTTCTTGGACAAGTCATCTGAACTCTGAGCTTGTTTCCTCATTTTTAAAAAGGGCTTTTTGGCTCTGCCTCGCCCTCAGGACTGCAGTAAGCTTGGCAAACATTCTATGTGACCTATCTTATTTAACTGCCCCCAGACTGTATGACCTGGTTCTGCTTCCTCTCCCTACTAGAGCCTCCACTCATTATTCCTACAGGGTTTGCATAATTACCTGTGAGGTGAAGAGTCTAAGCAGCGTTACCCCCATGATACAGAACAGTCCAAAGACCTAGTGATTTGTGTGCTGGGCACGCAGCTCAGAGAAGAAGATACTGGCATGTCTGGAAAAGACATTCAGCTTTGGGAAGGGCATTTGTGAGGCGACAAGCTCCTAGAAAGAGCTGGTTTACAAATATCACATGACAGTCTCAAGCTGTGTTCTGATTTGCAGCAAGTGGAGTTTGAGTATGTGAGTGTGTTTGTGACAGTGTGTGTGTGTGTGTGAGAATGTGTATATTAGAGTGTGTATATGTGCATGTGAGTGTGTTTGTGACTGTGTATGTGTGTGTGTGCGTGCACGTGTGCACACGTGATCCAAAGAGGTTAGATTTCACCCCAGAAATAGTACAGAGCTGAAGAGGGGAAGCAGCTCCAGTGATTATAGGCACTGAGAGGGGAGAGAGCTGCAGGAAATGTCCTCCAGAGAATAATGCACCAGCAGGGGCTCCCTTGATGGCGCCTTCTGACACTTTTTGGAGTTTTACAAGTAGGAAAGGGAACATGGAAATGTTATGTGATTTAAGAACCCAAAGAAGGCTCTGTAATGCACTGAAGGAAACAGAAATGCATATTGGCTCAAACGATCGCTTACACAAGGGTTTTTTTGTCAGAAGAAGCTGGTGAAGCAGGCTATGTTACTACTTTCTCCATTTTTCAGATGTGGAGGAGGTGGATGGTCAGAGATCAGCCTGAGGCCAGAGCTGGCAAGTGCTGGGCCGAGCTGGAGTCAGGTTTTCTGGCTCCAAGACCAGAATTGTCCCATAGCACCACGTGTCTGGAGGAGACTTAGGAGAGGAGCCCTGTTGTGGCCCCCGGTCAGGGCACCCTCCCCTCCCACTTCCATAAGGGTATAAGAAGAGAACTGATTCACAAGGCTAGTGTCAAATTCTGTCTCTGTTCTGCTTGATGACATTCTCCTGATCCCTCATAAACCCAACAACAAAGGCTAAGGTTAGAACGACCAGGAAACACTTCAGAACTATAATTAGTGTTTATGCAAGTGCATGACATGCTTCTTAGGCCCTGCTTGGTAATTTAGGGGCAGGTGATACAATGAAAGTCAAAGGTGTTACAAGCTGAATTCCAAAGAGATGCTCTACAACAGAGGCCCTTTTTCAGTATAGAATGGACCCTCTGACAGTCTGGGGAAACCCATGGACGTCCCTGTGAAACAGCTTCAAATGAATACAAATTCCTCAGATTACAAAGGAAATCAGCATGTATTTCCCCCTTAAGTTCACAGACTTCCTTAAGTCTACCCACAAGCCCCTTGGGGGTGTCATGTACCCCTTTTGTACCCCCAGGTGCATTAACTCCTGTTCTACAGGAACTTTCTTCCTTTGCAACCTTTCTACTTCTGATAAGGGAAATACAGGTAATTTGGGCCACAAAGGGTGTGTATGCCATCCAGTTAGCTACAAGCATGGCCTCTGTAAAATTCAGCACAATGCAACTGTAAAGTCCACTGTGCAGAATGGATGTGAATACTTTGTTGGCTGGAGAAAAACAGAATAAGGGCTCAGAAACTGGCTGTTATCTCATCCGCTGTAAGCGTCTTGAGGACAGGGGCTGGGTTTTGCCTCTTTTTGAATCCCTGGCACTTAGCCTAGGGCCTGACCCATAGTAGGCACTTAGTAAATGTTTGCTGAACTGTCTAGAATAAGAACACGAAAGGGAAAAGGAGGCAAAGCTGTTATTATAAACATTCACAGTTTTTAATTTGGGCACATTCAGAGTAAGGTGTAGTTTAGCTCTGCTGAATACAAAAGGTCCTGAACTGAATCTTTAAAGCATGTATTGGTGCCATTCCAAGCCAGTTATGCTGAGAGGGATCTTGGGACTCTAATGCATGTTGCACTGTCCTGGGAGTACTTTACAGACATCATCTCATTTGATAGTAACAAGCATGGCCAGCAGAGAGGCCCTATCAAGATGGAAAGGCTTCAGGTATGCACCTGGCTGAGGACCAGGTCAGCTCAGTTTGGTGAGCCTCATCACCAGGCTGGCTGCATGGTCCATAGCAATTATCACTTATCTCACTCAGGCATCTCCTGCCTAAGACCAGTTCTCTTAATATGTATAAGTGTCAGGTACTATCCTTGCATTCAAAAAAATGATTGTTCCCACACCCCAAGTACAATCTAAGACCAGTGTGAGTAGATTAAGAGCCCCTATGAATATGTTCATCTAAGTCAATACTGTGGTATGGAAACCTGGGCTGAGAGAGCATCCAGAGGAAGGAGGACCAGACTGCCTCTGTGCTGTGTGCCCTGATCAAACCATGTCTCTCTTCAGTTCTGGGCGAACATGTTTTAAAAGACATAGAAAAGGTGCAGGGTGTCCAGAAGGTGGTGACAGAAATGGCCAAGGGCTTGTAAAATGTGTTCCAGGGGATCAGAGGAAGAGACTGGGGGAGTTTGATTGGACAAGAGTTACTAGAGGAAGAGGACAGGACAGCTGTCTCTGAGAATCTGGAAAGGCTATCAGTCATGAGGAAGAGAGATCGGATGTATTCTGCTGGCCTTAGGGAACAGAACTAGGAACGATGGGGGGGGGGCAGGGGAAAGGGCAGGAGGCAGAGTTAGGTTTCTCATAAAGAAAATCGTGGTAATGAACAGCTTTACATTTACACTCCAAGAGTAGAATGAGTGCTCTCAGTAGGTAATGAATTTCCCTTTTTGGAGGGTTCTCTAAAGAACTCCCAGTATTAACATCTAGCCTTCCCTAGTGACAGCTACAATCAACATGCCGTTCCTTGAAAATAATTTTCAACTTCGACATTCAGGGTTTTCTTTTTCTGTGAAATCTTATATTTTATCATAAAAACTGCCATTTGTTTTCTAGCCATCAGCTGGAAAGCACAAACTGCCAACTGCCCTCCGATTTTCCTACACTGATCCATTTGTATTTGGGGCAGACCTGAGGATTCCTGGTGTAAAGAATGTCCTCTACCAATGCAGAGTGGGCCCTGCTCACCAACGAGATCTGTGAGAGGTTAGATGACCTGCCCAGTCACCCAGCCAGCAGAGATACCAATTTATATCCCTTTCTTAACTAATTCTATTAGATAGTATCAAGTGACTTTAGACATCACTTCTTTTTTTTGACAGATTTAATGATAAAGTTTGGGGCAGGAAGGATTATACTCTGTGCTTACATAAATGTCTGTGGAAATGGACTGGAAAGATGAGAACTGATCTGATTCTGTCCAAGGAGAACTGATAATGCTTATGCAGCTGAAGACATGAAGACCACTGATGGAATTTAAACCACCTTTACTTAGTATCCAATTCTGCTGAAAGGTTGTTACTCTAATGATTTCGCAGAAGTTAGGTCTATTAATTTACTGGATAAAAATGAATCTTTGGGGACAAGGATGGGAGTATACATAGGAAGCTGCGTATCATTCACTGCTCTGAGGAATTCCCAAGATGGAAATTCCCTCCACTGATGCAGACTCACAACCTGGCAGGAAGTCTTAGTGGGTGAGGGCACTGAGAGGTGAAGGGACATACCCTGAGGACACATACTCAGTGTGAGTGTGAGTGTGGGTGTGTGGGTGTGTGAGTGTGTGAGTGTGTGTTTACCACTACTTGTCAGAGTAAGGACCTGAACTCAGGTTTTCCTGACTCCATGGGTGGCTCTCTAGTGCCATGGATAGGGGACCTGGGGGCTTGAGGTAATATGTGGCCTTCTAGATCCTTGGGTGCAGCCTTTTGACTGAGTCAAGTTTTACAGAACAAATCCTTGGGTTAAAGGGATCTATGAAGTTTGGATTTATTCAAAGGGCCCCACTTGAGGACTTAGAGGGCCATATGTAGCTTGAAGGCCACAGCCACAGGTCCATCACCGTTACTCTTAGCCACTAGGCAACACTTCTTTTCCAAATGAACCTAGCAATAAATTACTTAGGTAACTTCATTGGTTAAAACAAAACCAAAAAAAAAACTATGACAGTTACCTTTCCGTGTGTGTGTGTGTGTGTGTGTGTGTGGTTCTAAGACTCTCAATGCAATTTTAAGCAAGCTCAAAACTATCTATTTATGGGAAAAACATTTTTGACCATTATTTTATACTGAAGTGAGACTTGAAGGTTAATGGATCCTGACATATAGCACATTGAGAACAGTGTGAGATTTCTTGATGTATTAAAAAGGCTAAGTGTTCTGTGATTTGAAATATTTATGTTTACGAAGAAAAAAAGGTAGCTTTCATCAAAAGTGCTGGTTTTATATTTTGGACTCCTCAAATTTCTATTCCATAAACACTTGTTAAAACATTTGCAAAGGTCCTGGGGATAATTCCCAAGAAAATAAGAAAACACAAAATTTTGTTCTCTTCCCCCATCCCCTGAAATCTGAATCCTCCATGTGGAATAGAATGTTAAAGAATTGAATTGCCAGAGTCATATGTGAGGGAATGCAGCATTTTGTAGAGCCATGACATAACTCTTGAATAACTCTCTCCACAAAAAATAGAAACATTTTCACCTTAACTAAAGAGGGAAAGAAAAGTTGATCTGGCCTTTCACTACCAATGAAATCCTGACAACCTGAGAGCAAAATCTGGCACTGAGCTGTGGAAAACCCAAAGTCCTGAGCCAGTTTTTGCTCTGTTGGCAGTGACAATAGACAAAGAACTTCTTTTTTTTTAAATCACAGCAGGTTGAATCTCATTAAAAGGAATTTCAAGGGATGTCCACATTTCCTGGAAATATACAACCACCATAGAAATGTTCTCTTCTCACTCTATACTATATCCACTAGGGGTCTCAACAGCTCTGTCAAGTCAATTCAATGAACATTTCTACTTAGCTGTTTCTTACACCTATGTAGCCAGCCCTAAACTCTCTTCTGATCTTCAGTCTGGAATCACCTACTTACTGCCTCCTGGACATCTCCAACTGGATGTCCTGGAGGCATCTCAACTCAGCACACAAAGCTCATTAACTTTCCCTCCTAACTCTCCTTCTACCCAATTTCCCAGTTACTGTTTAGGGTACCATGGTCCTCTCTCAGGCTTGCCAGCTCAGGGTCATCCTCATTTCCTCTTGCATTCATTCACCCCACAAACCCAACACTTTGTCAGATCCTGTTTCCTCTACTTTCATGACACCTGTCACATACCACCCTGGTGCAGGCCCTCACCACTTTATGCCTGGATCATATCAAGAAGCTTCTGTTGGTCTCCCTGCCTACCTTGGGTTTTTTCCCCCTCCAGCTGATCCTTAACTCAGCTGCCAGAGAGATGTTCCTCAAGGCTTAGTCTGCCCATGCCCCACTCTCCATTGCTTCAGGATTACACAGAAGAGGCTATTGGGCTCTTAATGCCCTTCATGAGCTGGCCCCATTCTACCTCCAGCTTCCTTATACTTTACACCCTACTCCCCTCAACCTGGTGACCACTGACACTGGCCTCTTCAAGGACCGTCCCCATGTCTGGAATGCTCCATCCTTCCAAATCAGTCCTAAGTGGGATCTCCCTGAGAACACGGATTGCCTTGGGTTTTTTCTTGCTGTATCCCTAGGTCTTTGCACAGTCCTTGGAACACAGAGCTAAGTAAATGCTTTTTCAGTCACTCATACATTACTTCTAAGTATGATTCTCACTAGCTAGTTTAAAAGAAAAAACATTCCTTGCACTGAATAATTTCTAAAGTATCTAGAAGGATAATGCCATGATGCAATCTGCTGGATTTTTTTTTCTTATACTGATAATTAACTTGAATCTGATAACATCTGTACCAAAATCTTTGTATCTCTGCCTCACAATCTTGAAGACAAACATTCATTTTCACTATTTTATAGAAATGCTATAATAGAAGTGATTTGGTTTTTGTTGTAATGATAAAGCTAGGAATTCTACTCATTCTCAATGAAAAGTATCTTACATTTCTTTTTCTGCATGTGGAGAAACATAAAAATGATTCATGTACTTGAGGGAAGACAGCCACAGGTGGGTGAAAAACATGTATAAATTTGGCTCATTGGAATACCAGTATCTTGGAAAAACAGGACGATGCTTCTTACCATGAGCTGTTAGAATGCTTCCCTTCACTCAAGTGTCTTCATTTTGTTTTATTTGGGTTTGAGCCTAAGTTTATAATTTCCCCCGAAACATTTCAGCTTCTGGTTCTCCTTGTAGAGTTCTCACTGACCTTTGATCATTCCCTCCCAGGAGACTGACACAAGATCCTGATCAGTTCATAACAGGCAAAGCAGAATGAAAGTGGGGTTTAGATTTCAAAAGGGAGCCAGCCACTTTTGCTCTAATAACCTGATCAGGATCTTGAGAGGCAGAAGGAGGGTATGAATGGTTCTTTAGCTACACTATCAGGAATGCACTGGCCAGAAGTAAAAAAAAAAAAATGCCCATTCTTCTTTTCCCCTTGTTCTTGCTTATCCCCTATCCAGGACTTAGAACTACAGTATGATGTGACTTCTATTAGGGGAACAACTCAGCCAAAAAACTTTCCTGATGACTTAAAAGCCCTAGGGAGGGAGCTGCTTGGGGGATAACACTCCCAAGGAAGGCCAAGTGACTTACAAGTGCCCAGGATCATCAGCTAATGTTAGAGGCATGTTTTGAACCTGGGGTCTTCCTGACTCCAAGTCTAACACTCCAGCCAGTGTGCCACCCTGCTTCCTTATAAATGCTTAAGACTTTAAGAACTCTCTAAACAAATGTGAATGCTTCAAAATGACCACTTGTGTCCAGTCAGAAAGCTTTGCAACAGGTTAATCACCTGACCATATAAGACAAAAGGTTCATTTCTTCAGCTAGCAGAAGAATTGTATTTGACTTTCTAAAAATATTGTAAATTAGAAGAATGTGACACTAATCAAAGCTGGGTTTTTCAATATTCCTTGAATAGCACCACTGGGTTCATGTCACTAGTCAGGGTTTCCCATGTTATGTGCTTTGGTGTTAACCATAATAGGTAGAAGATGCCATACAGAGACTACAAATGAAGAATAATGGAATCACAGAACCTGAGAACCACAGGGGATCTTTGATATTGTCTAGCCTGAGCCCCTCGGGTTCCAGAGGAGGGGATGTGACTTGCCCATGGTCACAGCAGAGCCATGATTAGATTGTGGGATGTCCTGAATCCTAGAGTATAGTGCACCCACTCTACCCTGCTGTGATGAAATAGTTTATACTGTAGGGATCATGTACCAGGCACTTGTTTGCTAAAAGGACTTGAATATGGTCCAAAGATTGCACATGTGAACCAAGTCAGTTGTTCTTTCCACAGACAACCATGTCCTTTAAGATGGTGACCGACCTCAGTCAGCTGTCTATCTCATTTTACAGGACGCTGAGGACAGGTATTGAGTTACACAAGCCACTGCAACTCAAAACAGCTCAACCTTCCATTTTGGTGGCAGGGGGGAGCAGGAAAATGCTAGTTCTTAAAGGTTTTGCTTTTTTTAAGATTTACAGAATGCTAATATATCTGTAGTAATTTCAGTAAGAAAGACTGTCACCTTCATCACTGTAAAAATCATTTCAGGGGATTTTTTAAACTATTAGCATTATGCTTTGTATAGCACACAAAAAAGAATGTTTAAAGTGAATGGGAAGTGCTCCAGTGGTAAAAAGAAAACTACTTTGCCCCTCTCCCTTGCAAAGCTTTTAAAAATAGCATTTAGATGTTTACTCTCCCTCATGGAGGGAAGGGGAGGATGTCTTCTTTTAAATGGCAGTTTTAAAACCAAGGGCAAAAGTTATGAAAGCATTAAAGTTTCAGTGCACTTCTTACACAGCAATTACAAATGAGCTGAATTGTTAAAATTCACATTGTGTAAATGTTTCCCTGAAGCCTACTAGGCTGGAATTCATCCAAAGAAAAGACAAACACGGAAGCAGTGGGTCTCAATCTGGTGGAGGTTTGGTTCTTTTAGGAAGGAGAAGGGCCTGAAGCATCCAGAAGTGTGATTCTCAGCAGAAAAAAGTGTTAGTATAGT
>CM053595.1:294916914-294938328 GCA_028646575.1 Pseudocheirus occidentalis
GAAGTGTGTGCTTCTAACAACCCTTCCCCCCAACCTGCCCTCCCTTCCATCATCCCCCCTCTCATCCCCTTTCCTCCCTATTCTTCTGTAGGCCAAGATTCTCAATTTAGAGTGTATATCATTCCTTCCCTAAGCCAAATTCACTGAGAGTAAGGTTGACCCATTCCCTTTTGCCTTCCTGTTCTTCCCCTCCATTGTAACAATTCTCCCTTGCCTCTTCTATATGAGAGGATTAACCCCATTCTGTCTCTCCCTGTCTCTTCCTATCTCTTCTCATACTATTCCACCTCTCAATTTCACCTTTTAAAATATTATCTTATCCTATTCAATTGATCCTGTGCCCTCTGTCTATGTACACATATATATACATACTCAGATATGTATTCATATGCATATATACCCTCCTATAGAGACATATGTGTATGTATATATGTATATGTGTATACACACACACACACACACACATATATATACACACACATTTATATTCCCTTTACCTGTCCTCATCCTGAGAAAAGTTTTATAAGTTACAATTCTCATTTTTCCATGTTGGCATGTAAATAGTTCAACTTTGATAAGTTCCTTATGAATTCTTTTCCATGTTTACCTTCCCATGCTTCTTGTATTTGAATGTCAAATTTTCTATTCAGTTCTGGTTTTTTCATCAAGAATGCTTGGAAGTCCTCCACCTCATTGAATGACCATATTTTCCCCTGAAACATTATGCTCAGTTTTGCTGGGTAGGTGATTCCAAGCTCCCTTGATCTCTGGAATATCATATTCTAGGCCCTTCGATCTCTTAATGTAGAAGCTGCTAGATCCTGGATTATCCTGATTGTGTTTCCACAGTATTCAAATTATTTCTTCTCGGCAGCTTGTAATATTTTCTCCTTGATCTAGGAACTCCAGAACCTGGCTATAACATTCCTAGGAGTTTTCTTTTGGGGATCTTTTTCAAGAGGTGATTGGTGAATTATTTCAAGTTCTGTTTTGCCCTCTGTTTCTAAAATATCAGGGCAGTTTTCCTTGAGAATTTCTTGAAAAATGCTTTCCAGGTTCTTTTATTGATAATGGCTTTCAGGTAGTCCAATAATTTTTAAATTGTCTCTCCTGGATCTATTTTTCCATGTCAGTGGCTTTTTCAAGGAGATATTTCACATTGCCTTTTATTTTTTCATGTGTTTGGATCTGTTTAAAAATATCTTGATTTCTCATAAAGTCATTTGCTTCCATTTGCTCCAATTTCCAGTCATTCCTTCCAGAGAAGGAATTATTCTCTTCAGAAAGCTTTTGAGATTCTTTTTACATCTGGCAAATTCAACTTTTTAAGACATTCTTCTCATTGGCTTTTTGGGCCCCTTTTGCCATTTGAGTTAATCTATTTTTTAAGGTGTTATTTTCTTCAGTCAGGTGGTTGACTCTCTTTTCATGATTTTCTTGCATCATTCTCATTTCTCTCTCCAAGTTAGGTTTAGAAAACCTAAAAAGTTATGTTTTCTTCTACTTCTCTTATTTGGTTTTCAAAATCTTTCTTAAGCTACTCTATGGCATGTAACCAGTTTTCATTTTTCTTGGAAGCTTTTGGTGGGGGAGTTCTGACTGTGTTGTCTTTCTCCTGTTCCATGCTTTGATCGTTTTTGTCCCCAGAAAAGGAATCTAAAATTGGATTGCTGTGCGTACTTTGCTTTCTTTGCTTGCTTTTTGTTGCCAGTCAGTTATTTGACTTTTGGGCTCAGTAGAACTCTGCTTTCAGAGGGGAGTGCTTTGTCCCAAATCGCTGGGGTTTTTGCAGCTTCCGGAGCTATTAGGAAGTCACCGTCTCTGCAGCCCCCGTCAGCTTTGGCTCACTGGTCACACACCTCAGGACCACCACCCAAGACCACAATCCAAATTCAGGCAGGTTAAGGCAAGAGCACTTAGCCTCTGAATGATCACTTGGCCGCCCTGCAGTCTGCAGGCTGGGAGCTCTGAAGCAGCCACATGGAGGCAGCTGCAGGGCCTTCTGCTGCTTTCTTGCCCAGCAGGCAGATGGCCAGACCCACTCCTTTCCTTTGGCTGAGCTCCACTGACCTTTCACTTTGTCCTTGGCTCTTACGGGTTGATAATTCTGGAAGCTGCCAGAGCTGCTGGTGATCCAGTGTCCTGAGTGCTCCGTCTGTGGCTTGTCCTGGCCTCTCTGGCACCGCACGCACGGTTTCAGGCTGGGCTGGGTTTGGTTCTCAGTATGTTGAGACGAACCCTTCCCGTCTGCTGTTCAGGCTGCCTTCAGCGGGAGCCTTTTTTCTCTGCTGTTTTGTGGGTTCTGGAGCCCTAAACTTTGTTCAGAGTCCTATTTTATAGGTATGTGAGGTGGTTATGGGGAGCTCATGGAGTTCTCCTGCTTCTATGCTGCCATCTTGACTCCGCCCCCTAAATCCATTTTCTTTCCCTTCCCCTCAAATCTCTCAGTCTATCCGTGGAGCAACTGTTGTTGCGGAAGGGTCTTTAATCAACTCTCTCTTCTCTTTCCGCTAGCTAAAAAGGCCTACTGTTCCTCCCTAGAGATGCTTCTTCTCCCTCCTGTCCCCTGTGTTCCCAGTACCAGCTGTCTACAGGGTGGCCTTTCTGCCTCCAGTTGATTTGTCTGTTCAGTAAATGCTCACTTATTAAATAGCACCCACTTGGTGCAAAACAAAGACACAAACAAGACCCAAACTAAAAGGTCCCTGTTCTCAAACATTTACATTCTAATGAGAAATAGAGAATATGTCAGAAGTGAGGCCAAGGCAGTTGAAGGAGGGAAGAGGCCAGTTAGGGAAGGGATGTGGGGCCGTGTAGGGGACACTGCATGGGGGAGTCAGCAGCTGAGGTCAGGAGGGCACTCCAGGCTCAGAGCCCCATCGGTGGGAATGCACCAGGATGGGAAGTGTATGAGTCCAGTTTGGCTGGAATCTAGAGCATGAACAAGGTAGCAAAAGGAGAAGCAAGTCCAGAAATCTAGGTCATTTCCATACTGTGTGGAGAAGAGAGTCAAAGGAAGGGATTGGGTGACTGGTCAAGGTCGATGGGTCTTTGCTGACTGGTAGTGGAGAGAAGGCAAAAACCCCTGCTTTCTCTGCCACAGGAAGGGGTCTTTGGGTGGGAAAGGAGAGAGCAGAAATTAACAATAGAGAATGGAAAGCCAGGATGTGGATGAAGAGAAGAAGACCCCCAGCTGCTCTTTGGGGGTGCAGGTCACTAGGCCCAAATGAATCTTATCCCACTTATTGAAAGAACAGGCGTAAGTGACCGGGACAGGTGGAGAGAATTAGAGCTGCCGAGAGGTAGACTGGCCTTCCCTGAGTCCAGGAAGCTCCCCTCCTCCAGAGATCTTCAAGAGGGTCCAGGCCAGACTAGCTGGTTCCCACGATCCTGCCCCGCTCTGACATAGGACACTTCATTGGGGTTATTTTTTAAAAGGTGTTTATGCTGCCTACACAAGAGGGCTGTCATTCTCTGTGGGTTAGTGTCTTTTGATGGCAGCCTTTGTATGCCAGGCACTGGGCTAAATGCTGGGTTTACCAAGAAAGGCAGAAGCTGCCCCCACTTGCAGGGAGCTCCCAGTCTGATGAAGAAGTTGGTGCACAGACAACTGTGTGTGTGCAAGATGTGCAGAGTTGGTGGGAAGTGAGCTTAAAAGGGAGCACGTGAGCTCTGCTGGCAAACACTGGTGAGGTGCCTGCTGTGCACAAGGCCCTGGTGCCAGGGATACAGAACATGACCAGAAAACAGTGAAGAGTAAAAAGACTGCAGGATAGACGTAACCAAGGAATAGAAAGACTACTGAACTCAGAAGACCCGCTGGCTTCCCTTCTTACCTCCACTTCTGCTGTCTCCTCAACCCTGCACAGCCTCCCTCTTAGCCCCCAGCCCTTCTCCTCTTCCTGACCTGGATACAGGGCTTCCTAAACTTCTTCTGCTCGTGACCCCTCAACATCAACACCTTCAGTGTTAGTTGGCATTTCATGGCCTGAGGGTGTGCAGGGTGCATGGTGCTTGGGCACTGCCAGGAACACCTCAGATTCATTACTCATTTGATTTTGAATTAATTTTTGGTTGTTTTGTGCATTCAGAAACCTTTTATTGTTGCCAGCTGGGATCACGACCCACAGTTTAAGAAGCACTGGTAGAATCAAGTCCAAACACAACAGCCTGGAACCATCAAAGTCCTTCCCTGATGCTGCTGCCAGCCTACCTCAACTGGCTCGTTTCCCCCTGCTCTACTGCTCAGACAGTTGTTAGCTCATGTTAGCTTTGCTCGGATTCAACCCTTTTCTTCCATTAGTCCAGAAGGCAAGATTCCAGTCCTCTGCTACCTGGGGCCCTTCCCACTCCATCTCCCCAGCCCAGTGTTGCCCAGAAGGCCATGGATCAGGAATGACTCTGTCCATGAACTCTTCTCAAGAGGAGACTAGCTGGGCAAGCATTCCTGGCTCCAGTGGGCGTCTTGAGGACACTCCACCACTGTCCCAAGTCTTTCCATCTCTTGGGCCACAAAAGCTCACTCTCATGTGTGGTCTCTGACCTATGCTCAGGGGAAGAGGAAGGGCAAAGAGTGGCCAGAAGCTCTCTACTAGCAATACGTGAGTGGGAACATATAGTCCCTGTGCCTCAGTAATAGTTCCTGGGGGAGGTAAAGAAATCCTGCCTCTCTGTACCCCACCCCAGCTCTAACCTGTGGCTTTCTCAGGATCCATTCTCCTCAAACAAGCAGAAGGAAAAAGGCAGAAAAAAAGCCAGTGAGGTAGGTGAGGCCATTGTAGAGAGGAGGGTTCCCCCTCAGCGGTGCTTCCTGCCAGCATCCAGGCCCATCATTGGCGCCTCTTGGCACCCAAGGTTAGGGCTGGAGGCCATCCTCCTAAGAGTGGGTGGTGCCTTGGACAGAATGCTCACCAGAGCACAGGCCCAGAGTTTCTGCTCCTTGTCTGCCTCAGTGTGCTCAATGATAAGATGAGGATGCTAACAGCATCCATCCTGCAGCATTGTTGGGAGGATCAGATGAGGTATTTGTAAAGAACTCAGCACAGAGCCTGGCACAGAGTAGGAGCTTCCTCCCCCCCCCTCCAAGAAGCAGCTTCACCCAAATGTTCATCTTGGGGCAGCTCCCCATCACTGAGACACTGTCCTAGCGAGCTCAGGGGGTGTGGCTCACCAGTTTCATCATCTCTTGATCAACTCTCTTACAAATTACTATTTAAATATGTGGCTGGTTAAGGTACCACTTTTAGGTTCTGGCTGGGCTTCCTCTCCCCCATTTAAGAGAAGTTTTTGCCCCTCGGGAGTCAACAAATATAATTAAGCAATCTCTATGTTCCTGAGTATTAGACACCATGAAATCATGTTAAAACCCATTGGGAAGCTGTAGTGCTTCTCTGATTCAGACCCCTTGTTTTACAGAGGAGAGAGCTGAGCCCATGGGTATAAGCGGCTGCACCAAGTCCAGCTGTGGGCAGAGCCCGGGTCTCTGGACGTTGTCCAGCATGCTTCCACTATAGTCACGGAGGGCAGTGGGCATAGTGGGCAGTCATAGAGGGTTGATCTGAGAGCCCTGGAGGGATGAACTCACTGTTGGGACTTTGATTGGGTAGGAACTTCCCGAAAGGAGTGAACGTCTTGGGGGCGGGGCTTGGGATTAAGACCCCTGGCCTTCATTGAGTAGGTGGACAGAAAGTTCTGCCCGCCATAAAGAACTGGTTTGAGGGATGGAAGAGCTAGGAAACTAAGCCTGAGGAAAAAGGGAGAAGCTCAAAGACAAATTATATTAGAGAGTGAGAAAAAAGATCCAGGAGGAGGTGACAGCTTAGCTGAAAAGGGAGCAGAAATCAGGGATCTCTTTGGATTCTGGGCCGTTCTGCCGTCTGGGCTGGTCCTGGCAGAGCAGGGGGTGGAGGCAGCTGATGGGTCCCCTTACCCTGCTTGAGCTGCAGCTTGGCATCAGACTCATTTCTTAGTCTTGTCACCATCATCCTCAGCATCTTCAGGGTGTCCTTAAGACCCTGAAAGCAGATTGGGGATGTCCAGGAGATGATCTCTGGCTCAGCCATGTCCATCGCCCATAAGCTGTGCCCAAGAGGACAATGGTTTTCCTGGGCTTGGGAAGAGGAGGAGGAGGAGGAGTAAGTAGTAGTAAGTAGTAGTAGTAGTAACTCAGAGAAGGGGGAAGCAGGGTGAGAGCCCTTAGGGGCAGAGCTGACCTGTCTGCAGGAGCTCCTTTGGGCAGCCTGGCTCACAGTGGTGATCCCTGGTAACAGAATCAGTTAAGTGGGTTTCTTTTTGATGTGTCTGCATACTGACATTAACTTGAATTCTGTGTTCTTTCAGCACTTGGTGTGGGTAACTACATCTGTCCCATTTGTAGTATCACCCTTACATCTATAGAAATGTACCAGTCCCACATGCAAGGAAATAAACACCAGATTAAGTAAGTAATTCTGTGACAATGCTCCTGTGACCCGGGTGATTAGGGCCCCTGTGCATTAGTTAGTGTGTGCCTGCAGATTTTCCTTCTGCACTCACAGATCCCAGACACCTGAGGCTCCTTATCGTGGCTGACCGACCTTCCAGTGGCCTCTAGAAAGAAGCTTCCAGAACATCCCAGGCTGGGCCAGAAAGGTGGGCTCCTGATTCTGCAGCTGCAGCCATGCTCCCCGGCTCAGCCAGATGGGGCCACAGTGCTGGGGCTGCTCATCTGACTTGGGTCAGGGCTTCTTTTGGTTCAGAAGAGTCGGCTAGAGGGCTGTGCAGTGGGAGAGTTGGCTTCTGAGGGTTTGGGTATTTCTGTTTTCCTTTTTTTTCTAGTTAGGAAATTTGTCTTTCCTGGTTTCTGTTTGATAGTTTTTTTAGTTTGGGAGCTAAATTTTTTGGCAACCTTCCCTGGTCATATCTGTAGTTCTTGTCTCTCTTCTGGAGGCATCAGGATGAGTTGTCTCCACTCAGAAATGTTCAATGGCTCTGGAGGCTTTGACAGGCCCCGTCTCAGGCTGGGTCTGCTGGAAGCTTCTGCTGCTTTCCTGTGGCCATGAAGGTCACAGACTTTTCAGGGGGAATCCATGTTCTTTCTTTTTGTGCTGTGCTTGTTCTTCTTTGAAAAGTCCTCATTCAGATTTCTTAGGAAGTTGGTCAGTGCTGCACCCCCTTTCCCCGCCCTTCTTCCCCTCTGTCCCAGCCCCCTGACAGTAAGGACAAGGCTGAGGACACCACTGGATACTTTGGTTTTCACCTCATTCACAGAAGGGAAAGAAACTAAAACCCCCTAAGGAGAACTGGAATGTCCTTCCATGTCACCTCACATTGTGCACTGGGGGACGTTTCTGCACACCCTCCACAGGGCTGTTACTTCAGCCTGTGTGCACATGCTTTAATCCAGCTGTACCATTGGCTCATGTTGGCAAGGGCATCCAGCCAACTGACTCAGAATCCAAAAAGATCCCCACAGCTGGAGTGGTGAACAGTCTATACAGAAAGAGGAGAGGGGAAATGCAACCAGGCATTTTGTAGGAAAAAGACCTGGGAGGCCTAGTGGCCCACAAGCTCAGTGTGGTGTGGCATGGGATGGTGTGTTGTGGCGTGATGTGTCTTAGCATCCCAGGAGGGAAGGCGGCCTTGGGCCTTATTCTAAGAAAGATAGCAGCAAAGGAGGGCGAAAGGTCCTCAGACTGTTCTCTAGAGTATGATGCCCATCTCTGAGCACATTTTAGAAACCTTGATGTGCGCTGTTTTAGCCAAAGAGAAATGACCCAAATGATCCCATGTAATAAGACTTAGAGAATTTAGCCTTCAGAAGAAAAGACTTAGGGGGACTGTGAGGCCATCTTCAGACCTTTGCAGGATTGTTGTTGGGAGAGGATGACACTCAGTCTGCTTGGCCCTCGGGGAGAACAGAGGAGGTGAACATTTCAGGGGGGACAGAGCTGAGCAAAAGAGGGTGGGGCTGCCTTGTGTTGTGATGAGCTCCCTGTCCCTGGAGTGTTGTAGAGGAGCTGGGCACTTCAGATACAGACTGCGTGAGATGACACTGAGGTCCTTTTCTGTGATTTTATAAGTACGCACGTTATTCTTATTTAACTTAGTAACTAAAACATTTAAAAATAAAATTCCTTGTTCCTGGCCATACAGTATGTCCCTATGGGAATTTCCAGGACCATTTTCTCAGGCTTGTCTGTCTTCAGAGGCCCAAGGACCATGTCTGACCTCTGACAGCCTTCTGAGCCTTCAGGACATGACCAAGACTGGACCACATTGTCTCCAGCCCTTTCTCCCTGTGGCCCAGAAAATCCTGGCGTCAGTTGTGTCTCCTCAACAATGTGGGGAAGAGAGCCCAAGGGGAGGGCCCAGGTCCAGTTGATCTGCGAGTGAGCTGGAGACCCCAGGAGCATCTTCTGAAAAGAGAGTCGGGTGTGCAGTTTCTGGATTTTATATCTCAATTGAGGAACACAGGATTTAGAGCTGGAAGGGTTGAAGGTCATTGAGTCAACCCTCTCTTTTTATAGATAAGGAAACAGACTGAAGGAACGGGAGTGACATGCCCCCCCAGTAACTAGCAGAGCTGGGATTCAAACCCAGGTCTTCTGGCTCCAAATCCAGCTGTGTTCCATTGGCTCCCACTGCTTCCTTGAGCCTGGAGAATTTTTGAAAAGCTATGTTCTAAACAAAGCAGCCCAGTAACAATACCTTTCTTCCCCTTCTTTCCTTTAGAGAATCCCTGGTTGTCAACCTCATGAAGAATTCAAAGAGAACCTTTCACTCTTTCCAAGATGAGCTGGCCGACTATATCGAGGTGCAGAAAGCCCGAGGCCTGGAGCCCAAGACTTACTTTAGGAAGATGGCAGAAGGGCACTTTGAGATGGACAAGTGCAAGGAGGAGCTCGATGCCAGGCCCCAGAGTGTTCTGGCGGCCTTTGAGCAGAGACTCCCACCCGAGACTTTGCAGGCCTGCCCGGGAGTATACGCCCTCACTCGAACAGCAGAGAGCACGCTGTCCCATTGGTCACCAGTCCATGACGGCAGAGTCAGGCTGGAATCTCTTGGCCACTGCCAGCCCAGCAAGGAAGAATTTTCAGAAAAATTAGCGACCTTGGGGTCCGCTCAGCAGGATGATAGCTCGGGCCCATCCAGCATCTCCTCCGACAGCAGCACCAATTCCTGCCAAGCAGGTCATAAACCAAAAGTAGCTCACCGGAGGAAGAGGAGGCATCCAAGGGAGGAGAGAGAAGACCAGCCACAGGAGGAAAAGAAGAGGAAGAAAAACATGGGGGACAAAGATGCAGGGAAAGACCACAAGGCCGTCCGGAGGAGGAAGACTGAGGCGGATGCCCCCAGTGCAGGAAAGCCAAAGCACAGGAAAGAGAGGAGAAATCCAGAAGTAGCTGCCAATAAGGAAGACCGCAGGCACCGCAGGGAGAAGAAGGAGCCCCTGCCCAGGAGGACCGAGGAGGAGATGTTATGGGACGAGTCCATCCTGGGCTTCTGAAGCTGCTGACTCGGCAGGAGGCGCGGGCTGAGGCGAGAGGCCTGTTCTCCAGCACTTTAAAATAAGGAGAAAGAACTCCTCTTAACATTTTCTAAAAATGATTTCATGAAAATGCCTTGTTTTTTACACGTAATGCTGCTTCATTGTGTATGGAAGACTGCTTTTCTTCCCCAGGTAGCAATGGTATCTTTGAGTTGTCCCTTATTTCAAATGACTTTTCTGGATTTCTTTCTTGCTTAGGTTCCTGTCCGTTTGGGTTAAGGTTTGGTGTTTTGTTTTGCTTTGCTGTTTTTTTAAGAGAATATATGGAGCGGTGTAGGGTTATTTTTTTTTCCATGTTTAGACTTAATTTACAGTGTATTTTCCAGGTCTGAAAGTATAAATAACAATAGGATAAAGTCAAATAGACGTAATTCAAAATGTTCTTGAGTAAATAATACTGATCAGAGTTCAGCACACATTCAGGAAGTGTTCATATTAAAAATATTCTAATTTTACATGCTGTTCTGTATAATTGACGTCTTCCCTTTATAATACAGTTGGATCTTTCACTGAATGATTTGGACGTAGTACTTCATTCTTCTGTTATTTGGCCCCAGCTGGTAAGGAAGAGGTGCCTGAGCAGGGAAGGCTAGGTTCATTAGAGCATTGCTTCTTAAAATGTGTCAGAGACCCCTTGAGTCGAGAAAAATTTGGCAACAGTAAAAGGTTCCTGAATACTCAAATGACCAAAAGTTAACTAAAAATCAAATGCGTAATGAGTCAGAGGTTTTTCTGGTATCGTGGGACTTCACAGCGGCCTTGGTTCTGAGCCCGCAGCATGCACACTTTACGCTGCTGGTGGCCTCAGGTCACGGAACACCAACAAACGCTGCTGAAATGGGAAAAGGGGGTCAAGAGGGGCTGTAAATGGGAAAGGTTAGTTTGAGAAGCCCAAGATTAGAGGACTCTAGCTTAATGAAATGCTTCCCACTTCAGGAGATTCTCCCACCCAAAGATACTATTCTTGCCACACAGAACATAGATCATACTGTCCAAGCACACAAAATGAGGGGGTGCTTTGGGACCGCCCTCATAGCAGTCTGGCCCAGTGGATACAGAGGGTGGGGTGACCCTTTCCCAAGACTGTGGTGTAGCCTCCCCATCCTACCTGGGCCCTGTCTCAGGCCCTGCATAAATAAACAAAACCCAGTATGAAAGGCACTTTGGGACAGGTAGAATCAACCTGCAGTAATGTTTGTTTTTTTTAAATGAAGGTGAATGTAGAATCATAGAATTTAGAGACAGGACTTAGGAGATTGTCTGGCCCAGCAGTTCTAAAACTGGTCTCAGAACCATTTTACACTCTTCCAAAGTACAGAGAGCCCCAAAGAGCATCAGTTTATATAGATTATAGCTATTGATATAGGCCATGTTTGAAATTAAGACATTTTAAAATTATGAAAATGTTTCAACCTTGAAGAACCTCCTAAAAGGGGCTCAGGGACCCTTGTTTTGAGAAGTGCTGGTCTAGCTCAGTGGTTCTCAACCTTCCTAATGCCGCAACCCTTTAATACTCGTATGTGGTGTGTCTGCATGTGGGCAGACATAGAGGAGCGGTATCTCGGTTCCTAAGACTATCAGAAATATGTGTTTTCCGATGGACTTAGACAATCCCTGTGATCCCTGTGAAAAAGCTTGTTCAACTCCCAGAGGGGTCACAACCACAGGTTGAGAACCACTGATCTAGCTCCTGTCATTTTACAAATGAGAAACCTTGTCCTGGAGAAACAGTCACTCATCTGAGGTCCCCCAGCAAGTCAGTGGCAGAGCCAGGCCTATCACCAGGCTTCTGGCTCCTGCCACCCCACCCCTCTTTCCATCACACTGAGCTAAGTCAGGCCAGCCCAGTCATTCCTTTCTCCAACCCTACCTTAGTTACTCTTACTCCCTCTTAGAAAAACTCAGTGGTTGACCAGATTTGCCTGTTTGGTCTTTTATGCCAATGCTGCCTCCTGATTTTTCAGCGTTCTAGCTGAAGCAAGCCCCCTGGCATTCTGGAACAACTATAACAGCTTGTACCATCTCCTGTTATGTTCTTTTTGAAATTAATTGAAAACATTCCTGGCCATGGTGGGGAAAGATATATGTTTGAAGAGGAATACACTTTGTCCTGTCTTGCTTCTCCCCAGCCTTTAAAAACCTAGCATTGTGCTAAAAGGGCCTTATAGATGATCATAAACCCTGCTGACCACCAGGGCAGGGGAGGAAACCTAGAAGTGTACAGGATACAGACTCTGCCTTAATGAGGCGTACAGTTCAGAATGGGGGCAGGAACCGTCAAGTATGACTAAAAGGACAGGCAGTTCAACCATAATTCAACATAGGCATTCCTAAAAATTCCCGCTTTGCGTAAAATCACACAAAGCTGCAGGGCCTATGGGGAAAGGAGTTCAGGGCACAACACAGAAACTTCACTATCACATTTTTTTAAAAAGAAACCTAAAGAAAAATGCTAACATGGTTTTAGACCTGTTAAATGGCTAAGTACATAAATATTACAATAATTCGTGGAGATGGCCAGAGTTGCAGGCTGAGAACACCATGGGAGGCCACACCCACCCTCCTCCACCCAGAGCTCCTACTACACCAGGAGATTCAAGACAGAACGGCCCTCAGCGGCTTTGGGATGTTGAATGAGTAAACAATAGTGGTGTTTTTAATATACCTAGAAAAATTCACAAGTGAGAAGGATGGCAAAGCACGGCCTTTGGAACATCACAGAGGGAACAGAAGTAACTGGCATTTGTGCCTGTCTCGTGTGTTCCTGTACAGCTAGGGTTCAGATGGGTATGAAACCATTTTTTTTCTTATCATTTGTCATGGCCCCGTTTATAGGAATCTATGTTTGTTCTTGGACACCTAACTGCTTATTAGGGTCTTTCGCTGTTGTTTAGCCATTTCAGACACGTCTTACTCTTTGAGACCCATGTTGGGGTTTTCCTAGCAAGGCTCCTGGAGTATCCTTTAACAGATGAAGAACGGAGGCAAACAGACTCAAGTGACTTGCCTAGGGACGGACATCCAGCTAGGAAGTGTCTGAGGCCAGATTTGAACTCAGGAAGAGGAGTCTCCTTGACTCCAGGCCAGGTGCGCTATCCACTGTGCTACCTACCTGCCCGATGCCTTACTGACTAGTTAGTCTGGCTTAGCTCATTTATCATAAATCCATTTCACACTCAGAACCACTTAAAAGAGGGCAGGATTTCACCCCCATATGCGAATGTGACTCAGGAGAGGGTTTGCAGGCAGAGTTCAAACTTTGAGCAATGCCACAGAACAAGGAGAGGAGAAGGGAGATCGTTGTGTGGTAAAGGGCCACATCCAGGGAGGTCTGGGTTCCTCGAGTAAACAGGTAGCAAAGAACCTAGACCACCTGAGTCTGTGACCCACCATCAGTCACCCCCAATTTCCTCATCTGTATAATGGGGATATAACATACTTCGGGCCAGACTGCAACAGGACACTTGCCTCATGGGTAGACAAGGGGTGGTAACTTAACACTTCAGACAGCGAGCCCCTGGATGCCGCCCAGCATTTCTCAATCATTTAGCTGGTGCCCGTCCAGCCCGTCCATCTATTTCTTCATAGGCCCCTGGGTCTCAGAATAGGACTTCCTCCAAGATGGGATGGGCCCTTAGCCAAGTTAATTTTTTGGTAGCAGCCTAATTCACCAGTCCCGGTGCCTTTTTCTCTGATTATTCTTTCTCTGTCTCCTTTTCTCCTGTTTACTGCTTTTAAGTAAGTGGTTGATAAAATTCAGTTAAAAGGAATGAATTTCTAATGCCAGAATTTCAGGAATTGGGGAAAATAGAGACCTTTCCCAAGGTCCCTGGAAGTCTCCATAGGTCTGTTTTTAAGGTAAACCATGTTCCCCTCAGTGATGATAAAATCTTGCAGGAGAGCCAGGGGTGGTCTATAAGTGACCAGGAAAACATCATTTAATCCTGGGGGCTTAGCCGTAGAATTTGCTCAGTGGGAGTGTCATCCTTGAGACTAGTGACAGGCGTGCGTCCCTGCTGCAATGTAAGTTGATTGAAGAGCATCCTTTGGGAAGAAGGAAGAAGGCCCAGAAAGGTTGGAGGTACAGAATTTCAAAGCCAGGCCTCTGCCAAGTCAGCCTGAATTCCAGCAAATTCTTTGGGCCAGCAGAGCACTGAAATAGCCTCAAAGAAACCCAACAACCAAGCGCATCTTCAAAGAGAAATATCTAGGCTGCAGTTAACGCTGTTACCCTGTTTCCATCCAGTTCTCTCCTCTGCTGAACGACTTTCTCACTGATTTTAGTCTTTAGCTAAGGGCAGGCAGTGTGGAACCTATGGGAGACATTCAAGTGTTCTTCCCTTTCCATATTATATCCTAGGGTGGGAACAGAACCTGAGAGGCCATGAAGTCTAGTACCCTGCCTCTGGTAAGGACTGTCCTACCCCAGACTGGAGGGCAGAGGCTTTGTGATCTACATGCTGGTTCCTGTGCCCAGGCAGGAGGTTACTGCATGGGAGAGAACAGAAGGAAGGCCATGCAGCTTTGAAAATACCAGACTGGCCTTAATAGTTTCAGAAGAAAAGCCAAGCAAACATAAGGGAAATTTGCAGTTTCATGTACAATCAATTCCTTTTTTTTTTTTGCTGTTCATTCCTTTAAATTAGATTTTATCAACCACTTTCCTAAGAGCAGGTTTTAACAGATGGAGGACAGGAGACAAAGAACATATATATGAAAAAGCCCTTTATATCTGATGCTTTTTAAATTGGAATTTAAATACCTACCCTGAAATATACGGTGGAGTTAGAAAATGAGAATAATGCAGTAAGAATGTTCCCCTGCAGTACATAGGGAATATGACATACATTGTCAAACACTGGGGTGGGTTACTTTGGTTGAATTGCTTCCCCTTTAAAAAATCTTCATTAGAAGGAAGGGCATAGGGGTGGTATATTTAGAAATTCGTGTGATATAAAAACAAAACGTCAATACAAAGAATTTTCAAAAATGAAAAACTATTCCTTTCTGTGTGTTTCATTGGGGGAGAAATTCTTTCCTTTTTTTATTGATGTTTAAAATGAATTATTATTTATTTATTATATTATTGTTATAGATTAGAATTATATCAAATGTAATTACAATTACACATAATACATACTTCTGTATTATGTAGAATATAATATAAATGCTAGGAAATTGTGTATGTTTTGTGTAATTACATATCAACTACATAATATGATATATTATTAACTATATGTGATAGCTATACTGTTTTCTATTCTTTAATTTTTTAATATTTAAAATCATTTTGTTAATTAGCATACATTATTCTTATTAACTATTTTCTCTTCCCCCATGGGAAAAAAAGCAAATAGGTATAGTCAGCCAAAACAGACACGCATCAGCCACGTCCAAAACTGTGTATCTCACTCTGTGCCCCAACTCTCTTTCCCCTCTCAGTACTGGAGGGTATGCAGGCATCAACATGGTTGGTCAATGTCAATGCACTGATCAGAGTTCTTTCAAAGCTCTTTAGGAGGTATAGGTAGGCAAGGTAAACCATCCCTTTAACAAAAGAGGAAACTGAGGCAAACAGGGTTAAGTGACTTGCCCAGGGTCACACAGCTGGGAAGTGTCAAAGGCCAGTTTAGAACTTGTGGAAATGAATCTTTCTGACTCAGGGCCCAACACTTATGCACTATGGCGCCGCCTAGCTGCTGTATGTAAATATTAGCTATGATTAATATAAACTGGAAGTTCTCAAACTTATTTGAACTACCACCTCCTTTTCAAAAAAAAAAAAAACGCCCTCCTGAAATTCTGTTTTATTTAACCCTTTAATGGTTTTTTAAAATTTGCATCATTTCAAAAAATACAATTTTTTTAAAATTATGCATCTTAAATTTAATAATTTATTGTAAATTTGTGGGGGGTTTCCTGCATTGAAATTTTGATGATGAAACACAGTATTATATAAATGTATATTTTCATATTGTAAACAAGTCATTACAATTACATAAACACTGTATTATATAAATGTATATTTTCATATTGTAAACAAGTCATTACAATTACATATTTTTGTTAATGCATGCTGGACTTCCTAACAATGCACCATACACTTCCCTGCCAACACTTGCTTCTTAAGACCTACTGGAAGACTTGACCACTGCTCTGTGTTAACTTGTATTTTGTTCATTTATTTGGAAAATAATGTAATCAGTATGACTCTAACTCTGTTATACAACAGATGAAACATGAATGAACGGTTTTTCAAAATTCTCTTAAGCTTCCACTACCTCTTTTTTTTTTCAATTTCCCCCAATTGCATCCGAGGCTACTATTGCCCTCCTATACTTCCAGCTCTCCACAAGGGATGGTATCACCCACTTTGGGAACCTGTGAATACACTATACACTCACCCACTGCCCCTTAGAATGTGAGGAATAGAGAGTGTTTTGTTTTGTATCTGTATCCTTAGCAGCCAGCACAGCGCTTGAAACAAAGTAGGTATTTAATAAATTCTGGTTGATGAACTGATGCAGGATGCTCCAAGGTCTTTCTTCACCACACTCCTGGCATTCATGAGAATTCATGAGACCTAAGCAAATTAGGAGAGCAGGAATAGTTTACCTGTCAGATTTATGGAGAACAGAAGACTTTGTGACCAAACAAGAGAGCAAGAACATTATAAAGCGCAAAAATGGATAATTTTGATTACATGAAATTTAAAAGCCAATGCAACCAAGATTAGAATGGAAGCAAAAAGCTGGGAAACAATTTTTACAGCCAGTGTCTGTGATAAAGGCCTCATTTCTAAAATATAGGGAACTGAGTCAAATTTATAAGAATACAAGTCATTCCCCAGTTAATAAGTGGTCTAAAGATATAAACAGGGAGTTTTCAGAGGAAGAAATTAAAGCTATCATATGAAAAAATTCTCCAAATTACTATTAATTAGAGAAATGCAAATTAAAACAACTCTGAGGTACCATCTCACACCTATCAGATTGGCTAATATGACAAAAAAAATGACAAATGTTGGAGAAGATGTGGGAAAATTGGAACACTAATGCATTGTTGGTGGAATTGTGAATTGATCCAACCATTCTGAGCAATTTGAAACTATACCCAAAGGGCTATAAAACTATGCATACCTTTTGACCTAGCAATACTACTTCTAAGTCTATATCTCAAAGAGATTATAAAAATGGGAAAGGACCCACATGCGCAAAAATATTGGGGGCAAAGAACTGGAAATTGAGGGGATGCCTGTCAATTGGGGAATGGCTGAACAAGTTGTGGTATTTGAATGTAATGGAATACTATTGTGCTATGAGAAGTGATGAGTAGGTAGACTTCAGAAAAAAACCTGGAAAGATTTATATGACCTGATGCTGAATGAAGTGAACAGAACCAGACCATTGTACGCAGTAATAGCAACATTGTGCAATAACCAACTTTGATAGACTTACCTCTTCCTTTTTTTTGCCAGCAGAAGGTAATTGTTTTATTGGCTATCATAAATTCAGTATTCAGAAGGAAAATCATTTTATAAAGAGATGCTCTTTAGACAGGGTGGCATAACAGAAGTGGCCTTGGAACAAAGAAGATCTGAATTTGAATCTTGACTCCGTACACACTAGCTATGTGACCCTGGGTGAGTCACTTAAATTTTCAGTCCTCCAGGGAAATTTGAAGAGTATAAGTTGCAGAAAAAGTGCCACCTTCATCGGGAGAGGGAATCTCCTTACCTTGGAAGTTCACTTGGTTAGGAAATCACAGGTCTGATCCTTATTCCACTAAGAAGGCACTCAATTAAAAAAGAACTATTTGTGGGAAGTAGGACTCCTAAAGAAGCACTCCTAAAAATTCTCTAGAAGAGATGTGACTGGAGTAACGACCTTTGTATAAATAGGGGGGAAGGGAGGGGGTAATGGTGTTTCTTGAGGAAAGAGGGTATGTTACTGAGACCCTGGAAGAACAAGAGATTCGAGAAGTTCAAAAGCCAGCAGGGCGCCCTCCCTAATGATATCACCCATCCAATTCAGCTTCTCCCTCTTTTGAGCCTTGGGCTACTAGGGGAAACCATTGCATGAAAGGTTCAAGCTTGGGCTTGAATCAGATGAGGTACAAAATGGTGAGAGTCTGAGCCTCCAGCTACCATAAGAACCGCCACCTCATACAGACCAGTACAAATAATATTTGTTACTTTATGCTCCAAACAAGGACACTGATGCATAATTTATCAAGATTTCAAGTTATTAAAAACACTTCGTAGGCTCTAGAAGAAAACTTACTTATCAGTGATGAGACGCTCTCTCTCTCTCTCACACACACACACACACACACACACACACACACACAGAATAGAAAACAGCATGAAATGGAAGCAGCTGTACAGGGGTCTAGTTTCATTAGTAACTTTTTCTTTAAAAGGCCAAAGAAGTAAGATAAGAAGCCCGCCACAGGCAGACTTTCTCAGGGGCTCCCACAGTGGGAGCAACACCAGGTGTGCCAGTCCTGAGATGAGTCTCTCTAGAGGAGAACGCAACTGGTCATTTTCATCCTTGATCTGATAAGCAGAATTCACCCTGAAACCGTTTAGCTCCATGTTAAAGAATAGCCTGCGTTCATTTGGGGGAAATGACAAATTGGGTCAGGAATATTATCCTAATGAGAGAGAAAAGGCAAGTTGGGGGCAAAGAGTTGGGTTAGAAATTCAGCCCGAATCCGAGACTGACACCATTTAGCACAATTTAGCAGATGTGTGTAGATGGTAGAAAAGTAGGGGTCCAAGTTATCCTCAAATAGTAACACACTTCAATATGATCTCTTAATCAGGGATCTGGCACCATTTTAGAGTTTGATATAAAATTCAAACCTCTTCTAGCTTCCTCCCCTCTTTGGTGTGTGATCTCTTCAGAAAAGCAGGGTCATGAAATAGCAGGATACTTCTTACACGTGTTGTTTCAACTGCATTTCTCTCTTCAACTTTGGTTGAAGTAGATGTTTTAAATGCCTCGATAAAGAAGGTCACATTTAGGAATGTTCTTGGGATCGATCAGACTTTGGACAGTAAGTTTTCCCTGCATTGCTCCTTGATAGATTACTTCAACCAAGTCTATGAAGTCCTGTTTAGTTTTGAAACTTCCCACAAACTTAATGTGATCTGGAGACCCACAACCCACTTTCGTGTGCTGCCCATTGAAGAAAAAGACAGTAGATGGAATATAACTGATGTCAAAATACTGGGTGTAAATTGGTTTTTGGTCCACAGCCACCAGATCGATCAGCCATTTCACTTAAGTCATAAGTCTTAGGAAGGATGCCATCTAACTGCAGACAGTCAGGATCCTCATTTCTTCCAAATCAGAGCACCCAAACCTTTTCTGCAGTACTTTTTATCGCCTGGTCTACTTTTTTGGATGCAAACTTGGGCCGCAGGAGGTTCATCCTGAACCAATCCAAACGATAGTTCTTAGTACCAGACCTTGAGTTTACTGGGGTCAGCACATGCTGCAGCGCTCAAGTTCCCGGATCTCTCTGCCGACATATTCTTAGTGATGCAAGGATCTAAGACAATTCCAAAAGACTCATGATAGAAAATGCTTTCCGTATCCGGAGAAAGAATTTTGGAGTCTGAATGCAGATTGAAGCCAACTATTCTCTCCCTCTCCCTCTCCCTCTCCCTCCCCCCCCTCTCTCTCCTGAGCCTGGAACTGGTTGAGCCATGATGTCTGCACTCCAGTCCTGGAGCTCTCCCCATTATGTCCCAATACCTCTAAATCAAGGTACCTTAGTTCCAGAGACTGAACCCTGGACCTCTTACTGTGAACAGCACCCAATCCTAAATGTCCACACGTGAACTATGTATGTGGAAAACTCACTTGGAAGTATCAAAGCCAAGCTTCACCCTACTTGTGTATAAGTCATGTCATTGTTTAAGGGGCCAGAATAATGGCCCACTCGGGGACACCTAGTGTCCCACCACTATTGGCACTTGCAAGGTGATGGTTGGATTTTCCCCAGCCCCCAGCTGGTCCCTCCAGTGAGATAAGAAGCCTGCCACAGGCAGACTTTCTCAGGGGCTCCCACAGTGGGAGCAACACCAGGTGTGCCAGTCCTGAGACATGCGGTAGGTTAACCCACCACAGCTGCAGAGACATCACCCCCTTCCCCCCATCCAGTAGGTAAACAAGTCCCTATGCAGGCTGATTTGTTGGGTGGAGGGAGACCACTTCCCACCCCTACCCACAGAGTGGGGGACTGGGGTAAGGCAGGCATACCACACACAGGGGTTACAATGAGGAACATTTGAATTTTCCTATTCTTCATCAAGGGGTGATAGACCTTCAATACTCTGCCCTGGTCAAACCAAATTCAGTTCTCGGTGATTCACTTTAGGAAGAACCATTGATGTGTTAATGGTCTGCCAATGGAGAAAAGAGAAAGACCTCCAGCCCACCATATGAGGACCCTTGAAAGATCAAATAGGGATGGTCAGCCTGGAGAAGGCTCAGGAGGGACACACCAGCTGACTTCAAGTATTTAAGTGGCTGTCACATAGAAAAGCATTAGACTTTTCTGTTTGACTCTAGAGAAGAGAACCAGGGACCATGAGGACAATGTGCAAATAGGCAAGTTAAGCTTGATGTTGAGAAAAAATTTCCTAAGCACTAGAGAGCTGAAAGAAGCTGGGCAACCTCGGGGAGATAGCGGCTTCTCTCCTCCTTGGCAGATGCTGGATGGCCCTCAGGTAAACAGTGTGGACTCTTTGGGGGCCATTCAGCATCCAGGGCCTTGATGGCCATTGAGCTCCCTCCCAACCTGAGGACTCTGTGAGCCTTTTTTCTGTAAAGGCCACCACAGAGCACCATGAGGGCAGGGCAGTGACAGTGAGGACAGTTGGGTCTGGATTCGAGATCTGCTGCTTTCCCCCTTTGGGTAAGGAAAATCACCTTACCTGTGGGGGCCTCTTGTCCTCCTCTGTAACTGGAGTCTGCTGGCCTGGATGGCCTAGGAAGGCCCTGGAAGGCCCTTCCAGCTCTGACCGTCAGGGGTCCTGGTCTGAGGAGGCATCAAGCCTTGCACCTTGTGGCAAAAAAATGAAAAAGCTTCCATGGACAGTGACACACGATGGTCACAACACTCAAGCCTCTCCTGGGGCACACAAACATATGCCTTGTCTTAGCTCTGCCTACTTAGAACAGGTCATACTGTCTCTGTGTGTACACATATACATACATAAACACATACACATAAACACACATGCGCATGCTCATACATGCATAAACAGCACACATACATACAAATATATTGTGTATACATACAGCATATGCCTACAGGGTATATAGTATTATAGATTCGCATGTATATATTTCTGCACATCTTGCATATTTACACTATATTGTATATATTTCTGTGTGTCTATTATATTTTCTATGTATATTTCTATATATTCTATATATGTATAGCATACACATATATCCTATAAATTTTTAATATGTATGTATGTATGTATGTATGTATGTATTGGGACAGCTAGATAGAACAGTAGATTTGCCAGACCTGGAAAGGAAGATGTGAGGTCAGATCTTGTCTCATGCACTCACTAGTTGTGTGACTTTGGACAAGTCATTTAACCTCTATTTGCCTAGGTTTCCTCACCAGTCATATGGGGATAATAAGAGTCCCTGCATCCCAGGATTGTTGTGGGGACCAAATGAGGTGATAATTATAAAGTGCTTGTGACAGTAAATACTATATAAATGTTAACTACTATGTGTGTATACTATATACATGCATGTGTGTATGTAGGCTAAACTAGATGGAGAGAGAGAGAAGGAGAGAGAGAGAGACAGAGAGACAGAGAGACAGAGAGAGAAGGGAGAGAGAGAGGG
>CM053595.1:294938828-294959487 GCA_028646575.1 Pseudocheirus occidentalis
GAAATCTTCTGCTCAGAGATGATCATTGAACCTACCGCAGCTGATCAGATCAAATGAGAGAGGACAGAGAGAGATGAGAAAGGGGCCCACAATAGAGCCGTGAGCTGTCATTCTTTGGTCGTCTCAGATATACCTGACTCTCTGTGATCCCACTTGGGGTTTTCTTGGACTGTTTGCCATTTCCTTCTCTAGCTCATTTTACAGATGAGAAGCCTGAGTCAAACAGGGTTAAATGTCTTGCCCAGGGTCACACACTTGTAAGTGTCTGAGGCTGGATTTGAACTTAGGAAAATGAGTCTTTCTAACTCTAGGCCTGGTGCTCTATCTACTATGCTCTCAAGAGACTTGAGAGATCCCCACAGTTATCTGATGTTGAAGAGGGTGACATAGATAGGTGTTTTAGGGATTTCCTCCATGGTTACCATAAAATGAGGAGGGATAAAGGTTTTTCAGGGATTTCTAAGAAATTCTGGGAGGGTTCTTTTATGAAATGAGAGATCCCCACAATTACTTGCTGTGTGACAAGAATGAAGAACCAGGAAATAAGACCGAGAAGTTATGGTCACAGAGTGAGAGGGAGAACCAGGAAAAAAGAGGATCACAAAAACACAGAAAGGAGAGAATCCAAGAGGAAAAGGTGATTAACGGTGTTGATTGCAGATGAAATTTTGAGGATGAAGACTGAGAAAAAGCCACTAGATCTAGCAATGAAGAGATCACAGGGAACTTTGGAGACAGCAGGTCCATTTGAAAGATGGAGCCAGAGTGTGTAGGCTTTAAAAGAGGGTGAGAGAAATGGAGGCACATGTGTAGACAGTCTTCTTAAGGAGTTTAGCCTTAAAGGACAAGAATGATAGAGCATGATAACTGGTTCAGATAGATGGATCATGTGAGAGTTTTTTTAGCTTAAAGGAGACCTGGGCTCGTTGTAGGTATCAGGAAAGCAACCAGTATAGTGGAGAAGAAAGAGGACAGTGAATGTGGTGCAGAGAGACAATGAAAGAGACAATGGGGACCAAGGGATATCTAGCCTTCCCCACAGTGACCAGTGAAACTGGTGGTATGAGAGAGGGTGCAGCTGCTACTGGAAAGGGAGTCCTCTAGGGAAGCGATGGCAGGAGGGAGCCATGTATGTCTGTCTCAGTGAGGAGATGGAGGGGCTAACAAAGGAAGAGATTTCAGATAAAAGGAAGTTTCAAGGGGGTAGATCTATTCTCTTTGGTCCCAGAGAATAGAACTAGGATTGAAGGGTGAAAGTTACAAAAAGGCAAATTGAGTCTTGATTAGGGAAGGAAAAAAATCCAACTTCCTAACAATGACAGTTATGCAAAGTGGGCTCTCTTCAGAGGAAAAGGAGACAGTTCTTCCTCGATGGAGAACTGTGGTGGAGGCTAATTGACCATTTGCTAAGTAGGTCATTTCTTGTTCAGGTGTAGGTTAGACTGGATGACCCCAAGGCTCCTTTTAACTCTGCAATTCTGTGAAGACATGCTGGCCATGTGGGAAAAGTAAGGCAATATACTATAATTGGATCAAAGATTTAGGTCTAGAACAGGTCATATCTTACAGCTGAGGAAACTGAGGTCCAGACACATGAAATGATTAGGTAAAAGCCACACAGGTAATAGCAGAACCAGGGTTGGGACCTTTGACTCTAACCCAGAGCTCTTCCATGGTGCCCTGCTGTCCCTCAGTTCCACTTGTCCTCAACATAACCTTAATCCTACCTCCTTATCTTTCAGCCTAATTACTGCTGCTCCCATTTCTCAATCCTGAGAAGTAACATGGGTCACATGGGATTCCAGACCTTACAGGGCAGGCCTCTCACTGGTCATTCCTGGTTCCCCTCAGTTCTAATCTATTTGATCTCATAAGCATTTATTAAGTGCCTACTGTATGCAAGGTAGGAGCATTCTTCAAACAAATAGTCCTCAGGATGCATTCCCACATTTCCCCTTTTCCCCATCTTTTCTCCAGATCTACAATGAACTGTAAAAATGGCAATCCCTTAATCTCTTACTCCATTTGTGATGATGCACAACTTACAGTTCAATCGGATGGTCACAATTAGGGAGATCAGCAAAACCACAGCACATCCCACCAGGAGGCTTAGGGGGAGGGTGCTACAGAGGGAACCTGGGGCACACACAAAAATGAATTTTTTAAAGGGATGAATTCAACGGCTTTTTACATTCCAAGGCATCACATAAAACTGGGCTAGTAACTGTATTAACATACATAACATGGGTAGTATTTTTATCATGTCAGCTACAGTACTGTATCCTGCTCTTCCAAGATGCCTACATTCCTGCAGGTCGACTGGGCACTGCACAAAGCAAGCCCAGCAGACACAGTTCTGGAGCCGCTACTCTTGAGGAAAGTCTAGGATGGGCTTGAAGGAGAATGGAAAGGGTGTTGGATTTGGAGGCAGAAGACCTGGGTTCAGATCCTCCCTCAGATGCTCACCAGCTGTTTGCTCATCTATAAAATGAGGGGGGGGGTGGACTTGATGGCCTTCGAAGTCCCTTCTCCCTCTAAATCTAGGGAAGTAGATTTCAGTTTAATATAAGGAATTGAATTGAACTGAATACTAAGGACTCCTGGGTCTTGCCATCTCCCACATTGATGATCTCTAGGAATTCTGGGCTTTTCTAGCCTCCCTTCAGCTGAGCCCTTTTAGCAATTAGAGTGTGAGTGCCATGAGTTTCTTAGCTGGACTCCTAAAGTTCCATCCCTTTCTTAAGTCCAGATAATCAACAAAATCATCAATCAAGACCTGATTTGGAGTGATTGTTGATTTCTGAGGTATAAATGCTTGCACTGAAAATTTAACATTCAGCTCCTCTGCACTCACACCAAGGTCTTTAGTACCAGGATTCTTAATCTTGTGTGTCATGGGTCTCTTGGGCAGTCTGGTGAAGACTGTGGACCCCTTTCTCAGAGTAATGTTTTTAAATATGCAAAACAAAGTACACCAGTTTACAAAAGAAACCAATTATGCCAAATACAGTTTTCAAAATATTGTTTGAAAAGTTCATGGATGCTGAGTTGTGAATTCTTGCCTTAATTGATGATTATTGTGGGAAAAATAATCATCATCGTCCAATGGCCAGCCTTCTGGCGATGAGCTCCTCCATTTCACAGATGAGAAAACTGAGGATTGGAGATATTAAGTGCCTCCCCCAAAGCCACTGAATTTAGCATTCACACCCTCCTAATCCATACAATGTTCAGCCACCTGTCCTAATCTTTACAATGTCCCAGACTGTTTCTCTTAACTGGATGAACATAAAACGTTCATCAAAAGAGCCTAAGAATATTAGTAAATCTATACAGTCTCATAACAATGCCAAGATGATCAAGAGGGGAGCAGTAAGAAAAGAAGAGTGGACAGAGAGCTACTTGTAACAGGTCAACCTCACGGATGGAAAATCCAAGAAAATTCAGCAAGTGTTAGTTAAACACCTGCCATATGTAGAACAGTGCTCAAGGTGCTGAGGGAGATGTGAGCTTTAGATAAGAGCCTGTCTATGCCTGAAACTGTTGCCCCTCAGACCAGGGCTCTGTGTTTGCAGGTGTTTCAGCATGGATGGGACTTTGGTAAGAGCATGGTGGTCTTTTCAGCCTCCCCAGCCACAGAGAGAAGTCAGTCAATAGAAGCATTTCCTCTGAATACAAATATCTCTCTTCAGATCACCCCTGAAGGGGGCTGTAAAGAGCATACTGCAGCCCTTTCATTTTACAGATGAAGAAACTGAGACCAGGGAAATTAAGTGACTTGTTCAAGGTTACAAGTCAATAAATGGCAGAGGTGGGATTTGAACCTAGGTCTTCTGGCTCCAGCTGTAGTGTTTTCCCCATTATACCATGGAAGCTCTTTTCCATAATAGGGGACACAGTTGTGTGTGCAGATGAATCAGGGAAAAAATTTCTAACAATCCCTTCCATTCTACAAACACTTACGAGCATCCCACGCAGCTGAAACCAGCATCTTTCCCTTCCACTGATACCCCAGACATCAGCCCAATGAGTCAATGTGGGCTGAAGGGGCCAGCAAGATGTGAGGCACCAGCAGGATAGCTACAAGACACTAACAAGAGTACACTGCCTTCCCCTTATTTTAAAACGCGTTGCCACCACATCTGGTGGCATCTCTGAATACAGTTTGGTTCACTGTATCAATGGATGTCAAGGAGCAGGAGAAGGTCTAGAAAAGAATAATTAAAAATCTTAATATTTTTGTGTCCTAAACCTCTTTGGAGATCCAGTAAAGCCTACAACCTCTCAGGAAAATTTTTTGTTGCCTACATCCATAAGTAAAGGAGATGCTAAATTACAGTGAAATGTTAGAGAAAATAAGAATGTAAACCATCCTCCCCATCCAAATTCACAACCCCCTTGATCTATTCATGGACACCAGTCAAAGAACGTCTAAGCTAGAGGGACCAAGGAAACCATGAAATTGGAAAAGGAGGTTTACTGGTTAAGAGAGACTAAAGAAAAAACTAGAAAAAGCAATTCAAATGAGGAAGGGATTATTAGAGGAAGCAGTCTGGATCATAATATAGATTAGGAGAGGTAGCTGGACGTTGGTTATATTAGTAGGGTGTAGCAGAATGAATCATAGACTTGGCTTTTGGGAAGGTACTTATTCTCTCCAATCCTCCATTTTCTCATCTGTGAAATGGAGTTCTTCCCAGAAGGGTGGCCACTAGGTGGTGAAAAGGAATCATAATCAAAACCTATAGAATCTTTTTATGGGAGGGTAGAACCTATGATTTCATGGGCATTGGAAATTACTAGTGTATAGATTCCCTCCACTAATGGACATTGGTAGTCATTCTCTAACTTATACTTTTACAAAGTGGTCTGGGGTGGAGACAGAGTAAATGACTAGCATATGGCCACACAGCCAGAACGTGTCAGATGCAGAGCTTGAATGAAGGACTATTTGACTGCAAGGTCAGTACCAGAACCACCATATCACACTTCCTCTTCTTTGGCCACATTTTGGGACAGAACTACGAAGCATCTCCTAAGGAAGTCTAAGAGCAAAGTGGTGGAAAACTGGAGGAAGCATGAGTTATTTAACCTTCCTGCATCTCAATTTCTTCATCTTTTATGACTTCTGAGTTATGGTCTCCGAGGTCCCCCCATGATCTAGATCTGTTTTTCTATAACTATCTCTCACTACGATCTACAAACAGATACCTGAATCATAAAAGACATGGAGTCATATGTATCAAATAAAATTGATATTTAATTTTATAGAGTAATTGAAATTTATTTTTTAAAAAACCCCAACATGTTAAATCTCTCATCCCCTTTGAGGTCCTAATTGGAATACTCCACAAACCAAAAGATTTGAATATAGACAACTTTCCTGGGGAAGCCACACAGAGCTGTGAGTGACACTGACTGATGCGTCCTTTTTTCTGCATGGATAAGAATGATTTCGGTTCTAACAAATATTCATTAAGGCTCACTATATGCATGACTTTTTGATAAGCACGAGGAGCAACATAATGTTAAATAAAACATGCTTTTATCTTCTTAAGGCTCTCACTCTAGCTGAGAGATATAATATATGCAGATATTTGTGTGTCTCCAGCTTTAATAGACTCTAATAACTAGCTTTGATTTTTTTTTTAAAGAAGGAACTCTAGGATGGAGGTAAGAATAGCGAGATCACATAAGGACATGTGCATACCGTTTATAGACTTATATTCCAATTTGCCATTTAGGAAATTCCAGCTGTTAAAAAAAAGCATTTAAATGAAGTTAATTCTAGATTTGTGCTAGAGTGTAGTGGCCTGGAAAATCCAAAATAGCAGATACTAAAAACAATCATTTATTTTGCTTATAATACATGATGTGATTCATGATCCTTTTAGGAGCTCTTACTAAAATCAAGCATGCATATTGCTGAGGGATCAGAAGAATGGGAAGGAGGCCTTACCATTCTGTGGAGCGACCACTGAGGGTTTATAAGTGCACGGTTTCTTCTTGGTGGTGGTCTTTTTGGTAGGTGCTGGGGTGGTAGGCAAGACATCAACTGTAACAAGAAGAGAGAGACAACATTTTCTTACAAGAGAATTGGAGCTCCCATGTGTTCTAGAGTCTAGCTGAACTGGCCTATTTGCTGCTCCCCACATACCACATTCCATCTCCCAGCTCTGCAGAAGCTGTTTCCCATACTGGAATGCTCCTCTTTATCTTCACTTTTTAGAATCCCTCATTCCCTTCAAGGCTGAGTTCAAATGCCACCTTCTCCATGAAGCCCTCCATGATTCATCCAGTCATCCCCTTTCCCACCTTTAAATTACTTTTAATTTACTTTGTGTATATTTTCATTTACTTATATGCATACGTGTTTCCTCTCAATGAAATGTTAGCTTTTTGAAGGCAGGGGCTGTTTCATTTTTAAAATTTTCCTAAATCTAGAAGCTTGTATAGTGTCTGGCGTCTAGTAGGTACTTAAAATGCTTGTTGAATGGAATTAAATTGAGCTGAAGCACATTTAAGCAGCAGCTATGCTATCTATGCCCAGGAAACCTCTTTTTTTAACTTTCCCTATGCTAAAATTATCATGATGATGAAGATACCTAGCATTTATATAGCACCTTAAGATTTGTAAAGAGCTTTAGAGAGCTGTAAGGAAGAAACAAGAGTTTTTGCTCAGTGGTATAAATGCATGTGAGGGTCTGAGTCTACTAAACCTACATAAAGTCTGCTCATAACCTTCCCTGCCCCAACCCCAAACATCACCAGAGCAGAAGGAGATTGACCCATGTCCCTTCTCTTCGTAACTCTCAGGTTCTATACTTTGTGCCTCCCCACCCCTCTCCCCACTGCAACTTTCAAGATTGACCTTAATTAAATCAAAATGAAAGAATGAAAGAATCATTTGACTTCCCACTAGACCACACTGCCACTCATTAATTAGCCCAATGCCTTTGGAGGTGTCAAGTCTTTATCCCCAACACCTTGTTTCTGACCCACAAATTCCCCCATCATTACAGACCCATAAAGCTGGCAAAGACCGACTGAAACACCACACTCTGATTCCAACACTGTTATGTCATTGATCTTCTTTGAAAATGAAGAATAAACAACAACAGTGGGTAACATCTTCACGGCCATATCCACTTGACTCGATTTATTTTCTCCTGAATTGCTGATTTCTTTAGGACAAGTCAGAATTCACTGGATTTATTTCTTAGCTCCCCAGGGACTGACTTCCTGTTGTTGCATTTCTACAGAACAGCCTAAGCTAAACTAAGGATGTGGGGGATACGGAGAGAAGAGAGAGAGAGAGAGAGAGAGAGAGAGAGAGAGAGAGAGAGAGAGAGAGAGAGAGAGAGAGAGAGAGAGAGAGAGAGAGAGAGAGAGAGAGAGAGATGCTAAGGACATGGATGGCAGGGGTGGCTATAATCTAAATTGGTTTTATCTTTGTGTCCTCAGCAACCAACACAAAAGTAGTCACTTAATAAATGCCTTTTAAATTGATTTGAATCAAATTCTAGGAGGCAGGACCTACCCGGGCTGAAGTATTTTAGAATGGACCCAGTAATCTGTTTTACAATCTCTATTACTCAATTCAAGTGAGTTTAAATTGTGGATTCTTAAACAAAATGTACAGAGAGCCCCACCCGTCTCATAAGTGCCCCTAGAAGATTCTTAGCCATGAATTGGGAGGGAGGAAGACCCTTCTTCTGTGGACCCCCAAACACTGAACGATGGATGCCTGAACTACATCATTAAAGGGTTAGAGATTTAGAGTTGGGTGGGTCATCTCATCCAGCCCCTTCATTTTACAGATGAGGAAAAGGGCTAGTGGGATTAAGAAGTTTGTCCAAGGTCACTGGGAAAGGCATAATTTGAACCACGGTCCTCTGACTAAAAAAACCAGAAACCTCCAAAAATTCCATATTAGGGCCTCTAACTTCTTATAACTGGGCCACAGGAAACACCCAGAAAGAATGAGAAGGGAGAGCCCTCTGAGTGTCCCTAGGAAAGCATTTCTACCCATGGCTCCATGGGTGAAGGTTGGTGTTGAGAAGATATAAAGACCCAGTTCTGATGACCATGGGGTAACATCCCCTCTGTCTCCCCATCAGGGACAGTGATGCCCGCCAGTGCTTTCTCGAGATCAACTGATCCCTTACCCACATTCAGCTGGGTTCCACTTCCAAAGACCAGTTGATGGCCTGCAACAGTACCACAGAGGTAGATGCCACTTTCTGAAGGCTTCACTTCTAGCAGCCTGAGCGTGGATCTGTACAGCTCTCCGGACACAAGGATGTGTTTTGGATCAATGCCCTCACCATAAGTGAGAGCAGCCTTGGAGTCTGAGTGGACCAGAAACTGATAGTGACTGTCAATGCTGGGAGACCCAACCTGACGAAACCAGTAGATTCCATAAGTGTTTGAGGATGATCTGATGTCACAGAGGAGCTTTGCCTCTTTCTCAGTCTGAACCAGGAGGGTTTCTGGGCTCTGGGCGATAAATGGGACTCTGGAGCTCCCTAGGGAGGACAAGAAAGGAGAGGGAGCATGTCAGTCATTGGGTACTGGTTCTCAAAGTGTGAATAGACTTTGAGCTTTTGGGATAACAGCCTCTTTCAAGGCTCAGCTTAAATCCTACCTCCTGCAGAATGCCTTTCTCAGGGCCTGCCACAGCTGATGCCTTCCCTCTGATAGTACCTCCAAGCACATTGTACGTATCTTGTACATACATAGCTATGTCCAAGATGTCTCTGTCATTAGAACATAAACTCCTTGAGGTCAGGGATTGTAATTTTTGCCTTTCTTTGCATCTCTAGTGATTAACATAGTTGACTAGCATGTAGTAAGCTTTTGAAAAATGTTCATTCCTTTGACACGGCAACACCACTTCTAGTTCTGTATCCCAAAGAGATCACACAAATGGGAAAAGGAATCACATGTACAAAAGTACTTATAGCAGCTCTTTTTGTGGTGACAAAGAACTGGAAATTGAGGGGATGTCCATCAGCTGGGGAATGGCTGAACAAGTTGTGATATATAATGTGATGGAATACTATTGTGCTATAAGAAATGATGATCAGGCAGACTTCATAAAAACCTGGAAAGACTTACATGAACTGATGCTGAGTGAAGTGAGAAGAACCAGGAGAACATTGGATATAGTAACAGCTACATTATATGATGACTAACTTTAACAGACTTATCTCTTCTTAGTAATGCGAGGATCTAAGACAACTCCAAAAGACTCATGATGGAAAACGCCATCCACATCCAGAAAAACAGAACTGTGGAATCTGGATGCAGATTGAAGCGTGTTATTTGTTCACTCTCTTTTTTGTTTCTTCTTTCTCATGGTCTTTCCCATTGGTTCTAATGTGAAAACAGGTTTAATATTAATGTATGTTTTTGTTTTTGTTTTTTTGCTTTTTGGAGGGCAGGTTGGGGTTAAGCGACTTGCCCAAGGTCACACGGCTAGTTTTTCGTGTTAAGTGTCTGAGGCCGGATTTGAACTCAGGTACTCCTGACTCCAGGGCCGGTGCTCTATTCACTGCGCCACCTAGCCGCCCCAATTTTTTGTTTTTGTTTTTGTTTTTTTGCTTTTAATATTAATGTATGTGTTGAGCTTATATCAATTTACATACCAACTTGTGATGGAGAGGGGCAGAGAGATGTGGAGAAAATGTGGAACTCAAAATCTTATGGAAATGATTGTTGAAAACCAAAAATAAATAAATTTTTAAAAATGTTCATTGACTGGCCGACTGAGCTCACAATGCTTGTGCCCTTTAGTCAAAGGGCTTAATCTCTCTGACCTTACTTACCTTATCCATAACAGGGTAGGGTTATGATCTGTGGGGTCCCTTCTAACTTAAAATCCATAAAACAAGGAAATATTTATTAGCAGTAGGTAAGAAATCTTTACAGTGCTTTGTTGTTTCATGACCCCATTTTGGAGGGTTTTCTTAGCAAAGATACTGGAGTGATTTGTATGTGTCCAAGACTATATTTATGAGTCTAAAACTTGAAGGAGCCTCAGAGGTCATTTATTCCAGCTCCCTCATTTTACAGATGAAAAATCTAAGGTTAAGTGACTTGTCCAAAGTCACACAGGGTTAAGTGGCAAAGTCATGAATCAAACCCATGTCCTCTGACTTCAGATCCATGCTTCTTTTCACTCTACTTACTAAATAATTTGTCCTCAGTTTTCTCATCTGTAACATGGAAAATGCCTGCTCAGCCAACCTCACTAGATGTCATGAGAAAGAATGAAATAGTATTATTAAGAAGAATAACTCTACAAGGATCACCATAAACCTTAGAGGTTGCTGTCATCTGCTCCCCACTGAATCCATAAGCTGCGTTCGTTAGTTTGGCTTTCAGGGCTCTCAGAGCCCCATTCAATCCACTGTCCATCTGCCAGCATCACAGACCACCTGACTTTGTACAAGATAAGTGCTTAATAAATGTCTGCAGAACCTGGAACTATGCCCAAAGGGCTATAAGCAAGGGCATACCCTTTGACCCAACAATACCACTTCTAGGGCTGTATTCCAAAGAAATCATAGAATTGGGAAAAGGATCCATATGTACAAAAATATTTATAGCAGCTCTTTTTGTGATAGCAAAGAAGTGGAAATCAAGGGGATGCCCATCCATTAGGAAATGGCTGAACAAGTTGTGGTTTATGAATGTAATGGAATACTATTGTGCTATAAGAAATGAGGAGCAGAGATAGACTTCATAATAACTTGGAGAACTTATATAAACTGATGCCGAGTGAAGAGAGCAGAACCAAGAGAACTTTGTACACAATTCTGGACACATTGCATGTATGACAAGTAACTTTGATAGACTGGACTCCTCTCGGCAATACAAGGTTAGAAGATAATTCCAAAAGACTCATGATAGAAAGAGATGTCCACATCTAGAGAAAGAACTAGAGTCAAATGCAGATTAAAGTAAACGACTTGCTCTCTCTTTTGTGTTTTTTTTGTGTGTGTGTGTCCCTTCTTTCTCATTGTTCACTGATTATAACCCTTCTTTACAACTCGACTAACGTTCAATGTGAAAGTATTTGTAGAACCTATATGGGACTGCATGCTGTCGTGGGGTGGGGAGGAGGGAGGTGAGGGAGGGGAGAAAATTTGAAACTCAAGGGATAGTGGAACCAAATGCTGTAAACTAAAAGTAAATAAATACATTTACATTTAAAAAAAATGTCTGCAGAGTCTTGATCTTGAGATGCAGCTCAATTCTGTAAACAAATGTCACTTGTCTATTTAGTGTTAATGTCCACCCAGGCTGTGATAGGAGCTTTTGTCTTCCCCTAGGATTAAGGGGCCCTCTGCCACCTACTCTGACACACTTAGATGTAGTCTGATGAACAGAGTACTGGCTTTGGAGGCAGCACACTTAGATTCTGGTTTCCCTTCCATCATTAAATATTAAATAACATAGCCTCTAACATACATGTGTCTGAGCCTCAAGGACCACATCCACAAAATGGGTCTGCTTTGCTCACCTGACTCAAAAGGTTGTTGTGAGGACATGCAGAACCAAGGAGCAGACGGCACCTTAGGCACAAGGTGTCATCATGGAATGTTCTACAGTCAGGAGATCAGGGAGGGGTCTGGACCTGGCTATGCCATTAACTAGCCATGCACTGTGGGTCAAGCCAGTCATATTCGCTGAACCTCGGTTTCTGCATCTTTAAGATGGGGATAACTACACCTACCTTACCTACCCCATAGGGTTAGTGTGAGCATCAAAACAGACAATGGATACGGAGGGCTTTAAAAATCAGTAAGCCATCAGCAGTGTGCAAGACATCTGTGTTAATCAACAATGAAAACCCAGAAAACAAAGAAAACATTTACATAAGTACTGGGAGGCACAACATAGATGAGAACAAAGAATCTGGGTGTGGGGCAGAGAGAGAAAGATGCTTAATTACAACTATTAGTAGTTATGGAAATAACGTGAGTTGTGGTCATTAATTGTGGAAGTCAGATATTTGGTAGATTCGTTCGGTGGTTCTACAATTGTACACATTTTTCCCTTTTGCTCCTCAATCTTCCATGGCTCCCTATGATCTCCAGGAAAAACTAGAAGCTTGTTGGCTACCATTTAAAAGCCTTTTACAATTCAGCTCCAGCCTCGGTTTCCAGACTGTGAGCCCTCAGACATCAGAAGTACCTGACATGCTCTGACTGACTGGCATTACTCTCCTGCAGCCTCTCTACAATTAGGTTCTAATTACTATGAGTAACAATATAGGAATCCCTGGGAACTGGCTGCTCATTTGAAGTCACACTGCATGTTTCCACTGGGCTGGAGCCACGTCTACATAACTGTAGCGTCCAATAGGACAAATTCAAATTCATAGGACCACTTCAGGGAATTCATTATGTGCACTAATCAGGACCAAACTGTACATTCCAGCCAATCTGTCCTATCTTCTGTTCCTCACATTTGACAGTTCATCTCCTGCCTCTGTGACCTTGCACAGGCTGTGACCCCTGTGCCTGCTATGCCCTGCCTCCCTGACTGCCCCGTCTTGGAGTCCCTAACTCCCTTCAGGGTTCAGTTCATGTGCAGATCTTCTGTTATTTGTCCTCTAGAGAAAGTCTCAGAGGACTTCATGTTTCCTTGTCAATGTATACTTTGTATTTTCCTCTCCCACCAGAATATAAACTTCTTTGCCTTTTTGTTTCCAAATTTCCTCTCAACAGTAACAGTCTTACACCTAGTAGGTGCTTAAGACACACTTGCTAGATGGAATTAAATGTGTGTCTTTGGCTTAATAAAAGCTCTCTGGTCTCTCTCTTTTTGCTGCTCAGGCTTTTATCTTCTAGGCCTTTCTTTCCAAGCCCACCAGTAAATAGGCCTCAATCCTGGCCTCAAAGTTCTTTTACTTGACCTTGCCCTGAGATGCGGAATAGTTTTCTGCTTTGATATGATAATGTTGATAAAAATGTTTGTGAAATCAAATTGACCCAAATATCTCAAAATCAATTCATGTGTACACCAGACCTTCTATTCCTCAAACATTCCCATTTTATAGATGGCCAGAATGAGGCTTAGGGAGGTAAAGAGATAGAACATCCTCATCAAGTCAGAGCGCAATTCTGCTCCTCTTAGGTAACCCTGGCTCCTGCTGAGAGCCTATGGAGTGATTCCCAGAGTTGTCAACTGGATTTGGTCATTTAAGCCTTCTGCTAGGAACAACCAGTGACCTCAGCAGAGATCTCAGCTAAAAAAAGAAAAAACATGAACTGTTCGATCAGCTTGACTCGGGTTCTTTTTTCCACCCCCATTATTAGAAAGAGGGCAGACCATTCACATTTCCAGCAATGGTTTTTCCAGGAGGTGGAAGTAAGGAAGGTCTTTCCTCAAAATATGTCCATAAACTAGTCAGATGGAATAAAATCCCAACATAAATGACAAAGCTAGGATTTGAACCACTGCATCTTCACTCCAAATCTGGTGCTCCACCCCCAGCCGCTTTTTTAGCACTAAGAAGAGCATGTCTGGAAACTTTCCATGAGACTGATTAAATTTCTCTCTCTGTGTGTCTCTCCTTTCTTCCTTCTTTTGTTTTCTCTTTCTTCCTCTCTCCCTTTCTTTTTCTCTTTCTGTCTTTCTCTTTCTTTCATCTGTCTTTCTTTCCTTCCTTCATTCTTTCCTTCCTTCCTTATAAAATTTTTATTGATTTTAGTGGCAGGGGGAACAGGAGAGGCAGCAGGTTCCCTACCCCCAGATAGAAGATAAAGAATTGTCCCTGGCATCATGAAAATCTGGGTCCAAGTCCCATCTTTGGTTCTTTCTGGCCGGATGACTCTGGGTGGGGCACCTAAAGTCTCCCAGCCTCAGTGTCTTCATCTATAAAATGTGGCAGGTTGAACTCAATGACCTGTAAAATCCTTTCCCATTCTATTACCTATGACAACATATCCCTGACCACGTCATCCTCTTCTTGAAGACCTCCACTCCTTTCAGAGGCAGCCCTTCCCACTTTTGGATAGCTCTAGCTGAGGCAGAGGATGAAAAGGAGACTGTTAGGTCTGAGTTCAAGACTCACTTCTGATGAAGATCGCCTGGTGACCCTGGGCCAGCCACTTAACTGTTAGTGGTAGAGAAGGTACAAACCTGCATTGGTAGAGGGACTTTACTCATCTGGGAGTTCCCTGTACCAAAGAAATCACCGATCGGATTCCTACCCTTTTCTTTCTTATATTTCCCTTCCTTTACCCTCCCAGAAAGCTGTGCCTAATAAAAAAAGTGGAAGAAAAAAAGTTCAGGAAAACTAATCAATGTATGGAAAGAGTCTTTCATTATATGCAATGGACTACAGTCACCCACAGGCTTCCCTCCATCTTTGCAAAGACCCCCCCCCCCCCCCGCTAAGTTTTAACCCCTGAGCACCAAAGTCTGTGGAGCCTGGAGGGAGTCTGGGGTTATTCTTAATGTAGCAACAGAAGCCCAACTCGTTAGCGGCATTCGAGGCCCTCCACAAAACGGTGCTTTCTTACCTTCCTGCCATTCCTACCCTCTGCTTCCATGTTACATGTAGCCAAACTGGACTCCTCACAGGCCCTACCCTATGTCACCTTTCTTGGCCAGTGTCTACCCCCACCTTGCTTGTCCTTTCCACCATTCTCTCAACCTGTCAAAATCCTACTCATATATTAAAACGCCAGATGTAAAGCCCCCCCTTTACTGTCTCCCCTTTCCCCAAATGTAAATAGTCACTCGAATGTCTGTGGTCACTTTAAGCTTGTTACTTTCAAGCCTCACAATGCCTTTCTGGGGTAGGGGCCAATATTATCCCCATTTTACAGATAGAAAAATGGAGTCTCAGAGAGAAGGGACCGCTCCGGGTCACATAGCTAGGCAGTGTTGGCAGAGAAGAATCTTTCCTCTCTCTGAGTTTGCCTCATTCCTCGTTGGTGGCTCTCTTAAAACAATAATAATGACTGATATTTTTGTAAGGTTGCCTAGTTTATGAACCATGTTGCCAGTCATGTGACTATTCTGTGCTCCTAACACTCATTCCAAGGATATAGGGCTAGAGGAAGCAGAAAAACCCAAGTTCTGAGTTTGAATCAGTTACTAAAAAAGGGCAAAGTCACTTAGCATCTGGAGTCTTGGCTTTCCCCATCTGTAAAATGGGGCTAATGCCTGCTGGTCAACTTCACCCATTTTTAGGATGACGAGAAGGCTTCCACGACACCTTCTATTAGCAGTGTGTTAGTATTTTCCACAATTACTTTAAACGCTGATAATATAACTATTAATATCACTCATAGGAACGACTCATGCTTGTCTAGTGACTTGAGGTTCACAACAACCCTAAGAAATAGGGCTCTTGCCCAACCCTAGGGCCTAATGCAGTGCTTGGCATCTAGTAAGTGGTTAATAAATGCTTCTTAACTGATGGGTCCCCACCTGGAGATTACAGAGCGGGGAGGGGGGTGTAGGATCCCTCTGTAGGTACTCTGTAACAACTCAAGGATAGACCTTGTGTCTTATTCTTTCCATTTTACAGATTTGGAAACTGAGGTTCAGAGCATGGTTTGGAATCAGAGGACCTGGGTTCAAATCAAACCTTGACTGCTATTTATTCCTTTTGACCTTGGGCAGATCCCATCACCTCTCCCTGCCTGGGTTTTCTCATCTCCAAAACGAGGGGTTAATTTTGATGCTTTTAAAAGTCTTTTCCTCCCAAATCTATACTCTCAGAGAGGGGCACTTATTTATTCAAAGTAGCACTGTTAGGTCCTGAACTCAGAACTGCCTCCATCAGACAACAAACATTTATTAAGCCCCTACTGTGTGCCTGGCACTGCGCTGGTGATACAAAAAAAAAGACAAGAGACAGTCCCTGCCCTCAAGGAGCTTATGGTCTAATGACTCCGCGAATCTGCCCTGACCACTGCCCCACACTGCTTTTACTGTAATGCCCAGAGACTTGAACTACCAACTTGCAAATTGAAAGGCTTATAAAATCAGCCCTGTGTCCTCTGCCCCTGAAAATTCCAACACACCAGACTCCTCTGGAGTTTAGCTCCAGACCCAACACATAGGAGGCTCTTAACAGCCAATCTACAAGCACTTATTAAGTGCTTACTATTTACAGGCACTGCGGACACAAAGGAAGGCGGAAACAGTTTCTGTTTTAATAAAAGCCTTTTGAATGAATGCAGGGTTGCCCAGGCCGAAATGCAGATGCTTGAGTTTTTTCTTTTAGCCCCAGATCAGAAAACAGCAAAGCCACAGGCAGGGTGTGAGACCAGCCCAGATGGGTGGTGAAGGGCCTTAGTCCTTCCTAGCTGTCCGTGATTCAGCTCCTTCTTCCCCTGACCCTGGGAAGCCCTAGCTCTGATGGAGGGCTGTCCCCACAAGAAGCACTTCACCGGGGCCATATTTTCTATTCCTGTCTAGCTGTGTACATGCATAGTTTCTCCCAGTAGAATGTAAGCCTTTTGAAAGCAGGGACCGTTTGGTTTTGATCCTTGTTTCCCCAGCATCTTGCCCAGTGCCTGGCATGCTTGGTAAAACTGAATGGAACTGACCTCCCAACTGAGCACCACCTGGACAGGAGGTTACTAGGAATATGGGTCAGGATTTGGTTGAAATAACGGTCTCCAACTCTTGAGCAGATGACCCTTTGGAACAACAGGAGATTTGACACTCAGACTACATCACAGATCACTCTGGCTCCCTGCTCTCTCTAGGACAGGCTGGAGAACCGACAGAAGTAGCTCAGCTCCCTTTGTCTCAGAGAAGTTCTAGCTACTCTGGTGAGCTAACTCTGGCCCAGTTTCCCCTTTTCCGGTCCAAGGGGGCCTCCGGCTTGGCCTGAGTTTCTATTCTTCCTCTCTCTCCTCCCACTCCCCAAACTGGATTTTCAGTCCCCAAAGCATGGTAAAGACCCAAGTAGAGGCAACAGACTATTTCTGGAAAGATCTATATTTAATAAGTCTCTGGGCGGCTCCAACTAATTTCCATTGGTGATGTCTAAGCAAGCTTGGCCAGCAGTGAGTGAGGGTGTGAGAGTGTGTGTGTGTGTGTGAGAAAGAAAAAGAGAGAGAGAGGGAGAGAGAGAGAGAGAGACAGAGAGACAGAGACAGAGAGAGAGACACAGAGAGAGAGAGAGAGGGAGAGAGAGAGAGAGAGAGAGAGAGCTTTCTGGCAGTCCCTGACAACTCTCAGAACAGGATGACCGCCACTCTGTTACTTTTCACCCATGAGACAATCAAGGCTGGTTGGTTTCTCTCCAGTTCTAGGCCCACCAATTAAGTGTGCATTTAGTAGTTTCTATCCTCAAGGAGTTCTCATTGTTAAAATACATACACCTGTCCTATGCACATCTGAAGATTATGAATTTTTTGTGTGGGAGGTGGGCCCTTCCTATCCTCTTCACAACAGCAAAGGTGTAGGATACCTGCTTATTTCCAGGCTGTAGGAAGTCTGAGCTGAAGGAAGAGGAGCTGCCCAGGGCTCCAGTCAAGGCACAGAGTCCTCCAGCAGGCCTTCAGCTACCACAGGTACCTCTCTCCCACTCCAACCTGGCTCAGGCCAATGCACACTTGATGCCAAGTCAGAGGTCCAAGTTCAAAGCTGAACTCTGTCACCTGGCTGTCCCCTCATCATCCCTCTGAACCACACTCAAGTCTCCTCTGTAGAATGAGTGGAGCCCAACTAGGTGGATCTACAGTCTCAGCTTTAAAATCCCCTGGGCTTTCTCTTTTTTTCCTCTCTGTCTCCTTTCTCCCTTTCGATGTATTGGACTCGATGGCTGGTCAGCGGATGGGGGTGCAGGGAAGGGCTGGGTGAGGGGGAGAGGCTACTGATCCCTGGACTAGAGAAGAGGCTTTGCGTGGGCTGGGCTGGAACAGCTGGGACAGCTCCCAAACCCGACTGTCCCAGTGGCCTCAGAGAGTCTGAATGGACGTCTGGAATCCCACGGAGGAGCAGTCCTAAGAAGTGAGCGCTCCCCGCTCCGGGATCCCCACCCCGTACTCTCGCAGTCTTGTACAGGACTAAGACTCCTCGGACCCCGACGACCCCTTCCCTCATCTAGAAGATCCCCGTGTCTCACCTGAGATCTGAACGGGTAAGAAGAGGCTGAGCCACAGCAGCTGCATCGTGACAAGCTCCTGGGGGTGAAGGACACTTGGTGGCCCTGGTCCTTCGGGCTCCGCTGCGGCAGGGCGGGGGGCGGGGCCGTGGGGCGGGGCCAGCGCCCCTTCCCCCTTCCTCCGCCTACTGCTCTCAATGGGTCAGGAAGCTGGGGGGGGGGGCGGTGGTGGTGGAGAAAGGCCGTGGGGAGGATGACTTTGGACGCGCGCGTGGCCTGGAGAGGATTTCCACCACCCGCCCCGTCCGCAAGTCCGTCCATGGGGGACAGTGGGGCTGATCCGGCAGTGGCTCAGTCTCGCGTGGGGGCCCCGGGAGGTTTCACCTTCTTACCCTTTAGACCCTGCCTTCCTCTCATCTTCCCTGCATTTCCAAAGAACCCACGAGGTCCCGCCCAGGCTGCTTCCGACGGCTGCCCCCCAGCCCCAACGTCAGATGATTTGGGGGTCATACAGCATCAGATGGGATGGCCTCGATCCCCTGTTCCTCCGGGATTCTCCCCTCCAACAGGAAGGAAAAAGTAAGGTTTGGGATCCACCCTAAAGTCTTGGAGAGGGGTTCTATTTTTCCTTTCAGATTATGAGCAGAGACGACCGGGGGTGCCTAGACAAGAGACCTTGAAGACAAAGCATATTGAAGAGAGGATAGATGATCCCTTTTCAGGTACATAGTAGAGGCCCTTCCATTCAAGTACAGGTGTCACTATGACCCCTGAGGTCTCTTCCAAGGAAATCTTTGAATACATTGCTCGCCAAAGGCCATAGAATTGAAGATTTGGACCTGAAAGGGCCCTGAGAGGCCGAGGCTCCAACCCTCCCATTTTAGAATGGGGAGCTGGGTGAGGTGTACCCCGTCGCACAGATCACAATTTCAACTCAGGCCCTGACTCCAGATCCAGAACTCTAGACATTTCCAATGCATTCTTCTGTCTCTACGCTTACCCATTTAATGAACGATATCAGCTTTAGAAACATAGTAGGCATTAGTGATAAGTACATAACTAATTGAGTAACGCACAGCTTTTTTTTTTCCAGTTTCTGAGTTTTTCTCTTCTCACTTTGTTCTCCAATCTCTATATTCACCAACAACGTCTTGAATACCTTGTATGCTCTCGTTCTCCTCACCTCTCCACACACAGATAATTACCTGTTAAAAGTTTTCCAAGCAGCCTTATATGTAATTGCTAAAAGCTGAAAGCAACCTAAATGTTGCACTGAGGGAAGAAAATTAAATAAAGGATCATAATCTATAAGTCATAATGGAGTGCTATAATGCAGCTGAGACTGACAAGTATGGGTATTACAGAGAATTCCGGAAAGATCTTTACGAAATAATGCGAAAGGAGGTGAAAAAAACCCTTCAGAGAGAGTGGGCACCAATCGGGCTCATAGGAGGAAAAATGAATGAGAATCAATGACAAGAAGCCCGAGGGGGCTGGAAAGTGGGATGATTTGTTAGGTCTTGGGCTTCATTAAAGAATTATTCTTGTGCTTGGCAGAGGCAGCCTTTTGGTGTTGGCAGAAGAGCCAGATCTTGGAGTGAGGAGGACCTGGCTTCAGAAGCCCCAACTGGGCTCATGTTGCCTGTGCCATCCTGGGAAGTCATTTCACTTTTCAGGGGCCCAGGTGGTGACTACTCCAAAAAGCAGGCAAAAGCAAAAGCAGAACAAACCTGAAAAACGACCTACATGTTCAACAATAGGGGAATCCATAATTCAATCTTGGTAATCTAAGGGAATACTCTAGCAGGGGTGAGGAACCTGTGACCTCAAGGCCACATGTGGCCTTCTAGGTCCTTGGGGGTGGAAGAGTTTTACAGAACAAATCCTTTCATTAAGGGGATTTGTTTTGTGAAGTTTGGATTCAATCAAAATCAAGGGCCACATGTGGGCCTGGAGGCCGCAGTTTCCCCACCGTGGCAAGGCAATTGGTATGGGCAAGTCTGAGGAATGTAAAGAAATCTGGAAGGGTGTTCTTCTGATGACAAGACCAGGGCCATAGCAGGTCCCTCAGCTAGAGACAATCTGATCATTTAAAACCCCTGGAAAGGGAGTTAGTGCCTGATAATGGATCAATGTGTGATCTTGGTGGTTTGGAATCAAATTCTCTTGTGTTGGAATTCCCAGCTCAGTCCCTTGATGCTTGTGTGAACCAATGCCGGTCAATGACCTCCCTGGACCTCAGTGTCCTTATGAATAAAACAAGGGCATTGGATGATTTCTAAGTTTCTATACTGTTCAGTTTTAAATCTTAGGATTCCCTCCCAAAATTATTTTTCCACACTGGGATGTGTACAGGGCTATCCTGGATGCTTCTGGTATAGAGTGTATATGTGTGTGTGTGTGTGTGTGTGTGTGTGTGCGCGCATACTAGGGCACATTCTTAAGGACAACAAAACTTTGGCTACTTCCAGCTATTAGCTAACATTTATACATATAAACTCTCTCTCTCCCTTTCTCTCTCTCTCTCTCTCTCTCTCTCTCTCTCTCTCTCTCTCTCTGTCTTTCTCT
>CM053595.1:294959987-294987330 GCA_028646575.1 Pseudocheirus occidentalis
TGCAGTTATCTCAAACTCAACGTGTCCCCAAAGCAGAACTCACTATTTCTCTCCACCTCAGATTGTCCCCTTTTCTGAATTTCTCTCTTCCTACTGATGGAACAGCCATCCCCCCAGTCACTCAGGTTCCCAGCCTTGGTGTCGCCCTCAGGTCCTCACCTCTGCACACCCCACAGGTCCAATCTATAACCAAGTCTTGTGGTTTCTAACCTTATACCATCTCTCACATGTCCCCTTCTCTTCACTCACAGTCACCTCTATTTCAGGCCCTCTTCATCTCTTGTCTGACTCTTGCAATCGCTTCCTAACTGACTCCTTAGCATGTCACCTGGCACATAGGAAATGCTTAATAGACACTTCTTGACTGACTGATTGCCCCCTTGCATATGACAGCCCTAAAATATGCAAAGATAGTTGTTTCATCTCCCCTGAGTCTCTTCTTCTCCACACTAAATATCCCCAATTTCTTCAAGTAATCCTCATATACTGACCCAAGGTCCTTCACCATCCTCTTTGCCCTCCTCTGGACACTTTCCATATCACTGTCCTTCCTAAAACATGATGCCAGAACTCAGTATGATGCTCCAGTTGTAGAATTCTGTGCATTTTCCTCTTCTTCTGTCTTATTACTGCCTCGTGGTTTTCTGTGGGCTAGTCTCTCCCCAGTGAGCTCATAAGCTCCTGAGGTCAGGGATCATGAGGACATCCCTGAGAATCCCAGTAACTAACTGGAACAGTGAAGGGAACCTAAGTAGGTGCTCAGTAAAGACTTGTTAGTTGATTAGTGGACATGAGGGTCTCACAGATGAAGTCAACACTCACGCCTCTCACTCTCTCCCCACAGACTCGTGGTATCTAACTCGGCATCACTTTGTGAAACAGTAAGTAACATGAATCCCGAAAAGGGCTGCTGATGCTTAATGCCTGGTGAAAACTCGCTGTTGGGTTGGGATATTCTGGGTTTCCAATACTCCTAGCAACTGTCCCCTCCTTGTGCGATTGCTGGCTTCTAGTAGTCACTGAATTGAACTCAAAGCCAAAAGCCTAGTTCTGGATGAAATGATCATGTGTAAATCACAGAGAGCAGACTTGGAGCCAGTAAGAGCTGACCAGGGCAAAGCACTTAAATCTCTCAGGGCCCTGGGAATTTCTTTCAGAGTTGCAGGGAAGATTCTGAGCAGCATTGTTGGAGGGAGTTCTCTGACCTGGGAGAACTTTATGACAATGAAATCATAGGTCTAGTTGCTATAACTATCTGTGCCACTCTTGGAGTTAGAAAGCCCTGGATTCCAATCCTGCCTCTGACATGTTCTGTCTATGTGACCCTGGACAAGTCCTTTATCCCCTCAGATCATCTTCATCAACAACAAAGTCATTAGGGCAATGGAGAAAGAAAAATAATGCTAATGTATTTAAGTGTATTTTCCTAAAGAGGAAAGACTTCCCCAGAATCTGCGTACATTGAGTATTAATTGAATTCTTTGGGTGTGCATCGTCTCTGCCCCTCTACCTCCCATAGGTGTGCCAAGGGCTAGGCAAATACACAGGAATGTTTTACACCAAAAACAGAAATTGAAGAACTATGGTCTGAGCAAGCATGCCACCATGTTTTTATAAAGACATACAAGTGTGTGTCCATTCTGATTTCACAGTACGTCATATAGAATTCTGTGGCAGCCATTTCTGGGGTTCCCTCCACTGTGCCTGGCACAGGTGAACCCCAAGCCTCCTTGCTTGATTAACTGATTGGGCATCCACAGATTGAACTTGTGTCATAGGTCACCACAAACAGGCACTGGGGGATTCTCTTAAATTCTGGGGCCTTGACTTTCCATGGTTTCTAAACCAGAGAATACCACTGTTTGACTGAAAGCATGAAAAGGTAGTTTCTAATAACTTAAAAGCAACAGTATCTAGCGTAGGTGCTAAAGGCCTATATATCAACCCCCAAAACTTGGTGTTTGTCTAAGATCCTGTTTGAAGAATTAAAATATTCCCATGCCCCTTGAGAGTAGTAGTCACTGGCCTCAGGGACCTTACCATTTAATCAAGGAGACATACACCAATAGCTCTGTACATACAAGACATACATATGTGTGTATGTATGTATGTATGTATGCGTGTGTGTGTATATCTATGCATGGACCAGCTGACGTTCCAAAGCTGTGATTCTGTGACGACCTGCTTCTTGCCTTGCCTTTTATGGGACTGTTTCACTCTATTTCCCCACCTCTCTGCTCCCTCCTCCTTTGTCTGCTTACCTTCCTACTTCTCAAATTGTGAGCATCCTTCCATCCCCTCTGCTCATTTGACTCTCTCTCATCTGCCTTTTGACCCATGTTCACATTTGTCTGGATCTCAACAGAGAGCTGGCCACTGTCTTCCCTATAATGATCCTATAAAATAATTGGGTACTCTCAGTGCTTGGAAAGAGCTAATTCACATTGTTATTAATAATAACAACCACCATTTTAATGGAATTGTAAGGTTTGCATAATAGCCCTATTAGGGAGTTATAATAGATGTTACTAACTCCATTTTACAGATAGGGAAACGGAGGCTCAGAGATATTTCTTTAACCTGCTTCCACTGACCCTGAGCAAGTCACTTGACCAATCTCAACCTCAGTTTCCTCAACTGTAAAATGAATGGGTTGGACTGGATAAGGATCTTTGATCCTGTGAGTTAGTGACTTTGAGTGCCATTGGTTGACTTAATTCAATTCCATTAGACAAGTGTTTTTCAAGCATTGTGCTACCTTGTGACAGAAAGACAAATGTAATTCCTGGCCTCAGGGAGCATATTTTCTGCTACGAGTAAATAATGTGGATAGTTAAGTAAATTCAAAATATAGATGAAGTTGGTTCAGTCACATAGCTAATAAATGTCTGAGGCAGGATTTAAATCAAAGACTTCCTGATTCCACATCCAGAACCCTAGCCATTCTACAGTATTGCCCCTTATTCATTAGCTCACAATAACAAAAATTCAGCCTGCCAGCTTCAAAAGACCAATAATTTTCTGACTTCTTTTTCAGGCTTCAAAGATGAATACCCCTCCCTACCCCACTCCCAAAGCGAAATTCTTCAAATAGCCTGCTGAAGAAATGCACTGGATTTTTACATAAGCAGAACTGGAGAAACTGAGGCATCAGAATAGCAATGAACCTTTGAAATTTTCCTAAGCCATTGGGGCTGCCCACTTAGCACCATTGTCTGCACTTCTCGAGAGCTGGGTTCATAGGATAAGCATGTTCAGCAGTCATGAGTAGCATAGCATTCTCTAAAACCTCAAGCACTGTCTGTCATTTGCTGAGTGTTGATGGATTATGTGACAAAACATGACACAAATACCATTTCCTGTCACTTATGGAAAGATTCAGATGTGCTCTGGCCCAGGGTCTTTGAAAGTCACCAGTCGGCCGCCATGTTTGTAGTCTCTCAGCATGGGGTCTAATACCATGACTCCTAAGTGTCTCCCTGATGATTGTCTAACAAAAATAAGTCCCTAAACATGGAAGATAAAGCAGAGAAATTTCAACAGGAGCGAAGGCTGCAGATTGTCCAATTTGTACAAAGAAATAGATGACCGTGGCTCAAAGCATTGACTTCTAAGGGCTGGTGTCTGCATGATACAACTGACTTTGGTCTCTGGTGTCATCAACAAGATGTACTTTGCATGATAGAAAGTGGTGCAGCCCTTCCGGTCTGCTTGTCTGTGCTTTCTTCCCTTTTCTCATCTCTGAACAAAGTGCCCTCAGTTTTTTGTTTCTTTTAAAATAAAGTCTGATGTAAGTCACAATAGAAGCCTGGTCTTGATGATATCCCTAGGTTCCTTTGTTCACAGAGAACAATCAAACATGACTTAAAAAAGAAATGTCCCAAATGCAACATGGTTTTTATATCTTAAAGGGTTCCTGATGAGGATGATATTTCTCATAGCCAAGGTCTCTGGGAGGACTCAGAGGTGGCCTAGTGGTAAGTGGTAGCCACCAGTGACGGCAACCTTGTGAGGGCCACATGAAGCGTGGCCCTCACCCTGATTGTTGGCAACAGTCCAATTCAATAAGCATTTATTAAGGGATATGCAGGGAGAAGGGACAGGAGTTCTTAAGCCAAGGTCCATGAACTTTTCACAAAAGATATTTTTATAAATATTTCAATATAATTGACTTTCTTTGTAATTCTATACATCTAAAAATCTTTTTCTGAGAAGGAGCCTATAGGCCTCATTAGACTGCCAAAGGGGTCCTGGTCACAAAAAAGACCAAAACTCTTCCCAAAGTGGATAGAAGGCTGGCCTTGGAGACAATAAGACCTAGAATCAAGTGCTGCCTTTAACACATACAGGTTGGGTGACAATGGAGATTATTCAATTCTCAGTGCCCAAGGCAACTTTCTAAGACTATTCATTATGGTCTAAATTGGGTATTGCACACATGGATACATTCACAGATCTAGACCAAAACAAACCAACCACGCCCCTGCATATAAAATATTAAGGTCTCCTATTTTGAATCTCGGGATGATGAGCCCAGAGATTTCCCTCCAAGATTTCAAGGGGTAGAGTTGGAGGAAAAAACCAATAAGGAAATCAGTATGACCTTTCCATACTTAAATGCCACAAGACCCTCTCATGGTTTCCTTCACATTTTTACTGGATGTCCAGATAGAAAATAGGGAGCGCCCAGAGGTAAGGCATGCCCCTGCCCTGCAAGGGACCCACCTTCTATGAAGACGACCTTCCTTGTCTTTGGAGGATGAGTTTGTTGGCAAGTGCCATAGAGTGTGTAATGAAGGATTGTTAGGCTTGTGGATACTACAGTTTAGGAAACTGACATTTACAGGCAAAGGTGTCAGAGTCCTTACAGCAAAACAATAGTGGGCACCAGAAAAGCCTGAGATCTCTCTCCCTCCACCATTGCCTCGTTGTCTATTACCCCCCCCCCTTCCAAAATGTGTTGTTGATACTGGTGTCATTTGCTGGTTTGCAAACTCACTTTGGCTTTTGGGGGGTTGGGGTTTCTGTACTTTTAATTTTGTTTTCAATGGGGAATATAAACACCTGTGACAGAACTGGCTGACTTTAAGATAATGTAAAGCAGCTGGGGGTAAGGCTTGGAGCAAGGGGTGGAGATGAGATGGGTCGTATTGATGTGGGTAGTTGCCATCTACCGAAGGCAGGCTGGTGGATTTTGCTAAAGAGGACTTTGAGTAGTTTGAAATCCTGCCTTTCATTTTATATATAAGTATATAGCTACAATTTGCCAATATTGTACATTAATATTCATTAGTGTTATTGATATCTAGTTCTCTTTGTCTGTGCTATCCTTCCCTGGTTTTATCAGTATCCTGTTTGTTTCATATACAAAATTTGATAGAGTACCTTCCTTCTCTATTTTTGAAGAAACATAGAGACTATTTGTTTCTTAAATGCTTAACAGAAGAGGCACTTGGCACAGTGCCTGGCACATGGTAGGTACTTAATAAATGTTTATTGAATTATCTGGTCCTGGTGCTCTTTTCTGTGACAGTTCATGTATGGCCTATTCATTTTCCTTTTTTCAAGATTAGTTTGTCTAGGTTATTTATTTCTAGTCTTGTCAAATTTGATCATTTTGATTTTTATTAAAAAATCACCCTTTTTATTTAAAGTTGTTGATATATACATTATTTAGTTTGATTTTTTTCTCTCCACTATACCCTCTAACATATACTGGTTTTGTAATTATACAACTGATTGGGCAAATCAGTGAAACTCTCATTATCCTCAGGCAACTTATTAAAACTATTAGTTACAGATGAGTTACAGACCTACCTCAGCATTGGTGAAGGGAGCTAATGAAATCATCTTTACACACACACACACACACACAAATCCTGCCAACTTAGACACTGCACAAAGACAAGTTCCCATATGACCATCCCTCCCACCCTCCTACATGTACGCACCCCAACAGCTCCCTCAACGTTGACTTTTAGTTTTAAGGTAAATGTTTCAAAGCCTTCCCTTCTCTCCTCTTCAGGTTGATGTGTGGTATAAGAGTTCACTCATTCCAGCCCACCCTTCCTCTCTCTTCATTAATTCAGGGTTCCTTTGCCTTCCTTTCACTTTTAAGAAAGCGCCCAAGGGCTCTGTGGTGACTTCCAAGCACCCAGAGCTGACCCAGGAAGTCAGAGAAAAGACATCACACCCAGTAAAGGATCTTGTTTTGTTTTACAGGTCACCCTGATCCCTGACAATTTTAACTAAATACTGTTGAACAATTGTAGGTTTCTGGACCAAAGGTGTTCCCTCATTTCACTGCCATCTCTGAAATTTTGGTGAATGCTAGATTTGGAATCAAAAGCCCTGGGTTAAATCTTGCTTCTGAAATTTACTATTTGCCTGGTCATGGGCGGATCATTTAAACTCCCTGGGCTTTAATTTCCTTAACTATAAAAAGAAATGTTGGATGAAATCTTCTTTGAGGCGACTCAAGCTCCATGCCCCAAGATCTCAGGTCAAATATCAGTTTCACCTCTTACAACTATTGTGACCTAGACTCACCTGTCAGGAAGTCAAGGTTTGAAAGCTATTGGAGAGCTGGAGGGGGGGAAGATGATATCCCACCTCCACTTTCTCTCTTTTTGTATTTCAAACTTGATCAGTTCCTATAGGTAGAACCTTTCCTGACCCCCTTTACATTTGAGTTCCTTCTCTGTTATCTCCAATTTATTTTGCATTTAGCTTGTCCGTAGATAGCTATTTGCATGTTATGTCTTCCATTAGTTCCTTGAGAGCAGGGATTGTTTGTTTTCTGCTTTGTTTTTGTATCACCAGAATTCAGCATGATTCTTGGCACATAGTAGGTGCTTAATAAGAGTTAAGGATGAAATGTATTCTGAGTCCTAGCACATAATAGGTACTTAACAAATGTTTCCTGACTGTTCATAGAAAGTGGGTGGTTTGTTTTCAGAAAGTAATCCCCAGGGGCCCAGTGGAGGAGGAAGATCTAACATTCTGAACCTGTCCCTACTCAAACAGAGAGTTGCCTCTTCAGTGACTTTCCTAGCCTTAGGAGAAGAAAGAGCTCACTCTCACTGGTGCATTAGTGGCAGCCCAAGAGAAAACATCAATTAGTCGTTGCAAATTGGTTTCTGAAGATAAGGAAGCTAGAGAGCCAAGCCTGGTTTGGGGATTCAGGTAGAGGACAGCTTCAGTAATGAAGATTTCATTAGCATTGGGATTTCCTTTTTTATTTTAACAGAGGGTCATAGATTCAGAACTGGAAGGGATCTCAGATGTCACATAGTCCAGAAGCCCCATTGTAAGCCCCAGGAAACTGAGGCTCCCTACTTGGATGGCCTCACCTCATCTCTTTGATGGTCTCTTTTACATACTAAAACCCTACAGCTCATACACCCCTATCATGAATCTCTCCATTGACTTTAGGGTCACCCCCAACTTTGATTCCCTCAAAATGGTGGTGTTTCATCATTTACAGCCATATAGCATCTCCAGAAGAGATTTAACAAGGCATTTTAAAAGATGGATCTTTTAAATGGAAGGATAGCTCAATCAACTGTGTTCTATGAATATAATGGAATATTATGACCCCATGAGAATTATGAGTTAGAGGAATTCAGAAAAATGTAGTAAGCCATGTCTGAACTTAAAGGAAATAAACAGGATGTCTTTTGTGACCTTGAACAATCACTTCATGTCCTTGGGCCTCAGCTTCCTTATCTGCAAAATAAGAGAGCGAGACTAGATGACCCCAAAGGCCCCTTCCACCTCCAGCCACATCATCCTGTTTTCTGCAACTGTCAGAAAACTGAAAGTTACTCTCTCATCTGCTTGTTAGATTTTCCCTCTTCCAGAGAAACTGGCCTCATCCATTTCTCCTGGTTTAATTTAATGCATGGGAAATGCTTTTCAGACATTAAGATTCTTCCATAAATGCCAGTTGTTACTCTGATTACTGTTAATTTTTCTCCTTGGACAACCTCTATGGCCCCCTTTACCTTCCTCAGACTGTCCCTGAGAGTCTTTACTCTTTTATCCTGCCAATGGATTATCAATCAATCAGTAAACAGGTATTAAGTGCCTACTCTGTGCCAGTCAATGTACTAAGTGCTGGGGATACAAAGACAGTCCCTGCCCTCAAAGAGCTTACAATCTAATAAGGAGTTTATGATTTAATGGAATTAGAGAAAAGATGCCCTTTGTCCTCCCTGCCCCACAGCCAATCCTCAATTAGGGATACAAGGTACCCCATGTTTCACTGGCTCATCCAATATATGGCAATTTTATCAAAGTTTTCTATGATCCCAGATTTTAGAATCCATGGTTCATGCATGTACACACAGCCACTAGCGTTAATGACTCTTGGCTCAATTGTGGTAGCATCAGGAGTAAAACATCAAGGGATTCGGCTCTGAAACTTGTTTTTTTGCCTGAGTGCCACCTACTTTAGAATAATTAATTCTGGGGACTCTGATCAAAGCAGTAATCAATCATGGCTTTCAAATACACAGAAGAGAGCAGAAGGAAGTCTAAAGGAAACACAGACAAGCAAGGCAATGTGAGTACTACTGTGTTAAATGTAATATATACTTTAAAAAAATGCTATGTATAATAGAAATTCATTGTTTAATATATAATCCTTTTTATAAATTGAAATATTCACATTTATTAATATTTGTCAAGTTGATAATACATTTCAGTGTAGGTGGGATGACAGAGTCTAACAGAGGAAGCCTCCCAGGCTCCCCAGATTCACTCCCCTCCCACTGCCCAACAAGGAGGTGGGATTTCCCATCACAACCCTACTTCTTTCCTCTTGTTGCTTTGAGGGCAATCTCACCTTGACTGATCAATGACTCTGGAGCATTTCACAAACCCACAAATATCACAGGGACTCAGATTATTCCATTCTTCATCTGTAAGGTACTTATAAGATCCATTATCATTTCAGGAAAGCTTTTTGTTTCGTTTAATGGGGGAAAAAAGCCACAATGATTGGCCTCTCAATAGCTCTTACATCATACTGAACACTCTCTTTCACTCGATACCCCAAGACCTTGCCAGACAAGTGTCTGATTCAGCCCAGTAGAAACCATGGAAGTCTAGTGACAGAGCCAGGATGAAAACACTGTACCCCTACCTGCCATCAGTGTCTCAACCACAAGATCACACCCCCACCCACTTCCTGGTCCTTTCATCAGTTTCCAGGTTTGTCACTTCAGTATTTCCATTGATCTATCATCTCATCCTTGTGGGGTCTCCCTCCCAACTCTGCAGATCACAAATGCTTCCTTAGTCTTTGCTCAGGACGTGCCATTTCCTACCTTCTGCCTTTACCTCCCAAGGCTGGAATTCACCCTCCCTTCCCATCCCCTCTTAGAATCCCTCCTCTTCCTCAAGATGCTGCTCAAACACCATCTTCTATGTGAAGCCTTGACAAGTCCCCTAACCCTGGTTGCTAGTGCCCTCCCTCTCACACTACCTCATATTGAAATTGATGTGTATTCATTCTCTTTATATTTATTCTGCTTGTACTTATACTTTCCCATGAGAATGTAAACTCTTTGTGGATAAGGATCACTTCATTCTTTGTATCCCTAATGCTTAACGCAGAGCTGGGCATACAGTTGCTGCTTAATAAATGATCTGTTGAATTGAACTGAAGGGAACCTATCAAAATCTCTTTATCTGGGGGAACTCTTGTTCATGACCTCCCACAAATCCTCCATGGGGGCACCGAATGTGCTGGAAGCCTTCCCTTAGATCTCTTGACATTGTGTGAACACCAGTGAAACATGCAGGCTGCTGGTTGGTTATCCCCCACTCATGCCTGGCCCATCTTCTTTTCCCAATGTACATTTCTACCCTGATATTTGTTATGCTGCTTCTCTTGGGCAATGCTTCATGGCTGCTGCCTACTCATGTCTACCACATGTGCCTCCACGTCCATGTGAACCATGCTTCTCCCTGTGACATCAGACTGTAATCAATTCCTAAAGCTAACATTTCTTGAGAATCCATTTACTCTTCCATGAAGATAATTTATTTATTTTTAAATTTTTATTGATATATTTTCCATTGTTACAAGAGATAACTTCCCAACATAGACTCAAAGAAAACTCTTTTTCAAAGAAGATTCCTGAAAGAGGTTAGGCAACATCTCTGCTGGTCTCATGGTTGTTGCCAAGCTTCTCTTTGCTACCAGACTCTGGATTTCATCTCCTCAGGGCACCTGCTGGCTGTCTCTAATCTCACCTGCCAGGACAATGATAACATCAGTAACAACTACCACAAATAGGTAGGACTCCCCATTCAAAGTCAAGCAGAAGTCCCCAGGGTTAAGATTGAAGAGTTCACTATGTCCAAAGGGCTACATACTGTGTTTACCCTTTGGTCCAGCAATACTAAGTCTGTATCCCAAAGAGACCACAAAAAAGGACCCACATATACAAAAATATTTATAATAGCCCTTTTTGTGGTGGCAAAGAATTGGAAATTGAGGGGATGCCCATCAATTGGAAAATGCACAAGTTGTGGTATGTAAATGTATTGGAATACTATTGTGCTGTAAGAAATAAGGAGCAGATGGACTTCAGAAAAACCTGGAAAGATTTACATGAACTGATGCTGAGGGAAGTGAGCAGAACCAGGAGAACATTGCATACAGTAATAGCCACATTGTCCAATGAACAACTTTAATAGACTTAACTCTTCTCAAAAATATAATGATCTAAGATAATTCCAAAAGACTCATGATGGAAAAAGCTATCCAGATCCAGAGAAAGAACTGTGGAATCTGAATGCAGATTGAAAACTACTATTTTCTTTGTTTTTTCTTTCTCATGATTTTCCCCTTTTGTTCTGATTTTTCTTTCATAACAAACTAATGTGGAAATATATTTAATATGATTGTATACATATAGCCTATATCAGATTGCTTACCAACTTTGGGAGAGGGGAAGGGAAGAAGGCAAGGAGAAAATTTTGGAACTCAAAAGCTTATAAAAGTGAATGTTGAAAAATATCTTTGCATGTAGTTGGAAAAAATAAAATACTATTACATGCTTTAAAAAAAAATTGAAGCATTCACTTTTGCTAGCAAGATCAATGGTCCCTGCCCTCAAGGAGTTTACATACTGTATTACAACAGGAGTCCATTGAATTTTGATAATCATTAAATATCATATTTTTGGCCAAAGTCTGAATCAATTGAACAGACTGCTTTGCTTTGCTTCAAAACTGCCTTTTCCTATGTTAGCAACTCCAGAGACCAGATAAGACTGGAAGTGGGATTTCCCCCTAACTTGGGACATAATCCATACAGGAGGAAAACAGAGACATCCCGAGATCATAAATTACAAACAGACCTTGCTTTGTCTTTGCCCTCTGACTGAGCTCAGAGAATACCTCTTCCTGTGTCAACAAAGTCAGAAGAGGCTTACTTTATGGCCCTTAAAGATAAGACCTTTAACCTGAAGCATTAACTTGAGTAATGGGGCTTTTTTATCTTAATATTTTTGGACATATACCATGTTATAGAATGTTAATGGGAAAGAAAACACAGATATCCTAAGTCATAATTTCAACTGACACTTTGTCAGCTCTCTTATTTTATTGTATTTGCCATCTATTCAATTAAGAAAATTCCTTTCTCATAGAATGATTAAACATTTATAGGGATCATAAATTTGTGTGACACAGCCACCCTGAATTGGGATGGTTCTGAAGTGTATTTAAACTTTCTGAATCTTTTGTTCAGGGGTTAGAACTTAAGTTTCTAACTCCTTGTACATACAGGTTTGATAGTTTTAAGGGAATAAAATGAATTAACTGTATATCATTATTTGTCTCCTTTAACCAAACACTTTAAAGGTTAACAATATATACTAAGTAAAAAACAAGGCAATTTCTAGGGCTCAAGGCAGGAAGAACATTAGCAAGTGGAGGAAGCAGCACAGACCTAGTTTTGGGTTTTTTTCTGGAGGGGGGAAGGCAAAGCAATTGGGGTTAAGCAACTTGCCCAAGGTCACACAGCTAGCAAGTGTGTCAAGTGGCTGAGGCTGGATTTGAATTCAGGTCCTCTTGACTCCAGGACCAGTGCTCTGTTCACTGAACCACCTACCTGCTCCCACTGACCTAGTTTGAGCTCTGCCCTGAAAGAAACTAGAAGTTCTTAGAAATAATGGTGAGTAGAGAGAGCATTCCATGGCCAGGGAGGCAGGAGATGGAATGAATGCCATAAACCACCAAAAGCACATAAGTTAGTCTGGCTGTAATACAGAGTTAGTGAGAAGGATGAATGCCCAATAAGACTGGAAAATTGGGTTCCAGCCAGTAACAAACTTCCCAGACTTGGAGCTGCCCTAGAAATACTTAAATTAGGCAACCTCTATTTAACCCCCTCTGGGAAGTGGGAAGCAAAGTGTGGGGTGTAGGATCATTGATTGAGGACTGGAAGCTGGAATGCCTGAGAGGTCACCGAGTGCCACCTCCTGATCTTACAGATGAAGAAGAGAGGAGAGTATGGAGGAATCCAACATGGCAGCCAAGAAGGGTCCTAGCCCCTTTTGCTTCTCAAGGTGAATTCTTCACTCATTCTCTTTTGGTTCCCAGTGAGTTCAGCATGATGATTCTCCTTTGACAGGTGACCTGTCCAATGTCACACAGAAAGTAGCTGGCCAAGGAGTTAGACCTCTTGATCCCTAGTTTGGTGTTCTTCCCACTATTCTGTAAAGTCATAGTATCACAGGATTTGGGGCTGGAAGACTCCATAGAGAGGATCGAGTCCAGGGCTTCTTAATCTCATGTCGTTGTTTGATCATTTTCAGTTGCATCTGACTGTGACCTCATTTGGGGTTTTCTTAGTGGAGGTACTGAAGTGGTTTGTCATTTCCTTCTCAGGCTCTTTTTACAGATGATAAAACTGAGGCAAACAGAGTTAAGTGACTTGCCCAGGGTCACACATCTAGGAAGTGTCTGAGGCTGGATTGGAACTCATGAAGATGAGTCTTCCTGACTCCAGGCCAGGTGCTCTATCCACTGCACCACCCAGCTGCCTCCCATGTTTATATATTGAATATCAGGTGTTGTTTCTTCACGAACCATACTTCAATATAATTGGCTTTCATTGTAATCCTATATGTTTTATTTTACACATTTAGCACCATTGCTCTGAGAAGGGGCCCCTGGCTTCACCAGACTGCCAAAGCAATCCAGGACACAAAAAACTGAAAAGCCTCTAATCCAGTCGAAACGTATTTTTGAGAGAATGAAACTGAATCTTGGGGAGTTGAGGTCTCTTGCTTTGTGCTCTTAGAGGAACAGTTTCCCTTGTGTTCCCACAGCACTTAGCACAATGTCTGGTACACAGTAGGCAGTTAATTAATGTTCACCTAAGGACATACATAACAAATGGCAGAGCTAGAATTTAAGCCCAAGTTGTGGTACAATGGAAATGTGGTACATTTGAAGTTGGAGCTGCAGAACCTGAATTCAAATCCTGACCCTGTGGCTTACTACCTGGGCAAGTCACTCGGTCTCTTGGGTCTCAGTTTCCTCATCTGCTATAACATGGGTGGGACAAAGTGACCTCTAAGATCCCCTTGAGCTCTAGGCACAGGATCTCTGATCTTCTGCCTCCAAATCCCACGCTCTTTCTACCATCCTTCATGGCTCCCCATTCTACAAGAGGGATCTGACTCTCCAGCCAAGCTACCCAAGTGACTGCTGGCTTTCCCCCTCCCCGCCTCCAGTGATACCTTAGAACCACTTTTGGCTTGAGCCAGAGGTTCTGTCTGTCCTTCAACGCTGGGTCTTCCAGGTTTCATCTTCAAAGAGATCCGTCTGCCCTTGCTGTCAAATGATCACAAAGCATCCAGTGATTGAGGGCTCTTCCAGGGACACTTTGACTGCTCTTTAAGCAGGGATCAGGTCAGAATGCCACCTGGAGAGAGCCTGGCTAAGGGGTGACTCAGGCATTGGTGCAACAAGGGAAAGTGGAGATTTGACTCTTCTAGGACAGTGAGGGAAGCTGGGGATTCCCTGAGTGGTGAAGATGGATCCCCAGAAGGCAGACCCTGCAGCCGGGTTGAGGGGCAGGAGTCAGAACAGGCTTCCACTATACTTGGTGCCTCCTTCTGTCCTCTCCACCTGCCTCTCTGATATCTTCCTGTGGTGAGCAAACAGGGTGTCAGCCTTTGCAAGCCCCTGGGGCTCTCTGAGCACGAGATGCTGCCTGACTTCACTGGGAAGTCTTCCAAACAATCCACCAAGTCACTGGACAATGTCTACTGTTGGCAAGAGGCAGAGTAACTATGTTACTCGTTATATGCTACTATGTTACTAGTAGTTACTATTCAAAATAGCAAGGTTGGGTGGTATCAGCATAGTGATGGGGAAAGGACATGGAGTTTTCAGACCCTGACTCTGATGCTTACTAGTCAATCAACAAACATGTAGGAATGTTACTATGTATCAGGCACTGTGCTAAATGCTGGGGATACAAATAGGAGCACAAATAAAGACAGTCCCTGCCCTCAAGGAGCTTACAGTCTAATGGGAGAAGACAACATATAAAAGGAAGCAGAAAAGTGGGTGGGGTGGGGATGGGGGAAGAGAAGGCAATGATGGAGAAGTCCAGAGGAGTGTGGCCTGATGGGAAATGACTGAAGGACCCTAGCAGAGGCTGAGGATTATGGCTCTAGATCTGAGAAGCCCTTAGACGTCATTTAGTCCATCCCATTTTATAGATGCTGACATGAGGCCAAGGGAACTCTAAGACTGTCTTAAGTTGCCCTAGTCATGAAGGAATCGCCTATTATGTGCCTTGGGGCAAAACCTGCTTTGTCTATCCATCCATCTATTCATCTATCTATCTATGTCTGTCTATCTGTCTATCCATCTATCTATCCATCTATTGATCTACCTATCTATCTATCCATCTATCTATCCATCTATCCATCTATCTATCTTTCTATCTAGTTACTATCTATTGATCCATCTATTTATTTGTTTATTTATTCATGGTGGCAAATGAAAAAGGGGAATCAGGCCTCTTGGGCCAAAAGTCCCATCTATAAGATACCAAATGTCCCATCACCACATATATTGAATGTTTATAGGCTACTGCATAGATTATATACAAGAAAAAGACCTAATCCTCAAATATTTTGCCTCTAAGCTTAGTATAATGTCAACTTGGAGAGATCAAAGATTGTATCTTTGTCTTGGTATTCCAGTACCTAATACAGGAGGTCTTTAACAGACGTTCAGATGAAAAAAGAGAAGGACATAAGAGAAGGAGAGAAAGGGAAAGATTCATCATGGGAAAAGAAAAAAAGGAGAGAAAAGACATCAAGCAACCATTTAAGTTGGGGGAGGGAGGAAGGAGGAGACATAAAGACAACAAATAATTTATCTTTGAGCAGGATCTGTACTAAGGGGCCCTATTGGCTGCTGGCTTTTGCTCTTACCCAGTGGCAGGAGCTTGCTAAAACTGAAACTCAATTTGTTGAGTGGGTTTTAGAAGGGGTTGCATTGGAAAAGCAGATGTTCCATTGGGGGGTCTACATGCAGTTTGAAAATAACATCCTCATCTGTTTCAGTATCTAGCACCATGCTCTTGCTGAAAAAACAGCAACTCTTCCAATCAAACAGCTGGATCGATTCAGAAAATCAATAGACTTTTAAAATTCTTGTTGATATCCTTTGTTTCATATCATCTTCATTTTTAAATATTTCCCTCTTCCCTCCTTTTCCCAGAGAGCCACCCACTATTACAAAAATAAAGGGAGAACAGAGAAACCTGTAACATATCAACCAAGTCCAATGGGACACACGTGCATTTTTCTAAACCATGGTTTTCCATCTCTGAAAAGAAGGGAAGGAGGTACATTGTCTCCTTTGAGGAAAAGCTTGGTCATTACAATTATACAACATTCATTTTTAGTGTGTGTTCATTTTTTTCAACTAATACTTACAAATAACTTCTATATGTTGGGGTCTAGTTGAGATACAAAGTTGCCAAAGAGATTGAGCGCCTGCCCTCGTGGAGCTTACAGTCTCCTAAGGAGATATGATAGAAACATCCATAATTATAATATAAAAAAATACATAAGCGAATGAAAGCCAAAAAAAGCATTTATTAAGCACCTACTACATGTCAGCCACTGCACTAAGCACTGAGGATACCAAAAAAAAAGACAAAAGCCAGCCCCTGCCCTCCAAGAACTAACTCACAGTCTAATGGAGAAAACAACACAGAAACAGCTACAGACAAGGTATTCACGTGGCAGTTTGAGATAACCTTACAGAAAAGGCAGCTATATCTAGAAGAGTTTTAGCTGAGAATTGAAGAAAGCCAGGGAAGCCAGGGGAGAATTGAGGAGGGAGAATTCCAGGTATGGGGGTTTCCCAGGGAGAGTTAGAAGATGAAATGTCCTATTTAAGGGACCTCAAGGAAGCCAGTGTCATTGGATCTCAGAGTAAGAGGTAGAGTAGGGTAGTGGGGGTTAGGGAGTGGAAAGCAAAGTTAGATGTAAGAGGCCTGGAAAAGTAGGATGGGGCCAAGTCATGAAAGATTTTAAAAGCCAGAGGATTTTATACTTGATCCTGAAGAGATACTGGAATTCGCTGAATGGAGTGGTGGAGACAGTGAAAATATGGTCAAAAAGGATCAATATCACAGATTTAGAGTTAGAAATCATCTTGGCCAGCCTCCCATTTTACAAATGAGTAAACTGAGCCCCCAGAGAGAAGAAGGGATAGCCTGGAATGGAAACCAGGTCCTTTGCAAATAAATCCTTTCTATGGTGTCACAGTGTTGCTGGGGTTGGCGGAAACCCTAAATGATTTTTGAGCTTCCTTCCAACTCTGCAACTCAAGGACTCGACTGCAATAGTATTCCAGGTATATAGTAAAAAGGGTCTTCATTAGGGTGAATGGCTGAATAAATTAAAAATGTTATTTGGGAAGTACTGTGGTTACAAACACAAAAGAGGGAGAGAGAGAATCCTTACTCTGAAGAAGCTTACCTCCTAATAGGGGCAACAGGAACAAATATGAGAGAGCAAATCAGATAAGTCTCCTGAGTCAGCAAGCTGAAGGCTCCTGACAATGTCACCAGCAATATCAGAGCGATTACTTACTGAGCGATTCTGAGTGAGTCAATTCAATTCTTTGTGATCTCTGCCAACTTTCTGAGACACTAGTTTCAGGGTGGGTGACTTGCCTCCATAGAAAGAATCTCTTCATCTGGAAGTTCTCTGACACCAGTGAAAACACAGATCTGGTCCCAAAAAATTTACCTAGGGGAAAAAATAATAAATTAGAGTTGGTACAATCAGTACCAACCATCCAGAAAAACCAGGAATTTCTTCCTTTCAAACTCATTCAAAAACCATCACAGGGACCACTGAGTTTCAGTAATCTGGAATAACTGAGAGAGGCTTAGTAGAAAATTCATAGGATTGTCTGCTTCAAAAGGATGCAATGGGATTGCTTTTCAGGATGTCAGTGATGGTGCTGAGATTAGACTGTTAAAATTGATTATCTGAAATAAAAAGGAAACTGAGGACAAAGTTACTCTGCATTAAAGTTACTCAGAGTTAGAAGAGAACTTAGAAATCATCATTATAATTTAATCTGCAAAGTTAGCATTTGCATATCTTTTAAAATTAAATTAATTTTATTTTTAATGTATGGAATAAGCATTTCCATAACAGTATAATTATGATAATAATAAAGATGATTGCATGTGAAATCGCAAATCTAGTTATGTATAATTTGCTATTCTTTTTAAATAGACAACAAAGTTATCATGTAAATTCTTTTCCTTTTCTTTTTTTTCTTCCTTCCTCTTTCCCCCCCTCCTCTGCCCTCAGAAAGCTCAACAGTCTAGAGCAGAGCTTCCTGTTTTGTACTCTGGATCTCCTTGGCTGTGTGACCCTTTCTCAGAATAATGATTGTAAAGGGAAAAATCAAAATACAAAGTATTACAAAAGGAACCAATTATGGAGAAATACAGTTCTCAAAATATTTTTAAGCATAAGTTTCTGGACCCCAGATTAAGAGCCCCTCATTGGTCAGTCAGTCAACAAGTGTTGACCAAGGAAGACAGATACCCAAGTAAGTACAATGCAGCAGAAAACATGATCATTGCATCAGGAGTACAAAATGTCTCTTGTTTCTTCTTGGTTTAAGGGATGCCACTTTGATGAGGGAAAGTTACGTTGGGTAATGTAGGTGATTTAAAAACAAAAAGTATGAAGATTTTTTTTAAATGCTTGTTGATCGACTAGCATACATTTGTGCATTTACTTCTCTGTGTTCATGTTGCTCACCCCCAAAAATCTAAGTTCTTTTCTGATATGGACTCTGTCCGTTTGGGCTTTGAATCCCCAACAATAAATGCTTGTTAATAAATGAAAGAATCCATAGCATCTTGTACATTCCCTCATCTCTCTCTGGGGCAGATGAGCCTCTCAGTCCTGTGAGTCCACTTGTACCATTCATTTCTCTCCATAATCAGGTTAAATCTCATTATGTCAAAGCCCACCATTTTAGAATCTGTACTGAAAACACGTCCAAGTCCGAGTTAAGTTTTTCTTTCATCCATCTACAGGGGGGAAATAACATTGGATAAATGAGTAACACAAACCAGGGAGAATCGATCGAATACTGTTGAGAAAAACTCCCTTTCAAGTGCTTAATTTGATAATTAATTAGATACTTTTTGTATCTAATCATTGCTATCGGGATAAAGACCCTATGTGTGATTACAGTGGTTTGGGAAGCTCCCACGGGAGCAAATTCTCTACGTCAATTTGGGTCAGCTCCTACTCTGCAACCTATACTTCTGAGAACATATTTTGTAACTTCAATCAATTACAAACCACTTTCAGACTTTTCACTGGTTTAGAGTTGGTCTTCATTCCTGCCTCTCTGCCCTAACCAGATCTCAATTACTGAGGTCTGGCCATTGATGTGCACTGTCCTCTTGTCCATGGCCATCCAGTCCACCAAAAATGAACAAAATCATAGGATCGTAGATTCAAACCCATCTAGTCCAACCCTGTCACTATACAGATAAGGAAACTGAGGCCCAGAGACATTAAATGAATTGTCCAACATCAAAGACTTGAATGCTTTCCTTCTTCCTTCCAAGTCTTCCATATGTACTCATTCTGAGAAAGCCGGTCTGGATTGGAAGATCATGTCCCATTTCTCTCTTCATATTCCCTTCTCATCTAATAGCCTTTACTCTCAAATTAGTTATTAATACCTATAAAATTAACTATTCATAATTATTAAAATTAAAAACATTTTAAAGAAAATTTATTGCAATAATATAGAACTTTCATTTAATTTCTTTCTAAGCAATCAGCCTCAAGGAACTTGACCTAAAGTTTCAAATCAAATGGAAAAGTTTTCACAAATTGAGCACTTACTAGTACCAGACCCTGTGCTCCATACTTGTGATACAAAGACCAAAAGACCCCCAAACCCACAGTCTTGGGGGTCAGTCCCTTACTTCAAGGGTCTTATATTCCATAGGAACCCAGGCCTATATGCTCTTACAGGTCTCATTTTTTTTTCTAGAGTCAAGTAAAATTCCATTACATCAGACCATACCATTTTCAGTTTAAAAAAAAATTTCCAGACTAAAATTTCTGGGTTAAAAGATTCCAGGCTAAAATTTCTGGGCTAAAGTTTTCTTCGCATACACAGATAAGTAATAATGAAGTAATACTAAGTATAAATATCTTTAAAGGTAGACTAAGAAACAAGTACAGAGAATCTCCGGAATCAGAGCATCATAGAAAAAGAATACTGAATTTCTCAGTGACTGAGGGTAGGTCCAGGGGTATACTGGACCCACCTCAAATCAGCTGAGGAGAGTCCACTGTTAAGTTTTCAGTATGAGCATTTACACCTCAGAAATGAGCCAATGCTATAAATTAGGGCTTGATTTGTTGTTTTGCTGATTGTCTAGACTTAATAAAATGATCAATACAAATTAAGTTTATAAATGTGTTGTGCCTACTTTTTTTTTAAAAAACATTAAACATTCAAGGGTAAATTATCTCCCTCAAAAGATGTAAGAAAAAGCTTTTACAGTAGAGGGGAAGAGAGGGAGGGTGAGAGGGAATGAGTGAACCTTACTCTCAACAGATTTGGTTTAAGGAGGGAATAACATAATACTCAATTAGGTATGGAAATCTATTTTACACTACAGGAAAGTAGGGAGAAAGAGCATGAAGGGGAATAATAGAAGAGAGGGCAGAATGGGGGAAGGGGTAATCAGAATGCATGCTATCTTGGGGGGTAGGGTAGAGACGGGGAGAAATTTTGGAACTCAAAATCTTGTAGAAGTCAATGTTGAAAATTAAAAATAAATAGATTAAAGACTATATACCCCCTCAAATAAAACTATTAAACATTCATCTCGTGAAATCTCCCTAGGCAACTGCCCTGTCTAGACAGCCAGAGAAACACTTCAAACTTGTGACTGCAAAAGTCAATGGTTGATTCAATCAAAACATAGAGAAAAAGAAAAAAAGCTTATTAAAGAAATTATCTTGTGTCTTACAGTCCAAATAATCGGCCAAGAGATTGAATTTCTTATTTTTTACCTGACTGTTTTTATGCTATGTAAATGCGTTTTGAGAAGGGCCTAGAAAAACTGAATATTAGCAGTGAGAAATTTCTATCCTCCATACTAAGAAAAAAACTCACGTCTTGGTTAATGACCAGTGCCCCTGAGTTCCTCTCATCTGCAAATACAAAACTAAACAAAACCCAATCTATAAATCAACACATTTCCAGTGCATTTAATTGTACTTTTAAAAACTAGTTCTAGTTTCTAATAGTCCAAGACCAAAGTCAGAGAGTATTTGAATGCAAGTCGAAGTTAAAATAGATAAACACACACACACACACACACACACACACACCTGTATATAATAAATCAAGACAAGCATTTATTAAGTTCTTACTATAGACCAGGCATCGTGCTAGGAATATAAAGACTAAAACCAATCTGTCATATCAGGAAGCTTACATTCTACAGGAGAAACGACATACAGACATAGAAATAAATATGAAACCTATGTAATGTAAAAACAACATACTAGGAGGGTACTAATAAACCATATAACATATAAAATATTCTATACAATTACATTATATAAATACCAATGTAATATGTCATCAATAAGACAAGGAACATAGAATGTATAAATATATACACAGATTTTTCCCAAGGGAACATTTTCTTCTTTAATGGTTCTTTTTTTTTTTAACTGTTTTTTCCCTTCCCAAAAGGCAAATAAGTTTGGTGCTCAAAATCATGGTGTCTAAGGCCTTTGTTGACTAAAGAACAGGTCTCTGCCCATCAGCTCCTCATTGATACTAAGGCTACTCACCAAGTCTTCTTCCTTCCTTACCTTTCCCAGTGTGGTACAGTGGGACTAGTGTTCTCAGGACCAGGATTCAAATCCCCACCTCGTACACATATAAGTGACCTTGGGCAAGTCACTTATCTTCCCTGAGACTTAGTTTCCTGAATCTATAAAGTAAAAAGGATTGACTAACTGGCCTCTGAGGTCCTTTCTATGTCTAGAATAACAGTCCCTTTCTCATCTGAAGTTACTGGGTTTGATCTTCTCCAGGTGTCTCCCCTAGACTGTTGCTCACCCCATTGGACCAAAGGAACCTCACCTTACCTACATGTCCCAGTGAATACTTGCTCCATAAGGACCAGGCAGAAGAGGCAGCCTGAGATGGCCCCTGCTACTGGAGAGCCATCAGTTCTAGTTCTCCCCAATACCCCAGGCTCAGGAATGAATTTCTGCTGCCTATAAGACCAGACAGAAGGGAAACAAACCATCTGGTTTCCCAGCTGGAGTAGCCACCGACAGACAGCTCAGATATCTAGACAAACTCTGCTTTAGCAAACAGAGGAAACCCCAAGGTTTCCCCACACCTCAGCCCCAAAAGGGAACAATTGACTTGGAGCAGAAACCTGGGGGCAGGAGAGAGGAAAGGAAAACCTCCAGGTGAAACTTCAAGTGGGAACAGGAGGCCAGGAGCATGAAAAGCCCTAAAAGAAAGTTGTCTCTAAAGAAATAGCAAGTGAGAGCAAGCCAAGCCTGGGGCCCCCAGCTCTACAGACCAGCCTGACTCAAAGGAGAACTGGGGCCACCCTTCTGCAATGAAACCTCCTGGAGAGGCCTCGGGGAGCCTGAAAACCACCCTTGGGTGTGGAGTCCCACTGAAAGAGTCCACCATGACCTATGGGTAGGTTTCTCAGGAACTCTTTCTCCAAGGGTAAGCGTGAGTGCCAGTGAAACAAACCTCATTCAGAATCATTTTCCCTCCATCACTAAATTGTATTTATTTCCTGTAGAACTTTACTCTTTTTTTCTCACTTTATCCTTGCAAAGAGAAATGGTCTTATTGATAGATGCAATTATATCGATCTATTTACAAAACAGATATTTGCAGTCTAAGAGGGTTAGGGTTAGATAAAATGGGGGGGGAGACGGTTGATATAAAAGCCATTTTTAAAAAGAGACTTTTTCTATTTTCATCCTGTTGGAATAAAAAAAACCCACAAAATGGGGGTGAAAAGGAGTTAAGCTCTGCATATGCATGAAATGAGAATCAACTACAAGGATTAGTGCCTGTCTTTTCCCTGCTTCCTCTATGGGTCTAAGGCTGTCTGGGAAGGACAGATCGGGCAATAGTTACAAGACCCCTGCCAATGTATCACAGGACAAGAAGAAAGGACAATTTCCCAGGAAGGAAGACCTAGGCATGAATTGCTTCCTCAACAACTGGCCCAGTGGGGAAGGGGGAGACTGGCTCAGCAAGACTGAAGTTGGCTGAGATCAGGACACTCTGCTGGGACCCCTCTCCTTGGAGATTATTGGCTAAATGAAGTCAGTTAATCCATCCTGCCCATGCTTGCGTTTCCTTGAATAGAGCACTGGACTTAGAGCCAGGAAGATCTGGGTTCAAATGCTGCCTTTAACACAATGGCTGTGGGACCTGAGCCTGAGACATACTTCAACACTTATGTAACATGTAAGACATGAAATGCCCTGTCCTAAGCCTCCAGGAGACTGGAACTCCACCATTGTGGTGGGCAGAAGGACTGGAAGATCACACTTCCATTCCCCTACGCCCCAAGATGGGTACTAATTGAACCAGAATTACACTTATCTATTACACATCAGATACATGAAGTCTAGAAGTGCAGGGTTTTTTTGACATTCAGGACAAAAGCCACTTTCCTTGGTTATTGGTTAGGGGGAGGGGGAGGACTGGAGGGTAACCACTAACTTTATCTTGGCTGGCTTGGCTTCCTCTCCCTTCCATACATTTATTACATAGAATGTAATCATGGGCAGAGGGCAAACATATTTATCAAAGCAAGTAGTAAAACGCTTATCAAAGAAGTCATACAGATTAGTTTAGGATGGTGATAAAATCCACAAGAGTTAGGGGGCTCTGTGATCCAGGAGGAAGATTTAATCTCAGTTTAGCCAAGGGAGAGAATGATCTCATCCATGTAATCCACTCTTAGCAGACTCTGGGGGTGCAAGGACTGAGATTTATCAAAAAGCCATGTTGAAGTCCTGGGTCCTTTCCCTACGCCTATAGCTCTGGGAGCCTTCCCTTTGCCACTGAAAGTGCCTTCTCTCCACCAGCCCAGTCTCTACCTCCTCTGCTCCTCCCCTCCCCAAAGTTTCTCAGTCAATCAGAAGTTGTATACAAAGCTTCACAAAGTAACAAGGCTCTCTTTTAGAGGACCTTCAAACCCACCCTCAGGGTAGGACTGCTAAGGTTCTATTCTGGGTTAATTCAGAGAACTGCCTCACTTTTTCTACTAGTTCTGATTCATGTCCTAAGGCAGAAATCAATTGTGGAAGGAGAATCCATACTAGTGAAATTACAAATCCCCTGTTTCCTTTCAAAAACCTTGTGAAATTAAAATCAATCTACATTCATTTATTATAGACCTACTATGTGCCAGGTACTTTGTTAGGTTCTGGGAATTCAAAGACAAAAAAGGAACTCTGTCCATAAAGAACTTACATTCTATTGGAGAAAGATAACATATACATATTTCAGCTTATGCAAATATATGACCTAGGTACATATGAACACACACAAATATATATATATATGTATATCTATACACACACATATATATCCAAAATAAACACCAGATAATTTGAGGGTTCCTATATTGATTTTACAGGTAAGGAAACAGAAACTTGGAGAGAGTAAATCACTTCCCCAGGTCACATAGCTGGTTTGTGTCACTGTATAGGCAGAGTCTAAGTGACTTCTTGTCAGTGATGTCTGAGGAGAAATTCCTACTGTGTGGAATGAGTGAAAACTTCTCAGTCTGGGACTGTTAACCTTCCCTCTCCCTCCCCTTCCCTGGCTGCTGTCAATCACTTTTACCTTCCTTTGTCTGTTTTCTCGCCTTGGTGAGACCCTTCCCACATCCCTTCTCTTGCTGTCCCAGTGGGGAAGAACTTGGTGAGGTGAGCCTCTCCACCAATGAGATAGAAAACAGTCAGGAAAGAGGACCTGTCCAAACTGGGTTTATAAATTTGGGTTCCACCCTTTGAAACAGGCCCTCAGCCTCACGTTCCGACATGGGATAAATAGCCCTCTTCTCCCGGGGAAGTGAATAAACTCCTGTTCTTACCCTAAGACATCTCTGTGTTTACTTTTCTTACTAAATTAAGGATAAAGGGTATTTTTCAACCCAAACACTACCCACTGTGGTTTGGAAATAACCTCTAAGATCTCTTTCAATTCTGGGCTGCGATTGTGTCCATCAGACAAGGGCAACCAGAATGGGAAAGGGACAGAAGATTGTGTCATCAAAGAATGGGTGGTTGAAGGAACTGGGGGTGGTTAGCTAGAGAAGGAAGACAGATTAGCTTATTCTGTGTGGTCTGAGAAGTCAAAATGAGAAGCAGTGGGAGGAACTTGTATAGAAGCAGATTTTGGCTTGAAGTAAGGGAAATAGAGCTATCTGGAAATGCCCTGGTTGCCCCAGGAGATAGAGCTTACTTCACTTCATTGGAGGTCTTCAAACAAAGACTGAATGACCACTCATAGAGGAGATACAGGGATATATGGATGGGTGGTTCTCCACGACTTCTAAGGTCTCTTCTGGCTCTGACATTTTGGGATTCTCTGCTGGCCCTGAAACCTTGGTCCCCTGACTTCATTCATGTTCCAGGGTCACAGGGCTACTTAGCAACTGGAATCAGTGGAAATCCTCCCTTGTAGACTTTTTTTAAACTTGATTTATTTGTTTACTTTTAGTTCACAAGATTTAGTTCCACAATCCCTTGAGTTTCAAATTTTCTCCCCTCCCTCCTACCCCTCCCTCCATGGCAACATGCAATCAAGTATAGAATCTGCAAATACTTTCGCATTAGACATTAGTCTAGTTGTAAAGAAGGGCTGTAAGTGATTGAACGATCAATGGGAAAGAGGAAACAAAACCAAACATGGAAAAGAAAGAGCATTTAGATTGCTTCAGTCTGCATTTAAACTCCGGTCTTTCTAGATCTTTCTCTGAATGTAGACATCTCCTTCCTTCCTGAGACTTGTAGAGTTGTCTTATAACCTTGCATTGCTGAGAAGAGTCCAGTTTATTAGTTGGTCATCACACATATGATGTGTCCGTGACTGTGAACAAATGTTTCCTGGTTCTGCTCTTCTCACTTAGCATCAGTTTGTATAAAGCCTAAAAGGTAAGAGGGGAGACCCACAGCCCAAAGCTCCAACCTCCATTAGCCTGAATTTTAGCATCTCTAAAGCTGCACTATCTCACAAGATTGTTGCAAAGAACATATTTTGTAAACCCTAAAGCATAAGATGAATACAAACCCTTATAATAATGGGAGACGGATTTTTAGAGAGCATTTCTCCAGGTCCTGTGGGTAGAGGCAAAAAAAAAAAAAAAAAAAGGAAAGACCCTCCTTGCTGCCCTCAAGACTAACTGCTCTGACCAAAATCAGTCTCAGAGAAGAGTCAGGGAAGCTCCTCCCTCCTTCCAGGAAGAAGGTAGGAGACAAAGGTTGCAAAATCTCACCTACAATACCAAAGGCACATTACTATGTCAGCTGGTTTGGGCTGTTTTTCTTTGTAACAAGGGAGGGTTCACTTGGTAGGGGAAGTGGGGCATATCTAGAAATTACTCTGATATAAAAACAAAAGGTAGGCCCCCCATTTTTTAAAAAATTAACATTTAAAAGTGGGGCAAGGATAGGGGCAGCTAGGTGTCCCTGGAGTCAGGAGAACCTGAATTCAAATCAGGCCTCAGACACTTAACACAAAAACTAGCCATGTGACCTTGGGCAAGTCACTTAACCCCCAACTGCCCTCCAAAAAGCAAAAAAAAAAAAAAAAGTGGGGCAAGGCTATGCCCTTTCTAATGCTGTACCTGTTGCAGCTGCTCCTTTCACATGAGCCTAGTTATCTCACTGCCACCAGAGTGCACTGAATACAATGCCTCTCAGCACACACCTGCTCCTCTTTCTAGAGGCCTCACAAAAAAGTCTTTTGTGTTTTTATCTGTTGCATAAGTGACTAAAGCTAAAAAACAGCATCAACAAAAACAATGAATCACCCAGTGGCCACTGGTGACAAATCTCTTTATACTTATGCTGGATCTGGGACACAGGACACGCATAAGCCACATTTAGCCAGTTAACCTTGAAAGTTAGGGTTCAAGAGCTGGTTTTATACACAGTTGAAAGTTCTTAATTCTTATCGATGATGGCTTTTATTTGGAGATTTGTTTGTTCATTTTTCTATCCCTTCATTTCTGAATATATTTATCCTCCTACATATACTTTGGGTCCTTCCTTGTAACAAGGGCAAAACACTTCAGTTTAAGAAACCAACCAAAAACCACATCTGAAAACACAGACCACCCTCTGCATAGTTACCAGATTCTCTACCAAGAGGAGGGATGCGCATTCCATCCTCTGTTCTCTGGAACCAAAATTGTCCATTGTGATTAAAATATCTGAGTTTAGCTGCCTTTCAGGGGTTCTTGTATCTGTGTTACTGCTATTACTCTGGCCATTGGTTTGACTTTCTTCACTCTACATCACACCATGTAAGTCTTCCAGGGCTTCTCTGAATTCTTCATTTCTTTAGGGGAATGCAATCATTCTCATTTAGACCAGGTGGCCCATGCTGTACCTGAAGTTTGCTCTCTCTCTCATGATCTCCCTCTCTCTCTCTCTCTCTCTCTCTCTCTCTCTCTCTCTCTCTCTCTCTCTCTCTCTCT
>CM053595.1:294987430-294999323 GCA_028646575.1 Pseudocheirus occidentalis
AGGATGTCACAACATCTCAGCTGTAGGTTTCTTTTCATTTGGGGGCAGAAGAGATAAAAGGCTGCTAGAACCCTTTCCTTGGCATAGAGGAGAGAGAATCTAGACCTTTTTGGAGAGTGGGGGAGATTCTCCCCACTTGGATAATTCTGCTGATTTTGGTACTAGTTATATGCAGAGCATTTGACTGGTTAGAATCATGGTACTTGGCTGGTTAGAATCAACAGCAGATAAGAAGAAAGGACACTTGGGTCTGGAAAATACTCAGGGTTCTTTGCAGATCTAGTCTTTTCCCACTGTCTCTGCACTAATGCCACTCTTTTCTCCAGCCTAGAACCCTCTCCCTTCTCTGGATTCTGGGGCACTAGAAACTTCTATCTCCTAGGCACTCACTGAGCAACAAGTAGCATTCCACTCTCCCAGTGCCTGGCACAGAGGAAATACTTAATAGATACTTGTTGATTGAGAAATGAGAAACCAATTAGCTGTGACTGAGAGACCCAATTCCTCTCTATAAAACACCTGGTGTTCTCCAGAATACCTGAGCTGCTCTGGTGTGGAGAGTGGTGATGGGAGGAGAGGAGGCTAGTGCTTGGCTCAATGATGGACCAGCCTGAAGGCAACCTTTCCCAGTAGCATCCCAGACTCCCTCTTCCTATCCTGGGATGCAAGGCATCCCTCTGGATTCCTACCACAACTTTGCCCACAGGCATTTGTGATAGGACCCTGTGTTCCCCCTGATTCTGGTTGTAACCTTTGTCCTGTGTTCCTTATACCCTGAGGTACCTCCGTATCACCTGTGAGATCTTCTCTTGGGGTGGTGGGATTTGTCAGGAGGAGGCTGGAGGGAGACTTGCTCCAGGTCACATGGTCAATGGCAAAGCATGGGCTCTGACCCCCCCACCCCCAACCTCTTTCTGCAATCCAACCACCTTTGTGCTTCACCAAATGCCCTGCCAATAGCAAACACTTAACAAATGGTTGTTGAATTGAATGATGAGTTAAACTTGGTGATCCTGTCTATTGCTGGAAACTCACTGTTTTCAGCATTGGCTGACCAGGAAGTCCCTTCTAAATCCAGCAATTTATGCCTTCAGAAGATAAAATGAGAAGCCAGAACTGCGGGATAGAACAGTTTGAGTTAAGTCAAGTCAACAAGCATTTATAATGCAGGCATTGTGCTTAAATGCTGGAAATAGGAATGCAAGCAGAAAGAAGGGCAGTGCCTGCCCTCAAGGCGCTTACATTCTCATGGGGGAAGACAACACACAAAAAGGGAGCTGAAAAGCAGAGACAGAGGGAAAAGGGACAAATGAAGATTTCCAGTGTGGGAGTGCATGGCAGAAAAAAAAATCCAGAGTCAGGAGGACAGTCCAGAAAGATATAAAGTCATGGTTGCCCTGGCATCCTCCTCAAAATGGAAATTCTGGGAGGACCCGCCCAAACAGGAGTTACTTCCAATAGGTGAACGCTGAGTAGAATTGATTTCCAGATGAAGGGATGTCTGTGGCATGATAGAGAAAGCCCGGAGGGTCAGGAGGGCAGCTTTGGAGAAGAAAGAGGATGGGAAAGAAGCACCAGCCTGACCTGTTCAAAGATATTTTCTACTAAAAAAAATAATGACAATAACAGGCAATGGACAAAAGTAAAGATAACAAGTGTGATCATCGCCATTTGTTAGCAAAGCTTAACTGATGCAAAACAGAGACCGCGGTGAAGAGACTCAAAAGAACAGGGAACCCACATCAACCAGCAAAGTTCTTGATCTTCATGCCACGCTGAGAGACGCAGCAGCCCGTGGCAACATTTGCTTAGAATATAGAAGCTCCTTGTAGAGGAGAGGTAAATTATAAGTAGCAAGGGGAGAGAACAGAAGAGAGAATGGCATGGAGGCCAGCTAATAATCATACTGGACACTGGCTTTCTGCACCTACCTCATAGCTATCTGTCACATGTACAGGTGTTATTTTCACCGTTTTACAGAGGAGGAAACTGAGGCAGGTGACATGCCTTGCCCAGGGTGACAGAGCCAGCAATAGAAAAAGCACATAGATTTAGGACTGGAAGGAACCTCAGGAGTCACCTAGTCTGGCCCCTCATTAAACAGATAGGGAAGCTGAGGCTCACAAAAATTAGGTGGCCAAGGTCACTTAGGTCATATGAGGCAGAGCTGTCATTCAGATTCAGGTCTTCTCTGACTCCAGATTCTGTTTTTTGTCCAGTGAATTGTGCTGTTTCTCAACCTCAGGATTAGAAATCCAGGTTCTCCTTACTCTGAGTTCAGCCCTCTGTCTTCAATCGGAGCATCCTGAGTCTGTATTTGTATGAACATCATCACGAAATGGAACAGGTCTGCCAGCCCTTCTAGAGTGATCTTCCCTTATCAACTCCCATCATGGAACTAACCCATTTGTCTCTGTGCCATCTGCGTCTGTGACAAGATTCCAAAGCCAGGATGAGTAACTGGATCTGACCAAATCCATATGGAAAAAGTCCATGTCAGAGACATCAATTTCTAAAAAGATCTCATGTATCAAGTTTTTGAGATATCGCAAAACAGGAAAGCTTTTAAAAGAATTAAAGTTGAAAAGGACTTTACAGATCACTGTGCTCAACTCCCTCATTTTACAGATGAGAAAACCAAGACTCAGTGAGAGTAACTTGTCAAAAGTCACAAAGTGGCCCAGTCCACACTTGAACCCAGATCCTGGGCACCAGCACTTTGTCCTCTGAACAATGCTGCTCAGTTTCCCACGTACAAAACCAGGTGAAGGAGAGAACAGTAACTCCCCACATTTATGCGTTCTGTTTCATCTCCATACACTCTTCACGAGAAGGATCTATATTGTATATACTGTATACACAGTCAAGATACTCTTAATGAATGTAGGAGAAAGAGACCAGATCTCTAGCTAATAATAATGCCTGGCACACTTATGACTTTAAGTTTTGCCAGGTGTCTCAGCACATTATCTCATGACAACAAATCATCAGGAAGTGAAAAGAGTCTCTTAGTATTAAAAAAAAATTTTCTTCAAATTTTATTTTATTTTCAGAAAGAGAGAGAGAAAAGAAAGAAAGAAACAAACAAAGAAAGAAAAAGAAAGAAAATGCTTCCATCTTCATTCTCAGTTCATCACTTCTCTATCTGGAGATGGGTAGTATGTTTCATCATGAGTTCTTTGGAATTATGGTAGGTCATGGTGTTGATCAGGCTTTCCAGGTCTTTCAAAGTTGTCTTTTATTATTCTATAAATTGTTTCCACTAGTATTTCAATGGTGATCGTTTCTCATCAGCAATCATCATTTGTACTCTCAGACATAATCATGCGATTATGGAGGAGTGTAGAGAGTATATCTTGTGTCTGTTGTTTGTCGATTTTTTTTAATTGACCGCTGGATGAGAACTAAGAATCAGATATCTGCCAATTATCTGTTATGCTCATATGAGAATCTTTTCAAAGAGATAACTTTGTGCTGTTCAAGGACATGACGTGTATCAACCTCAAAGGAGAAAGAAGGCACCAAACAAGCGAATGTGCTCAACAAAGATGTGTGTCAGCATCTAGCATTCAAAGTCCAGGTAGAGGAGGGATTCCCCCCTGACCCAGCAGCATCCCTGAAGCACCATATTGAACATGACATTGTCACTGTTACATCAGACCTGGGAATGCTCATAGGGCTTCCTCACTGAGATTCCCTAGGCATGCCAAAGACAATGGCCAAATTATTCACGTGGGGAAAAGGGAGGAGATGAAGAAAACACTTTGCCCAGATTCTGATAGTGCAGTTCATTGGGTAACCCATTGAGTTAATCCATCAGCATAAATATACAGCTACTCCCAGGGACAGAAAACCCATTTCTTTACTATCCATTGGAAGACAGTATAATATAATGGAAGGAGCACTTGATTGATGATGGCATTAGAGGTTGGAGGATCTGGGTTCAAATGCTGACTTTGCCTTTTACTACCTGAGTGAATTTAGGTGTCATTAATCCTCCCTGGGTCTCTCTTTCTTCATCTGTAAAATGAGGGAATTGAAACAAATGAACTTCAAACTCCTCTTGAGTTCTAAATCTTTAACCCTATAAATAATCTCCTGGTATGAATGAAAAACAAATGAAGATGCATTTATTAAGCACCCAAGCATTGTGCTAAGCTGAGACTTCAGAGGAAAAAAAAACGGTGACCCTACCCTCAAGGAGCGTATGCTTTATTGGAGAAGACCAGAAAGGGGAGTCCAGAGCAGGGCCATTTTGGTCCTGACAATTATGGATGACAATTTTTGGCAAGTGAGCCCTTGGGGAAGTTGATTGAGACACTATCTAGGAGAATAGCAGAGTTGACTTACTTGATTGTGGTTCCAGAACTTGGGGGTAGAAGTGGGAGGTAAGGGTGGAAAGGTACCAGCCTGGAGGCAAGAAGATTATGGAGGAAATGGTCTGAGGGAAGCAAGGCATAACTGGGGCTTTTCTTGACATAGGAGTCTGAGAAGGCAATCTTTAATTAAGAGAGTAGGGTCCCAAAGCAGTAGCTTATTCAGGGACAGCAGGTAACTAGGGAAGGCTATGAAGAAGAGTGAATGAATGAGTGGGAAAGCATTTATTAGGTGCTTAATACATACAAAGAGGCCAATAGGTAGCATAGTGGATAGTGTTAGGACTGGAGTCAGGAAGACCTGAGTTCAAATCTGGTCTCAGACACTTACTAGCTGTGAGACCCTGGACAAGTCACTCCTGTTTACCTCAGTTTTCTCATCTATAAAATGGTCTGGAGAAGAAAACGGCAAACCACTCCCGGATCTTAGCCAAGAAAACCTCATGGACAAATACTGGCATGCTATGGTTCACTGGGTCACACAAAGAGTTGGACACAACTGAGCAGCAAATATACAAAGCTCTGTACTAAACACCAGGGATACAAATTTAAAAATTGTTTTGTATAATTTTCTGCTCTCAAAGAGCCCACACCCTCCTGGGGGAGACAATAGGTCTGGAAGATTTCAGGGACAAGTCAGATGAAAAGCTCCCATAGTCCTGGTCGTGGCTCTTCTTTAATGTCACTAATAAAATCCGATAGTTTCTGATGTTGAACCAGAGTGCCAAGGTCTTTGGTGCCCGAGTGATTGATGTCTGATAGGAGATACAAGTAGATACAGGACCATAAATCCTAGAAAGAGCAAACCACACTGGCAAGTGTCCCAGAGCTCCACAGAGAGGTGCATGATCAGCATAAGCAGGCGGCCGCCATTACCAAGTAGGGCTTGCTCATATCATCATGGGCATGTATAACTGGGAAAGGAGGTAAAGCAGGTACTGAGAGCAAGGGATAACAGATAAAGGAGCCCGAATGCTTCCCCAGGGAGTCACAGAATAGTAAAAGCAGCCTTCAGTCCTTTCAGGGAAAGACATGAACCAAAAAACAAAAGAAAAGCAAATCCACAAGAGCCCATGGATGGACAGTGCTCTGCTCTAGTACAGGAAATTCCAACCCCAATCAGGCAATAAGCTTCTAAGTGCCCTAGACCACAGAGTTTGGAGGTCACCTAATCTAACTGCTCCATTTTACAGAGGAGGAAACTGAAGTCCAGAGAGGTAAGTGTCAGAACAGAGAAGACATCGCCCCAAAATAATGCGGGGCTTGGCACAAGCAAATGTTCATGAAGCGATTTTTTCATTCATTCTTTAATTTAAAATGTCCCCATACCATCAGTGAAATTACAGATTAAAGGGTCTTCCCTTTTTCTTTGTTTTCCTATCAAGATGCATATAACACTGGGAGAGGTGTAACTCATAATCACCTATGAACACTTTAGGGAACTTTAGTTTACGGGGTATCTTCTGGTTGGGGATGGAGAAGAACAGATTGAATCTGAGTGGGAGACTGGGAACAGCAAGAGGATGGGGATCAGGTGGAGGGCAGATGAGGACAAGAGCGTCAGGGCAGCTGCAGAGGAGGGCCAAAGGCAAAGCTGACCCAAGGGACATCACTTGTCCGTTAAACTCATTTCTGTTAGATTGAATTGAGAAAAAAAAAAAATCCCATTAAAAAACTAAAGAGACAGCACCCCCTAGTGCACTGATTTAGTCATGGTCTTTTGGGTAGTTCAGTCCAGTTAAGTAAGTGTTGTTTGTTGTCAGGGTAGGCCGAGTGTAAAACTGTGAGTCAGACTAAAGAATTTCCTTGTCCTGCCCTTCTCCTGTAAAGTCTGCCTCCTCACCAGCCCTCCAAGAGCCCTGGTTTAAGAGATCGATATCTGGCTTCAAAGACCCCAGCTGTGTGACTCTAGGCATGTCACCCTTTCTCTGGGGCTCAGCCTCGTCCCATTAAGTGATGACCTCTCAGCTCCCTTCTAGGGATGATGAATCCCACGTTTCATGTTTTAGATGAGGAAATTCATACAAAGAATTAAAAGGCCCAGGGGTTTGCCCATGGATGAAGAGTTAATAAGTAGCAGTCAGAACTCAAATTCAGGTCCTTTGACTCCTAAAGGCTGTGCAATCCCCATTGTATCACATTTTCTTAACTGTTAGGGGTTGAAGAGGTAGAAGGGGTGCGGATGCAGAATTCCAGATGACAGAACCTTAGAGCTATGAGAGATCTCAAACACCAACTTGTCCAGCTCCCACTAGCCACCTCCTCTGGACCCCATGTTCCTGACCTTTTTTTTCCATGATATACTTCAACTCTACAAAGTATGACCCATTCCCTCAAGGTCCTGATCTCTGGTACTCATTACCTAGTGAACTAATTTGTATTATATACAGGGCTTTCCCAAAAATCTCAGTGCAATTTTAAACTTTTTTTCATTCAGTCATGACCAACCCCTCATGACCCCATTTAAGATCTTCTTGGCAAAGACCCTGGAGTGGCTTAGCCATTTCCTTCCCCAGACCATTTTATAGATGAGGAAACTGAGGTAAATAGGGTTAACTAACTTGCCCAGGGTCACACAGCTAGTAAGTGTCTGAGGCTGGATTTGAACTCAGGGAAATGAGACTTCCTGGCTCCAGGCCTGTCACTCTATATACTGTGCTTCCTAGCTACCCTAAATGAGTTAGGAAGACCAGAGTTCAAATCCTGTCTCAGACTAGCTATGTGACCCTAAGTAAGTCAATCATCCTCTCTCAGCCTCTGTAATATGAACCCTATGGCCCCTTCCAGCTCTGACTATACAATTCACATAAATTTGCTCTTTACAAATTTAATGACCATTTGCAGAGGATATTATAGAGGAGTTTGGTTTAGCATTTATATAGCACTGTAAGGTCATCAAGGCACATATGTTACAGGATCCTTACAACCACCCTGTGAAGTAGATGCTTTTATTATTTCCAGGCTGAGAGAAATCAAATAATTCACCCAAAAATCACTTTTCAAAGGAAGTTCCTGAGCCAGGATTTGAACTCAGGTTTTCCAGACTCCAGGTCTTGGCTCTATACCACTTGCCACCCATTTTAGGTGAGGTACAGATTGGCCTAGAAGTCTCTGTGATTGCTTTCCTCCCCACCAGCCCTGGTGGTTTACAAGCTGATACCTTTGGGTCATGGAAACAACCTGCCCTCCCCCAGCTAGTGTTTCCACCATCACTTATTCCTTTATTTGCTCCAGCAGATGTTGATAACTGGTGGCCCTGGATCCCTGAGAGCCCCACAGAAGCTTCTAAGACAGAATGGAAATATTTCTGGTTGAAATGAGCTTACTCTGCTTATAGAAAACCCAAAATAAAGAAGGAACTGTCTCCCACACCTTTTGCCTCATGTACATGTCAACGGCAATTCTATTTTGTGCGTGCATTTTTTTTTCAGTTTCTATTTCAGGGAAACTGTTTACAAGACAGAAAAAAAAATCCTCCCCCAAAAAAAAACAAGTATAATTGTGTGAGTCTAATTTTGTCTGACCAAACTTTTACTATAAAATTACAACAAGGCATATATTGGCCTGGAAAGTGCATGCAGCACAACCCACCAGCAGACAGAGACAGACGGGCTCAGGATGTACAACGCATTTATTTCTTAGGGCCAATGTGGGAACTCGATTTGCTTGACTAGATGTATTTGCTACAATTGGTTTGTTTTTTCTTTTTCTTCCATTGTAGTTGGGAGAGAAAGATGGAATTTTTTTTTATTAATTGGGGGGAGAAAAGAAAATTTTAAAAAACACATGCAAGGGTAAAGCAGATCTGAAAAGCAAGGTCCCCAGAACTATCCTGGCAATTCTTAGGGAGGGGGGAAGAGCTGAATTTCAGTGTTTTTAAAAATATTGTTAATATCTTTTGTTCTTACATTAACTTCAGTTGTTTCTTAATATATCCCTGTCCTTTCCTGGAGGAACATCCTTATTATCAAGGAATAAAAAAAAAAGAGGAAAAACACAATTCAGCAAGACTAATCAATACAGCAATATAGTCTGATGATATGTTCAGTATTCCACAACCATAGCCCCCCACCTCTTGAAGGGAGAGTGGTTCATCCTTAAGTCTCCTGAAATTCAAACGTGGCCATTAGAAGTACACAGTGTTCAGTTCTGATTCTACATAATTAGAAAAAGGAGTTGCCTTTTTAAATATTTTCAGAGAAAAGAGAGAGGGAGAAGAGAGAAAATATAGAGAGACAGACAGAGGGGGGGGGAGAAATGGAGAGGGAAGGAGAGAGAGAGAGAGAGAGAGAGAGAGAGAGAGAGAGAGAGAGAGAGAGAGAAGGAGGAGGAGGAGGAAGAGGAGGAGAAAACTAACTTAGGTTAGGTTAGGTCAGTTAGGTTCAACTAACTGACACTAGTGAAAGAGGGAAGAAAGAAAAACCTGTTTAAGATGTGTTTTATTTGCAGTTTTTAAAAGAGGATGTGGATCTCTGGGGACGACTGAATTCATTTAATGAGTTAAAGGCAGTAACCCACAGAGGGGAGTGTATTTTCCGTGAAGTCATTTAGAAAACCAGCCACAAGAGTTTCAGAACAAAGGGAACCATTAAAAATCACAGTTATAAAAGGACTGAAATTTGACTATAGAAATCTGTTCAGTTTGTAGGACACTGTGTAACTGTAATGACCAAATTTAGCCCCAAAGAAGAAATGAGAAAATGTACATCCCTTCTTTCTTCACAGAGGTGAGGGACTATGGGTGCAGAATATCAGACACATCTCATGAGTTGATTAATTTTGCCAAACTTCTTTCCCCACACCCTCCCTTCTCTTTGTGTTATTTCTTACAAGAGTAACCCTTGGGAGCAGAGAGGTTATTTTGTAGGGGAAAAGGTTATGTATGAACAAAAGATCAATGATTTACGAACTTTTGATCATCTGTTTACCTATTCTTTACATAAATTTGATGCAACTGATATTTCCCAGCAGACTAACTTTTCCCCTTACTGAAAATGAATTGAGTGATCTCAGCACCAAATCCAACAGGTTTGTCTCAGCCTTCATATTTCTCGACCTTGACATGTTCTTTTTAAAAAGTTTCATGGATGCTTTCCCTGCTTTGTCCTTTTTTTTACATCACTGTCACTCTCCAAAGACTCCTCTCCTCCAGTCGCCATAGAACAAATTGTAAAAAATAAATACATTCCAGAAAAAGCTTTTGCACTCATTATTAAACAGTTCTATTAATCACTCATTCCTATTAAAAACACTAGAGAGCATAGGAGTAAAAGGCGCTTACCTTAAAATGATATGTGATATTTATCTAAAACCAATAACAAATGTTATGGGGATAAGCTAGAAACCTTTCCAATAAAATCAGGAGTGAAGCAAGGATACCCATTATCACCATTGTTCTTCAATATTGTACTAGCTTTAGCAATAAGGAAAACAAGAAATTGAAGTAATTAGAATATGCAATAAGGAAACAAAACTTTCACTCTCTGCAGATAATATGATGGCATACTTAGAGAATCCCTAGAAAATCAACTTAAAAACTAGTTGAAATAATCAAAACTTTAGCAAAGTTGCAGGATACAAAATAAACCCACATAAATTTCATCAGCATTTCTATGTATTACCAACAGGGCCCAGCAGTAAGAGATAGAAAGAGAAAATCCATTTAAAATAATTGTAGACAATAAAAATACTTTGTCAAAATACTGCCGAGACCAACCCGGGAATTATATGAGCACAATTACAAAACACTTTTCACACAAATAAAGTCAGTTCTAAACAGCTGGAAAAATATTAATTACTCATAAGGTAGACTGAGTCAATACAATAAAAGTGACAATTCTACCTAAGTTAATCTACTTGTTAAGTGCCACATCAATCAAAATACAAAAAATTATTTTATAGAGCTAAAAAAAATCATAACAAAATTCATCTGGAAGAAAATAAAGAATATCAAGGGAATCAATTTTTAAAATGGGAAGGAAGATGGCCTAGTCATCCCAGATCTCAAACTGCATTATAAAATGGTAATTATCAAAACAATTTGGTACCAACTAATAGTGTGGTGGATCAGTGGAACAGATTAGCTACCCAAGACCTTGAAGTAAATGATCATAGTAAGCTAGTATTTGATAAACCCAACCATCCAAGCTTTTGGGACAAAAACTGCTGAGAAAACCGGAAAATGAGAACTAGGTATAAACCAACATTTCACACCATATACCAAAATAAGGCAAAAATAGGTACATGGTTTACACATGAAAGGTAATACCATAAGCAAATCAGAAGAGCATGGAATAGTTTACCTATGGAGAAGGGAGAAATTTAAGACCAAACAAGATATAGAGAGTATTATGAAATGTAAAATGGATCATTTTGATTATATAAAATCAAAAGGAGCTGCACAAACAAAACCAATGCAACCAAAATTAGAAGGAAAACAAAAAACTAGAGGAGGGGCAGATTTTACAGCAAAAATCTCTGATAAAGACTTCATTTTTCAAATATATAGTGATCTGAGTCAAATTTATAAGAATATAAGTAAAAAAAAAACAAAAAAGAATAGAAGTTATTCCATAATTGATAGTCAAAGGATATGAAAAGGCAGTTTTCAGACAAAGAAATCAAAACTATATATAGTCATATGAAAAAAAATGTTCTAAATCACTATTAATTAAAAAATGCAAATAGGGCAGCTGGGTGGTGCCGTGAATAGAGCACCAGGCCTGGAATCAGGAGGATCTGAGTTCAAATCCAGGTTCAGAAACTTAACACAAAACTAGCCATGTGAGTTTGAGCAAATCCCTTAACCCCAATTGCCCCGCCTTCTACCCTCCAAAAAGCAAAAAATAAAAATAAAATGCAAATTAAAACAACTCTGAGGTACCACCTCACTCCTATAAGGTTTGCTAATATGGCAAAAAAGGGAACTGAGAAATGTTGTAGGAGATATGGGAAAACTGGGACATTATTGCATTGTTGGTGTTGTGAACTGATCCAACCATTCTGGAGAGCAATTTGCAGCTACCGCAAAGGGCTATAAAACTGTACATGCCCTTTCATCCAGAAATACCACTACTAGGTCTATATCCCAAAAGGATTTTTTATTTATTTTTTATTTTTTATTTTTTTTTATGAACAATGGACTTTATTTAATCATTTCTGCATTTACAGCTGGAACTCTGGGAATTCAAAATTAACATCTTTGCCTGTCAGCTTCTTATAAACACCAGAAAATGTTTCTACCTTGTGCTCCACATTGTTCTGCTGTGCTTTATCCAAATGGACCTTTATGAGTCTGCTGCCATCTAGTTTCACACGAATTCTCTTGCCAACAATTTCACTTGGAAAGACAAGGTCTTCAAGGATTGCATCATGCACAGCAGTCAGAGTACGGCTCCTGGGACGCTTTTGTTTATTTTTTGTACGGCTTTTTCTTGTTGGCTTAGGAAGAATTCTCCTCTGAGCAATAAAGACCACATGTTTGCCACTGAATTTTTTCTCCAATTCACGAACTAGTC
>CM053595.1:294999423-295068649 GCA_028646575.1 Pseudocheirus occidentalis
TGAAAAGATTTTAGCTGAGGAACTGGAACAAAAATGATGATAGCTTTTCTGTCACCACCAACTTCAATTTCCTTAGCTGCTGTGATATTCAGCTCTCTTAACTGAGCTTTTAGGTCAGAGTTCATCTCCAACTCCAGTAGAGCCTGTGAAATACCAGACTCGAACTCGTCTGGCTTCTCGCCATTGGGCTTCACGATCTTGGCGCTGGAGCTGAACATGGCACCGCCTCGCTGAGCGCCGGCCTAGGAAGAGCCCAAAAGGATTTTTTAAAAGAGGGGGAGAACCTATTTGTACAAAAATGCTTATGGCAGCTCTTTTTGTGATAGCTAAGAATTGGAAATGGAAGGGATGCCCATCATTTGGGAAATGGCTGAACAAATTGTGATTGTAATGAAATATTATTGTACTTTAATGACAGGCAGGATGACTTCTGAAAAACCTAGAAACTTACATGAATTGATACATTAACTGATACAACATGAAGTGAGCAGAACCGGGAGAACATTGTACAGAGTAACTGCAATGTTGTTCAATAAAGAACCGAATGACTTAGACATTCTCCACAATACAACAATCCAAGACTATCCCAAAGGATTCATGATAAAAAAAAAATGCTATCCACCTCTAGAAAAAGAAATGTTTTTATCTGAATACAAGCTAAAGTATACCATTTTTCTCTTCCTTCCTTCCTTTCTTTCTTTGTCTCTTTCACATCTTCTTGCACAAAATGACTAATATGGAAATGTTTTACATAATTGCACATATATAACTTATTTCAGATTACTTACTGCCTCGGGAGGGGGGAAGGAAGGGAGTGGAACTCAAAACTTGAAAGAAAAACATAACAAATGTTAAAAATTATTTTACATGTAATTGGGGGAAAATAAAATATTATTTAAAAAAACACACAGACAAAAATACATTCAAGCAAAAGAAATCATTGGCCGTGTCTGAAAATTTATGACTCACTTTGCACCTCTAATAGACCTCCTCCCTAACAAGAAACTTCCCTGGGAGGGAGGTCAGTTCTCTCCCTATTCACTCTCATTATTCCACCTCAATACAGCTCATTTCCAAATCTCTATCTCCATCTCTGACCTCTCACACAAGTTTCAGTTCTATTCTGTCATCTACTTATTAAATATTTCCACTTAGGCATCCATAGGATTCAAAGTCCTTCTGTAATCAAGCTCCAGTCTAACTTATTAGCCTTTTTCCAATTATTCATCCCCCCAAATTCTCCACTTCAGCTCAGCTGGCTACCTAATGGTTCCCAAAATATACCATGTAATTTCCCACCTTTGTTCAAGTTCTTCATCTTCTCAGAATATCTTTTTCCATCCATCTGTTCATTTGATTCGATATTCTGTATTCAAGGCATTTTTGTATTACTTGCAACAACAAGAGAGGAATCAGAGATCGGCCAAGTCATAGCTGATGACCCTGGCATGGGAAATTAATTATTCTAACTCCCTTATCTGGGGTCATGATAATCTTCTCATTTTGTTTTTTTTGCAACTGAGGCAAAGGAAGGCTTCCTCATATCCTCTCCTTCTGCTTCCTCTGACTTTGGTCTGGGATTTTATTTGAGATGACAGAAATGGACACAAAGGCTAGAGGTGCTGAGCCCCAAGCACTAAGCAACTTGAGGGAAGTCAGTTCAGCTCTGATAGAGGAGATACCATGGTACAGACCAAGGGCAATCCAATGAAGCCACCATATTTCTTTCAGTTATGAACCTGACAGAGGAGGGAGAAAGGTAGGAAGAGAGACATAAAGGGAGGGAAGTCCTATTTTGTGCTAAGCACTTCACAAATATCATTCGATCCTCACAACAACTCTAGGAGGAAGATACTATTATTATCTTCATCTTACAGTTGAGGAAACTGAGACAGTCAGAGGTGAAATGATTTGCCCAGTCACACAGAGAGTATAAATAGAGATAGGATTCGAATTTAGGTCTCCCTGACTCTTAAGTCCAACACTTTAGTCACTGAGACACCTATCTGTCTCCAATGAAGGAAAGTTAAAACCTCCTTTTATAAACCACAGGTGCACATGGTCTGGGAACTTCTTAACATCCATGCATACAATTCTGGAAGGAGACAGACATGATGAGGAGAATTTATCTATTTCTCTGCATTGAATTCCATGTTTTCAAAACCATGTAATCACAAAATAGTGAAATTTTGGATCTCTGAATGCCATGAGAGAACTAAGAAAGTAACTATTTCCTGGGGGATGAGAGTGTTGAGACGTTGAGTCAAAGCTCTAGATAATAGACTTCATATTTTATGATATCATGTATAATATTTCATATTTTAATATTTTATCCCTTAGATTAACTTGGGACCTGATCAGAGAAGAGTTAACAAAACTTCTTTTGCATTAAGCAGGTCTTCTGTGTTAGGGGAATAGCCTCGGTATGTGAAATTGGAGCACTCTCTAGTGGTCTTCAGGGATACTATAGCTTCTTAGAAAATGGACTGGCTTCATTTCTTCTCACTGGGCAAGAGACTAACTGAGGAGGACTGGGCTGTTAGGTTGATTAGAGTGCCACCTACTAAATAATTCAGGCATTGCAACCAGCTAATAAAATTCCTTTGGAGGATAATTAATATGGTAGCATGCTGTCTCCCTGTATGCTTAAAAAAGACAGTTGTCTTTTTTATACTCAACAAAGTATTGTAACTTTGTAACCTTTTGTGTGTTTATGTCATTTCTTAACTATACAGTACCAGTAATAATAACTGGTATTTATATAATTCTTTAGTTTATCGAGTTTTTATTTGTATATATCTTATTCTAACCTAACAACTCTGTGCACCCTCATTACATTAAGGTGATCATTCTGAGTATGAAACCTCTTTACTGAGCATTGTAAATGTAGATTAAGCTAAAGAAGGCATATGTCTCAACTCCACAACATAGCCTGCAATTTTTTCTTTTGACAAAATCTTTTTTAATTACTGACTGCAACCATCTTTGGATGGTTTCTTGCAATTCTCCTCTTCCCTAACAAAAACAGAGAGACTCAGGAAGTCCAGCTAATTAGAGTCCTAAAGGTTTGACTGTACAAGCAGGAGGAGCCTCATCCAGGAAACATTTCAGTCTTACAATTACAGTCAGGAAGTTCCACCTCTACCACCAACTCACTGGCTGACCTCAAGGCAAAGTCATTTAACTTCCCTCAAGAAGTCTTGGTCTCATGTGTAAAATGAGGGGGCTGAGCTAGGTGATCTGTGACGAGCCTTATTCTATCTCTAACAATCTCTGTTTCTACGAAAATATTCTCTACTGAAGCTGATGAAACAGAAAGAAATAGCGAAAGGGAGGTGCATGCGCACACGCACACACACCATAGAAGAGAAGCAAAATTATGTTAACAGTGAGGAAGCAGCCAAATGTAAGAATGGGCAGACTCACTACATGGAATATCATAGTTAAAAGAACGAATTGTTGCCTGATATAGCTTCCAAAAGCATTAGTTTCTTGGAAAAAGAAAAGTTCCAGGTAACTGGTTTCCAAGACTTAGAATACATGGAAATACCTACCTACAAGTTCAGTTCAATCAATAAGTCAATATTTCTCAAGCATCTACTATGTACTATATACACTATGCTAAACACTGGGGATACAAAGAAAAGCAAAAACAGTGCCTGTCCTCAAGGAGCTTGCAATCCAATGAGGAAGCCAACGTGCAAACAGCTAGATGTAAACAAGTTGCACACAGAACAAATTGGAGACTATTACAGAAGACAGTACTAATGTTCAGGGGAAATAGTGAAGATTTCCATGAACTTATGCAATGATAAGAAAGCAAAACTAGGAAGACAATTTATATAATGGCAAAATATACCATAAAGACTTCTTGTAAAAGGTAGAATCTTAGTTGAGACATGAAGGAAGTCAGGGAAGCCAGGAGGCAGAGGTGAAGATGAAAAGAATTCCAAGCATGGGGGACAGCCAGAGAAAATGAGTGTCACAGCGACCAGTGTCACTGAGTCACAGAATACATGGTGGGAAGGAATAGGCATGGCATGGGTCTTTAGATGACAAAAGAGAACCAACTGAATCCTGAAATGAAACTGAGACATTTCTGAAATAATGATATCTCCTAGAACTTCTAAAGCTGCTGTCCTTCCAGACAAGCTCAGATAACTCTAGGAAGACTCATAATAACACTGCAAGAATCAAAATGGCCAAGTAAGAGTGCATTGGCTTTCTCGAACTGTGAGGTTTGTGTTTTTGGTTTGTTTGCTAGTATTCTAAAGTTTCCATAGCTACACCAGCTTTTGGAATTGTACTGCCCATCACTGTCTACTTTCATGACCCTGCCCTACTCTCTCCTAAAATTGCAGCCAAGGTGTTTATATTTGTATTCAAGAGAGAGGGTATAATGACCAGAACTATGATTCCATCGACACAGGGAACTCCCAGATGAAGAAACTCCCTCTCCCAGTGCAGGTCAGTACCCTCTCTGCAGCTAGAGTTGCCTAGAAAACTGAAGCATCACATGATTTGGCCACTATTCATCAGAAGAAGGAATGAAACTCAGGTTTTCCTGACTCCAAGGTCAGTTCTCTATCCACTATGCCATACTGCCTTTCAATTTCCTTTTTATTCAAAGGGAATTCAAACACTTTTATTTTGAGAATCTTTTTGACATGGTGACATAATGAAGTGTCAAAAAACTAGAGTTGGGCTATGAACATAGAAAATAATTTGAAGCAGGAAACAAAAAACTGGATTCACTAAGTCAAGACTAGGGCTGAAATTTGCTATTTTTTCCTCCTTGCAAACTGAAATCTTAGCGATCCTTCAAAGCTCTGATCAAATGTCACATACTCCTAAGACACAAAGAAAAAACTCATGTGTAGAAAAATGTTTATAGCAGCTCCTTTCATAGAAGCAAAAAACCTAAAAATTAAATAAATGCCTATCTATTCGAAAATGGCTAAACACATTGTGGTACAGGAAGGTAATGTTATTGCCCCATTAAGAAGTAATGAAATGACAATTTCAGAGGAAACAGTGAAGACTTCCATTAACTGATGCAGAGATAAGTAAACAAAACTAGGAAGACAATTTAGACAATGGTAACATTTTAAAGAAAGATGACTTTGAAAGACATTGGAATTTATGATAAATAGAATGACAAAATCATGATTCAAGAGGACCAAAGATGAAATATGTCGACCACCTCCTGCCAGAGAGGTAAGTCAAGGCACATCAACTGACAAGGGAAATATATTTGATAATAAATCTTTTCTTTCTCTGATCAGTGTAAATATACTTAAAATTCAAATAATTATAAATAGATATTACAATTTTACTCTGAAATAAACATTTTCATCTTTCTCTTTCATTTCTTTGCCACACGAATTCTTTTTTTTTTAAGTTCTGCGTCAAGAGGCACAACTTTACAGCACTGTTAAATTCTGATCCTCATAAGACACGTGTTTTTGAACATGGACAATGTGGGAACTCGTTTTGCTTGATTATGAGAATTTGTTATGAGTTTTCTTTTCATTATTATTATCAAAATTCAGTGACAGAGAGAGTAGAAGGGATAAAAAAAAATTTTTTAATTTAAAAAGGAAAGTTCTGCTTCCTCCATAAAGTTTTCCAGAATATGTCAGCAAAGATCTCCCTTGGCCCTAATTTCAGAAAACATTCTATTTTGTAGAAGGGGAGGAACTTTTTTCTTTTAATGAATAGATTATCATATGGTGGAATCTTCTTTCTCTTTATTACAAAATCAACTTATTTCTGATTCCCCCACACTTGCTAGTACTTCCCACCCATCCCCACTGCCAAAATGATCTCTTGTAAAGTTGGGGCTCAGTGAGTTAGTGAATGAAATCACCCCATCCCAGCTACATTTGTTTAGAAGGGAACAAGTATTTATTAAAGTGTTTCTAAGTGATCAGATGCCATACCCTAATAACTGAAGCCAGAGAAAACGTCTCGATGGAGTCCATAAACTCAGAGGCATTGATGAAGCCTCAGTACCTCAATCAAAGATATTAGACTAAGTTGAAAAGTTCTCAAAAGCAATTGGATGACAAGAAATCATGTTGATAGAAAGTTTTTTCTGATTGATGGAGGGTTTGGTCATCCTGAGGGGTGGAGTTGTATCTTAGAGCCAGCTCAGAATCTAGCAAATTTGAGGAAATAGTGCAAAGGGAGAGAACTATTCCAGACAAGGTCTTGAAGAGTCATTTAGAGTTGGGGAGAAGAGCATCTCATCCTCAGTCTCAGTCCCCCCACCCCACCACCTCAACTGAGGAGAACCTTATGAGCTTCCAAATGGCTAGAAGACTGGACTGCTTTCATTGGTATCCTGGCTGTCACTGGGGTAGAAGTAGCTGGTGGCATGGCCACGTTGGGAACTGAGAACAAGCTGGACATGAAGAGGAAAGACAGATTGAAGGTTCTGTGAGGATCCCAGAAGAAAAGCTACCACATGCCTAATGGGGACTTTATCAGAAATCCCACAAAGGGGAGAAAGACTTTCAGTAACCAAGAACAGTGGGCTACCCCTTTGGCACATGAGCTCCCCATGTTTCAGTCCACCTTCTCTTGGTCTCTGCATGTACTGGTGGGAGAGCATTCACAGGTTTTGGGGAGGGGATGCTTTGTACTGATTGCTCTTTCCATACCACCTCAGAAAATACCTCCTCCTAAAATCTCTTTGAGTCTGGGTGACTAATTTCTATCATTTGATATTGATGGAGGGAAGCACACTGGTTGGAGTTCATGAACTATAGCATTAGAAAAGATACTTGGCATTCCTTCATGTGTGAGAAATGATCCATTTAGACTCCTACTCTACGCCAATCAGAATTTGTCAGTTTGATATGGTTCCCTAAGGGTAGTGATTATAAGTCCTGTATATTGAGCCCAGAGCTATGAACTGCAGATTGTAAGTTCATTTGCTTAATCATAGAAAGCTAACTATAGGTCCTCCACCCTTGTTTTCCTTGTTATGGTGACCAAGACTAGCATAGCATAGGTGACTCAATTACATGGAAATGTAATTTCCCCAACTCGTTTTAGTGCCTCTGGACCACTCTTTCTGGTCTAACATGAGCCACCTAGTCAGTGGAGATGCCCCATGCTTCACCCAACCTGACATACCATTTTTCAGCTGATGCATCATTTTTGGCTCATGAAGCAAGGTCTGTGGACCAGTGGGATTTTGTATCAAATCTAGGATCAAACCTTGTGAAAATAAGACCCTGGGAAAAAGAAGCATCTCAGATTGGGAGGAAGATCTGAGGTCCACTTCATTAAAGGGGACTGTGGAACCTTGAATAAAGTGCCATTGGCTCAGGTCTCTTCCTCACTTGTTTTTCTTGCAGATTAGACAATTATAATCTCCACAAGGGAAAACCCTAGAGCACTGAGGGGAGACAGAGTGGCCACCCTCCAAGGACCCACATGGCACTATATTTGTAGTTATTTTGTATACGTATGTATACATATATAATATATATGTACACATGTATAGATGTATGTATATGTATATAAACGTGTGTGTGTGTGTGTGTATCTTGAGGCAATCGGGTCTAAGTGAATTGCCTAGGGTCACATAGCTATTAAGTGTCAAGTGTCTGAGGTCTTATTTGAACTCAGATCCCCCTGATTCCAGGGCCAGTGCTCTGGCCACTGTGCTGCCTAGTTGCCCCAACTTTATATATAGCTATAAAAGCATTGTGTCCTCCTCCTCCTCTAGAGTGTAAACTCCTTGAGGACAATGAGTATTTCTTTGTCCGTTGAATCCCCAGTGCTGAAGACCATGCCTTGCATTTTTTGTTGTTATTCAGTCATGTCCAATCCTTCATGATCTCATTTAAGGTTGTCTTGGCAGAGATAATGGTGTGGTTTGCTATTTCCTTCAACTCATTCTATAGAGGAGGAAACTGAGGCAAGCAGGGTTAAGTGACTTGCCCAGGGTCACACAGCTAGGGAGTGTCTGAAGCTGGATTTGAACTCAGGTCTTTGTGACTCTAGACTGCCCCTTTGCCACAGTAAATGCTTTCTGGTTGGTGTATGCTACTTAAATAGAATGAGTTTAATCTCTGTGTAAGAGTGATGTGTAAAGAGAGTAATGAGGTTTAAGTCAGGATGCTGTTAAGTTACACAGTAGATAAAGCACTGGACCTGGAGTGTCTATGGGAAGATCTGAGTTCAAATCCAGCCTCCAACGCTTACTAGTTGTGTGACCCTGGGCGAGTCACTTTGCCCTGTTTGCCTCTGTTTCTTCATATATAAAATGAGCTAGAGAAGGAAATAGCAAACCACTTAAGTATCTTTGTTAAGAAAACCCCAAACAGGGTCATGGAGAGTCAGACTTGACTGAAAAACCACTGAACAACAGCAAAGATGGAGATCTGGCCTCAGAGTCTGGAAGACCTGTATTCATATCCTGCCTCTGACACACAATAGCCCCTTCACATCTCCATGCACTCGTGCAGCCAAATCTCTAAGTCTTTAAGCTGCAAAGAAAATGTTTACAAGTATCAGTGAAGGGCATTTCCTCATCTGGGAGTTTCTTGCACCAATAAAATCCTGGGGCTAACCCCTATTCTTATTATCAACTTGACAACATCAACAAATCTTCTGATACAGGAAGGACAAAAAAGAGGATTATATATGAAACGATGAACTTTCTATGTACATTTGGGGGTAGGTTATACATTAAATTTAACAAGGTCTTGATAATTGTGGGGGGTTGCATTTCTTTAATAGGCTGATATAGTATTTAGGAGACAGTTTGGTGTGGTGGAAAGAGCACCAGACTTTATGTCAGAGGCTCAGCTCTTCTCTATGGAACTTTGGTTAAGTCCCTTTAACTTCTCAGGACCTCAGTTTCTTCATCTGTTAAATGAGAGGGGTTGGACTAGGTGGCCTTGGAGGTCTTCTCCAGCTTCAACTATGTGAATATAGTTAGTGTTATGATTACTTTTGCATGTATATAATTGATTTTCTACTAGACTATTCTCTGAGAACAGAAATGCAATCTTTGTTAAACTCCGTTCTCTTCCTTGGGATGAGCAAATTTCTCCTCCTGCGTTAGCTGTTTAGTAAATAGCTATTGAATTGAATTTGCCTGGGATCATATGATATGGAAATCAATGAAAGGAAAAGGGAATATTTAACCTAGACAACACTTTGGTTGGTGGTGGTGGTGGTGGAGAGAAGTAGAAAGATAGTATTTGTCTTCAAGTCTTTTTTAAAATAAATTGTATTATCATTATCTTTTGTTTTTACACCACTTAATTTTCTCCCTGTTTACTTCCTTCTCCTTTGCAGGGGACCATCCCTTATAATAAAGAATTCTGTCTTCCAGTTTTTAAAGGGCTGGCATGTGGAAAGAAGGATTAGCTTTTTTCTGCTTGGCCCCTTGCAAAGTAGCAGATTTCAGCTTGAAATAAGGAACTTTTTCCACTGCCAGGCCTGTAAATAAGGAGAATAGTCCAAAATTGTCCAAAACCATATTGGACCACATCAGAAAGTGGTAGGCGTCCCATTTCTGGACATCTTTAAGCTGAGGCTGTCTAGCTACTAGTTAGGGGTGTGGTAGAGGGAATTCTCTGCCTAGAACAGGACCTAGATCAAGAATTATGGAGTCTAGCATTAAAGATGATATCAGAAAAGGCATAGGATCATAGATTCAAAGCTAACCAACCCATAGAGGTCATCAAGCCTTCTACAGGAGGAAAGGAGCTCTTTCCTCATCCCTCTAGCTACTTAGCACTCACCCTCCCTTCATCTTGTATACATCTGTTTATCTTGATACTTTTCACATAGTTATAATACTTGTTGTCTCCTTCAATAGAATATAAGCTTCTTAGTGGCAGGGGACAGTTTCTTTTTTGTCTTTGCAAACAAATCATTTAAAATGGTGCCTGGCATATAAAAGGCATTGAATGCAGATCTCTTGATTGATTGAGTCCAACTTCTTAACAAGACACATTGAGGTTAGATAGACTGTCCAAGGCCACAGAAAAAATCAGTGGCAGAGCTGAGATTAGAAGCCCAACTCCAAACACTAGACACTACATGGTCCCCAGTGCGCCATGATACCTGAGGCTAGCTGAAAACGCTTCCAGCTCTGAGGTTCTGTGACTCTCCACATTGACCTGAATGCTATCCATGCCACCAGTAGGCCTAAACACAATTGGGTTTGTTTTGGTCTCCCCACCGAGTTGTGTCTGTGGTCATATCTGGGTCTCGTAAGTTCATCTGACTTGGGAACTGAACGACTTGTCTTAAGTCCACACCTTGTCTGCAATGTATCAGGGTCCCATGCACAACCCAACATCATCTGCATGCTTCTTGCAGGGAGGAAGTCACTGTGGTTTTGTTGAAACCCCACTGAGATAGGCACAAATATCATTGGGGTCATGAAACCACCTGGGTGGGATTGAGACCCACTCTTCAAATTGTGCCCCCTCAGTGTAGCTCAGTACAAAGAGCCTGCCTGGGCTCCGACTCTCGTTCTGAGCTCAAAGGATGGAAGAAACCCTAGCCAGCTGCAACTGGTTTCCTGGAGGCTGACATTCATAGTGCATTACCATTCCCTCCCCATCTCTCACCCTGGGTATCATAAAGAATCTTGATTTAAAAAAACAGGTTCATTACTTATTTTGTGGAAATGCAGGGGATTGTTGAAGATAGAGAAAGACAGTGTGGGATAGTGGGTAGAGTGCTGAACTTGGAGTCAGAAAGAGCCGGGTTCAAATATTACCAAAGAGCTTATTAGTTGTATTACTTTGGGCAAGTCACTTAACTGCTCTGTGCCTCAGTTTTCTGAGCTTTAAAAATGAGGCAACTGGACCTGATTGCCTCTAAATTGACGATTCCACAACTCATCTAAGTCCTCTGGGTCTAAGGCAGCTTCCTAAGCCTATGTGTTATAGAGCAGTATGAGAACTGCATTTGGTAGAGGGAATTTCCAGACTGAGACTATTCCACACACCCCCCCCCAAATCACCGGTTTTATCCAAAACCAAACTATGTTGTTGCTTTCTGTTTTATATCATAGTCATTTCTTTATCTACCACCCCACCACCCACCTATGATCCCCCTCTTCTAACAGAGAAAAACAATTTGATGAAGCCAACCAACAAGGGAGCTAGTCCAACCATGCAGACCAGATTTCATCCCCTAATCCACCCACCTTTCCACCAAAAGGAGAGAGGTTGTTTCCTCCCTGGGGCTCCAGGGTCAGTGATGGCTATTACACAACAGAGTCTTGTTTCTTTTTGATGTTCATCTGTACACTACTGCTGGCCTTCGGCAAATTCTCTTCCTGGCTCCTACTGAATCCCAATTGCTCAACTCCATCTAACTTGAGGATTTCATCAGTGGGTTTGATACAACCAAATCCCCACAGAGAAGAGACTGATCCAATTCATTCGTGGATCCCCTAACAACTAAGTATCCGTGTTGTTGCTTCGTTCCTTAGAACCCTGTAAGAGGCAGCCAGAGAACACCGTGAATAGAGAGCCAAGAAGACCAGAATTCCAATACTGCTTGAGGCTTGGAAGCTGTATGACCCCGGAAAAGTTTCCTCATCTTTAAAATGGAGGTAATAATAGTACTTACCTCCCAGAGGATCAAATGAGATGATGTATGTACAGAATTCTGTTAAACTTAATGCCCTATGTCAACGGGAGCTATTACTATCCCTTTTAAAGCAGCCAGACAGAGTGAGAGAAAATCCTGCTTCCAACTACTACCTTCAGATCCTTGGGCATTTCATCCCCCTGAGCCTCAGTTTCCTCATGTTTAAAATAAGAGGGTTGGTACTTTCCAGTTCTAAATCCTATGAACTCACTGCCAGAAGAATGGGAGATCCAATGGCTTTGCCATTGATTAGTATCTATGCAAAAACTGCTGATTTCGATGGTTTTCTAATCATCATGGTCTTTTCTTAGTCACTGATGAATTCAATAGACATTTATTAGTACTTAACACTTCCAGGGCTCCAAGCTAGGCACTGGGAGAAATGCAAAGTAAATAAGACAGGGTTCTTGATCTCCGGGGGCTGATGATATAGTAGGAGGAAGTTAAGACCTATACATGAGATATAGTAAAGTCCCCTGATATTTCTCACACTCATCCTCTATAGACAATGGTTGACAAATCTTATTCAATCTCCACATTTCTCACCCCAATCCCTCTAAGATCATCCCTTCTCTCTTAGACTGTGGCAATAACTTCCTAATTGGGCTCTTTTGCTTCAAGGGTCTCCCCTCTCTAATTCTCCTTACTGCAGGTAAACTAAAGCATAAATAGGCATGACTTTCCAGCTCAAGAAACTCTAATGGTAAAGACTCAGATGAACTGATGCAAAGTGAAGTGAGCAGAACCAGGGGGACATTGTACACAGTAACAGCAACTTTGCAGGAGGATCTGTGAATGGCTTAGCTATCCTCAGCAATACAACGTTCCATGGCAATGCCAAAAGACTCATGATGAAAAATGCTATCCATCTCCAGAGAAAGAACTGATGTTATCTGAATAGAGACTGAAGCATCCCTTTTTTTACTTCCTTCCTTCCTTCATTTTTTTTCTTTCTTGAGTCTTCTTGCACAAAATGATTAATATGGAAATGTTTTACATGACTGCAGATGTATAACCTATATCAAATTACTTGGGGGGGTGAGGGAGAGAGGGATAAAATTTAGAATTCAAAACTTTAAAAAAAAGAACAAATGTGAAAAATTGTCTTTACGTGTAATCGGAGAGAAAAAATAAAATATCATTTTGAAAAATAAATGAAAAATTTTAAAACATAGCACCATTAAAAAAAACTCCACTGCTTCCCTCTTGCTCCAGGATACAATATAAACTCTCTGTGATTTAAGGCTGTCACAGTCTGGTTCTAGTCCACCTCCCCAGACTTACTGTTGTTTCTCTTTGCACAGATCTCTAAACCATTTCCCCATGCATAGCCTGCTATGTTCCATTTTTATGCATTTGTGCCGGTTCCTCATTCCTGGACTGTACCAGTCAGTGGTAGTGACATCAATTACCAATAATTACCATGGGTAGAGAGAAAAGAAACTGAACCAACTGGAGAAGTCAGGGAAGACTTCCTCTAAAAGGTGATATTTTGCCTAGACCTCGAAGGAGGATTTGGATAAGAAGGGGAACAGGAGGAGAGGATCCAAATGATCAGAGATCCAGAAACAGGAAAACGTATATTGTGCTCAAGGTAAGGAGATCAAGATCATCCCTGCTGGAGCAAAAGACTCCTTTTGGGGAAAAGCCCATTCTGATATTAAATCTGATGATCCCATGATTCTAACTAAAAGCTCAGGCAAAAGTGTGTCTCTTCCAATCCCATTCCTGCTTGAAGGGCCTTTAGACCCAACAGAAATCATGCCCAGGCTTTACAGATCTACAAACACACACTGAAGTCAATTGACTTTTGAACACTGTTCTCCAAGACTGACAAGTATTTTATCTGAAGCCACAGCTACCGAAGACCCAGAAAAGAAAGTTGTCACCACCAAAGTCCTTGGCAATGTCAAATGCCTCAACATCAGAAATGGATCTGGTTTTATCCATGGAAATGACATTAATAGAGATGCATCATCACCCAAGGGGCTGTGTAGTCTTTCCACTTGACTTGCAAATGAAACCTTCTAAATGTGTTGTCTCCCCCATTAAAAGGAGCTCCTTGAGAATAGGGGTTGTCTTTTTCTATTTATATTTCTAAAGGCGAGGGCAGTGTTTGGCAAAGTGTTTGGCACGTGATAACGGGTTAAAAAATAACTCGCCCAGTCAATCAATCCCTTACAGTATCCTTGAGAAGAATCATAGTAAGTACTTGTCATTCCATCTCTATATATTTTATAGAAAAAAAGACATAAAGATTTAAACTTTAAACTAGGAGTGAAGGCTGAAACTCTGAACCAATGCACATAGTAGGGACTTAAATATTAGTGGGGCTGCATCTAACCTCTGAGGCAATGTAGAGCCATGGAAAGACTAGATTGGGAGTCAGAGGATCTAACCCTTGCTAGCTCTGTGATGGAGCAAATCCCCAGGCCTCTGCTCCTCCTCTTTAAAATGAGGGGAGCTGGACTAAGTCTTCAAGGCTCCTCTTGCATCTCTAAATGAATGACCTTCTAGAATAGGGATTCCAAACCTTTTTTTGTGTGTCATGGGCCTCTTGGGCAGCCTGCTGCAGTCCATGGAATCCTTCTCATAATTATGTTTGTTGCCTACTTTCATAACTGAAGGAGATGCTAAGTTTCAGTTAGAGGTTAGTGAAAATTGAGAAGTTACTTTCCCCCACCCACCCAAGGTCCTAATATCCTGAAATCTACCCATAGACCCCAAGTTAAGAACCACTGCTCTGATCCAATGTTACTAGTCCAATGGTACCATTATACGCTTTCCTCTCCTTTTCATGTCCTCTCCCTTCTTCCCCTTGAAGACTTTGTAAGGAAGGTCCCTGTGGATGGGACTGTGCCTCTGCTCTTGGCCTACCCCAGCCTACCCTCTGGGAAGAAGAAGCATGGCTTCCTGTGTAGCTAACTTTTAATAAATGTTGGTTGAATTGAATTGAATTATGTCCTCTCTCCCTTTCTCCCTGCCAAGTCGGCTAACACATTAAGGCGAGGCCTTTCCAGGGCCTGTTCAAGCCCTTTCTGCACACACATCACAAGCGACCCATTTGCTCCTTTTTCCCCATGGCCGCGAAGGATGTCCTGGGCTCCAGACTAGACCCGATGGATGATTCGGGAAGATTCTCACAGCTCAGCCCCATCTGCAGACTTCTCTAGGTTGCTTCCCCCCTAACCTCCCTCAGTTCTCCACCACAGGCAGGTGGGAGGTGACCAGCCTCCGGGAGAGTGATTTTTTTTTTCTTTTCTGTGGGGTATCAAGTGACATCATATCCTCTGATCTCCACAGAGCAAGACAGAGAAGCTTCCCCACCCTTCACCCAGCCGGGGCCCCCTCCTCTTACCTGGAGTTGTCCACCTTTCTGGGTCGAGTGAGACTGCTCGCCGGCCCTCTGGCCAGGCGGGAAGTAGCAAAGGAGCTAGGGATGCGCTCCCCCTTCGCTGTGCGATCCCTGCTCCTGCCGCTGGTCCTGCTACTCCGTGAGTAACTACAATGAGCCCGGGATTTGTGACCCCAGCCGGGGTCCATCCTAGAGCATCCCGGCCAATGCCCGGAAGGTGGAGGGGAGGGAGGGATTCCGGGCTTGCTGGAGCCCTGAGGGCACAACCTGGAGCGGTAGGATGCAGCTGGGACTGTTGTGCACCTGTAGGGGAGACTCGGGCCGAGGACCATGCCACTCTAGCTCTTCTGCCTGTGTCTCTTGCTCTTCCTTCCCAGAGTCCGTCGGGTCCCAGAACCAGTTGAAATTCCGGATGAATCCCCCAGAGAAGCGTGAGGTCCGGCTCTCTGACAAGGTGCAGCTGCAGTGCGAGACGCTGAGCACTTCACATACAGGATGCTCGTGGCTACGCCTGGACCCCGGAGCCGTGGTCCCCACCTTTCTGCTCTTCATCTCGGGCAGCAGCCCGAGCGTGAAGCTGGCCGACGGCCTGGACTCCAAGCGATTCCAGGGTGAAAAGGTCTCGCCTTCAATGTACCGACTAATTGTGAATAACTTCAGAAAAGAGGACCAGGGCTATTACTACTGTGTGGTCACCCGAAACTCGGCGTTGTTCTTCAGCCCCTTCGTGCCCGTCTTCATGCCAGGTCAGGGCCTGGTCACCCCTGCTGGGGTCCCGGGAGAGCTGATTGCACGGCCACCTCTCTTCCCCCGGGGCGTGCGGGGAAAGTGCTGCCCAGGGAATTACCGAGGCTCCCACAGGGTCGGGATGCGGGGCAGCCTCTCGGGCAGCGCCAGAATTCCAGTGCGGTAACCCCTAGGCACCAGAGGAGAGTGTTCGGGGCTGGGTGCCTCCGAGCGTCTAGGGCACTGAGGGTTAACAGAGTTAAAAAGGGAAGCCACTCTTCATCGCCTCTCCTGTAAAATGGGGGCATCTAAGGTCTCTTCTCCTTATACATCTATGAACCTTTAGTGCATGTAAAGGGTTGTGCAAACCTTGGAACCCTAAATGAGTGTGCACTATTATTATCAGAGCTTATCAGTAGCCCAACCTTCCTCAGTATCACCGGATCTCTTGATCCCCCTCCCCCCCCATCCCTACTAAACTGAAGGGAACCCAGATAGACCCCATGCACACACTACGTGAAAAGTTATATAACAGCTCTAATAATGATAAATACCTTACATTTGGATAGCCTTTAAAGTTTGGACCTTGTGCCCTTCGAACATAAAGAGCAAGTATGTCGAGTGGAGCCCCTGTGGCAAACTTAACGGAGGACCAGAACAGGGGTGGCTCAGAATGGGTAGGCATGGGCTGGGTTATAATCAGCATCACAGAGCTCACCTCCATCTAAGTATTTTAAAGTTCTGAAAGTGCTTTTTGCATATTATTTCACATGAACCTCACAAGAACTCCCTGAGGTTAAATACTGTAGGTGTTGTTATCCCCAATTTAAAGATGAGGAAACTGAGGCTTCCTGATTTTCCAAGGTCATGTTAGCTAGAAACAAGGCTAACCCCCAGGGCTTCTGACTCTGAGTCCCGAAGGTTTTTCCATTCTCTCCACCCTCAGAGAGCACTTCAGAGAGGAAGAGTGAGACCAGAGAGGTCCAACAAAGAAGGATCCAGATTGGAACCCAAGACTACTGACCTAAAATCCATCCAAGAATCTCTTGCTCTTTGCTCCCAGAGCATGCTATTCTGCCCTTAGGTCTTTAAATACACAAGAACAGATATATGGATAAGGACAAATATATGAATGACCTATCCATACAAAAAAAGACCAAAAAAAAATCAACTTCTGTACCTATAGAAACACAGATGCCCTGTTCCATCCCTGGAAAGTGCCAACCTGTCAACTGAAAACTGTGAGAATTGACTCAGTTTCTTCTCTTGTTGAATAAATAGTGCTGAGTGCATGGTGACCAGCAGAAATGTCCTCCATTGACCGATGAAATTGTGCTGTTTCCTTTGCTCCCAACCTGGGGAGAGCCTAGAGGGACCCCGATCAGGACTTAGGACTGTTTGGCTCTACAGAAGGATAATAGATGCCCACTGCACTGTATTTCTGCATTCAACTGAGAATAGAGGGAGAGTGTTTCTTGCCTGGGGATAAAGATCAGAGAGAGAATGATTTGTTACTTTTAAAGAATGAGGAAAAATTAAGAAACAGGGAGCTACATAGATCAATTTGATTCATTTTCCTCCTTTTTGTCTCTGCCCAGTAAAGGCTACCACCACCCCTGCACCCAAGACCACCACTCGCCTGGCCACCACCAGCTCTCCTAAACAGAGTTCAACAGGTTCTGAGAACTGCAAGCCCATCTTCAGGAACCAAGGTTAGGAAATGCCTCCACCCTTCTCTCTTCTCCCAACTTCTTAGAGGAGTTCCAGCCTAACCCTGACATCTCTCACAGCATTTGCAGTGTGGTGCTGTCCAAGCACTATAGTTGGAAACTCTGGACTTCCCCCGCCACATACAGCCCCACCTTTACCTACTCACCCTTTCCTGTCTTCTATCCCCCTTCTCAGAACACTTAGTGTTGCCATAGCAGGAGGGGAGGCAACATTCGCAAATACATGGGAATTTCAACAAATGTTTTATTAAGTTCTTACTATGTGCAAAGCCCCACAGTATTCAGTAAAGCTTAAAACAGTGGCTGATATGCAGTCCCTGCTCTCAAGAAGTTTATAATCTCTTTGGGGGTGAAGGAAGAGAAGGGTTAGGAATGTATTTTGTATCAGAGTTGATACAAGGCAGAGTGAGATTAATACTAGGATAAGGTCCACACAGAGGGCTATGCATATTACAGGGGTGCAGTGGCCAAATCACTTCAGGTTGAGGGGGGGAAGGGGAGAGGCAGGTAGGAAAGGCTTCTTGGAGCAGGTTGTGTCTGAGTTGGCCTGGAAGGAAGAGATTTCAATAGATGAAGATAAGAAATGTAATGGAGTCCATTCCAGCCTTGGAAGAGATGGTCTGCAAAGACCCAGAAAGGAGAGAGCACAACATGAGGAGGAGCGGGTGGAATCTAGAGGACCAGAGTGTGTGATATAGCTGAATAGGTCATTTGGAGTCAGGGTGTGGAAGGCTTTGGATGTCAAAACCAGGAGTTTATACTTTATTGTGTAGGCGTTGGATGGTCTACAGAATCAAGGACAATCACACTGGGAAGTGAGAAGTGTGTCTCTTGCTCCCTTCCATGACTACTGAGGAACAGAGTTTCCTTAGAAGGACTTATTGGTCCTTTTCTAAATTTTGGAGAGAAGGGCATCTTTGGCCAGAGAAGATAGGATAAGACAGAATTAGTCGGCAGGATTCCCAGAGAGCCAGGCAGGCTGGGAACTGACCCTGGAGAGAGAATTCCTGCTTGGTCTCCTGGATTTTGTCTTCTTTCTGGAGATGCTCTCCCAAATTCTCTGCTGACACCAGGCTTCCTGGCATGCTTAGGAGGACTGGGACCCAGCATGCCTCACTGAGTTTCTCTCTCTTTTGTGTATACAGAAAAGAAGGGACTGGATTTCTCCTGTGACTTGTACATCTGGGTACCCCTGACTGGTGTCTGTGTTATCCTGCTTCTGGCCCTGATCACTACCATTGCCATCTGCCACAGTAAGATACAATCTTTCTTTCTGTACCCCTCCATCCATCCCCAGTACCCATTCCCCCCCCCAGAGTAACTGCCTGGTCCCTCAAACAACAGAAGGATAGATGAGACTCCTTCACTCCATACCCCAAACGGTTACTTCCAATCCACAATGTTCCCCACTGCATAGGAAAGTCTTTTTCCCCAATATTGAGCAGCCAGGGAGCTGAGATTTAAACCCTTGTCTTCTGATCCCCAAACCAGGGTCCTTACCAGCATGGTCCCTTGCCTAGAACTCAGCTATGGAAAGCCACAGGACTGGTATTGGGAGGGAAGGCTTTATTTGGCCTTGGAGCTTTCCTGAAACTCTAAAAATCACCAGTTTAAAGATGATCTATCCAAGCAGAGCCTGCCTGGACTCACAATCAATCCAGTATCTGCTATATTAAAATGCCTATTGAGAACTGACCTCGGAGTCAGGAACACATGGATTTATATTCTCACCCATCCTGGCCAAGTTTCTTAAACTCTCTGTGCCCCAAGGTAACTCTTTAATACTAAATTTCAAGGTCCAGTGATATGCACTGAGAAAGGGGCTTTCCTCACATGGGAGGTGAATGAAATAGATCTCATCCCTATCCCTTTGTGCCAGGAACTGGCGAAACAGAAAAAGCTTCTGCCCTCAAGGAGCAGAACATAGGAGAGAAATAACATGCTTATGGAATAAATGCAAAGTGATTGGGAATAAAATCAGCTACCAGTGACTGGAGGAATCAGGAAAAAGCCCTTGAAGGTGACCCCTGAACAGAGCCTTAAAGGGAACAAAAGATTCCAAGAATCAGGGATGAGGAGAAAAAGCTATTCCAGGCATGGGAGACAGCCTGGGCAAAGTCAGGGACTGAGTAACCTGAAGGGAGTGAGCAACTGGACCAGTTTGGCTGCAGCACGGAGTGGGTGAGGGAGTAACGTGTGATCAGCCCGGAAAGACAAGCAGACAGAGGGATTAGAGACTCTGTGTCGCCCTGTTCTTGATGCAGGACACAACCTTATGGTAGGAAACTTTCAAATGAGCAGTTAGTCAACCAGGATCAAAACGCCTGCTTTGTACAGGCATTGGTGCTAAGTTCTAGAAATACAAAGAAAGCAAGACAGACTTGCTCCCAAGTCCTCTGAAAGATAGACGTCATGTTTCTTAATTCTCTGATTTTTTTAAAGGGTCACGAAGACGAGTCTGCCGATGTCCAAGGTAAGTCCCCAATCATTCCTCTAGGTGAGATTACTGTAACTAGCATTACTGATAATTATGCTGTACGTGTTTGAGGTACTGTGCTGTACTGGGCTTGGAATCAGGAAATTTGGGGTTAAAATTCTTCCCGGACATGATCACAGGTCCTTCAAATATTTCACAGATGCTAAATGCAGCAAAAGTGAAAGAATGGTCCTGAGCTGAGAAACCAGTGACTGAGCATGGGAGGAAACTTTCAAGGGCTGGTGATGCCCAATGGATGGGGAATGAGGGTCCTAGGGAGGGAAGCATGAATGGGATGGCAGCCTCTGTTCTGACCTAGCCTCTATAATCCAGAAGTTCTCCTGTGAGTGTTTGTGTGTGTTCCTCAAGGTAGCCCCATTGAGAAATAGATCAACAGCTGGAAGGGACCTCAGAGGCCATTTAATCCAACCCCCTTTTTCTATAGAAAAGGAGACTGAGGCCCGGGTCATACAGGTAGTAAGCATCAGGGGCAGGATATGAAACCAGGACCCTCCGACTCCAGAATCACTCTCCATTCCGTTGTGCCTTGCTGCAATCGGTTTTCCTGGACTCCTAGATCTTTTGTTCTGACAAACAGCTTGAAGAGTCAAAATGCCTGTGAACTGGAATTTCCTTAATTAATTGATTTATTTTTAGTTTTCAACATTCAGTTGCACAAGCTTTTGAATTTAAAATTTTCTTTCCCTCCCCTCCCCAAGATGGCGTGCAATCTGATATACGTTCTACATATACATTTGTATTAGACATGTTTTCACATTAATCTTGTAAAGAAGAGTTAGAACCAATGGCATGAATCACGAGAAAGAAGAAACAATGAATTGGGATTTAAAATATTTAATTGTTATCTTTTGATTTTATACCACCTATCCCTCCCCTCTCTTTTCCCCAGCAAATTATCTTTGGTCATAAACAATTTTAAAAAGAGAGAGGGAAAAACAGTTCAGCAAACTTCAATTAACTGTCTGACAGTGTCAATGGAATAACAAGCAGATACAAAAATACAAACAGGAAAGAGTCCCCATTAGGGAGACAATGAAAACACATCGAAAATGCACACACATTGCACACAGGAGAAAGGAGGGGAGAGAGCACACGGGAGTAACAGGAACAGGTGTCCAGCCCCTGACTTGTCTGATTTGGTTTTCCTCTTAAGGGACTCTTATGGCCAAAATGCCTAATGTGGTGCCTGGCTTTGGGGGTCTCTAAAAATCGTAATACTAAAAATGCATCCCAAGGAAATAAAGCAGTAACGACGTCACATGACCTAGGGAATCCAAGAGAGCAACAGCAACAAAACACAACACACAGACACCACCTTCTGCCTCAATTATCTGGTGATAACATGAAGAAGAAAAAAATTCTAACACAACAGATTTAAGCCCCTGGTGTATGTGAGGCACAGGAATTTTGCTTAAAATATGCAGAGAATGATCTCTATTCTTTATCTTCCTTCTTGGGGAACATACTTGATACACCCCTGCCCTGCCCTCAGGGGGTTGGAGGACTGCCAGCTGACAAAAGAACTTGGGGGCCAGTTGAGCCTATGAGTATTTTAGGGCATGTGAGGGACTGGAAAGTTTGCTTTCCTACACTTTTAACTTATTAGTAAATGGCAAAAAGTCATAAGAGGTAGCTAGGTAGCAGGGGTAGGGAAAGTGCAGCCTCGAGGCCTCTTGTAGCCCTTGGTCCTCAAGTGTGGCCCCTTGCGCTTTGAGGGATTTGTTCTGTTCAATTTGGATTCGGTCAAAGAGTCACACTCCAGGACCTAGAGGGCTACACGTGGCCTCGAGGGCACAGGTTCCCCATCCCTGGTTAGGGGATAGGATTCTGAACTGGGAGTCAGGAAGACTCAAATTCCCCCTCTTACCACTTATTAAATGTGTGATCCTGCGTCTCTAAGCTTGTGTTTCTTCACTTATAAAATTATAGAGATTGACTGGGTGGTCTTTCCCAGTTCTAATGGCAGTCAGGGAGCTCAGTGCACAGAGAGCTAGACTTGCAGTTCAAATCCAGCTTCAGACACCTACAAGTCTCTAAAACTCTGCCAGCCTTAGTCTCCTCATCTGTTAAAGAGGAATAATAGACCTATTATGATGTCTATGAGGATTGTGAAGAGGACCAAATGAGAAATTATTTTTAAAGAGCTTTGCAAACCTTAAAGGGCTAGTAAATAAATGCTAGCATCTATTATGAAACATGATTTTTTTCAAAAGAAGAGGGACCCATTATGTTTCTCTCTCTCTGTCTCTCCTCTTTCCTCCCATCTCATTCCCCTCCTCCTCTATTTACCCCCTCACCCCTGGTGAAGTAAATACACACAAAGAACTATGGTACCCTTCATCCCCAAGGAAGATTGATCAGTGAGTTTCTAATTCAGTAGTCATTATTAAGATGAAACCAATACCTTTAATTTTAGTGCTTATGCCCTATTTGATTTCATTAGATTCATAAGCACCCTACCTTCCATCATTGGTCAATATCTTCACTGGGATTCATTTCACAGATAGATAAACTGAGGCCCAGGGAAGTAAGGTATAATCTTGGGCAGGTCACATTGAGAGAAAGGACCAGAGGTGGGATTTGAGCCCTGGGTTCTTTGACTGCAGAAAGAGAGATTGCTCTTTCCACTGAACCCCACTGCTAGGGGCTTTGCTGCCTGAAAAGATGGCTCGACTCCAACAGCAAGAGTCCTCTGGTTTTTTTACAAGAGAGAGAAGCCAACCACATTGATGTCTTAATTTCTTAGCCCCTCCTTTATGGAGAAGAAACTACAAAGAACTTTGGGGGCTCAGGGGAGAAGGCAGGCAGCCTCTTATGACTGGCTATCTTCCAGCACCCGTGTTGCCGGAGGAGAGAGGAAGAGGGCTGAGAATGAGGTCAACTGATTCCTACTCTGTGCCACCCACCCAACACGACCACCCACTCCCTGGGTGTTTGTGGCTGTGAAACAAAAGGTTCTTTCTTGAGTTTACCCTTTACAAATCATGAACCAGGATTTATTTTCCCTAAGTTCTGGGCAAAGGTATCTTGACAGGGACCAGGAACAGCTAACAGACTGTCCAAGGTTGTGAAGTTAGCTGACTTGACATTTAAAAGAGCTGATACAGTATTTCATACAGATTATCTTAATTTAATCCTTATAGCAACCTGTGATGTGGGTTCTATTATTCTATCCATTTTATAGATGAGGAAACTGAGGTCCAGAGATATAAGTGTCATATAGCTGGTAGTAGTGAAGGATTCAAACCCACTTCCTGACTTGATCACAGCTTAAAAAGAATAGATCTTAAAAATAGCATCTGGAAGTAAGAGATTAGAACAAAATTTACTATACATATGGTGAACTAAAAAAATAAAAAACAAAAACAAAACAAACCCAAACAGGACTTGCAATCCTGCTAGCAGACAAAGTAAAAAAGAAAAAAAATGCATGTTAGAAGGAGCCTGGTGCGGTCAAAAGAGACCCCAGCCTTTCAGCCAAGAAGAGCTGGTTTCAGGTCCTATCTCTGGTACATACTATGTGTTCCTAAGTAAATCACTTGACTCAGTGTTCTAGGCAACTCTTTGAAGCTACAAGGTGAAGAGAAGGTGCCAGCCTATCTCAGTAGACGAAATTTCCTAAGATGAGGAGTTTCCTATATCATGAAATCAAGGCCCAAGTCCCTATCCATAAGCTATTATCAGAAGAAATAAACAGGGAAACAACACTACACTTGGAGGAACCACAGATGATGAACCAGTATCAATACTAAACATATAAACACCAAATGACATAGCTTTAAATTTTTTAAAGGAAAAGTTAATTGAATTGCAAAAAGACATAGTAACACAATAATCATAGGAGACATTAATATTTCTCTCTCAGATCTGAATGAATCTGACAGAATGATAAACAAAAAGGAAGCTAAAAACTGAAGACATTTTTGTGGCATTTTCCAAATGTGAACATTAAAGAATATACATATTTCTCAGCACTGCATGGTATTTTTGCAAAAAATAAAAAACAAAAACAAAAAACCCCTCTAGGCTATGCACTGTGGCATGGAGAGCCTAGAACAAAATTATTATTAAGTGTAGAAAAGCAGAAACATGAAACATAGCCTTTACAAATAATATCACAATAAAAATCATGATTAGGTAGTAGATACAAGCAAAATGTGCAAAGCTAATAAAACAAATCATAGAAACAATAATAATGTGAAAGAGAATTATAAAAATGGGACAATAGGGGTGACTAGGTGGCGTAGAGAATAGAGCACAGCCCTGGAGTGAGGAGGAAATGAGTTCAAATCCAGCTTCAGACACTTAACACTTACTAGTCATGTGATCTTGGGCAAGTCACTTAACCCCAATTGCCCTGCATTCCTCCCTCCAAAAAAAAAAAAAAGCAAAAATAAAGGACAATATATCAAAATTTTGGGGATGCAGCTAAATCTAACCTTACAATAAAAGTTACATCTCTGAAAACATACATTAACAAAATGGAAAAGGAAGGGGTTAGTGAACAAAATATGTAATGTTAAAATGAGAAAATAAATAAAAATGAATGTAGAGGAAAAGTTTAATATTAGAAGAGAAATAGCTACAAAATGGAAAATAAAAAGACTAACGTGACAAACCTTTGGCCGACTAGTTTTTAAAAAAGAAACAGGGAGGAAAATCAAATTATGAAAACTCAAAATGAACTAAGAAAAAAATCACAATAAATAGAAAAAATAAGTATTGTCAGAACCCTGAATGCCAGAAATACTGAGATTTAAAAGAAATAGAGTATTACCTATAATATATGCATAGTCAAAAGAACCTGAAAAATAGATCTTAATCCAATTAAAAAAAAAAGTAATTATAAAGGAAAAACACCCTGGTCAAACAGATTTACAGATAAATTCTATCAAATGTTTTAAAAGCTATTACTACTTCCACTATACAAATTATTTTCTCAAAAATTGAGCAAGAAAACATTGGACATACTCCTTTAATGAAGAAAATATGGTTCTAACATGTAAACCAGGTAAGGACAATCCCAGCAAAAAGACTACAGCAATAGATCTAAAAAATGGTTAATGACAAGCAAGTTAGATTTATATCAGAGATACAATAACAGGACAACATTAGGAAATGATTAATATGATCATATTAAAAAACAAAACCACAAGATTATATCAACAGAAGTAGAAAAATAAACTTTGACAAAGCACAAATAAATATGTAATGGTAGAGATGGGGGGGGCACAGCGGGTAATTTCCTTTTTTTTTTTTGTGAGACAGTTGGGATTAAGTGACTTGCCCAGGGTCACACAGCTAGTAACTGTCCAGTGTCTGAGGCCGGATTTGAACTCAGGTTCTCCTGACTCCATGGTCAATACTCTGTCCACTGTCACCTAGCTACCCCCAATAATTTCTTAGTATTATAATAAGAAGTATAAAGCTAAATCCAAAACTAGCATTAGGTGCAATGGGGAAACACTATCAATGGATATACAAGAATTTATTAAGTGTTTACTAAAGGTTAGGCACTGTGTTAAGTGACAGGGACATAAAGAGAGTCAAAGACAGCCTTTGCCCTCAAGAAGCTTACATTCTAATAGGAAGATAAATAATTAGGTATGCAAAATAGAGAACAAATGGAAGAAATCTTTAGATCCCTCTGGAAGCCGGAGGGACTAGTAAATGTGTCCTACAGAAGGTGGCATGTAAGCTAAGTCTCAAAGTAATCAAGGGCCATTGAGAGGTGTGAGAGGGAGAACATTGATCTTAGGAGGCAGGGTCAGGATTCGAAAACAAATCAGCTGATGTTAGGTACGTTATACCATACTGTCTCCTGGCAGGAGAGGTCTTGTGGCTTTCCATTTGTTTTCAAGAGGTGCTTGGTCTATGAGGGACAGACATAATTCAGTCTACAAGCCATGAATCTGAGAGCTACTTGAATGACTATGAGGACTTTGTCTCCTGTATTTGATGGTCTCATCTAGGTACAAGACATATCTTTCGATTTATTAAATTATTTTTTTTCCTAGAGCTAGAGCTACAAAGGACTTTACAGGTTCTTGAGTCCAGTCCCTTCATTTTTCAAATAAATAAACTGAGCCTCAAAGAGGTTAAATAACTTACCCAGAGAAAAACAGCTGGTAAAGTACTTGAAGCAAATCCCAAGTCCAACATTCTACCTACTACACTACCAGTTCTCAAAGTGTGGTCCAGGGATCCTTTAGGGGCCCTCAAGACCCTTTCAGGGGGTCGTTGAGATAAAAACTATGTTTATAATAATGCTGACATTTTAATTTCTACTATGGTAAATATCAACAGATATAACCCACATAAACAAAGGTCCTTTGGGGAAAGGGTCCTCAATATTCATTAAGAATGGAGTCCAGAGAACAAAAATGTTTGAGAACCACTGCCTCTTATTTTGTTTCTTCCATTTCTGGTTTCATAGCCTTCTTTTAGTAACTTTGTCTCCAGAATTAAATTAATCTTCCACTATTTCAAGTCCATGTTGCTACTATGAGTGAAATTTGTCTTTCTTCGTATTTTCTACCTGTGTGACAGTAGTATATTCTATAAATTGGGGAGTAGTATATTCTAATAAATTGGGGAGGCAAGAGACAGGCCTAGATAGCCACTTTGCTCAACTAATTACTTACTTCTAAGTCATTTTGAAGAGAATTTTTAAAAATTACTTGTACTTGTATTTCCAGAGATTAGCACAGTGCCTGACACAAAGTAAAGACTTAATACAGTGGTTCTCAACCTTCCTAATGCTGTGACCCTTTAAAACAGTTCCTCATGTTGTCGTGACTCCCCCAACCATAGTGGTTCTCAACTTTCCTAATGCCTATATTAAAGGGTCCTAATGCCTATGTTAAAGGGTCGCGGCGTTAGGAAGGTTGAGAACCACTGACTTAATAGATACTTTTTGAGTGATTAAATATTAAGTAACAGAACCATGCTAGAGTGGAGTCATTATGGTTTGGCCAGGAGTATTAGAATTTAGAAGACACTAGCATCACTAGATAAAAATTTTTTATTGAAACTATTTCAGGTAAAAATGGAAATGACAGGGCTTTTCCTCTCCCCACCTTGCTTGATCATGTCCCAAGTGAAGTGAAGACCCCTGTCTTCCTAGAGTTACTCTTCCCATCCCTTCGAATTTGTCTTTAGAAGTTGATTTGAAGGTATGTTTCATGAGTGTTCAGGTTGCTTGCCCAAGTTTCAAAAATTGCTAGTTAGAGTTCTGTGTGGTGGTGTGCTTTGTTCGCTAAGATTTTAAGATTTGTTTCATCTAAGTTCATAAGTGAGATCAGTCGAAAATTTTCTTTTTTGGTGTGTTCTTGGAAGAAAACCATGTATTATTTGAAGACACTCCTCTGTTGGCGTGTATGTAGCCCTGGAAAGTTTACAAAGTGAGAATACAGAGGTTAATTTAATCCTCACGGCCCATTAAGGAAGATGTTATAATTTTCTGTGTTTTTACAAGCAATCAAGGCGGAGAGTTTTAGAGACCTGTCCAGGCTAGCGTAGCTAGTAAATATTTGATGATTTAAACCAAGGTCTTCCTGGCTCCAGGTCCAGCTCTCGATCACTGACCAATCTAGCACTTCTTTGAAGTTTTAGGAATATTCTCCGGCAAGAGAATCAACTCTCATCTAAGTCAAGTATTCTTTCCTCCCAACCCCCAATTTTCTTTTCTGGCATTCTTGATAACCTTCCCTATTTATCCTTGCTATCGGACTGATCATATTCTCTATTTCTTGCTTCTATTCAGGACATTTATGCTTTTGTAGGTAGTCATCTATTTCCCTTTGGCTGTCACATTTATATGTATAAATGTAATATTTATTTCCTAAAACATGATATTCTCTATTTTTAAAAAAATATTTCTTTTCTGTTAGTTGGTAGAAAATCACTATAACATAAAAAAAAAGATAGTGGACTGACTTGCCTGGAGTCGGGGTGGCTTTGGATCAAATCCCTCTTCTGATACTAGCTCTATATCTGAAGCTCTTTACCACCCTAGCCCTCAGTTTACTCATTTGCAAAATGTAGATTATAGTACCACCTTCTATTAAGTGAGATTTAAGTGAGATTACATATACATATATATATATGTATATGTATATGTATATATGTATATATATGTATATATACATATATATGTATATATTAAGTACTTTGCATTTGTTGAAGTGCTAGATGAATGTTAGTACTTATTTCTTTCTCATTTCACATTTTATTAATTTGCTTTTCTTCCTTTCTTTTGATTGCTTGCTTAATGTTTCATAAATTCTGTTTCTTCAAAACAAGGTCTAGTTTTGTTTTTCAACTTTGGATTAATATTTGGAATTTCCTTTTCTACCTTTCTCTAGACCTGAGCTCAGGATAGGTCATCAGAAATGCTGGGTTGGAGTTTGGGCTCTGTCTCTTGTTGGCCTTGTGACTATTCGTCCCAGTTTTTTTCAGCTGTAAAATGGGGATAATACCTACTGAAAGGCTGCTGTGAGAAAAGCATTTTGTAAAGCATAAAGTATTCTATAAACATGAAATGAGATCTGTTTTCTTTCTGAGTTCTTCAGGTAGAGAATTCATCATTTCCCTCCCTGCCTTCTTCCTAATGTAGACACTGGGTGTCACACATTCCTCTTTAAATCCTATTTTGTCCATATCCTTTAAGTTTTGATATATTGTATTTGGGGGAGCAGCTAGGTGGTACAATCAATACAGTCCTGGGCCTAGAGTCAGGAAAATCTGAGTTCAAATCTGATCTTAGACATTTACTGACTGTGTGACCCTGGGGAAGTCACTTAATCCTATTTGTCTCAGTTCCCTTATCTATAAAATGCACTGCAGAAGGAAATAGCAAACTATTCCAGTGTCTTTATCAAGAAAACTCCAAATGAGGTCATGAAGAGTTGGACACAAATGAACAACACTTTTTGTATTTTTATTGGTTTTTAAATATTATGTGTTGTATTATAGTTTCCTTTCTGATTCTAGTGTTAGCAATCTGGTTGCTTTTTTAAAAATTTCCATAAGGTCAGGAGATCCTAAATTATGTTTCTTTTTCCTAATTTTGTTATTTTGAGGCCTGAAAATACAGCACGTAAAATTTCTCCCTTTTTGTGTCATGAAGTGTAACCATGTGTATCCAATTATACAATCAATTTCTGCAATTAGTCCACATACATTTAGAAAGAAAATGCTTCTCCTTATATACATTAACTAATTTTACTGTGCTTAACAAATCCTTCAAACCTACTTCCTTTTTCAAGCCTTTGTTGGTCTGCTTTGTCACCACTCTCTTCTGTCTGAGAGGAGAGCGGTGAGATCGCTGATCACAATTGCGCTTTTATCTCCTTACAATTCTGTACATTTTTTCAATTAAGAATTTTATTGTGCTATTTGAGACATTCGGCACCATCGGGATTCCATGATTTAGTACATTTTTTGCTGTTCTTTAATTCCTATAAAATTTACTGAATATTATATCATAGTAAACCAGCCCCTAACTTATTTCTGGTTTAGGTCTTATTTATTTTAATTCAGCACAACTGGAAGGTCTTCCCCTCCCAGACTGATTCTTTTGCAGAGGCAAAAATAGGTCAGTTTTTGCCTCGGTTCTTACCTAGCCTTTAATTACTGAATGGGTGTTGCCTCTGACAAACTGAGACCTAGAAAATACCTTAGTTTAAAAAGACCAAAGTCAGAGGCCATAGCCAATCATCCTGACCTATTTATTGTCTTGCTACTGGACTCTGATGACTCTGGAGGAGAAAGTGAGGCTAGTGATTTTGCACAGCTCTACCTCCTTTAAATCCAATTCACTTGCAAGTCAAGACACCACCTTCCTAATGTCATTGGTCCCTTTCAAGAACCAAGAACAAATATCAACAGACCTGGGTGGTTGGAGGGGTTCTCTTTTTAGGTTTTTCTCATTGCCGTCTCAGCATGGCATATTTCAGGCAGAAATTCTTATTTCTTCAGTAATATTAGGCAAATAGAAGAATTCTCCCTTATTGTTAACTTCCACCCCACCATCTTCCTTCCCCATAGTTCTCTGCTGGTTGTTCGCATGCTTGTTCTTGCTGTGGTGAATTGTAAGGTGGCTCGATGGTTTTTAGGCCAATTGGTCTCCAAGTCAAAACAATCTGAAGCTGTTCCTGCCACACAGCTCAGACCACAGGAAGAGCAGAGTTCTATTTGTAGCATCAAATAGTCATGGAATCATAGAACTAGCCAAGATATTGGAGATCATCAAGACTGATCTATTCATTTTGTAGATGAGGAAGGTGATGCCCAGAGAGAGGAATTATCTTGCTCAAGATCACATCAAGTTAGAGGCCAACCTGAATCCCAGTCTCTGAAGAGTTTGTTGGATGTGCTGAAAATTTGTTCTTGGCCTGGGTATTATGCTGTAATGGCCCATATACAGGTAGATGGTGCTAGAAATGAGAGTTCTTTCTCTACAAAATGAGGCCCGATCTTCTTTTCCTCTGGTCATCCACTTTCTTGTATCTTGAGACTGGTTCCTTCAATGTCAGGGGCCAGATGGAGTTTCGATTTCAAACAGAAAACAGTTTTCAGGCTTGAGCATCCGCCTATCTGACTGAAGGCAGTAAATGTTCTGGGTGGGTTTGCTTTACCCACTGGGCCCTCTTCTCATCCCACCCCCTTACCCCAAAACCAGCCCGGCCCCTTCCTCCCCTCTGATCTGTGCTGGCTTCCTGGGGAAGCACTGTTTGAAGAGGGGTTTTCACCAAGCCTGGGGTATGGGTCAGAGTGGGCATAATTCAGTCGCCCTGGGCATTGGTTTTACTCACTTATCAGCTCACTATTCATCCTGTTCCCCCAGCTTCGCACTCCATCTCCTAAATGAAAAAATGAATGTTGACCCTAAATGGAGCTCTTGAGGCAATATGGGGATCCCCTTGCATTCCCTGCCTTGTTTTCCCTCTATCTTCACATTTTCACTGTTTTTTCTATCATCATTTCCTGTCCCCCACCCTCGCCTTTTCATTTTTGCTTCTCTCTCTTGCCTGATGGGCCTTAGGTCTTGTAGAGGGGGCAAAAATGGGAAAGGGGAAAGACGCCTACTTATCCTCCATTTGGGGATTTCAGGGCAAAAGAGGTAACCCACTTGTGACTTAGAATAAGCAGGACCCACCCAAGGCAAAACCACAGAACCATGGAATGAGCTGTCTGCAGTGCCCCACATCCTCCTGTGCTTGTGTCCCCCACACACCTCTCAGTCACTCTTCGGTAAACTACTCTAAGCCCACCCAAACCTGTCCTCTCTCTGTCTTATCTCTGCCTTTCCATCAACCCACGTCTTTTGTCCTGTGATGAAGAAACACCCCGAGATGAAGAAATACTTGTGCGTTTCCAAGGTGACAACAGGTCCAGTGGGTGGAATGCTGGGCTTGGAGGCAGGAAGATCTGAGGAATTCTGAGTATTGACACTTGCTACCATGAGAGCCTGGACAGGTCTGTTTTCCAACATTGGTTTCCTCATCTCTACTGGATCAGATGGCCTTAGGTCCCTGCCAGCTCTAATCTATGAACTTATGATCAGGAACTGATAAAATACACAGATGCATTAAAAGGAGTGACTACCTCTCCAGGTAACATGCATTTTAACACCAGGTACTTTTGTGGCGGAAAGAATACAGAATTTGGAGTCAGAAAACCTGGTCCGGAATCCTAGTTCTCCCATTTAGGACCAGCAGACTTACCTCTGCTACTTACTGCCTGTGTGACCCCCTGCTCAAGTCCTTCCCATCTCCAGGCCTCAGTTTCCCCATCTGTAAAATGGGAGGGTTGGACTCAATGTCCTCCAGAGTCTGTTTCAGCTGCAGAACCAGGATCCCACGGACTTCAGAGCTGGATGCATCTCACCACAGCCTCTCCTTTTACAGCTCACCCACCTTAGTGCGTCCATACTTATGCAACCTTGAGGTTCTGCAGCGGGGAGGTCAATGTAAACCCTCTTAAAAAGCTACATGAGTGCTATGCCCCCACAGGGGATGTGACCAGGTGCATGATGGGGAGATAGAGCCCCAACAGGGCACTAGGGTTTGACTTTTTAATGAGCCTACATCAGACCTATGTCTGAATCTGAACTCTGTCCCTAACTAATTTGGGTGACCCCAGTGGGCAAGCCACTTGCTTCACCTTTGCAAGACTCAGTTTCCTCATCTGCAAAAGAAACTCAGGGAGAGGCAGGGAGGATAAATCTGATACCACCTATCTCACCAGACTGTGAAAACATAAGTAAAATAGAACAGAAATAGGTGTTATTTTTCTCTATTCTAAATTTGAACGAGTGAATGAGAAAGCATTTTGGTGCTTCCCCTGTGCTGGTCCCTGGCATGATGCTGGGAATGCAAACATGAAGGCGATCTGACCATCATGGCCCTCAGGAAGCTTATATTCTAACGAGGGAGGTAAACGTCATACACGTGAATATAGACATACATAGGGGAGGGGTGACCAGGGACTGATACTTTGGTCCAGAAAGTGACAGGGAATTGAGTGACCGTCAATGAAAACATTCAAATGAGTGAGTGAAAATAAGAGAATAAATTCCATTATTTATTATTTGCTTACCTTTAACCCTATAATGACCATAATATCCTAAGTCCTTGCTCCCTCTCTCATTTTCTGCCATGAGTTTTTAGAGATTTTGTTGCTATAGTTTTGTTTAAAATATAGTTTTCATATTGTTCTGATTTCTTAAATCTGCATCAGAAAGTTTGGTACCATGGGTTTGAAATCAGAGGACCTGAGTTCAAATCCTGACTCCATCACTTGTGATGTCGTCATTTCTCCGGGCCTCAGTTTCCCATTTGAGAAATAAAGGGGTTAAACAAGATGGCCTGCGGCAGCTAGGTGGCACAGTGAATAGAGCACTGGCCCTGGAATCAGGAGGCCCTGAGTTCAAATCCAGCTTCAGACACTTGACACACTAGCTGTGTGACTTTGGGCAAGTCGCTTAACCCCAATTGCCCTCAAAAAAAAAAGGCAACAAGATGGCCACTAAGGTCCCTTGTGGTTCTAAAGCCAACATCCTAAAATCATTTCAGGAAAAGTCTTTCCAGATAGATTCGTATCCTTCATAGCTATTACTTCTTTGGCCACTAGGTGGTGCCACAGCGTACAGACCACTGGGCCTGCAGCAAAATCCTGAGTTCAAATCCAGCCTCAAATACTCAACTGTGTGACCCTGGTCAAGTCATTTCACCTCTCACAGAATCTACCTCCCAAAGTGGTTGTGACACTCAAATGAGATATGTTTTAAGTGGTTTGCAAACCTTAAAGTGATCTATAAATGCTGGCTATTATTATTTATTCAGCTGCTCTTCAATCTGGACACGTGGGTTGTTGCCACGTTTTTGCTCATATAAAAAAATGCTTTATCTTGGTATAAATGCATCTTCTTTTCATCTTCTTTGGGTAAGTACTGATTAGCAGGACTACTGCTCAAAGGACATGAGTGACTGTAGCTCTCACTGTCCAACACCAGAGTGAACATGAAATGTTATTAATGACAATTGTCTCTTCCCTCCCACTCTGCAGGCCCCTGATCAGACCAGGAGGAAAGTCTGGTCCATCAGAGAGATACGTTTAACCCAGCAGATGGACGTGCAGCAGTAACAACAATGATGGTGCCTACTGCAAGATTGTTAACTGAGATATTTCCCTGTATAAATTAGCAAACATTTTCCCTCCTCTATTTCTTCCTTTTTTCCTCTTTTTCTGGGAGGGTGGGGCTGGGGAATAGGAGCTTATAGGGGAATATTCGTTTTCTCTGTTTATTCTGAGAATGACAAGAACAACGAACGTTGTGTCGGGGCTACAGTCAGTATAGAGCTGAGTGTGCGAGGATTGGACCCAAAATGGTGAGATGCGCCCATCGGTCATGGAATCCTGGGGCTGGGACAAAGTCAGAGACGGACTCATCCAGGGGGGTACTGAAGGCCACAGAAGGCCAGTTGTAAAATTCTCAGTGTGAGCATTTGTATCTTGGAAATCAGGTAGGAAAAAACACGAGTCTTGATTTACTGTTTTGTTGATTGTCTAGTCTTAAGAAAGTGATAGAGAAAATGTTGGTATTGAAAAATCAAACTTTAAAATGTGTCATGTGGTACACATGTGGGCTTCTTTGTTTGAAAAAAGCTGGTTGTTAAACATTTACCACACACCACTGGCCTAGTCCAACACATTTGTTTTACAGATGGGTAAAAGTGAGGATTTGAGATGTGAAATGACTTACCAAGGGTCACACAACCCATTGGTGGCTGAGCTGGGATTCAAGAACAGGGGTCCTGGCTCTCAGGCCCACCTGGCAAAATTCTGCTTTTACACAGGTTACACAAAGGGTTGAACTAGGCCAGGAACCATAAGTAAAACAGATGTGGTTATGGAGTGTTCTACGAAGAACAAGGAAGCAATATTGAACAGCAGAAAAATTACATCGAACTGTGCCTTCCTGTAGAGTAGAGACAGGATGGGGATGGTCGTTCGTCTAATCTGCAAAACAAAGCTCATTACAGCTGTAGTTACCCCTATGTCACAAGGGTGCCCAGAAGCTCAAGTGAGAGAATATATATAAAGCGCTTTGCAAACCCTAACTCATGGAGTAGAACTGTTGACTAAAATTAGGCACATCACCTACAGTAATGAGAGCTTTGGGGAAATCTATGAACCTTGGACAGTGCTTGTGTGCTACCACTAACTTGCCAGAGAAGTCCAAGAAAGAAGAAAAAACCCTTTCTGCAGAGATTTCCTTGCAGCTTAGCATCAGAAGGGGGGTGTTCGAAATCATTAGGTCCAACCTTCCTATTATACAAATGGGGAAACCGAGGCCCAGAGAGTGTAAGGGATTTACCCAAGGGCACAGGGAAACACCGCAGTTGAACTTGGTCAGTCTTGTGCTCAAAGCCTAAAGGGAGTCTATTCAGGAAGGGAATTTCTTCTAGGGTTGGATCTTTTAACTACACAATAAAGAAAAAACCATGAGACTGAATGACTTAGAATGTGGGGAGCAAGAGAATGCGACAGATTTTTCTAGAGAGAGTGTACAACGCTGTGACATGATTACCAAGAATTTAGTAGGATAAGCAGTGTGGAAGATGTAACTCCACAGTATCTCTGACAACCATCACTCTCTCTCTCCCCTCATACAGCCTTGAGAAAACAGCTGGTGGATACAAGGCTGGGTTTAGAGTCAGGAAGACATTGCAAGGCAAACACAACCTTAGTCATCTACTAGCTACGTGGCCCAGAGCTAGTCACGTAACCCTGCTTGCCTCAGTTTCTGCATCTGTAAAATGAGCTGGAGAAACAAATGAATCTCTGCCAAGAAAACCCCAAATGGGGTCACGAGGAATCAGGCGGGACTGAAACAACTCAACAACAAAATGCCATTAATCATAGCACTTAGCCTACATAGTTGCCAGTGATCAAATGAGATGCTGGCAAAGCTCTTAACAGAGTGCCTGGTACATAGCAGGACCCTAGTAAAAGCTTGCTCTCCTTCCTTCTCTACCCCAGGTCAGGTGTCCTTATTACCTTCTGCCTGAATATTGTAATGGCCTATTTGGGATCCCTGCCTCCAGTCTCTCCTTTCCAAAGATACCAAATTGGTACAACCGTTCCATGTCTTCCCCCTGCTCAAGAAGCCTTAGCATTGGGTGGCTAGGTGGCCCAGCAGATAGAGCACTGGCCCTGGAATCAGGACCTCAAATACAGCTATGTGTTACTAGCTGTCACCTGCTATGTGACCCTGGGCAGGTCACTAAACTCAGACTGCTGCCCAAAAGCAGCAATTACCAAGCTTCTTCCTATCTATAAAATGAAATATAAAACCCTCCACTTGACATGAAAGCCTTCTACAACCTACTTCCCAACAACCTTTTCAGGTTTATCTCATGTTATCCCAGGAAGCCTATCATTGGGGTTCCAGTTTAGAATTCTGGACCACCCTGCCCACACACTGTACTCAAGTTCCCTGTGTCTCCTGGGAAGTGAAAACTGGGCTCTCAAAAGAAACATGACATAAAGAAAATTTCTGTAAACTGGATCCACTTCAAATGGGGAAAGGCTATTTAAAGAACCCTGCAGTGAAGCGTCATCAGGTATTAGGAAGGAGCAAGCTTGTATTAAGCTCATGTGCCAGGGACTGCACTGAGCACTTCACAAATATTAAGCCCTTTGCCATTTACTTTATTTACTGAATGCCTACCTTAGTGAAGTCACTGTGAGGTACTCTTTGGAAATGCACGTTGCCAAATTATCATGTGTGAACTTTTATGCAATGGGTTTCATTAAAGTAGGATGGGCTGAGAGGTAGCTGGTACTGACAGTTCTCAATTCCCCGAGTTCTACAGCACTGACCCTCTCCCAAAACGCTGGTTTCTCTTTAGCCTCTAACAGGAGTGAAGAACAAAGCAGGGACTCTCATTAGTAGGAAGCAGACCATAGAGGGGCCCATCCAAAATGCCCCACACTGCCTATTTCCTGTGTCCTACATTTTTTTTTTTTTTTTGCCTAGAATATCATGGATTAAATGAGGGACGGGAACCCTATCCTACCTTAGACTTTACAGGAGACTGGTATCTGTATCTATTGAAATCCCAATCAATCTTCAAGACAGTTTAAAGCCCACCTCTTCTGCAAAGCTTTCTCACATTCCCACAAATACACACCCAAGCAGAAAGTGATCCCTCCCACCTCAAATCTCTCACAGCACTTTGCAGCTATCCTATGAACTTAACCCATGCTATTGGGGTAGCTACTTGTGTCCCTGTCACATCTCCTGTCCTAGACTAAGCTCTGTGAGGGCTGGGACCCTCTTTTCTTTTTGTGCAGGAGAGTTTTTTCTTTTATTTTGGGTTTTATTTAGTATTTAATTTTTCCCCAGTTACATGTAAAAACACTCTTCAACATTTGTTTTTCAAATTTTGAGTTCCAAATTCTCTCCCTTCTTCCCTCCCCACCTCATTGAGAAGGCAATTGGACATAGATCATACATGTGTAGTCATGCAAAACATAACCACAATAGTCATGTTGTGAAAGAAAACAAACAGAAACAAAAAATAAAAAGAAGCATGCTTCAGTCTGTATTCATACACCATCAGTTCTTTCTCCAGGGATGGATTATAAGTCCTTCTGAGTTGTTTAGGATGCTTGTGTTGAGAGAATAGCTAAGTCATTCACAGCTGATCATCTTAAAATAGTGCTGTTACTTTGTACCCAGTACATTTTACTTCTCATCAGCCCATGCAGGTCTTCCCAGGTTTTTCTGAGAGCAGCCTGCTCATCAGTTCTTAAGAGCACAATAGTATTCAATCATAATTACATACCATAACTTGTCCAGCATCCCCTCAATTTCTATTTCTTTACCCCCAGAAAAAAAGCTGCTATGAATATTTTCATATATTTATTATCTCTTTTGGGATACAAACCTAGTAATGGTATTGTTAGGTTAAAGGGTATGCAGTTTTGCAAACCTTTGGGCATAGTTACAAATTGCTTTATAGAAAGGTTGAACCAGTTCACAACTCCAAGAGTGCATTAATATCTCATTTTCCCCATATCCCCTCCAACATTGGTCTTTTTTTTTTTTTAAAACCTATCTTTTCTATCCTATTAGTCAATCTAATAGGCATGATGTAGTACCTCAGAATTGTTTTAATTTGCATTTCTCCAATCAATAGTGAGTTGGAATATTTTTTTCATATGGCTATAGATAGCTTTGATTACTTCATCTCTAAACTGATTATATCTTATGATCATTTATCAACTGGGAAATGTGTCTTATTTTTATAAATTGACACAGCTCTCTATAAGTTAGAAAAATGAGGCTTTTTTCAGAGAAACTTGCTTCAAGTTTTTTTCCGTTACTATTGTTAACTGTATTTCCCTCCATCCTATTCTCCCCCACACGTTTATTCTTTCCTTTCACCCTCTCTCCTCAAATGTTTTACTTCCATCCCTTCCCCGAAATCTGTCCTCCCTTCTATCAGCCCCTCCCCTTATTCCCTTTCCCTCCTACTTTCCTGTAGGATAAAAGATTTCTATACCCAATTGCCTGTTATTGCCTTTGAGCCAATTCTGATGAGAATAAGGTTCATTCACTCACCCTCACCTACCTCCCCTTCCCCTCCACTGTAAAAGCTTCTTCTGGCCTTTTACGTGAAATAATTTACCCCCATCCTACCTCTCCTTTTCTCTTTCTTGCAGTATATTCTTCTCTCACCCCTTAGTTTTATTTTTTAGATTATCATCCCTTCATATCCAACTCACACCTATACCCTCTGCCTGTATAGACTCCATCTAACTACCGGAATAATGAGAAAGGTCTTATGATGTACAAATACCATCTTCCCAAGTAGGAATGTTAACAGTTTAAACTTAAGTCCCTCACGACTTCCCTTTCCCCGTTTACTTTTTTATACTTCTCTTGAGTCTTGTATTTGAAAGTCAAATTTTCTATTCAGTCCTGGTCTTTTCATTAAGAATGCTTTTCCCCTGGAGGATTATACTCAGGTTTTGCTGAGTAGGTGATTCTTGGTTGAATCCTAACTCCTTTGCCTTCCTGAAGACCGTATTCTAAGCCATCTGATCCTTTAATGTAAAAGCTGCTAAATCCTGTGTTATCCTCCTGACTGTAGCTCAACTGTACTTGAATTGTTTCTTTCTGGATGCTTGCAACATTTTCTCCTTGACCTGGGAACTTTGGAATTTGGCTATGATACTCCTTGCAGTATCCAATTTGGGATCTCTTTCAGAAGGTGATTAGTAGATTCTTTCCATTTCTATTTTATTCTCTGATTCTAGAATAATTCTAGAATCAAATTTTCCTTGATAATTTCTTGAAAGATGATTATCTAGGCTCTTTTTTTGATCATGGCTTTCAGGTAGCTCAGTAATTTTAAAATGATCTCTCCGGGACCTATTTTCCAGGTGTTATTTTTCCAATGAAATACTTCACATTGTCTTCTATTTTTCCATTCTTTTGGTTTTGTTTTATTGTTTCTTGACTTCTCGTAGTCATTAGCTTCCATTTTCTCCATTCTAATTTTTAAGCAATTATTTTCTTCAGTGAGCTTTTGGATCTCCTTTTCCATGTGGACAATTCTTAAGTTGCTCTTCTCCTTATGGGTTGTTGTTTTTTTAACTTCTTTTGTCATTTGGTCGTCTTGTTTTTTTTTTGGTCTCCTTCACCAATCTGTTCGCTCTTTTCTCAAGATTTTCTTGCATCATTCTCATTTCTCTTCTTCCACACCCTCCCCCCATTTCTCTTGATTTTCAAAATCCTTTTTGAGCTCTCCCATGGCCTGAGATCAATTCATATTTTTCTGAGGCTTTGGATGTAGCTTTTACTTCTGAGCCTACACTTTGATCTTCCTTGTCACCATAACTTTCTATAGTTAGAGGGTTTTTTTGTTTTTTGTTTTCCATTGCTTGCTCATTTTCCCAGACTATTATTTGACTTTTAACTGTTAAAGTAGGGCTTTGCATCCAGGGAGGAAGGTGCACTGTCCCAAGCTTCAGGGGTTTTGCACAACTGTTTTCAGAGATTTTTCTTGCTGACCTTCCAAGTTTTTTTTTTGTGTGTGTGGAGTAGTTGATTGATATTTCTTTATTCAGTTTATCTCAGATTCCTTTCTTTATGCTTGTAGGCAGGAATTAAACTAATCAGTAATTAGTAAACAAAGAGACCTCCAGAAATACAGAGGGGATCCAACTAAAATTCTTATGTAGTTTCTGCTGAGATCTGAAATATATATATTTTAAATTAAATTGGTTTATTTACTTTTAGTTTACAATGATTCAGTTCCACAGTTCCTTGAATTTCAAATTCTCCCCCTTCTTCTCCTACCCCCCCCCCATCATGGCTGCATGCACTTGAATAATAGGATCTACAAATATCTTCACATTAATCATTAGTCAGGTTGTAAAGATGTATTACAACTGATGGAATGATCAGTGGGAAAGAGGAAACAAAACAAGAAAAAGAAACACAGCAAGTAGTTTTGTTTCAATCTGCATTCAGACTCCACATCTCTTTCTCTGCATGTGGCTATCTCTTTCGATCATGAGTCTTTTGGAGTTGTCTTATAACCTTACATTGCTGAGAGGAGCCCAGTCTATTGAAGTTAGTCATCACACATACGTCGTGTCTGTGATTGTGTACAAATTTCTCCTGGTTCTGCTCTTCTCACTCAGCATCAGTTTGTATAAGTCTCTCCAGGTTATTATGAAGTCTGTCTGCTCCTCATTTCTTATAGCACAGTAGTATTCCATTACATTCATATACCACAATTTGTTCAGCCATTCCCCAATTAATGGACATGCCCTTGTTTTCCAATTCTTTGCCAGTTGTCTTGGGATGGAAATTTGTTTTGTTCCATCTTCTTGTGGGTTCTATTCTGCTATTCTAATTTGTTTAGAGTGATTTTTTGAAGGTAATTGGAGGGTTTTGGAGGAGAGCTCAGGTGAGTCCTTGCCTTTACTCTGCCATCTTGATTCCACCACCTTTTCCCCCCACAGGACCTCTTTTTGTAAGATCACATATTCAGAGCTGGAAGTGGCACAAGAAGCCCTCTCTTCCAATCTCATTTTAAAGATGAGAACACCGATTCCCAGGGAAGTTGTGATTTGCTCAAGGTCATGCTGATGTTAAGTCACAGTCAGGTCCTCCAACCCCAGTTAGACTCAGCTGAGGAACCACCCAGGTAATCAAACCTCACGTAGGGCAATAGAGAAGTCACAATGCTCTGGTGCTAGGTCAAAGTGCTGAATAAAGCAGGGGAAATTCATCACCCAAGAACTGTGGAAGGGGTTGAATGACCAGAACAAAGCCAGAAAAATCTTTTCCATGGTATTAAGGTCTGGAAAGGACCTTAAAGATTGATGGCAGGTCTTTCATTTTAAGATTAGAAAACTGAGGCCTGGAAAATGGAATATACTCTGAATCATATTTACTAAACTGGCAGTGTGGGGTAGTGGCAAGAGACCTGGCCTTCCTCCCTCATCTATAAAATAAGGGGGTTGGATTCAAGGTTCCAAGTCTAAGAGTTTAGGATTTAGTAGGACCAGGATTTGAAACTCGGGTTCTCTGATCCCATATCTGGGGTTTTTTGTTTTGTTTTCATCTCAAATACTGAATTTCCATAGGCAGAATTCAAGGCATGTAAGCTAATACTATTACTATTCATTTAGAGTTAATATTGAGAAAACAGTTCAACTGATTTTACGCATGTACGTGTGGCCCAGACAGTAAATGCAGTCTAAAGAGTTCAATTTAGGTCTAGGAAGGGTAAGCCTGAAGAGATTAAGGTCTTACATTTCTATAGAAATGTAACACTTACAAAATCAACATTTATAGAGTACCTACTATGTGCCAGAAACCAGAAATACAATAATACAATTGGAAGGTGTTTCAACCACCCAGGAGAATTTTTCCCTTGGCATGCTCTCCATTCACCATTTATACAGGCAAAACCAGTCAATGCATTGATTAGGCCCAATAGATAACATCAGTCTCCCACAAGTCTGATGGCTTGAGAGGACAGAAATAGTTTAATCAAGAGTTGCCATGTTGGTCAGAGTTCTGATGTCTTTCCATGTATCTTTAAATGGTTGCAGGCAATGTGCCAATTTTCTCTTGGTTCTGATCAATTCACTATGCACTGGCTTATCATACAAGTCCTTCCAAATTTCCTTGATTTCTTTTCATTTTAAAATTTCCTTTAATTTTAAACATAAACATTTTGATATATATGGATGATTTGTTTTAAAAAGATAGGATTGTATATGAAATGTTCTTATATGCATATTAAATTTAACCTAGCAGGAACCAAACTTCTGTTTTGTATCCCTTTCTGAAATTTTCTCTGAATATCAATATTTTTTTCACTGACACTTTTCCTTTCATTTTTGCATTTCCATCGCCACCCACCAACTCTCTCCTCTAAACAGCTCTAAATTCTTCATAGCTGTCATTTCATCACAGTTACAATGTCCATAACATTGCAGAACAAATGACATATATACCATAGTGTGTTCAGTTACTTCCCAACAAGAACACATCTTGTTCCCAGCTCTTTGGTACCACAAAAAGTTCCACACATCTTTCCACTGCCCTTTCAGGGCCCTTTGATTCTTCTGAGATAGTTGGGTTCCATTATTCAGTCACTAGAACATTTATCAAATTTTTTTTTTGTGACCTTTTTGCAGCAGAAAACACTTTAGGACCCCCCCCCCCACTAAGTCACTTACTTCTCCAAATGTCAACTACCTCTATTTTCTCCTCAAGTTCAACTCTGAGCAATTTAATGCCCATCTACAGTGCTTGTCCAAGATAAAGAAACTGTGACAGACCAAGTAACTAATCAAGATGAAGACCCATCACATCACCAAAGGACTCATGATAAACAAAAAAAAACCACTATCCATCTCCCAACAGAGAACTGAACTTAACTGTAGAAAGAAACTTGCTTATTTTTTCTTTTTTGATGGGAGTAGTAGAAGGGGGAGGGGAAGACATGGCTAATATTTGTTTTGTATGACTTCATATTTTTAATGGTTGTTGTATTTCTTGCCTTCTCAATGGGTGAGAAAGAGGTGGAAGGAAAAGAATCTGAAACTGAAAGTAAATTTTTTAAAAAGGTGAATTGGTTCTCTGAGGAGTGGGTTTTCCCATTCATTAGGTCTTCAAACAAAAGACCTAATTTCATTCAGTATGTTATATAGATGGGTCTTTCTTTTGAAACTGGGTTGGCCATTGGGTCCCTGTCAAGTCTATGAAATATACACTGATGAAGAAACTCAATGGATTAGGTCCAAAAACTGTATTACAACATAAGCAACGAGGGTTTTGTTGTTAAGTCCATTTTCTTTACCCAAGGGAAATGTTTAGGCCAGTGTCTTTTATATCACTAAGGATTTCACTGAAGAAACTTTGCAGTGTTCCAAGTCTCCATGCAGTTAATGCAATAGCCTCTAGCAGGAGCAGGTGGAGAAGTTTCCACTTGGTCTCTCTGTGGAGCATTCTTGGTGATGTTACAGGGTTTCTGGTGAACAGATGTTTGTTTTCTCCTTTGCTCAGATCTGTTACTCAGCAGTTCTTTGAAGAGTAGTCTTTCCTCTGCTGTAGTCATGAGAGAATCTGATGTGATGTTAATATATGCGTGGGAAACACCTTTTGTGTAAAAAGTCTTTTTAGGCTGGTGTTTTGTTCTACAGTTGAAAGCTCCTTTTCTATCACCAAATGGAGCATGATAACATATCGTCTACATGTTTCTGGCAGCTCTGTGAGCATGTATCCAACCTCATCTAACAAGTTTTCAGTGTTAGGACCTAGAGAAACAAAGATCAAATGAACTTGCTCTCCATACTTGTTCTCGAGGGGCTTAGGTTACATTGGAGTTGGGAAGATTCAACAAATAAATACATAAGTATTTGACTGGGTCCACTACCAGGGATATATACACTTTGATGACTCAATACAATTTCACTCATGGCACAAACTCCCAGTGTGCAAACTCCCTCCACTAATGCAAATAAGCAACTCATCAGTAAAAAGAGCCTTAAGAGGCTGTATTATATCAGAGGCAGTACATGTGTTCTTGCTCTCTACCCACACTGAAACACTGGCTCAAAGGTAAGTATAGCAAGATATAAAAAAATCAGGGGAGCAGCTGGATGGCACAGGGAATAGAGCACTGGCCCCAGGCACAACACAAAACTAGCCATGTGACCTTGGGCAAGTCAATTAATCCCAATTGGGGGAGGGGGGGAGAGAGAGAGATATCGGGGATTCTAAGAGGCAGAGACTGCCTAGATTAAAGGCATGGAGATGAGAAGTAGAGCTAGGTAGATAAGACACCTCTTGAGTTCAAACCTGGTCTCAGCCAATTACTAGATGTGACCCTGGGCAAGTCACTTAACCCTGTTTGCTTTAGTTTCCTCATCTGTAAAACAAGCTGGAGAAGGAAATGGTAAACCACCACAGTACCTTTACAGGTCAAGAAAAATCCAAATGGAGTTATGAAGGGTTGGGCATGACTGAAAATGACTGAACATACACATATTAAAAAGCATGTGTATATAACATTTTAAAAGGGTCCCTGTTCTGTTAACTGGATAGCTGTCTACTTTACATACCTTGACTACTAGTCTAGTCCCACTGCTGCTCAATAGTATGTGAGACTTAATGTTTCATATGATCAAGGTTAGATTCTATTTGTTGTCCTTCCAGTTTCATCTACAGATGCTCTCAAGGTCATCTAGTTCAACTGTGGCACAAAACAAACTTTCTGCAATCTTGTTTCCCCTCCATTATTTTTCATTGCTTTATAAGACAATACTATTCTCATGATGTTCCATCATCCTTCTGTGCAATGTTGTGCAAATGAACTCATACCCAAAACAACAGCACCACCCTTAATGGCAAAATCATCATTGTGTTGACAAGGAAATCCAAATGTTTGCTAGCTAAGATTTCTAGGGTCTTTGGTTCTTGTTTTTAAATGTTCTGAATCAGTTATATTTATCGAAAAACTATGGCAGTCAGTTTCTTTAATTTTGCTCACTTTTCAGAGTCAAGAACCTGTTTCTAGGTAATGTGGGACTGCTATCATTATACCTTTTGTCACATCTTTCTCATTACCTTTGGATTAGTGCTGCTGTTTTGTCATTACAATGAACTTTACTTTTTCTGATGTTCTTCTATGCTCTTGGTTTCTGGGACCTTCCACATCTCTTCTTGAAGGAAATTCTCATGATGTACAGACACAGGCTTCTGAGTAGTCTACAATCCTGGTTACTACTGTTTTTCCTTCTTGATCCCAAACCAGATTTTTCAATATAGCTGAGCTTACCACTGAAGTCAGCAGTATCCAAGTGTCAAGTTGATTAAGTTTGGAGAAAGCTACTTAACAGAATTCCTCTCCTTCATCCTCTGCAAGTTGCAAAGATCTTTATGGTGGTCAGCTTGCTTTTGTTCATCCTGAACCCTGTAAGTTGAGATGCTCATCTTACACACATTTAGGTGTGATTTTTTTTTCCCCTATCTTCTAAGCTTCATTTCTAACAAGAATACATAGCTATAGCTCTGTTCCTCCAGAAGGGTGTCAAAAGGGAGAAGAATGCACATGAATGCACAATACTTCTATGATCTGTGATTTCAAAGGTTTATTGTGAGGATCAAAATTCCAAACTCTCCAGTGGGTTTTGAAAACCTTAAAATGCTGAATATCATCTATTTCAGATGCCTTGAAACATGCAAGTGTAAACTTCCCTGAAGATTTCTCTGATCGTCCAATATGGAAATGATACTCTCCCTCATCTGACCTTATAAGCATTCTTTGTACCTTATCTAATATTTATTTTAAATGCTTACTGTGCACCAGGAACAGTGCTAGCCACTCAAGTACAAATGTGTTCTGTATTTTAAAATCTATATAACCATATCACTCCCAATTAGGTCCTAAGCTGCTTGACAACAGGGGACTCATTTTATTTATTTGTACCTCTTTCAGGAGTCTAGCACTAAACAATAGCAGAAAATTAAAGATCAGCAAACCAAGCAAAAATCAAACAAAGACTACAAAGCAGATTTCTAGCCACAGATTCAATGGGATAAATAAAGGAAATGCTATACAAATAAGAAAACAGGCATAGTAAATGATGACAGGTTCCCTGGCACATTTATCAAACTTTTCTCTGTATCACACAGGCCTTTAATTATACAACTAGAACTATGTGGCCCATTACTGAATGAGGGGAATTCTAAAATCCTCAAAAGACTTAATATGTGTGTCTGTCTTTCTAAAAATATGCAGAGGAACCAAAATTAAATTATTGGTCTTCATTACAGGGAAATGAAAGTTGTACTAGATTTTGGCCAAAAAAAAAAAAAAAACCAAAACCAATCTGTCAAAAACACAAAGAAACTTACCCAATGATCATTACAGTTCAACAAGAATGTGGGAGCATATTAATAGTCGTGGAAACAAGTGAATTGTGGGAGGCAAGATGAGAATGATCAGAGTTCTCTATCAATCTTCGAGAAGGGGAGAAATGGATCACTGTGTGTCTGAGGTCTCTAAAAAATCCTGAACTCTTCACTCATTTCTGGGAAGAGAAGACAGTTTAGTGATGGGTCTTTTACACCTTAGTCCAAAACACTCCCTACAACTCAGGATGTGTGTCAGGAAACTGCAAGGGGAAGGTGTTAAACCCAGCCATAGGATGTCAGCCCTGAAAATGGCAAAGGGAAGGGTGGGGCGGGGAAGAGAGCAACCTGGGAAATGTAAATCGTGTTCCTTATTTGAAACACTCAATTTCTAGCCCACTTTATCTTCTCTGGAGTTTAGATGCCATCAGAACATGGAAAAGTAGCAACAACAAAAGCTTTTAGAATAAATTATGCATAAGTTGTCAGGGAAAGAGGTTTCTGTACATCCAAGTCGTCTTTGCTTCCAAAGACATTACCAGAATCCCTCCCATCATTTTGTACATAAATACAGGACTAGTACAATGAAGGTGAAAGCATTTAATTTTTTAAGTACATACTGAAACCCTATCCCCACCCATAAGAATATTTTACATATGAACTCAAAGCACTTTTTGCACATTTGTTTCCAAATAATGTATCTTCATGATATGCTACAGATAGTGAAATTTACAGATTTAATTGGAATTAAATTTTCCTTAAGTCACTTAAATAGGCACGATTTCCCCCCCATCAAATGGACAGAGTATTTCACAATTCATGTGTTAAATAATGTTTATTGTTAGCGTTATTGCCTAGTCTCTAAGATACAGCTTTATTGTGCCTTTGCAAAGATACATATATTTTTTAAAAAACGGATCAAATGTCATACAGATAGCTCTATATGATACATTACAGTGCAACACTATTCTTGTTACATCATTATAGAAATACTATTGAACCCTACAGCACAAAAGAAGCAAAAGAAAAACAATCCTGAGCCATATGAACAAGATGACTGGATGACATGGCTTTCAACATAGGCTTAAAAAAGCAAACCTAAGAGTGGGGGGGAAATACCACACATGCACACTGTCTGCAATCCTGAGGAAACTGTACACCAAAGTCCCGGCCTTCCCGAGAGACCTGAATGTGGAAGTCCTTCCCGTTCAACCTCAAAGCCACACACACACCCCCGCCCCCCCCCCCCACATACACACACACACCCAGTTTCTCACACTCATCACTCCCTCTCCCCACAAGAGGATTAGGCACTGCTACGTCCTAGGGAACTCCATACCTGGCTTGTCGGGAAAGAGAAATCGTAAGAAGCAGAGGCCTTAGCAAGCATAGATTCCCACTAACCATGAGATAGAGCTAAAAAAAGAAATGTTGCTAAGCCAACTGTCTTCTCCTTTTTCATTCCCTTCTGGGAGAAAATAAATGATATGATCACTGTAGCTGAAAACTGAGGGGATGGCGACAGAGAATGTTCTGGAAACAAAACTCAGTCTCCCCCCGGTTTTGAAGTAAGAACAGCTGCAAAAGCGCACACTGCAAAGCAAATGACTCACCTACTATTAAAATACATGTGTCATTCTACCAGTTTTTGGTATCTATCTGCTTACAATTTAATACCAAGGTTTCATGGATCTTGTACCTGCTTAAGTTAAACATGAAATGTACTGTATGTATAAAAGCCTGCCCTCCCCTGAACTCTGCCTCAGGGCAGCCTCCCAGCCTCCCCTGGAGACAGCCAGCAATCAGGGCAGGCAAAGACCCCAGTGATCCAAGTGATCTGGCTTCCATCCTACTGATGAAGTTAAGCAAACCTCCCCCACCCCCCACCCCTGCCCCTTCTTTGATAACCCGAGTCTGCTGACTAGACAACTGACTGGCTGTCAGTTTACCCAAATGACTTATACCAGCAGCTTGTCCTGTGAGGCGAAGCAAACTCTCCTGGTTGAGAAACAGCCAGTTCCAGCTCAGATGCTGAAGAAATGTGGATATGGACTAGATGGCCCAAGCAGCAACAGGCAGCTTCAGCCCCAGCTCTGCTAGACTAGCTTTGGGAGAACGGGAGCCATCCTTCCCAAACATGACGTACAAAGGATGTTAGTGTTTCCGTAGAGAGCTGCTCTATGTAATCATGACAAAGGCTGTGTTTCTCTAGCATCATATTTTCAATTAAATACTCGCACACTTATATACTCATACACCCTATGAATGTGAGGTGGATCTTGTGTTCCAAGAAGCACCAATACCCGTTCATTTATATGTGACAAATCTTTCACCTTTAAAAGTAACTCGGATGATCACCACTAAAGCAAAAGCAATGGCATCTCAAAGGGATTGCATACAAGTGAAAATGGTGAAGACAACCCAAGCCACTTGAAAACTGTACTGGAAAAAGAGTAAGTCTGGCCATGGGCCAGCACTTGAGGCTTAGAGAGTAAGGTCTCCATTGGCTTGGCATAGTAATGTGGCCCATGTCCATGAATGACCAATGGCCAGGACTCACAAGAAAATTCTCAAACTCAAAACTTGGAGAAACCATTTGGAAACGGCTTTGACATCACACTGTATTCTTGTGGTTTGCTGTTAACCCTGTAAAAAACCCTGACTGTCCCATCAGCATCTGACAAGTGGGAGGCAGACCCCAGGCATGCTTGCACATGGACACCACGCCCTCTTCTGCACCCTGAGGACGTGTAAGCATCAGCTACCGGGAGGACAAGCCATCTCCTGTGTTGGCAAAATACTACCAGAATCAGAAGGTCTTCATCTTCTTTGGTTACCATATACAAAAGCTCAGCCCCTAGTCTCTTCAAATACTTTTCTCCAAAGCATTTAATCTTAATTGAATCAACAACACATGCTGTGCTTTAGAAAGCATACATATCTTCAGACAAAATGGTTTTGAAACTAAGTCATCACCTACACCAAAATTTAACTTCTTATCCTAAGGCTGCCCTAGGGGAATGGAAAGTCAAGTCCAAATGCTTTAGTTAACTCGTGTTCTCTATACACTTTTTAAAAGCTACAAATCTAACAAAATTTCTAGCACTGGGATAAATAAAATTTGTAACAAGTCTATGGCTTATGGTCTTGCAAACAGCATGTGTCTGCTCTCAGAAATATCTAGCCCACCAAGCACTGAAAACTGTTTTCTAGGCATTTTTAAGGTTTCTCACAAATAGGAAAGTGTCATATAGGCATAGGAAGTTCAAAGAAAAGGACACAGCCAGAAGAATTAAATTTAGCCTGGCAGGCAGGAGTGGAAGGGAAAACATTTGTGGCTGTATTTGCTGAGGGAAAAAGCAGAGACTTGACAAATGCCCTAATGACAAGAACGCCTCGAACCTGTGCCTTCCCTACACTGGCTATGAGTGGGCCGACAATGCACTGATTGTCAACTGACTTGTGGGAATTTTTAGCTGTGAGCAGAAGACAACAAAGGCAAACATTTGGAACAAAAGAAGCCAAACCCTCTTACTTCAGATCTTATCCAAGTTAACGTGAGAACCAAGAAGGGTCTCACAGTTCATCCCTGAGCCCCTGGCGAGGTTCAAACAGAACATGCCAGTATTCTCTCCCCTGGCAATCCAACCCTGCATGCCAAACATTGCCCACCAGCAGAGGCCCAAATGCCACTCAGCAGACCTCCCTACCAGCTTACCTGGTAACTCAGTCCCCGCCCCACCCCAGCCCAACTGGTTTTAATAGCCAAGTCAGCCTTGGAGATGATGTCCTGAAACCTCATAAATGCTTCCCTGTGCCATCCTCTTCCTCCTCCTTCACTCCTCAAGACAAGTTTTCATGTTGGTGTCCAGTTCGAAGTCCAAAGAAACAGGAATTCGAAAATGCAAACTTCCCAGTAACAGTCTTCTCTACAATGTGTGACACCAGTACAGGGAAGCCAGTGTATTCTCTCCAAAGGGCTCTTCTCAATTGAGTTCACAAGACAAAGAAAAATTCTTTACAGTTACCTTTACATGCCACATGGCGCAACTTTGGGACAGTGCATTCAATTAGGAAACCTCAGAGAAAAAAGGGAGGAGAATCTGTATCAGGAGCAGAGCACAGATTCACAGTCAATGAGGCAACAGACTGTGCAGAGAAGAGCGTGAGCACAGGACGGCTAAAATACAAAGAGTAACAAGCAAACGTATTCTGAGTGACTCATTTAAGTTAGCTTCTCATTTACAGGACTTAAAATGATGCCGCTTACAACTGCAGCCCACGACTGGAATGAACGTGCATCTTCCCCTTCAAAGAGACAGCAAAGGATCCGACGGCCTGGCACTGGTGTCAGTCACACCCCACAACGCACTCAGGCACCGATTCTCTGGCCCAGGCAGGGGGCTCCTCAGCCCTTTCATGGCCCATCTCTGAAAACAGGCTCACCACCCAAGGCTGCCAGTGCCATTCTCTCCCGCAGAAGATGATATGCCCTCAGTCCAGCTGCCACTGCACCAGCCAGCCCAGCAGAGGGGCCACATACACACATCTGAGTGTATGTGTGTTTGACTTCAAAAGCTGCACGAAGAAGGAAACATCTGAAAGCAGACTCAGAATAGATCACAGCTTGTTTTCTTCTTTAAGCAAAAAATACAAATTAGTTTTCTAGCCACTATTCAGTTTATCAGACTTTTTCTGAAGAATTTTTAATTATGTACACACAACAGGAAATAAAACTTTTTCACAAACATTCTTCAAGGATGAAAATCATCAAGAGGATGACAGAATAAAAGCAGGAGAAATATTCAACACAGGGGGAGGGTGATTTCTCATTTCTGCTCTTAAAAAGTAAAAAAATCACCACATAATTAAGTACAAAAACCGGCATTGAATGACAACTGCTGGTGTGTTTACTTGATCAGAAATGAAGACCAAGAGTATAATAAAGCCCTATGGTAAGATAAATTCAGGAGCACTCGCCCTCGGGGTGGATGCACTGAAATGCAGACCCAGGTTCTGAAGCGTCTGCTTGGAGCAACCCAGAAGTCCGAAGTCTGTGGCAGCAAATACAGCAAGTGCTGTCTAGTCCTCTGAAATACCTGCGATTCAAGGGTCACTTACAAGCGGTGTCTGAATTTCTTCAGAAAAATATCTGTTTGGCATCTCCTGGACTTTGTTCCATGGGGCAGTAAGGACATTTTAACCTAGAGACAAAGAAAAGACACTGGAATGCTATGACCATCAGGAGCCTGGGGGACCCCAGGAAACAGCGTTCCCTTTCCCTCAACTGATACCATAATAAAATCACATTCTTCTCAATTTCCAATCGTGGGATTCTAGTTCTGCCATCAATCCACACATATTGCTCAATGCCCCTGGGAGCCAACAACTGTAGCACCAAACAATCTCTGCCCTCCAGAGCACAGGCTAGCAAAGTCCACGTGCCTCGCCTGTGGTCAAACCACCAACATGTATGAGAGGCAGGGCTTGTGCTCAGGGCACTTCTGATTCTAACCACTGCGCCACACTAACTCTTTATTTTTTTATTTTTTTTGCTTTTTTTTTTTGGAGGGCAATTGGGGTTAAGTAACTTGCCCAAGGTTACATGGCTAGTTTTGGTGTTAAGTGTCTGAGACCAGATTTGAACTCAGGTCCTCCTGACTCCAGGGCCGGTGCTCTATTCACTGCGCCACCTAGCCGCCCCACACTAACTCCTAAACAAAACAAATGCAATGTAGCTTGGGGGAAAGGCCACCCAAGAGAAGTTGGGATTCTTTTTTTAAATGAACAAAGCAATAAGATTACTCAGAAAGGTCTGAATTCTGGTACCCCTAGTTTGCAGCTCAGGGCATTCCCACCAAAGAGCAATAGAATAGATACAGAGGATAAGCCTAGGCCTGGTCTAAGGTTCCTTTATTCCCAGGCTTTAGAAGGGGTGCGGTGGAGGGGAGCACCCCTGTAAATGAACCACTCCCAACCTAGCTCACCTAACATGGTGAAAATGGGTCTAGGACTAACTTCAATGAGAAAATGCTGTCCACCGACAGCCAGTCAGACGTGACTTCTGAATGGACACAGTGGGGAGAGATCTTGACAAAGAGCACATCCTCTCCAGGTACTCATGGCCTCTGCTTAGGAGATCTGAACACTTCTATCTCTATGCGCAGACACTTGACCAAATGAAGCTGTTAAGACTACAAACTCACAATGCAAACGAATCATCTTTATTCTTTAAGGAAGAAGGCAGATCTGTGATTTGATAATCCAAAGTGGACACTCAGTCTAGAAGCTGCGCCTCCAATGATGCAGGGCAACAGACTGATTGCACCTACCTAGAAAGGCATTTATGAACACAGAAGTTAATGGCCTGGCTCAGTGAAGAGAGGGGTGGAACTTGAACCCAAGCATTCCTGACTCTAGGGCCTTCTCTGCAACGGGCCACACTATCTATTACAGTTAAGTCTAGTCATATTAACGCGGACACTAACGTTCACTGTTCTCCTTTGTCACCACCAAATACCCAAAACGGTCCAAGTTCTAAAAGCATTTTTGGAAAACAAATTGCTAAAAATGCGGTGACACTTACTTGCTACCATTAAACATTTTATTCAGCGCATCTCTTGAGATAATGTGGCCACAGACCAACTTCATAGGCGGATTATTGTCTGTTGTTTGCTGACGAAGAATGGGACAGGCGAATATAGAGTGATACCAGCATTTCTTACCAAGGTCCACTTCAATCTGTTTTTTAAAATAAAAATAAGTAAGCAGATCGATAAATAAACAAACCGATTAACAAATGAATAAATAAGGAAAGGGATGAGACCAGTAGCTGGCTACCTTTCTAAAAGATCTGTCTGCTTTCTGCAAAAAAGACAATTTTATGACTCTTTCTCCCTTCCTCCAACTCTGACACACAGCCTTCAGGTTCAGCACCAATGTTACTGGGAGTTTTAATTAACTTTCAAAGTTAAAAGCAGGTGATTGCTTTTGATGCCAAATTCTAAGGATTTGGAGCCAAACAATGTCCATGATAAAGAAATCAAGTAGGTGAAATTCCTACCATCTGGACCCTATGGAGAAACAAATAATCCCAAGAGGTGAGTTTTCAGTAAACAGAAATGTTAGGGCGTTGGGGTGAGGGTTGGGGGGGACAACTTTGCTTTCTGTATACCCTTCTTGGCCAAGATCATGAATATCACTGAATTCTTCCTTGGTGCCTCGAAGGCATGACCCTGAATGCTAGGACCAGCAGAAGCCATCTGCCCCACAAAATGGCGCCTCGGGGCTACATCTCCATTGCTGGTAGCTTTTCTTTACACGTGGGCCTGCCTTTTTAACAAGCTTTCCTCCCCTGCTCATCCGCTGCTTCTAACAGACAAAAGGGAAGTCTGGGTTATGAGTGTGCACATATTTAGAATATAGTCTCAAGCAAGCAACCCTGGCTATTTTCTCCTGGGAGCCCGGGGCACAGACTCTGGGCCTACTTTTCAAAGGCCTCTTTCACTGCCACAAAGGGTAAAGTCTTTTTGATTCTGAGGGGTGTCCCCAAAAAGTGGGATACAGCTGCAGTTAAGGAGGCCACCTGTCACCAGAGGTGCCTCCGGATGAAGCTAACAAGCCCAAACCAGGACTCTTCCAGGTGGCAGAGTCAACAGTGGAATCGCAACTATCAAACCAATGAATTCTGGCATCCCAGGACTTCAAGGACATTAAGGAAGATCAAGGTGGACAATTCTATTTCACAGAAGAGGACAATGAAGTCTAGAGTTGAAGAAACAGCCCCAAGTCACGCAGACATGGAGAGATGGATTCAAGGCCAGGCTTCCCAACCCCAAATCTCACGCTCTTTCCGTATCTCCATACAACTTGTATCATTTGGAGGGATGCCACCCAAGTCAGGTAACAAGCATGCATTTTTCCTTGTTTCCCTTGTGCCAAGTCACTGTGCTAGGGCTGGAGACACAAAGGAATGCAAACACAGGGGCCCTGCCCATTCCAATGCAGATGACAAACAGATACAGATGAGAGGAGGCCAGAGCAGCCAGGGCACGTCCAGGAAAGGCATCCTGCACAAAGAGGGGTCTGAGTGGAGCTGAAGGGAGGCCCGAAAGCCAGGAGACAGTGCAAAGGGGGCAGGACAGCTGGGGGCCAGAGGTGGGGAAAAGATGGGATGTGGTGTGAGATGAGCAACAGGGTCAAGGAGGTGTAAGGAGCCAAAAGGCAACAAGGATTTGAGGGGACAGACTCAGGACAGGTCAAGCACATGCTTTAGCAGAGGAGTGTTCAGAGAGTCTGGCCCTGAGGGGCCATAAGAGCAGAGAGTGTACACAAGAGATGTCGTGAAGGCCAGTTTAGCACCAGTCTGGAGGTGGGAGGTAAGAGGGTTGGAAAGGGGATCTGTGGATGAAAAACCAGCCAAGGGGAAGGAGCAGCTGGAGAGGCAGAGAAGGGCTAGGAGAGGGCAGCATCCCAACAACGGAGGAAAGCACACCCAGAGGAGGGGATCAGAGGAGCCCAAGGAAGGCACCAATGTCTAAGTGCAACCTCTGACAGAGCTGTCTCTAGCGCTGAGCTGAGGACACTGGTGCCCACTGTTCTTCTCTGATTTACTGTAAAATAAGCTCCACAAATAAAAAAAACTTGGCCCTCCAAAGACAACTTAGGAAGCACAACCTCGTGGATCTTGACAGCTGCAGGTCCCGCTAGCAGTGGCCCAGGAGAATGTGGGGCTTCCCTCGCTCCTATGTGTAATCACCCCAGTTTTCTCGTATTTGGCTGCCTTTCACCATCCCCATCCAAGCTTACAATGGCAGGGAATCTTTCAGATGCCACCAAAACCCTGCTTCCTCCTGTCCTTTCTGCTGTCCTGCAAAGCTGCTACAAACCCCAGCAATCTCTAGTCACTGTGGGCTTTGGCAGAAGGGGAAAAAACAGCCCCTGACCCTTAACTCACAGGCAGCTCGTCCTTCTGGTTCCAAACACCCGTGCACTGCCTCTGCTCAATCACTGCCTTGATGTTAATCAGAGCCGGCAGGGCTACGCAGCCTGCTGAGAAGCTGGCAAGGAGAGAGGGAGAGAACAAAAATCAGACCAATTCTGGATATTGTTGTCACCCTTTTCAAAATACAAAGGAAATCCAAGGAAATACAGAATTCTTCCAAGTCTTCATACTGGACTTGGAAGCCACCAAATGGAACCGGATTTGCAGCCACAGAAGTAATAGTCCTAATGACAATCGCTTCTATCCACAAAGTGACCTGCAGCAGAGAACTGAGTCTTCAGTTACCCTCTGACACCTGCCCTACTGTGTGCCTCACTTCATAGAGAAGGAAACTGAAGGGCATTCAGCCCAAACCCTACATCATACAGAAGGTCACAGGGCGGTGACCTTGCCCTAAGGAGCAGAGCTGAGATCGGAATCCAGGCCTCACATCCAGTGGCTTTTCCCAGGGTCCCCCACTGTCCTCTGCTTTTCACTTGTAGATACACTTTCTCCAGCTACAAATCCATCCCTATCAGGCTATGCTGTTTTTTTTAAAGCACCGTGTATCTGTCACATTCTCTTTCCCCCTTCATGAGCTGCATCAGACAGCACAGTCTGCACCTCTGCTTCTGGGCCCATCTTTTCTTTACCAACAAGCTCCTTGGTATCCAGCCCGGCTGGGTCTGCACAAGGACAAGTTATGCTTCTTTGGGGTTACTACTAGGACACCTCAGCTAGGCTCCATTTTAAGTTAAGAAAACAGAGGGGTCTAAACCAGCGGTGTCAAAAATGCAGCCCCCACCACTCCCAAGAGCAGCTCAAGCCAGAAGAAAGTGGAAGTGGGAAACCAACAAAACACACATCGCATTTCACTTTACCATGAAGCCAGTGTGTGACCCTACACAGTACAGGCTCGTGGCCCTGGTTTCAATTTGAATTTGACACCAGTGGTCTAAACATAAGGAAAGGAATACACCAAAGATTTGGCAAGAAGAGTTGTCTTTCAGGAGTTCAGTCTTCTGCCACACTAGCCAGGACACAAAAGCCATGAGAGAAGCCTTTGCCTCCTTAGCCTCCCCTCAATCCCAATCTCTTTCATGAACAGATCAAAGGAGGCCACACCACCATCACTTTCTGCTCAGGGGATCGAGCTATTGGAAAGGACCAGACTAGGAAGCAAGTCAGGCTTCATAGGGAACTAAAATCCCAACATCCCCTGAGAGGCTGACTGGCTCAAACCCCCTCATTTTACATTTTACAAATGGGGAAATGGAGAGGGCACTTAAAAAAAAAAAACCCACGATAGTACAAAAGGTAGCCTGGATTCAAACCTTGATCTTCTGAAGTCAAACCCAGGGCTCATCAGAATGCTGCCTGTCTGAATCACAAGTTACTGTGCAGCAGCAAGTTCTCTGACAGCTGTGAAGGAAGAATCCGCTCCGCAGGCCGGCTCTTTGGGATCAGCTTTGTCTATGTCATCACAAAAGTGCCTGTGCTGGGGCTCGGGGGGGGGGGTGGTGGAGGGGGGTGGTGGCAGAGAGAAGCTACTCTAATGCTACACAGAGGGGAAGAGCGGGCAGAACATTAGCCAAGTGCCTTCACTTGACACGTAAGGGATGAGGAAGCAAAGCTGACCAGCATGTGCTGCTGTGACTTGGCCATACCTAACACTGAGGGGTGACTCCACCGACAGCCCCAACAGAGCGCAGGCGTCCCGAGTGAAGATGTCACAGATGTCCGCCCACTGGTTGGCATCAAGCAGGTGAACGTAAGGCGAGTTCTCGATGCCCTGCCTCAGATACACGAGGCTCCCCATCAAGACCTGAATATCTAAAGGATAAAAGTAAAATTAGCAGCAATGAGGTTGGAACTAAAATTTTGAATCTGTGATAGGTTCAAGCTTTCTTCCTTCTCTTATGGGAAGAAAACTACAGGGAGAGGAGAGAGACAAACAAACAAACCAACCAAAAAAAAACAAATCTTCTAATCCATGTATTCTGAAATTGCTGTGTCGTTTCTTTCAAAAACAATGCAGGTCAGGGCAGCGAGGTGACTCAGTGAACAGAGCACTAGCTGTGGAGTCAGGAGGACATGAGTTAAAATCCAGCCTCAGACACTTGACACTAGCTGTGTGACCCTGGGCAAGTCACTTAACCACCTTAACAGCATCACCAAAATAACAATAAAAATAATAATGATAATAGTGCTTATGCAAAAACAATTCCCTATGTGATTCAATGGGTATGGAACAGAGAAGGAAAGGTTTTATGCAATTTGCACATCTCCAGATGTAGTAATTATGTTTGCATTACTTTAGACTGGAGGTTAGCAAAGCTGTCTCTGGCTAGAAACTCTGCTAATAAGTCCCGAACTGCAGGCGGGGCTGTCAGAACCACCAGACTCCCAGACCACCTTCCTTTCCCACTCTGCTATAGCAGCAAGGGCAAAATGGAGTAGAAAGAGCCAGCTCCAGAGGGCACACACCTGACCGCCACAACAGTCCAACTGAGACCAACAATAACTCAAAAAGGCTTCCAACTTATATTTCCATAACTTTTCAGAACAATCTAATACTTAACCTTTTCCCTACGGCCCAATCTCAGTGATTTAAAATGTGGTCACCCAGATCTCTTTGACACACAAGCACTAGGGTTACAAAAAGAGGCAAAAAGCACAGCCCCTGCCCTCTAGAAGCTCACGTCACTGGGAGTGGGGGACAGGGACAATGTGCATTCAAGACATGCCCAGTGTAAATGAGAGACAATCCTGGAGGGAAGGTCCTGGCGTTGAGGGGGAGGGAGAAAGGAGCAGGGAAGGCTGCTTGTGGAAAGCAGAATTTGAGCCGAGTTGTGAAAGAAGCCAGAAGGCAGCGGGGAAAAGGGAAAACATCCCTGGAGTTGGGGCCACCCAATGAAAACATGCAGACTCAGCGTTAGGAGACAGATGAGAGGAACAGCAATGAGACCCATGCTGCTAGACTCATGGAGGAGCATAAAGGTGTAAGTCCTGAAAGGGTACAAAAAGGCCAGGCCACAGCAAGCACTCTGCCAAACAGGGTCTATCTTTGATCCTGAGGGGAGTCATTCCAGGTATTTGAACAGGGGAATGACATGGCCAGAGCTGTGCTTTAGGAAGAGCAGTCGGGCAGCTGAGCATGGACAAGGCAGAGAACCTCCCACCCAGCCCCCCAGCAGGCTGCTGCCATAACCCAGGGATGAGGCCTGCACTAGGGTGGCGACAGTGTCAGAGTGGATGGGGGTGACACACAGAAGAGATGTCACAAACATAGAAGCAACAGGCCCTGGCAACAGCTTGAATATGGGAGGTGAGTGTGAGTGAAGCGTCAAGCCTAGGGAACAGAAAGGACAGTGGTAACCTCAATGGTAATAGAAACACTGGAAAGACAGGAGGATCTGGGCAGGGGGAAACTTCTATTGCAGGTGTGCTGAATTCAAGAGGTCCAAGACACATCTGGTAAAGGAGGACTCAAGATCGGGACAGAGCCTCTGGCTTGATACACAGGTCTGGGTATTACCTGCATAAAGGCAACAATTCCGGGAGATAGTAAAGAGGGAGAAGAGAATGCAAAGCCAAGCCTCTAGGGACACCCACCCATGGTGGGCACAGTCTAGATGAAGATTAAGCAAAGAAGCTGAAAGAGTAGGAGAGGAAGGGTCAAAAGTACAGAAAAGAGGGCAACTGACTGTGTCCAAGGTGGCAGGGAGGTCAAGGAGGAAGAGGCACGAGGAAAGGCCAGCAGACACAGCATCTCCACTGAATTATGAGGTCAGAGGCATGCATGACAGTAAGGGAAGAGGCCGGGGCATCAACCACAGACAGCTCTGTCAAGGAGTGTTAGCCACGAAAGGAAGGACAGACACAGGCCACATAGCACTGACAGCAAGATCACAGGACAGATTCTTAAGGATCTGGGAAACAAGAGCACATGGGGGAAGAGAAGCAGAGAGCCTGAAAACTCTCGCAGACAGAGAACAGGGATGACAGAGAGGGCAACGGTCTGCCGAAGATATGGCAGATGAATCCCACCAGCAAGAAGATGGGCTGACCCTTCATGGGAGCCCAGACCAAAGAGGAGGCAACAGCAGCAGGTGGACGAGCTACAGGAGACGTTGGAGAACAGGGAGTGCTTGCAGGGCAAGCAGCCTCAGCTCCTTTCATGAGTATGAAATGCTGCTGCTGTCCTTTGTTATTAAATAATCTGGGATGTCTAAATCAGTTTCCAAATAAGCCCATGTCTTGCCCGGACCCACCCCATTTCTGCACACTTGGAATGTACGGGCCACTTACCTTTCTGATGGTTTAGGGCAAATGGCTGAAAATTCTTCGCATATTGCAACGCTTCCCGCTGGTTTGCAGTTCCACCCATTAATAAGCTAATGAAATACAATCTGTGCAGCTTAAATTCCAAGGAGCTGTTTTGGGCCATGAGCATTTCCCGATTTGATACTGCCCATCTAGAGAAAAAGGAGAGAAGAAAAATGGATTGAGGGGCACGCACAGCAACCTGATAACAGCAAGTCACACCACAAATTTCTAAGGTGGAAGGAGGGAAGGGTCTGCCCTGCCACCTAGTGGGCTTGCATGAGTGAGGCCACCTCCTGGGGCTGAAGAAGGCAGCAGCCACTCAAAATCAACGGGGGCAGTGCGCCATCGGGGCAGCTCGGCCTCTCCTAAGTTCAAGGCACGGCTTTCCAAGCCAGCCCGGGGCTGGGCACCGAGGGAAGAGCACCAGCTGCCAGCATCTCTGCTGGCGATGTCTGACTGCCGGATGGAAGCCTCATGCCGGGTATCTCACCCCTCAGAAGGCTTACCCAGCAGCTGGGCATTCCAAGGAACTGCCAGGCTAAGGGAAGCTCAGCCAAACCCAGCCCTGCTCACAAATGATATGCAGCGTGCCAACATCACAAAGGCTGCCCATGTTCAAAAAGATATCATTCAAAACAGAGACAACTCCACCTTGACTATGCAAACTTGTTAGAACAATGGGAAGTCACAGGCATCTGGCACATTCAGTAAGTGCTCACTGATTGAATGAATTGAACCACATTTTTACCCTCAGCCCAGATATTTCCAGGCCCCTGCCTATGCCCATGTACAATGAGGGCATCTTAAGGCACAGACCAGAACCTTTGCTATCCATGTGGGGGTGGAGGAGGGGGGTAGATTGTGCTCCCTATACGTGTAGGCAAATGAATGAATATCGCCTTTATTCAGCCCATCCTATGCAGAGAGTAATGTGCTACACGCTGGGATGCCACAGAAAACCCAGCTAGCCCCTGCGCTCCAGGGGCTCCCCTTCCCCATGTGCAGCTGCCAGTCCCACAGTCTTCAGGGCACGGTGGCAAAACCTGCTGATAAAACGTCCTTGGTTTCTGTGGAGGTGCTGCTCGCACAGGGCTCCTCTCCCTGCCTGGCCGCCCACCTGGGGGTCAACAGGCATCGCTGGCCGCAGTGAGAAAGGTGGAGCTGCTCTCTACAACAGCTTCTGCTCTCAGCTGTTGGGCTGGGCCAGGAGCAGGGCTGGCGCCCTTTCCAAGGCTCAATTGCACCTCACAGGTCCTGAGCAGTCCCCATCAGAGACAAACACGCTGCCTCCTGTCTCTGCCTCGGGGGGCCTGTCAGCCCAGAGCAGGGCAGTGGGCTGGCAGCACATGTTATCTCCTGGCTAGGCCATACACTGTTTTTACTCCCGCCTCTGAATGCCCAGTGCCTAGTACAGGGCCTGGTATGTGAAGGCCTTAAATAAATGCCTATTAAATGAGTGAGCTCAAATCACAGCGACAGAGCAAAGCAGGCACCAACGACCACAAAGATGGGGAACAAATGACTTCAAGTGCTCCACAAACCCTGGCCAAGTACAACCGGCATTAGGAAGACCCGAGTTCAAATCCAGCTTCAAACACTGTGTACTGACCCTGCACAAGTCATCTGACCTCTGTCTGCCTCAGTTTCCTGAGGAGGATGACAGAGCAGAGAGGGAAAAGGTCAGGACAGAGAGATGGGCCCAAGAGAGGAAGGACAGTGCACAGAAGTGGCTTCAGAACTGGAAGCAAAGCTGACGGCACGTTTGGTCTGGGTCCTCACTTTACAGGAGAGGTGAGGGATGGAGGCCCAGAGATGATCCTGGCAACCCATCAAATGGCCTTTATGTAGCTGGCAGAAAGTGGGGCGGGGACACCAAAGTTGGGTCTGAGTCAAGAGAAAGGCCAGAAGCAAGACATTAATTCAGAACTTGGAGACAGAAGGAAATATGCTTGAGACAGAGGGCCCAGCAGAGCAGGGGAAGAAGGCCGAAGAGCAGCAGAGGAGCAGGGAAGGGTCGTGAGGGTACGGAAACAGGGACAAGAAAGGCAGGGATCAGGAGAGCAGCCGTGAGAAGGAAAATGAAAACAGGAAAGGACAAGGCCACCTGAGGGAGGAGAGGAACAAACAGACTTGTAAGCCCCCTGCCATCCTGCCTGGGGGCTTGGAAGAAGGCTGGGAACCAGGGGCTGGGGGCAGTTCGCTGCACCTACATAAGGAGGGCCTGGATGGTATTGGCAAAAATCCAATTAAACTATGACAAATAACTGAAAATAGGGCTACTCTTCTTGAGTGCAGCCTCTCAAGCTGGATCTTCATGTTCTCAAGACTGAAAAACCATGAGAAGAGAGCCGCACGGCACTTGGGCATGGGCATGGGCACAGAGATCCTGGGACAAAACACCAAGGCCTTATATGGTTCAAAGCATCTGTCGGCCTTCTGGGGTGTCCTCCTCCCTGGGGGGGGGGGGGCGGCTCTCAAAGCACACAATGGGTATGTGAGTGGGAGGGGGCAGGAGGCTTCCACAGCCTCCAGTGACCTTAGGGACGATGACTGCCAACGTCAGTGACACAGGCCTGAAAAAACACAACCTGATTCAGAGACTGTGCAGGGGTCTCTGCCACGGCCACTCCTAACTAATCCAGACCAGAAAGGGCCAGGCAGTGGGATGAGCTGGACACAAGGTGACCCACTGGGGTAAGGAAACAGCATGCTTGTTCAGACCTTCAGAGCCAGAGCTTTTCCCCAAATGCATTCATTCAGAGGCTTTTTGGGGGAAGATTCGGACTCTCAGAGATCTGTGGTGTGGTAGGATGAAGAGAGTGGCCAAGGAGGCGGCAGAGGTCCAATCTCCAGCTCTGCCTCACCTCTCTGGGCCTCAGCTGTTACAGGAAGGAGGGGGTCTAGATGACTTTTAAGATTCCTTCTGGCTCCAATGGTCTGAGAGCCACCGCTCCAAATGATTCTCCCTTTAGTGACAGGGCTACAGACCAAAGAGACAAGATCAGAATTAAATGTAGACCTGCCCCCGGGGAACCCCAGGAAGTTGTCCTGCCCTACTCCATCCACAGAACCCCAGTATTTAAAGCTGAAAAGGCTCGAGATGCCCGGTCCACGCTCCGCATGGTAGATGTGGCAGTGGATAGAGCACTGGGTCTGGAGTCAGAAAGACCTGAGTTCAAATCCAGTCTCAGACATGATTAGCTGTCTTACCTCAAGAAAGCTGCTTTATTTCTACCTGTTTCCTCAATTGTAAACTGAGGCTAATAAGGGCACCCGTTTCCCTCACATCGCCGTGAGTATCCAATAAGCCGTCACGCAGCTAGAACTATCAAGAACGTTTGTTCCCTTCTGCTAACTGGGGCTTCTGAATAGAACAGATAAGTCCCAAAGAGACGGACGCCTCAGGGCTGCAGGGCAGACCACAGGCAGCCCCAGGAGCAGCTTTGCTCCTGCTTCTTCATTCTTCCAGCACACGCTCCCCCCAAAGAGAGAAAAAGACACTACACATTTAGATGACCAAGTCCAAGGCAACTCAGACACCCAAGAATTAATCCTCACAATCTTCAAAGGCTCTAAAATCCTTCGGAGACCCCCCCTCCCATATGCCCACATTCCCCTGCTCTCTCCAAGAGCCTGCCTCTCACAGCCGTCACCTCCTCTCAGTCTGAAGAGGGAGGTTTTCAAACACTGAACAAACAAGTGCCTCCTGGCATCATTTTTACACCAAGGGCTCCCAAAGACCCCTTTCCTAGCCCTCCTTAGGGCCAAGTTCTTGGCAGCTCCCTGGGAGTTTTTTCAGTAGATGCTCCACTGAATTCTGGGGTTCCACAAGACAGTCTCCAAGGACATCCATGAGCTACAGACACAGTACGCTGCAAAGCAGACAACGCGGGGATTGGGGGTCTCGCCCCACTTGTCAGCAAGAGTGCTGGCGGGGGGGGGGGGGGGGCGCTGTCCTGTCACAGACGTGACCCAACACCGGTGGTGCTCCCTGTCTCTTTTTGGGTGTCAAAGCTACTCTATGTCTTTCTCCCCTCAGCCCTTCCTCTCTGATGGGGGTGTGCACTGGTGTTTCCAGTCAGATCAAAGAGTTGGCAGCCCTCAGTCTACTTTGGAAAATATCTTTTTCCCTCATCCATGCCACATTTCCTTCAGGTCGCTATTTATAAAGATATCCATATGCAAACTTTAATCACAATAGCAGGAATAAATCAAAGAAAGCTGACACTAATCTGTCTAGCCCAAGACACTGTCTGCATCAAGCAGCAGGGAGGGCTAATGTCTGAAGTGCAGAACCCTGGCACTCCTACCTGGGAGAGGTACACCTTCACCCAGCACTCACCCACCCCCATGTATAAGCGGGGTCACTGGTCAGAGCAGGCAGGAGAGGATGCTTTCCTGCCTGAGAACCAGCTCTTCTTGCTTCATTCAGGATTATGTCTTCTCATCAATCTTAGACAAGTCTGAAGCAAAATCCCAGCCCCAGAAGGTAAGCAATACCACAGTACCAAAGGAGCAGAGAAAGGCCACGAGCCTCCATAATGGGAGCACCGTTCTCATCTGTCCCTCCTTGGTCATCAATCAGTCCTACAAATTCCTCCCCCTCTGCTCTTCCCCACACACATTGTTGTTCCCAGGGCTCCAGGCACACTCTTGGCTAAGCTCTCCCTGGGAGCCTGGCACCAGAGGCACACAGGTACTACACGGAGACAAGTACACAGCCCACTCCTGGTACAATGCTGCATTGAGGTGAGGTGCAGGGCCGTTCCTGACTGGCCAAAACTGATGGTATGACTAAAAAACTGACTCACTGGGCCAGAACCAATGAACCCCCAAGATGACCTATAGCACACAATCAATTTACTGTTTCTAAAGAGTATGTAACATAGCCAGTATCCGCTTCATTCACCACAATTCTGTCCCCTTTTCAGAACTACTGTACATGCTTGTATACCCAACAGCCCCTACGGAAAATGATGTAAATTAGGATGTTGGACGAAAATTATGAGTATTAATAATCCAAACTAACATCGAAACAAACCTTGATGAATAATTCAAACACCGAATCCTCAGCACAGAAGAAATGCCAGTGTGACAGAGGCCTCCCCTTTATCTCTAGAAATCCTAAAGGATGCCTTCTTTCTGGCAGTGCCACACAGTCTGCCAAATGGGGAAACAAGGACAGGACCTCCCTGTGAAACCATGGAGCCTCCAGGCCCTCTCTTGGCTCTCTCTCTCTCTCCCTACCCTACCCCCACACTCTGCTCTATCCCCAGGCTGAACCCTTAGGGGAAATGCTTACTTACTTCAACTCATTCCTCAATGAATAACATACTCCACCGCAGACCAATGATTCTGAACCCCTAGTGGTCTTGTTCAAACCTAATTCTCAGTGCCCCAATGACTGCTCCCTTATTCCTACTGCTCTCAAACCAACCCCACCAATCACCCATTTTAAAGCTACCCAGCCCTCCTGCTGTGCTCTCTGGGATGCGGGCTAACCTTTTGCTGCTCCCTCCCTCGCCTGGCTCTCACTGAGCTGGCGTCTCCTGCTGACCTGGCACTCACTGGTGAGATGGGGTGATGAAGACTCTTTGGTCCCACATCCCTCCACTACCACCAGTCAGCAATTTCTCCTCCTCTGAGGTTCATTCAATCCATATTCATCACCCAATCCAGAATCTACTGACTCCAAGGACATTCTCCTTCTTTCCTCGATGCCTTAGGGCAGGGCTCACTCTCCATGGTTCAACTCTTGCCTCCAAACCATGGCACGGTGCCATGTGTGCACTCCCTCAAATATCCTTAACTCAGTACTCATTCCCTGTGACTTACACGTCCCACCCCACCACTGCCACACACAGAGACAGTAGCTGGGTGATCCTGCCACATCCACAATCTCTGAAAGTCCTCTGATCACAAACTATCATTCCACCACCTCTACTTCTGCCCTGAAACCCCAAAACTTGGCCTTGCTTCCTCGTCTCCCTCCTCATCTCCCATCATTCAGATGCCTTTGGTGGCTCTCTCCTCCTCCATGATCCCATGTAAGGAGATGGCCCTTCTCCCTGCCAAGGCCAATACTGTGCATGTTCAAGCAATCCTGTTCCCTCACTATTCTCCAACCTCTCCCCAACCACCAGCTGCCTAGAAGCACATCCACTCCTCCCCCATCCCCAAAACCCCTCCTTGATGCATTCAGACCTACTACCTATGGTCTAAGACTTCTCTCCTTTTCTGTGACTGTGCTCTTTGAGAACGACGTGGACAAGGAGCGCCTTCACCTTTTCCCTCTCCCTCTCTTCACTTTCTGCAGTTGGGTTTTCCCGCGCTCTCCCAGGCACCACCTCCTATGGTCTTCTCCACTGTGTCCGTTGCCATCTTCTCCTGGAGATGTTCTCCTCGCCAGGTCTGTGACCACACTGGCTAACCGCTCCTCGGTTTCTCCTTTGGATCTTCAGCTGAAGTGCCTGCTGCCTTACTCCCCTTGCTGATCTCCTCGGCTCCCATGGATTCCATCGTCTTCTCTGGGCACATCATTTTCTGGTTTTATCTGTCCAGCTCTAACCTCTTCCCAGATCTTTGGTCTCATATCTCCAATTGGCTATCTGACATCTTTAACTAAAGTCCTCTCGGTATCTTAAACAACATGCTCCCCAAAGTCTCCCCTCCTTCTCAACTGCCTCTTCCTGCCAAGGTCCTCCCCCCTCGCCCTGGCTTATGACCCAGAGCTCATCCTCAGCTCCTCACCGTCTCTCACCCCCACAGCCCGTCTGTGGCTGTCACCTCATCCACATTTCTCAAAAATGCCCTCCGACACTCTGCGCAGAACTTACTACAATGGCCAGGCTCTGCCTGCAATCTCTCCCCATGACTCCGTATGGTTTCCAGGATCAAATACAAAGTCCTAGCCGGTCCAGCGACACCGACATCCATCTCTCCCATCCAGGCTTGGATTTCCCAGGCCATCGCCCACACCTAGACTCACCACCTCCTCATCTTCACTTCCCGCCTGGCATCATCTTATCTCATGCACACATTCTACAAAAAGCCTTTCCCAGTCCTCCTTAACCTCACTGCCCTCCCTCTGATGCTGTCTCCAATTGAGCCCATGTACATCCTGTTCATACACCGTGGCTGCATGGTGCGTTTACCCTACGTCGTGAGCTCACAAACAGGGACGTTTTGGGTCTTTCTTCGTATCCACAGTGCTTAGCACAGAGCCCAGCACATAAAGGGAAAGCTAGGTGTGGAAATACAAGTCACAGTGTGCATCTTTTTAATAAGGTGTATGAAATGCCATTAAATGTGCAGGGAAATTTCCCAGAAATTACAACCTCAAAAGGCCCATGTCATACTATCTGGCACTATCAGTAGTCAGTGTTTTTGAGTTTTTAATTAAAGAATTTCCTACAAGGCTGATACTATCCCTTCCTCAAATCACTCGCCAGTCTGAGGACAGGTACAGTGCTGGGCACTGGCTCTGTGGAAGAAATGGAGTCTATGCCATTAGTAGAGACCGGCAGCTCTTAGGAGTGTTGCTGGAGCGCTGGTGAGATGCTCAAATGACTCATTCAGGGTGACGTGGCCAGCAGGTGTCAGAGAAGACCGAAAGTGGCCCTAACACCAACTCCACTTAAGTCACTCTGCTGCCTGGAGCAGGGGGAACAGAGTCAAAAAGGGAAATCCTTGGTGGAGTTTAAGTCCTGTTTCGTGTTTCACTTTGTCTCCAGGTACCTCATGCCAATGCCCTGCACACAAGTGAGTATCGATTCTGCTGATATTCATCGCGCCCAGTGTCTGTCAATTGATGTTTACAAAGCACCTACTATGTGCCAGGCCCTGAGAATACAAAGAGAGGAGCCTGTGGTTAACTGGTCCGTGTCTATCGCACTTGGCTGCATCCTCTTAACGTCAAGAGAAAAAGGAGCTGAAGGATTTTAATGAACAAGAGCACTTTCAAATCTTCTTGCCCCAGACAAACATGAAGAATGGGATAGACACACAGTTTGGGCCGCAGCCAATAAGGAATTTGCTTCATTCGGCTACGTTATAAGGGTTTTGTTTTTCTTTTAGAGGGAAATGGGAGGTGGGAGTGTTGGGAAAGAAAGAAAAAATAAATGCCTAATAATTTTTTTAAATTAATTTTTTAAAAAGTCTTGCCAATATAATGAGCTCTTGAACCACTCCAAGATGGCTACCTTTGTTATACATCTGGAACATCCTGACCATTTGATCTTTATGAATCTGTAAGTTAAAGGCCTTTTAAGAATTAATGTAAAGATAATCCTGAAGCTGTCAGTCCTATCATTCTAATCCTCAGCATTCCACTGATCTTGTTAGCCTTAGTGAATAATTCTTTAAGTCTCCCTTATTTGCTATAAAAAGATTTCTAATCACAGTGATACCACCTTACATAACACTGATCTGAGGAGTTAAATAATAATTTTAAAAAGGAAAACTAAAACTTAAGTAACGTTATCTAAAAAATTTCATTTCCCAGCTACTAAAGGCTAAGAAGAAGGCCCTTCACATCACAAAAGTATTTAAATCAAGAGACTGATGAGAAGGAGAAATAAATGTGATCTCTCTGCCCTTCCTTTCCCGCTGAAGTCAGCCACACTCCGGCAGCTCCTGGCCACGCAGGAAATCTTTCTAAAATTGGAAAGGACATCAGGATTTACCATCTGCTGGGTACCCAGGAGATGGTGAGGGCTGTGCCCTGCTCACCCTGCTTTCTAACTTTACACCTGCAGCACACACTGGTAAGCCAGAGTGTGCACAAGGCAACAAAGATGCAGAGGGGAGCACCCCGAGGAGAGGGAGCACTCAGGGGTTGCTGGAGTATCTGAAGAGCTCTCTATCACAGGGAGGAGCACTTCACTGCACAGGGCAAGCCCAGGAGCAAGAGGTGTGTGTGTCAGGAAGACCCTGCCGCCCTGAGCCGCTGCCATGGGGCACAGACTGCCTGGAGAAGCTGGTGAGCCACAGGAGAGATTCCTCCGACACGTGGCAAGGCACTCCATCTCAACGGCCCAGATTTCTTTGCAAGTGCTGTATGAGCACCACTGCCAGGCTCAACAGTATTCTCCACAGTCTAACAAGATGGATGGTGATAAAAGCTATTTTACAACATGGGCAAAGCAACCAGAATTAATAGCCGAGGGACTAAAAACGCCACAGAGAGAATGGCTCTGGAGAAGACAGCAGTTCCAAGGATGCTTTGCTGAAGAGAGGTCACATAGAGCCAGTCATGGATTTCAATGAGACACAACACAAAAAGAATGTCTTTTTCCAGGGCTGGTGCCAAGATGGCATAGAAGCAGGAAAGTTCTGCAGCTCACACATAGCCACCTCAAATACCCATAAAATGACTCTAAACAAATTTTAGGGCTCCAAAACTCACACAAAAATACAGAAAAACACATCTCCCGCTGAAGACAGCTTGGCAGGAAGGAATCATCTCAGCACCCTGGGAGCTGAAACCAGCCTGGCCTGAAACTGTGGCATGGCCTGGGGTTGCCAGGATGAGCTGCAGCTGGAGCCTTCAGGAGAGTGGATCAGCAGCAGCTGTGGTAGTTTCCAGATTTATGAAGCCTTAAGATACAAGGACTAAGTCAAAGGTCAGTAGAACCCGGGCTAAATCAGGGGAGAAAAGCAGTCTCCGCCAAACTGCCTCCAGGGCAAGGAAGCAGCAGAAGCTGTGGCCCTGCAGCAGCCTCCACATGGCTGCTTCAGAAGCAGATCCAAGCAAATGAAAAATAGAAAGCAATGTGAAATATCTCCTTCAAAAAACAACTGACCTGGAAAATAGATACAGGAGAGACAAATTACTGGACTACCTGAAAGCCATGATCAAAAAAAGAACCTAGAAAGCATCCTTCAAGAAATTCTCATGGAAAACTGCCCTGATGTTTTAGAACCAGAGAGCAATATGGAACTTTTTGAAAAAGATCCCCAAAAGAAAACACCTAGGAATGTTATAGCCAGGTTCCGGAGTCCC
>CM053595.1:295069149-295104313 GCA_028646575.1 Pseudocheirus occidentalis
AAGAATGGAAGGCAAAAGTGAAAGGGTCAACTTTACTCTCATTGAATTTGGCTTAGGGAAGGAATGACATAAATTCTAAACTGGATATCTTGCCACACAGAAGAGTAGGGGGAATGGGGATGAAAGGGGGGATGACGGAGGGGAGGGAAGGGGGGAAAGGGTTGCTGGAAGCACACACTTCTGTAAATGGACAGGAACAAAGCAGAGAATAGAACAAGGGGAGGGGGGGCAGGACAGAAAGGAGGGACACATAATCAGTCTCTCACAATATGTCCACTGTGGAGATGTTCTGCGTAATTACACGTGTACAGCCTGTATTGAATTGCTTGTCCTTCCAGTGGGGGTGAGTGACGAGGGAGGAATAGAAAGAACCTAGAATTTAAAGTTCTAAAAATATATGTGTGTGTGTGTGTGTATAAAAATATTATTATTATTATTATTGTTATTAACTACATGCAACTGGGAATCAAGAATACAGGTACTGGGGGAGACCCATCTTGCCCTACCAGAAAGTCAGAGGGGCAATGGGGGAGGACATAGGAAAGAGCAGATTGCGGGAGGGGCTATAAAGCAGGGTTTGCTGTTTTGAGGTGGTGGGTAAGGGAAAGATGGGGAGAAAATTTGTAACTCAAAATCTCATGGAAATGAGTGACGCAAACAAGAAAATTAATTAATTTTTAAAAAGAATGTCTTTTTCCTCCTGTCACTTAGACATTTAACAAGATGAGGACAGGTTTATCCAAGTTCTAAAATAAATTTTATGAACTTTTATCAAATCTTAACATTTCCATGTATAAAAGACAGAAAAACACTGTATGTGAAACCATAAAGCTGCCATATGGAGTTTTCTAAAAAGTACAAATTTGTGAGCAATTTCAAGCCTGCAAACACCCCCCCCCCCCCGAAAAGCCTCAAACCTGGACTGGTCAATCAGGAGGAAGACACATTGGCCCCCTCTGAGCTCAACCTGCCATAGTGTCTTCTGTGCTCTGGCACAAAAGACACACTTTGCTCTGCTCTCTAAGTGATCCTCAAACACCCCTTTCTGTATCAGCAACTACACAAGTAGATGAAGCTGACTAGGAGCAGTCTTCTGTCTGTGACTATCCAGGGCAAGATGCCTCGACTGGACACCATGCAGACTAATGAGGCTTTTCTTATCTAGGTAGTTTATGGATACATGTTGTTCCATAATACATGGATATGCTGTGGTCTAGGGGTGCTAGAAACTCCAAAACACAGGACAGGGATCTGCAGCAAAAGAATCTGACCACTCGAGCCTTCTTTTGCTGCAAGTAGAGAGTTTATTAAGATACCAGTTGGGGTGGACGAGATTCCTAGCGAGTCTAAGCAACTGTGAGGCCAATACAAGCAAGAAAGATATGAAGAAACTGCACAACGAAAGGGCAAGATCAACACTTTTATGCAGAAAGACAGTGGAAAGACCTAGATAGGATATAGGAAAGGCAAGTAGCCTGGGGTGGTCTGGAGGTTAACCCAGAAAGGGGTCTGGATAGAATTAAAGCTTGTCAAGTAAGTTAATTAAGTAATCAAGGTAGGGTAGGATGGGCCAGATGCCTCAGGGGAACACTAAGGTCTATCAAAACCTTAATACTGAAGATCATACTATTTTAAAATTAGAAGAGAAGTAGATTAAGCATCATTTATTTTGTTAAAGATTTCCCAGTTCCACTCTAATCTGGTTCAACAGCCTGTCCTTCTCAGAGGCCCAGAGGCTGGAGAGGCTCACCCAACATTACACCCATTCCAGGTGTAATGTTGGGTGAGCTGAGGTCCCTGATGGTGTGTGGGAGGGCAGCCCTCTCTGCCCCAGTCAGGAGATTAAGCCTCCTCACATTTTAAATAAACGTGGAGATAGAAAGAGGAGGGAGGAGAGTGAGGAATTGCAAACTGGCAGAAAAGTGGCACCACAGGTGAGAAGCACCTAGGCAGATGCGTACCCCAGTGCCCATTACAGGAAAATGGGAATTTTGAAAATAAAATGGAGTCTGAGCACTGGGAATGTGCCCTCTGAGGTGGGATGGAGCACTTATCAGAGCGCACAGGGCACTGAGGCACTGACCTGCTCCAAGGAAAGCTGCTGTCAAATCTGGCTGTTCGGCTGTTTCCATCCTGAGGGGCAGACAGGATCCCAAACCCCATCTCACCACATCTGCACCAACCAGGGCCCTCTCTGTTTTACAAGCCTTTTCTTTACAAAGGGCTATGACCCACAGGTTAAAGGGCACAAGGAGAGAGAGCATGTAAACAAATCTCCATTAAGATGATGCTAATGGGAACCGAGGCCCCACACCACAACCTCTGGCTGTCTGGGTCTGTACCGCTCAGATTAACGATCTCTGCAAATGCCTTCATGAACAGCGACGACCCAACACCTCGTGGGGAACCCAGAGATTAAACCAGCTCCTAGTAGGACATGGGACGCTCCTAGAGCAAGAAGGCAAGGGAGGCGACAGGAATGTCTTTCTTCTCATGAAAAGCAAAACGAAGCTCAGGCCTGGCTACTTTCTCCTTTATTATTAAATTACCACACACTATCTGAATTTCACAGTTAAAATAAAATAGTTCCATTTGATCAGTGTTTCCAAAAGCTGTCTCAGAAAATGTCCATTTATCTGAATCAATAACACCTACTAAGCGCTTACTGAATGCTAGGCCCAGGGCTCAGATCTGGGGACATACAAGGAAAAATTAAGACCATCCCTGCCCTCCAAGAGTTTAGCATCCAATGCTTCTTCCAATAAATTTTCTCCAGGCAGGAACAGAGCTGGGCCTGTGATTTCCTTGGTAAGAGAACTCCCAGATAAGGAATTTCTCATTTTACCCAGGTAGATTGGTACCTTCCCCGACAAAGCCAATCTTCATCAGAGATGGGGACTGTCTCCCTGCTCCACTGAGCCAGTGGCTGGCACAGTGCAGAGAGTGTGCAACTCCAACAACCGGAGTTCAAATCCTGCCTCAGACTCTTACTTTTCAAGTCATTTTTACTTCTCTCTTCAGTTTCCTCAACTGTAAAATGGGGGTCATAACAGGACCCACTTCCCGGGATTGTTGAGACAGTATCTGTGGAGGAAGTATCTGTACCCTGGCACATAGTAGGTGCCACATAGATGTTCCTTCCCTTCCTTTCCTGCCCCTCTCTCTTCAAGATACTCAAAAGAAATCAAGCTCGGTGACTCACTCCAAAGCAGGTCTCAGCACTCGGACTTTTAATGCTTCTAATATTCGATTTAACTCCACAAACGGTTCTTTCTGACTTGGATCTATAGACAGTCCAGATTCCTGAAATGCAGAAAAGTTCTTTTGTTACCTTTAGTCAGAACTATGCCATAGCATTTAAAAAAAAGTAAACTAGCATTGGAAATTTGGGACAATTTAAAACAAACTTGGTCTAAAAGACATCCCTCTGGAATTACACAGAATATACACATGTTCCCAGGTCCTGAAGGGACAGTTTTAAGTTCAGCTTGAGCTATGACCAAAATGTGACATTCATTTTCAGACCAGAGGTTCAACATAAGTTATTTAGTCTAGACTTTTGTCATCCAAAAAACAGAAAATACCCAACCTTGTAAAATGTTTCAAGCTCCTTAAAGCAGTGGTTCACAAACCGGGGTCTGGGGACTCCTCCCAGATACAATTTCAGGGGGAATCTTTAAGGTTCAAGCCACTTTCATAATAACACCAAGACATGTTTATTTCTACTATGGGAAACACTGAGATATAACCCACCAACAAAAGTTCTTTGGGAAGTCGGGAAGTCCTAGATAATTTTAAGAGTGAAAAAGAATCCTGAGACCAAAAAGTTTGAAAACTATTGTGCTATATATAGGAAAAGGCCTGAAAAAGACCTAAAAGTAACTTTTGGGGGCTGCTAATTCTGGGGCAAATTTTCAGATCTCTTTCATGGAGTATTTCCAGAGGCTGAGGAAAACAGATCAATACTTGGATCTATTCTTCTCTTTGATGCTATATTCGCCTTGCCTGTTAAAGAAAATAATGGGAAACAAAGCAGGCCATCCACAGGTCCAGGGCCCAACCCCACGCCTCTGCCTCAGGCCCCCTGTCTGAGTCAGACAGCCAAGACGAGGCAGTCTTGCCAACAGAAGAGTCTACAGAAAAGCAATTCTCATCAATAATAATTATTTAAAGCTATTCAATAAACACTAGCTTACTATGGTCATTTGCTGCTTGTATTGGGTATCTGATCTGTTGCACTGATAGAACATTTGACCAAAATTACTGGGAAAACTAATGAGCAGTTTGGCCGAAACCCTCAGGCATAGGCCAACACTTCATACCATCTATGGAGGTAAATGGGTTCATGATTTGGACATAAAAGGTGCAATTATAAGTAAATTGGGGGAGCATAGAAAAGTATACCTGTCATATTTATAGGTAAGGGAAGAATTTATCACTGAACAAGAAAGAGAAAGGATCATGGAAAGTAAAATGAACAATTTTGATTATGTGAAATGAAAAAAGGTTTTACACAAAACTAATGCACCCAACATTAAGAGAAGGGGGAAAAACTTAATGGCAAGTTTCTCCAATAAAGGCCTCACTTCTCAAATGTGTAGGGAACTGAGCCAAATTTACAAAAATAAGAACCATTTCCAATGGTCAAAGGATATGAAGAGGTAGTTTTGGGGAAAAGAAATCAAAGCTATCCATAATCTCATGAAAAACTGCCCTAATTAGATTTTGAAAGGCAAATGTGACAACTCTGAGGTGCCACTTCACACCGAATGGACTGGCTAACATGACAGAAAAAGAAAATGACAAATGCCCGAGGATATATGGAAAAATTGGGACACTGACATAGTGCTGGTAGAGTTGTGAACTAGTCCAGTCATTCTGGACAACAATCTGGAACTGCTCCTAAGGGCTGTAAAACTGCACATGCCCTTTGATCCAGAAACACCACTACTAGATCTGTATCCCAAAGAGAAAAAGGAAAAAAAAGAAAAGGGCCTAGCTACACAAAAATATCTATATGTCTTTTTGTGGTGGCTAAGAATTGGAAATCAAAGGGATGCCCAACAACTGGGGAACGGCTAAACAAGCTGGTGTGTATGATTGTGAGAAATGAAGAGCAGGATGGTTTCAGAAAAACCTGGGAAAACTTATATGAACTGATACAAACTGATGTGAGCAGAAACCAGGAGAACATTGTACACAGTAACAGCAATTCTGTGCAATGATCAATGGTGAAAGACTTAGCTACTCTGATCAACACAATGACCCAGGGGTAACTAGGTGGCACAGTGAAGAGAGAACTGTTCCTGGGGTCAGGAGGACCTGAGTTCAAATCCAGCCTCAGACACTTGACACTTAATTAGCTGTGTGACCTTGGGCAAGTCACTTAACCCCAGCTGCCCTGCCTTCCCCCTTCCGAAAAAAAAAAAAAAAAAAAAGATGATTCATATGAAGACAATAATTCCAAAGGAACCATGATGAAAAATGCTATCCCACCTCCAGAGAGAATTGATGAACTCTGAATGCAGACTGAAGCATACTTTTTTACTCTATTTTTATTGCTTTATTTTGTGTTTTCTTTTGCAATAGGGCTAAGATAGAATTATGTTTTGTATGACTTTGCATGTATAATCAATATAAAATTATTTGCCTTCTCAAGGAAGAGGTGAGGGGACGAAAGGAGAGAATCTGGAACTCAAAATTTTTAAAAATGATTGTTTAAAAATTTTTTAAATGTTAAGAGTAATTTTTTAAACATAAAAAAAAAAAACTATCCTCCAGTAATGACCACCCAGGTTCTGAAAGTAGAAACAGTTAAGAGAGACATCCACATGCAGCAAAAAACCTGACCCCTACTTTGGGACGATCAAGGGTTGAGTGTATTCTGCTCATGTTCCTTTCTCACCACATGCCCACCTGTTTCCCAGTTACCTGACAGAGTTCCTCAGCTACATCCAGCATTCCTTGTCGGAAAAAGTGCTCCACCATCACCTCATTGAGGATCCGCTGGCTGTCTGCCTGCCAACAGCCATCAATTCCCACACTACTGATGTCGGAATCAAAATTCTGAAAGGCACAAATGAACATTCAATTGGCCAGAGAACATGACCTTAGAAGCCACTTGCAACGTGCTGCTCAGATCTTTTTATTTGCTTCCCACCCAGTCATCTGATCACCCCCTCCACAGGTCTAGAAGGCTGCACTGGAACATCACCCTTTTCACTGTCTCCTTCCTGAATCCACTCTCATTTCCCAAGTCATGTCAACCATAGCCAATTATGAACCCAACCCTTTGCCACAAGATAAAGTCAAATCAGCAATTTTTAAAAGCAGACGTGTGAAAACAAGAACTAGTCAAATGACAAAAAATGATTACAAAAAGTCATTTTCAACAGAGTAATAAAGAAGTCTTCTACTCCAAAAACCCCAAAGGCCCATTCTTCTCTAAAAGTATTTTTTTAAATGCACTTAGAAATAACTAAGCTAAACAGAGCTGCCAAGTCAATAGCCTGACAACAAAGGCACATCACAAAAGATGCAATTGTGAAAAATCACATGCAGAATATGGAAATTAAAAATTCATCTTGTTTGTTTTTTCTGCACAGATATCTATCAAGGTTCAGTATTAATTTACTTTATGAAAAGGAGTAACACGAAACACCCAGCAACCAATGGGAGAGAAAGCACTTACTGTCAGCCAGGCCTGGAGGGGAGCTGGCAGTGTCCGGCCAAGGCCGATCTCCATTCCAGCCTGTATAATAGTTCGGTACTTTTAAGCACACCATCCCATCTTTCTTTCTCCATGATGGCCTAGTCTCCCCCTGCACCCAAAGTCCTTAAGTGCTGAGAATAAAGATGGTATCACAGTCCAGTCCCCCCTCCTCCCCACCACAGTCCTCTCCCAACCAGACTCCAGACAAAGAGCCATTCAAATGATCCGGGAGTGGGCGTCTAGAGAGGGAACAATGGCATGTATTACAAATGCACACAGTGGTTCATATCACAAATGAGCACAGTGGTTTATAACACCCACCAAAAAAAAAACAACCAAAAACAGGTGAGCAGGAATCAGAGACCCAGGCTTTGATGGGCAGAGAGGCTCTTCAACTGTCTTTCAGCATCATCCAAACCAAATTAAATGTGAATTTCTGGTTCCCACTTAAATAGTGGAGTATCCAAGTAAAAGGTTCTCTCTCTTCCTGAGTATAAAAGTTTTATTTCACAGTGACACAGTGACTGGCACAGATCATGGACCAATTGGTTCTGTTCAACAATACATATTAAGCCAGATTTTATAGCTCCCTACCAATTCAAATAAATTCAACAAATATTAGGCATCTACCATGTGAATACAGGGGGACTAGCAGGCCAAAAAGAGAAGCCTTTAATTATTAGATTGTGTATACATGTAAAGATGGGACAATCTTAGATCCTCCAGATGACGCTCAGACCATTCCACTCTTCCCTTGCTTTGGCAGTCAGTCCTTCAAGTTATAATTAAGCGTGGATGGGGAGGGAAGCAGATGAGCCCCTGAGGGGCCATCACTGTGACTTACAGCCTGAGGCTCTCTACAGAGAATGACTGTATGCAGCTCAATCTCTACTTAACCAGCAAAAGAAATCAAGGTTAAGGTTCTACAAAGTGTCTGAGAGAGAGTCACCCTTGGCCGGGCTTGAGGAGCATCAATCCAGCCTCTGGGGAGGATGAATTGGAGACAACAGACTACAATGAGAATGAGGGTGGGGGGGGGGGGGGGGGAAGCACTGCCAGGGCCCAAGTCAAGGTGAGCACAGAAGGCGGTATGGAGGCACAGGAAGACTGACCTCAGCAGGAACCAGTGCTGAGGAACAGCTGGAGATGCCTGTGGGTGCTCAAGGCCAGGTCGCCACAGCCCAGAAATGCTGCCATCTGCCTCTCCACACAACTACAGCATCTTACATTGGCACCACATGTCATGGTGCACAGAATCCCCCCAAAACCTCCTAAGGGAGGCTGGACATGGGTCATCCCCACTTCTCTGGATAGAGAAATGAAGGATAAAAGAGTTAAAGCCAACTGCCAATCCAGCCAACTGCAGGGGGAAGCACAACCCAAAAGAGAAACTGAGGCTCACTTAAAGGGAGGAGAGACAGAATCATACTAGGACAAACGGCTTCAAAAACTCCATTTCCCATGAGGAGGGGGTGGTTTTAGCGACAGCGGACAACGGGAAGGGCCCCCAAAGCAAAGGCCATCTTGGACTTCCTTCAGCGAGGCCACCCAGCAGAATCCAACAGACCCAGCCCCCTCCACCTAGAATCTGATGCACAGTTCTGAGTGAGGCACTGCAGGAAGGAGGAACCTAAAACGGCCTCTCCAGAGGGTGGAGACTAAAAGGGATTGTGAAAGGCCTCGGGACACTGGCATGGGAGGACTGAAGAAGTCAGCCAACCACAAGCATTTGTGGAGCGTCCACAACACGCGAGGCTTTGTGTAAGGAGACAAAAACAAAGCCGGTTACACGCCATCAAGTGGGAGGGGCCGTGCTTCTCCCTTTCCAAGGTGAGCTGGAGGGATTTTAAGAAATGGGGAGAGATGACAGCAGAGGGAGAGACCTGAAAAACACATCACCAGCTTTCCACAGGTGAACCGATGCCTTCTGTGGGACTGAACTGCAGAAAGGGAAGGTTCATAAAAGGAGAGAGTGTGAACAAGGAAGGGAAAATAACTCTTTGGTCTCCTCTCAGGAAAAGGGCAGACTTCGCAGAATCAATGAGGCATCAAAGGGAGGACTGAAAAGGCTGTCGACTCAGTGGCGGGAGGGGGTCCCACTGAAGAACATCCTCAGGGTGGGAAGGGAGGCATTCTCTAACAGGAGAAGGAATCTGCTGCCCTTTCTCTGAGAGTGTCCTGCCTCCTCTGAATGTCAGGAGAATGTGGAGCACCTTCAGCCTTAACTTCCCTAAGGAGACAGACAGACCAAAGAAGGAAAGGTGTTCACTTGTTTCAGGCCCCTCTGACTCTCTGTGACCCCATCTGGAATTGTCTTGGCAGAGACACTGGAGTGTTTTGCCATCTCCTTCTCCAGCTCATTTGATAGATGAGAAAACTGAGGCGAACAGGGTGAAGCGACTTGCCCAGGGTCACCCAGCTAGAAGTGATCTGAGGCAGGACCTGAACTCCAGGAAGGTGCTGCTATGGGGCCACCTAGTTGCCCCAAGAAGGAATAAGTAAGTATAAGGACTATGAACCAAAGAATATGAGGTGAAAATGGGCAGAAAGTGGACAAAGCAATTAAATACTTTTAAATACTTAAATTAAATACTTTAAATACTTAAAAAGAGGCTGAAAATTTAAAAACAGACAAAATAGTCAAAGGGAGGGAAGAGAGGGGCAATTTTTAATTAGTCACTTAGAGAATTGTTAAAAGGGGGAGAAAAGACAATAGATAACCCAATAAAAGGAAGAAAGAAAAAGGAACTGAGTTAAGTAAAACTCAAAAAAAAAAACTAGAGAAAGAGGTGACAAAGTGGAGAGGGGTGGTCTAAGGGTAAAGAGAAGGGAGCAGGGAATAAGCTGCCTTAAGAGAAAGGGTGCTATCTTAAAAGAGGACAATTAGCAAGACAAAAGTCTAATTTTTTTAAAAAGCAATACTGAAGAGATAAACAGAGAAAAACACAAACACAGCTCTCATAATCTTAAATGTAAATGGATTAAACAATCCAATAAAATGAAAGACTAGATTTAAAAAAGAAACAATCTGCAGCTAACAAGAAACATCTAAAAATAAACAAAGAATAAAAATGAAGTTGAAATAAAATTTGCTATGGATCAAGTGAATCAGAAAAAGTAGGTATTGTGACGCTATCAAACAAAGGAAAACCCAAAATTTACAATATAAAAGAGATGACTGTGAAATGAGATATCATATCATATCTGATATGATATCCAGGGACAATAAACCAAAATTAATACAAAACTTATGTGCTCCAATTGCAAAACCATCAAAAGTAACAAAAGAAAAGTTAACTGAATTGCAAGAAGAGATAGCAAAAAATAAAGAGTATAACAATTCTGTATATTGTCACCTCATTTATTTAACTTATATGCAGAGTTGGATGAATCAAAAGTTGGAATTAAGGTTGCTGGGGAAAATATCAACAGTCCCAATAATGCAGATGATACCACTCAGATGGTGGAAACAAACAGAATTAAGAAGCATTTTGACGAAGATGAAAGAGAATACTCTTTAGAGTAAGTAAGCAAGCTAGTTTAACATCTAAAAAATTAAGATCTTGGCAAACAAAGAGCAGAAATGGAAGCAGTGTCAGGTTTTATATTCCTGGGCTCAAAGATCACTGTGGACAGCAACTGCAGCCATGAAATTAAAAGACAGCTGTGCTCCTTTCCTTGGAAGGAAAGCTATGGTGAATCTGAACAGCATACCTAAAAGCAGAGACATCACCTTGCCAACAAAGGTTCATGCAGTTAAAGCTACGGCTTTTCCAACAGCAATGCATGGCTTTGAGACTCAGACTATAAGGGAAGCTGAGTGCCACAGCACTGAAGCCTTCAAATTGTGGTGCTAGATCTAGAAACTTTTTGAGAGTCCCTTGGACAGCAATGAGCTTAAAGAAATAAATTCAGGCTAATTCAGGAAGGTCAAGTACTGAAGCTGAAGCTTAAATATTTTGACCACATAATGAGAAGATAGAACTCAAAAGCCCCTGATGTTGGGAAAGACTTAAGGCAAAAGGAGAAGGGGACGGCAGGAGGTGGACAGACAGTATCTCGGGAACAATGAACATGATCAGAATTTTATTTCCATTTCACCAGTCAGGGTTTAATGGCACTGCCAATTAAAAGCAAGCCCAGCTGAGTTTGGAAAATTTCATAACATAATCAATATTTTTGCTCATGGCAACTCATGAAATCATCTCCAAAAATATGAAGAGGTTCTACTTTGCCATCAAATAAGGTAAGATCTCAGTGATGAAATCACTGACCCACAGGGTCCCAAAGCAACAATACACCAATGGAGGGGACAGGCAGGGGTGACATACCCATCTGTTCTCCGCTACCCCCTTCTCTCTCTCCCCTCTTCTCACTGCTCCACATTGCATTAGTTCTTGACTCTCTTCATACCTGTGGTCCAGATATTTCTATGTTTTATATGACTTTTAGAAATCCCCAGATATTTTTCAGCCAAATGCTTGATGTCTGTCTTCCCCCAATCCTGGGACGCTGATGTCTGGAATACTAAGGCTTAACATTTTCTCCATTCAAGTCTGCTCCATTTGTTTTAGCACCAAACTCCGAACCTTTGGACTCTTCCTCAGTTATCCCACTTGTGAGCCACTCCTTCCAATCTGACAAGCACGCCATGTGTGCCCCTGCTCTGAGTCTCCTAGGCTTGGACATTCCCTCCTACAACACAGACTGAAGCACACCTAGGCCTGCCCCATCCCATAGTACTCTTGACCATGTCCTTCCATGGTCAGCTAAGGAGCTCCAGCCAATGCACCAGAGGCCTTGGCTGCTTTCTTCTTCTTCTCCACATGAGAAGGTACTAGGAGAGCCGTGATCCCGACGTCCTCCTCTTTGTTCTGTAACGTGTGCCTTCAGATCAGCCCAGCACACATGCCCTATTCCTCTGCTCTTCATCATTCTTTTCACGTGTGATGGATTTCAGTCAGTTCCCATCTGCCAGGAGTTTCTCACCAGAGTCCTGATAAAAACGCCCAAATCTCCATTCAAATCCCACCTCAGAGGCAGTTATTAATCTGAGGCAAGGTCGCCCCCACCCCCCCAGGCCTTTGCTTCTTCTACCAAAAGAATGAGGTTGGACTAGATGAGTTTTAAGGTGTCTTTCAGTTGGAGAGCTATGATCCTAACGACTTCATAAATAATTAACTACAGCTGGGGCTTTTTTAAGCAGCTAAAAAAAGTATATTTATCTACATATGAAATTTACCTGAAAGCTACCAATGATCAACTCATTCAATAATAAATTATTTATTAGAAGGCAACATATTATCCAAAGTCTTAATAGAATGTATACACGATGAGATAAAAATTTGGTCAAAATATTGTGTTTAAAAAATAGTATGTTTTAAAAGCTATTTTAAAAATCCTCCTATCATCATAAAGCTGGCCACTCGGTGATTTATAATTTATATTTCTTTCATGACTCACCATGGTATAGCCCCTTGCAGAGGAGATGGTGACATAGTAAAACATGATGGAATCACGTCCATCCCACATGCACCAAAACATTTATAGCAGCGCTCTGCATAATATGAAAGATCTGGAAATAACACATTCTGATGTTCAACTGATGTGACACTAAGAGAGCCCTAAAGAAAACAGATGCTCCCCCTGATCAACACCCTGGGCAAGTCTCTTTATTTTTTTTTGAGGAGGGAAGGCAGGACAATTGGGGTTAGGTGACTTGCCCAGGGTCATACAGCTAGTGTCTGAGGCTGGATTTGAACTCAGGTCCCCCTGACGCCAGGGCCAGCGCTCTATTCACCGCACCACTTGGCCGTCCAACAAGTCTCTTAACTCTTGGCCTCAGTTTCTTCGTCTGAAAATGAGAAGGTAAAGCCCTAGGACCTCCAAGGGCCCTTCCTTTCTGATGAAAAGTATGAAGAATTAAAGAAACAGGAGAAATCTGACAAGGTCTTCAATGAGAAGGTGAGCACAGGGCAGGGCAGTGAGAAGCATGTCAGAAATGGCTCAGCCTTCTCACCTGGGCATCTGAACAGCGTCTTCAAAAGTCCTAATCCAAAGACTAACAAGTGACATCAAAGTATTAAGACACACACAAAGTGGAGAGTCGTTTCCCAATCTGCTCTGTGTACACAGCCAGATCAGACTGGAACAAAGGTCAAAGTATACACTGGGCAGACGGAAAGTTTAGAAAATGTTGAAACCGTGAGAGTAACTCTGATTCTTTTAAAGAGTCGCAGTCCCTGGATGCAGATGACCCTGTGACTTCAGGTCACCTCCCCAAGCCTCTGTCAGAGGAGGGAGACACCTGGTTAGCTGTGACACCCGGATCCCATGACGTCCTCACTCAGACCAATGCAGGGACCGCCTGGGACCTCAGAGGACTGACAGAGAAGCACGAATCTTCCAGAGATGAGGGCAGTGAACACAGAGGAAGAATCCATTGTCAATATGCAGTTTTGTTCTTTGCACAACCGCATTTCTTAGTTATAAGGGAAGGTTCTGTTGGGGTAGAGAGAAGTCACTGTGAAGTAATGACAGTGATAGGAAAAAAGATAATAGTGATTATTTACAAAGTGCTTTGTATAGGCACATTGTCTCACTGGGTCCTGAAGACAACCCTGTGAGATCACCACTAGTATTATCCTCACTCACAAATGGAGATAACAGAGGCTGAGGAGGGATAAATGGCTTGTCTGAGCTAGGGAATGTCTGGGCTAAAATTCCAATGCAGATTGTCTTCCTCGTTTCAAATCCAACATCTCCTGTACCACTTAGACAGGAAAAACACTAATAAATTGAACATTTAAAGAAGATCTCAGAGTGGAGACAGAAGAGGAAAGAATAAATCCCAGACGTCACTGGTAACTAAGGAGCTGCATATGCTTTTTTATTTCCAAAGAGATGAAAAGTGGTGGAGTTTCTACCTGCAAGCAGAGGAAATAAGCCCACTGATGGGACTTTACCCTAGCCTACAATACAAGGGGTCTTAGTGAGAAGACTCCTTCGGTCACTGGGTGTGCAGCTCTGCACCTAAATCAGGAGCCCAAAATGCTATCAATTCATAATCTACAAGGTAACGCTACCATGTAACTTCATCCCCTTTTTGAAAATTGTTCTAATCCTTCACCAAGTGTTCTCTTAAGCCATCAACCCCTCTCTCACCATGACCAAATAAACTTGTTTCTACGCCTAACCCCAAAAGCAGAAACCGTCTCAAAGGACCTCTCCATTACCGACTCTTACTTCCACATATGCCTCCTGACAAATCTATTATTGTTTCCTCTAGATGCTCCTCTCCTCTGTAAAACTATTTCATCTGGACCAGTGATGTGGATTCCCAATCTTCTACTTCCCCCCAAACCTATTCCATTCATCTTTCCCTTTCCCATGACTCTCTCTTCTGTCTTCACACATGTAAGTCTTCCCTAGCTTGAGCACCAACTCAATGTCACCAGCCATTCAGCCTTCAGTTCACAATTCTCCCTCTTCTTCTCCCGTAACTAGACTCCTTGGACAAACCCTGTGCTAGCTGTCCCCCAAGAAGCATGCCTTCTGACATCCAATCAGAATTGCTACGCCCAGCTTCCAAGACCCTTTTTAGCCATCCAACTCCCTCTCTTAAGACTCCTCAAACACAGGCTCCAGATCCAAAGGGACATCATTAACATACAGGATGAGAGAACATACACATTCTCTACTCAGTCTCTCCCTTTTTTTCCTCTTAACTGGAAAAGTTCCTCCCAATATGTGATAGGTGAATGAATGAAACTCTAGGAAAGGTTAGAATAGTGAGTATACTGTGGTTATTTTTAATAGTCTCCTTAACACAAGAGTGTTTTGATTGGTTAAGTCTAAAGTAAGACATGAATCATGTAACCTGAGACAGAACTTTAGAAAGAACAGAATAATCAACATACATAGCCCACTATTTTGCCTTGGGTATACACTGTCTTCTGAATTAGCAACAAGCACCCCGTCCCCCAGTTAAAATAAAAAGTCTCAATGTGGAAATATGTTTTATATGATTGTATATGTATAGCCTATATCAGACTGCATGCTGTCTGGGGAAGGGGGGGGATTTAAAACCCAAATTTTATAAAAGTGAACACTGAAAAATTAGGAAGAAATTTAAAAATAAAATAAAAAGTCTCAACAATAAGTTAAAGAGACTATTTAAAAAAACTCAAATTGGCCATGATCAGATTTGTTTCAAAACAGCCAACACCTTAAGGCACCAATTTATAGCCACATAGTGCTTTACGGCACTTTTTGAATCATAAAATGCCTTGGTGCTCAGGATAAAATTCATCTACTTCTCACTTTGGGGCAAAATTGCCCAGAGGACGTCCAAATGGCAATGAAAACAAAATGATTTAAAGGAGTAAATGAAATGAAGTAAATTAAGAAGCCAAACATCTACTAAGGAGGAGAAACTCATTAGCTTGTACTCTGGCAAATTGCCACCCTCAAAAGCCAGCCGTTCCTGGCTGCTTCCTCGGACCCTGGAGGCACGCACCGCCTTTGTCAGAGGCCTGGCGCGCTCATTCACTAGGCCTGATGACCGCATTCTACTTCATTTCAACGTGACTATTTGAGTGGCTGGAGAACACCCTGGATACCCGCCGTGTACAATACCAAAGCAGTTTCTAGGAATAGGCTAGAATTCAGAAAACTAACCTCCTGTTAACTCATTTACTTTGGACAATAACCTCCCTATTCCTCAGTTTCTTCTTCTAAACCAAATCTAATAAAAATTACTCGAAAAGTCCTAACTCTGAAGAACTATAAAAATGTTCGTGTCCACAGAATGAACCTGGAACAAGAGCCTTCTCACCCTGGTCTCTCCTCTGAGGTTTCCTCACACTCTATCTCCTACCATCCCACAAGCCCCTGCTCAGCCTCTACTGATTCAGTCCCCTACAACCCAACCTCAAAATGCATAGCCAAGGCCCCACCTTCTTGCCTTACAAGCATCTGTCTTATGGATCTCAATGACCACCACTAGACAAATGATTCCTACATCTATATACTCACCACAGTCTCTCTCCTGAGCTTTAAATGCCTAGTGGACATGTAACATAATGTCACACAGACATCTCAAACTCAGAAACCCACAGACAACTTTGTGGCTACCCACAAAGCTGCTACACTACTTCAGGTCCTTACAATTTCTCAGTTGGCTACTGTAATCACTTTTTTCCAAGACAAACTGCAAAAAACCTACCACTTTGGAGTCCCTTTGGGGTGGGGGTGGGGGGAACGGATGACAACACAGAACACTATGTTCAAGGTAAAGTCCATTCTCCCAAATCCATCCTCCACACAGCTGCCAGGTCATATTCCTAAAGCACAGGCCTCACTAGAGAATTCTTAAAAGCCAACTTCATCAGCTCCCTATTGGCTACAGGATTAAACACAAATCCCTCCATTTGGCATTTAAAGAGCTTCACAACCTGCTCCACCCCCTTTACAGATTACACATTACCCCCTTTGGTGCACTGGGCTTCCCGTATACCAGGGCACGATCTGGATGCCTCTACACACGTCCTCCCTCCTCTTCCTCACCTCCATCTCTTGGAACCCCTTCCAGAACCTTGTGGCTGGACAAGACAATACCCCTGCCCCCAAAACATCTCATTCGTGGTTAAAATATTTTGCATCTACCTGGTTCCCCCCACTGCCTAAGCAAATCACTGCCTTCAGTGTCTTGCCTACCATTAATAGGTGAATGAATTCAGTACTACCAAAAGGATCTAGGAGGGGGGGAAACAAGAGAGACCAGGAATCCTCTTGCCAAATACTAAAAAGGGCTTTTTAGAACTCATTGCCAGGTGACCTTTCAAGCTAAAATTCATACCTGGCAGAACATGCTGGCATAAAAACTCCCTTTATCATCATCTGTTTTCTGTTCCTATAACTGGTTCCATTATTTGTAGCACTGATGTTACAAAATTATTCCAAAGGCTAATAGGGTCAGCTCATTCACCAGCTGTTCTGAATGGCTTCATAGGATAACTTCTACGGTTCTGAACTGTAATCCAAAACTAAATAAATAAATAGGAAAATTGAGTCATTCAGTGTTCACTATCATTAATCTTCACAGGCAACCGACAGGACAAATAGGAAGAACAGAGCTGTACAAAAAAATCATGGAAACCCACTCAAAGGGTACTCAAAATTTTTCATTAAAACTGAAGTCACTTGGGACTTCATCCCATTTCTGATACCACTGAAACCTCAGCAAAACACTAGAGAAAAACCCTTCTCAAAGATGGGCAAACTGTAAGCTAACTAGAGACTTTCACACCCCAAAGCAGGCACGCTCTGTGATTAAGCTCTTTCACAAGCAGGAAAGTGACACGGCTTTCCTCTGAAGACAGCACCGACGATGTGATCTGGCTCAGAAAGCGTCCACACAGGACTCTATGTCTTAAAAAGAGCAGTGACTAACAAAAGCCTCCAAATATGGGAGACAGTCGAATGGGACCAACCAAGCTAAAAACAACCCGCACAGCCAGCCCTTCTAACTCACTGATGGCGCAGCAGCATCACGTAAGGCAAATTCTCCCCTTTTCAAATGAAGGAGCAGACAATCTGAAAGTGAGTAACACAACTTGCTCCACTCTCAGGCCTAAGCACTTACATCAGCTCTAACCAGCAGACGCCTCCACAATATCTATCACCTGGTGTTTTATCTACTCAAATCAGACATTTATTTCTCCAAACATTTTTAAAATTTACAAAAAATCATTCCATGCTAAAAAGCAATCCCTGGTTTGCCTTTCTAAAATCTTTATTTATAATGTACCACATCAATCTCTTGAACATAAGATATCTGATAATGTCAAAATAAATGGGAAAAAAAGTCTCTCTCTACTGCCTACCCTCTCACAAACCTTTTTATGAACATCCAGTGTAATATCATGCCTCTCTCAATGAACTTGTCCCCACCCAATGATGCCACACCGGCACACTCTGCTCAATGGTTAGTCAACTCCTCCCGTGCCCTTCCCAAGGATCCTAAACAAAACACCATTCCCCATTCTCCACTCATCACTCTCATGGGTTAGCTAACCTCTTCAACCCTATCCCTAAAATGTCCCACTCCAGATGTGCCCAATTCCTCCACTTCGGGCTCTGGAATTCCTGCTCCAAGGTACCAAAGCCCCTGCCATCCTCTGGCCCTCCCTGGCTCCCTTCACATGGGACCCATGACAAAACTTCCCTCTACGCTTTCTGAAACACAGGCTTCTCTCTCATGCTCCTGATGCACAACACAGGGACTGGACTATTCTGTGTTTATCACTGCTACTCCCTCAATTTATTTCACTAATCAAGCTCCTCTTCTGAAGTTCACACCCTCCAAAAGTCACCCATTTAGATCCTGGTGGCTTTTATCTATCGATCGTGGGGCACCTACCTCCTTCCCTAAGGAGTTTTCAGTGCCTGGCTTACAGTCTCTCTTCTCACCATTTCCTGACTTCAAAAAGGGAAGCTTCCTCTGACCCAGCAATACCACTTCTGGACTGTATCCCAAAGAGATCATAAAAAATGGAAAAGGACCCACACATACAAATATGTTTACAGCAGCTCTTTTTCTGGTGGCAAAGAACTGGAAATTAAGGGGATGCTCATCAACTGGGGAATGGCTGAACAAGTTGTAGTATATGAATATAATGGAATAGTATTGTGCTATAAGAAACGATGAGCAGGAGAACTCAGAAAAGCCTGGAAAGACTTACATGAACTGATGCTGAGTGAACATAACCAGGAGAACCGTGTACACAGTAACAGCAACACTGTTCAATGACTAAATTTGTTAGACTTAGCTCTTCTCAGAAATGCAATGATCTAAGTCAATTCCAAAACACTAAAGATGGGAAATGCTATCCACATCCAGAGAAAGAACTATGAAGTCTGAAAGAAGATCAAAGTCTACTATTTTTCCTTTTTTTTTTTCTTTCTCACAGTTTTTCCCTTTTGTACTGATTCTTCTTTCACAACATAACTAATGTGGAAATACGGTTAATATGATCATACATGTATATCCTATATCTTTTGCATGCCATCTAGGGGAAAGAGGAATGGAGGGGGAAAAAATCAAAATCGTACAAAAGCAAATGTTAAAAACTAAAAATAAATGAATTTTAAAAGATAAATACAGAGCCATGAACTTCAAAATTTAAAAAAAAAAAAAAGGAAACTTCAACATACTGATTGCTACATCTTCAAACACTAACATCCTCGGTCCTGCTGTTGTTCAGCTGTATCCAACTCCTCACAATCGCATAGAGCAGTGGTCCTCAACCTTTCTAATGCCACAACCCTTTAATACTCATATGCGGGTGTATCTGCATGTGGGCAGACCCACCTGGAGACACATAGAGGAGCAGTGTCAAGGCTCCTAAGACCATGGGAAATATGTGTTTTCCAACAGCCTTAGGTGACTCTGTTCGACCCCCAAAGGGGTCACAACCCAGTTTGAGAACCACTGCCATAGACCTTCTATCTTCTACTACCTCCTGAAATCTGTTCAAGCTCATATTTATTGCTTCCATGACACTGTCTCTACATCTCAGCCTTGTCCTTCCCCTTCTCATCTTTCCCAATACCAGGATCTTTTCCAACTGAGTTCTGTCTGCTCATTATGGGGCCAACTCTTCAGTTTTTATCTGTCCTTCCAGTGAATAGTCTGAATTAACTTCTTTAAGTATTGACTGACTTCATCTCCTGCTGTCCAAGGACTCTCAAGTCTTCAGCACCACAATGTGAAAACCTACAATCCTCAGCTACACACAAAGACAGTTACCTCCCTGACCCTGCTACTGTCCACAAGGTTCCACTTCCATTGTCAGAACTCTTAAGAGTTTAGAGCTTTAAGAAAAAATTTCATCTGATCCTCAGGGCAACCCTTGGAGGTGGATTCTTATCTCGTGTTACAGTAGAAGAAACCAAGCTGGAATGAGGGGAAGTGAATGGCCCAGGATTTTACAGCTGGAAACTTGAGCTCAGAGCTGAATACAGGTTATCCTGCTCTGTTCTCCCTGTGACTTTCATTTCCTCATCACTTCCATCTTTCCTGGGCCATTACCTGGTGGCACTCTCCTCCTTCCCTATCTTGATCCCTTACTGACTCCAGCCCACTGGGTCACTGAGCTCCTACTTCTGTAAACACCCTTCACAACCCAACTCCTTCCTACCTGTCCACTCTTTCTAGACCTTATATCATATGGGAACTCAGTATCAACACCCAGGCCTGCTCGCTGCTCCCATGGCATGATCCTTGCTTCTCGTGGGCTTTCCCCCACAGCTTGGAAGGCTGACCCTTCACCTCTGCCTCATATTTTCACCACCTTCCTTCTAGACTCAGCCCAAATCCCACCTTCTCAAGGTCTATCCTTCTGTAATGGTAAGGGAATTTGAAGACCTTCCCTGCCCCATAATAGGCCTAGGGAATTTGAAGATCTTTCAGCACCTTAATGGGCCTCAAATGGAACCCAATAGGAGGGGCCTGACTGGGGGGAGGTTTTTTTTTTTTCAGGAAGGCCCACATCTTTTGTTACTTTGTAATTAGGCAGTGGGTCAAAACGACTGTGATGTCCTCTGATCCTGAAGAAGGGAATATATATACTCTGAGGTGAGGTTTTGCTTTGGGGCTCACTTACGAAAAGAGTTGGATGATTTGACCAAATGAGACTCTGGGTAGCCGTTTAGCCCCCCGGCTTTGAAAACCCAGATGTTGGTGCTTCTCTCTTTGGTAACTATGTATGTATGTATGTAATGGTCAGACAGCTAGAAGCCTTGTCTGTTGAACTGTGTTATTTTCTCTGTCTTGTATTTTTTCGTCTGCTTGTAATTGTTTGCATTTTCTGAAGTTCAGGGTGCTGACTTTTTCCCCTAAACTAAGTGATGTAAAGCAGATCAAAGAATCTGTGCTAGCAGCCATCCTGGGTATGTTAGGGTGCTTGCTGTTACACCTTCCCTAGCTCCCCACTCACTGCTACAGACCTCTCTCTTCAGATTACCTTCATACAAATAGACAGACAGGTGTAGTGTGAGGACATACTGGGAAGCTACAACATATATGTCCTCAAATGATAATGCTATTGCTCAAAACATTTCTTTCTAGGCCCCCTCTTTGAGAAATCCCCCTCCATGACGAACTTACCTGGCCAAAGCAGAAAACCGGTCTCCTTCCTGCTTCAAGTGACAGGATCCTGGCTCTCGGCCAGAGGCTTCTGGCACCCCTCTTCTACCATCTGATACACAAGTTCTGTCTGATCCTTCTCTCCCTCCTCTAACACTCAGCTCAAAAGCTACAACTGGGTCAGGGTCAAAGAACTGGGGCCCAAATCCAACTCTACTGCTCACTACCCATGTGATCCCAGAAACGCTGAGCCTCTCCCTAGAAACATCTCCCTTCACAAACTTGGCTTCCTCATCTCTAAGTCGAGAACATGGACAAGAGGAACTCTAAATTCCCTTCCAGCTCCAAATCTATGAACTCTGACCCTCCATCAACCAATGTATCAAATGCCTATTCTGTGCCTGCCAGCAACTATGCTAGGTACAAGATAACTCCCGAAGTGAGATGGTGCCTGTCCCCAAAAAGCACACATTCTACTGGGGGATTAAAACCCATTCCAGCTCAGATATGCAGGCATAGTACACATCTCAAATGATGCGGGCACAAGGAGGTACTCTGGGGAGGTAGAAGGAAGCAGCACCAACTAAGTCTTGAATCCAACTGTAGCTACAAGAGAAAAGGAGAAAGTAGAGCCTGCCGGCCACAGACCACAGGTGGGCAAAGGCAGGAGGGTGAAGGACGGCTTCTGCTTGAGGAGCCCCCATTCCCCCCACATATACACACACAGCTAAATGCCAATAACCAGGTACAGACAGGGCCTAAAGTAATCCATTCCCTGGGGCAGGTGAATGCATAATACGGAGACTAAGTCTGATAGGTAAACTGATATTGCCTAAACCTGCCAGGGCCCAAGTTTTACCACCACTTGGCTGCTAAGAGGGCAGAAGAGTGGGGAGCACAAGAAGGAAACTTTTCAATCTACTGCAAGGGGTAAACTGGGAGAAAAGAAATGAACATGAAAGATCATGAATCGGATATAAGCTCTAGGCCCTGCTGACTCCCAGAGTTAGGGAAATAAGAGAGGGAAACAATGTGAGATGGAAATTTTTTTTACAAAGAGGTCAAGTTCCCAGTATATTTGTATATTTACACATAAGATCAGGAAAAGATTTCACTGCTACAACATGTCCCAGCCCCTTCCTACACAGGAAAGCTAGTATAAAGTACCCTTGTCCAAAAGGGGAAGGGAGAAGCAGCTAGAAACTGAAGGGCCATTGGAGGGGAGGGGGTCAGTGGGAAAGAATGGGCTTATGAGATGCAGGTAACCTAGTAGCATGTATAACTGAAGGCAGCAGTTCTGCAGCGAATAGCAGAACTGCTGTTCACTTTGTGAGGCCCCCAAGGTTATCAGCCCATGGCCAGACATTCCCCTCCCCCCCCAACTCTAGGGCCTCTCATTTGGGAGCAATGACAGGACTCTTAATTACTAATGCACACAGTAAATAACCTACCTTATCAATGGCTTTTCCAACCCGGGAAACACTGCTGTGGATGTCTTTGTGATCAGAAGCCAGTTTTTGGACTGTGTCCTTTATTCTTTTACAGCACTGTGTCAAAACAAGTGACAGTGTCCCTGATAATTCACCGTCTTGGCCTATATGAAGAGAAAATGAATTATACTAAAGCAAAAGCAAATAAAAGTAGTAACTTCCTCAACTTAACAAAGGCAAACAACCCAAATCATCAATGACATCATTTCATAAGGGGGAGGGGGAGGGAAGGCACCCATTCTAAAATAGGAAACAATGGGATTACTGCATTCTTTTTTAAACAAAGGCCACCAACTCTAAGAAAAGGGCGGTTTTCTTTTAACCTATTAACAGGATGAAGGACTCAAGAGTCCAGTGAATCCCAGCTTAGGCTTAGAGAAAGGAACACTTGGGAGTTCAAACTCCACCTCTGATTTTTACTGAAGAGACCGAGTCCCAAACAACAGTGATCTGTCCTGAGTTCCCCATGCTTGGGAAAGCATGGATCCTTCTCATGTGTACCAACAAATGAGTTTTTGAAATGAGGGAAGTCACAAGATTTATGCACCATTTCCCACCATACTTTTAAAATGTTATAGCATTTTTCTAATTATACTGAAGTACTTCAGCAATACTTCAGTCATTTAATGTATCATTTTGTAGACAAAGTCCACTACAAGAAGCCTTTGTTATACCTTCACAGCCCTGAAAGAGGGGCTTGGTGTGATGATCTCTACCACCCTAAACAAGCAAAAGGCATCAGAAACCAAAGCTCCTCTGACCATCATGAAGTCAGACTTAGGAACTTATTATTCCTGATCAAGCCCAAACACTTCCCACTTCCCTAAAGCCTTGTACAGACTGATTTTATTGGGGAGAATAAGAATGTACATTCTCAAGGTCAATCATAACCAATTAAGTTCAGGGGACGGAAGACCATCAAGTCACATGTCTTGGGAAATACAGCTCCATTTCCCCTTCCCCCCCAACCACACACACATTCTCTGTCTCTCTCTGAAAAGCAATGCCTTTCTCCCTACCCAACCACCCAACTTAAGGTTCTCATTATCATCTTTTACCTGGACTTTTTAAAACCAGCCTCCTAATCGGTCTCTCTTCCTCAAGTCTCTCCCCTCCACACATCTGCCAAAGCACAGGTCTACCAGAGTCGTGGCTCCCTATGGCCTCTAGAATACGATACCACATCCTCAGTCTTAAAGACTAGGCCCCCTCCAAAGTGGGCTGCAACTCTGCGCAAAGGTAACACACATGTTCCTTTGCCTCTCAGACATCAGGAGAGTAGCCCAGCAAAACTAAGACATATAGCCTATCTTTTAAATAGGAGCTTTTTATTTTATCAACAAACATGCAATGTGAAACCAGAATTCTGCTCTATGGGACCTAGAACCAGTCCACTGGAGCTTTGTGCCTGCGGAATCCAGTCCACCCAGCTCCTTAGCTCTTGCCCAAACTCAAGAGGCCCTCCCTGAATCCCTGCAGCCACAGATGCCCTCATGTCTTTTATGTCCTCCCTCTCAAAATCCTCATTTCCTTCCAATGCTCCTCTCTATGAAGCTTTCCCTAACTACCCCAAATGGTGGTAACACTCTCCACCAGCAAGTGACCTTGCATTCACTTAGCCACAGCCAGGCTGTTTGTCCTGCTGAAATATCAGTGACTAAACAGAGGCAACTGTCTCAGGATCCCTGGTGTTTAACTCAGGGCCTGGCAGTTACTAGGCGCTTAATAAACGCTGATTAAATTTAACCGAATAAAACCCAAAAATGGTGGGGGCAATGACTTTCAAAACATACACCCTAATTTTTGAGGGGTAAAAATGTGAAATTGCTACCTCTGCTATACCTAAGATAACTCAAGTCTATGAACCATTTCTCACCTCCAATAACTTCTTCAGGACATAGAGAAATGAAAAATTCACAAATGGCCTCTTCCCTCCCATCTCTGAAAGCACAACTTAAAACCTACCTGAAAACAAAGCCTTCCTATCCTGGACGATTCACACCTGATGCACTCCCTCCCTTGATTCTGCACCAATTGTCTGGCTGTGTGATTCCATGTTTGTGTCTGGTCCCCCCCTACCCAATCAAAAGAGGCCCTGGCACAGAACAGGCACTCAAATACTAATTATGGAGGGAACTAGTCAAGGACAAGAGAAATGAGCAGGCTACTCCAACATGACAACAGTCAGGATACAAGTTCTGATCCATCCTACCAAGCAGCAAAGACTTCCAAGACAAGCCTGGACACCACTCATCCCTTGAATGATGAGCGGTGTCCAGGCTGCCCAACATCTGGGAGGCTCCTGACCACAACACTAACCACAGCAATTCCTGAAAAGTTATCTACAAAACCAAGGGGGGGGGAAAAGAGAGTAGCAGTCTTCATGAGTAAGAATCCCCACTGACAACCATAGATCCTTTCAAATTCTGTAGAGCAACACCTCCACCTACTGAAGGTCCCTATACAGATATAGTCTGTGAGTGAAAGCAACAACTGAGGCTGGGGAGGAAAAGTGGAAATGAGCCCCAAGAGAGGCCACTGAGAGTTACATCCCTCAAAGTCCAAGCGCTCCAAAGATTCGAACCTCTCTGGAAGCTTGGAGACATTTCATCTGGAGCTGCTTCTTGGACTGCCCTCCACTTGTTTCTCCCTCATCCTCACCTTCTAGTTTTGTTTTGCTGATTAACATTGGACACAGGCACTAATTGTCTTACTAAAATTTCCTGTGTTTTTCTATAGAAAGGTCATTTTAAACAAACATTTACAGCAAGAATTATTTATTTGGAGTAAGTGAAATTTTAAAATATGCTTCATTAACTATTTTAATATAAATTACTTTATTTTATACACCTTATTCTGAGAGAAAAAAAGGAGCTCCCAGGTGTTATGAGATTTCACCAACAGGATCCATGACACCAAAAAGATTAAGAAGTCAAAACTGAAACCTAGTAAAGTGCTTAATAAATGTTTGCTGCCAGCAAGGATTAGTGGAACTGAAAAAAATACCCAGGAAGCCTGGCTCAGACCAAGTTTCCAATACTGCATTTTCAGCTGGAGTAAACGGAGAGAAGCTAAAGGTTAGAACTATGCTTAAAAACTGGAGCCATAATGCCTAAAGATTCAGGAAGCACTGGGCCCACATCCTGGAAAAAGCTCCCCTCTAACTGAGCTCATGGTCTCTTGGAAGAAAACAATTTTCTTCAACAACTTGGCAGTTAAGGCTCTGCTGACCTTTGCACCCTCTCTCTTCCCTAGTTGGCTGCCGGTTTTCCTCTTGCGCTTTCTCTCTTCCTTCTGACTTCATGTGGGAGCCTTCCCCCAAACCCTTTCCTCAACCTGTTTCAGTCACATGAAAGACCCTTTAAGCTCCATGTTCATTCAGGCCAGCGTTTCCAGCTGATGGCCAGTCCTCCCCATCCACCAGGACTTCAAACTCAGCATGTTCAAAACTGAGCTCATCCTTTCGCTCCAAAACGGGCTGCTCCTCCTTGCCCCACCATTCTCCTAGTCACCCACTTCCTCCTCTTGGACTTGGGTCTTCTCCCACGTTCCCCACATCATTAGCTACAGAGCCTCCTAACTCCTACTTACATAGCAGCTCTCACATCTGCCCCCTCCATCCACCCCCATTATGACCACGCTGGTTCCGATCCTCCTTACTTTTCTGTGGCTTTTTAAAGATGAGGCCTCCCCATCTCATCCAGGCTAGCAAGGTCTGGGAGCTGCCTCCCACCTAGGGCAGTTGTCTCCTTCAGCAAGGCTCCGCTACCAGGAGGCCCCCACGTCTCCAGTCTGTCCTTCACCAAGCTGCTAACACTCTATTCCTCACTATTCCTCAGATGTGGTCAGGTTATTCTCCTGCTCAAAAACTCACAGTGAGTGCTCCCTGCTGCCTACAGAGCAGCAAACAAGACCCTTAACAAGCCAGCTCCAACCAAGTCAGCCTTGTCAGCCGCACCACAAAAAAGTCCCCTTCACACACTCAGATCAAGGCTCCCTTTTCTCTCTAAACTGCCAAATCTGACCGTGTACAGCCCGACGCACGGCTGCCGGCCGAAATGTCTGCAGTCTCCAGAACACTACTGTCTGGGGTACTCTGACCAAAGGAATATAAATTGTGCTTGCTAAAACTTCATAAGATGTTTTGGGGTTTACAGGCTAGATTTTTTTTTGAGGACTGTACCTTAAAACCCAACTCATTCTAGTTCTCATTGACTGGCCAACGATAGGTCCCAGCCCAAGCCTTTCTTGGTCATAGTTTGGACCCTGATGGCTTACAGTAAGTGTAAATAGCAACTGTTTCTGTTTTAGCCAGAAACCCCCTTCCAGATTCTTTTCTTTCTTTTTAAACTAAGTAAAAGAGGCCATTTGGGCCTCATTTTAGGGGGGGATTGGGGGTTAAGTGACTTGCCCAGGAACACAGAACTAATAAGTGGTCAAGTATCTGAGGCCACATTTGAACTCAGGTCTTCCTGTCTCCAGGGTCCGGGCACCACCTAGCTGCCAATTCATTTCTTACCTAGCCTTAATCACTGAATGGGTGTTGCCTCAGACAAATGGAGACCTGGGAAAGACTTTAGCTTAAAAAGGCCAAGGTCTCCCCAGGCTCTCTCTAGTCATTCTGATCTATGGCCACTAGACCCAGACGGCTCAGGAGACTGAGGCTGGTAACTCTGCACAGCCCTGCCTCACTTAAATCCAATTCACCTGAAAGCATGACACCGGTCCTCTTCCAGAAAAGTAAAGAACAAGGGTCTCCTCCTTGCCCACCCACAAACACTGCTTCCCAGTGCCCTTTGCTGGCTCTTGATGCACATCATGCCAAGTGGAAATACCAGAAGGTTTTGTCATAGGTTCCCTCTCAGTGATTTCATCATATCCCAAACATCTGTCACCTTTACACAAATGACCATGGGACCTACAGATTCGGCGGCAATGATTTTCCAGAGCAGGGGTCTCTGCCATCAACAATCAACAAGTGCCAACTGAACATCAAACTCAATACACCCAAAACACAAGCCATCTTCCCTCCCTCCCAGATTTCCCATCCTCCCAGTCACTCACCATCCCCCTTCAGCCCTCACTCTCCCACAGCCCCAGAATCTAATCAGCTGCCAAACATGGTCCTGCACCGTCCACCTTCACTGCACTCACTCGGCCACCGCCCTAGGTCAGGCCCTTCTCGTCTCTTACAGGAACTACTTTACTTGACCTTCCTGCCTCAGATCTCTCCTCATTCCCATCCACCTTCCCCGTACAGCCAAACTGATTCTCCTAAATCACAGGTCTAGCCATGTCACTCCAGTAACTCCCTCCTACTCCTAAGATAAACCCGTCTACTTCTCATGTAATGCCTCTCACACGATGGCCCTTCCAGCCCATCTGGCCCCATGGCTCCCCATCAATGCTTCTTTGATGACTAACCCCTATGTCTAGAATGCTTTCCCTCCATCGCTTTTACCTCAAAAAAATCTCTACTTTTCTTCAAGTAACCACCATAAGTGTTAGCTTGGAGTGGGGAACTGTGCCCTTCCCTCATGCGCACCTCTTTATATATATAGCTCCTACAGACCCACACGGACAGAAATCAAATTCTGAAAACGCAGGGAATCTAGAGCTGGGTACGAGGGCTCTGGAATTTTCAGGAGTTTCATCATCAATTTTCTCCCTTTATTACCACAACAGTACCTTCAATACAGCTCTGTGAAACTCAGCAAGCCTGTTCTATTACTCAAAGTGGGTCTCTTGCAAAGTGGCCAAGAAGGCACAGTATGCACGGCACAGCACACTGATTCATCCTGAGAGAGCGACAGCCGACCCAATGCTTGAAGCCCAAGTGGCTTCACATCGGCCCCCAGTAACTAAAAAAATGTCCACGCCCTTTGGCTGAGGAATTCCAACCCACAGGAATATGACCCAAGGAGGTCAAAGACAGAGAGATCCCACACATACAAAAATATTCATAGACACATATTCCCCTTAAAATAAAGAACAAAAAAGTATTGTACATGAAACAATGAACTTGTTATATACAGTTTTTAAAAGCGAATACTGAATATAATATGGAGTAACCAAACTGCCATTTGTGGCCCCTTCTGAACTTTAACATCCTCTTCTCCCAGTGTTTTCATGGGGTTTTTTGATGCTTTTTTCTTTCTGCATTTCTCTCCTGTCCCAGTAAAACCCCCCAAGGAGAAGTCCTCTCACTTCTAAGGAGAATAACCAAACCAAACAACATACAAGGGTTACTGGCAGCTCAGAAAACACGGGCCTCACCCTGGCACTCTGGCCCTCTACCACCTCTCCACAGGACCCTTTTGTGGTGTCCAAGAACTGAGAACAAAGTGGGTCACCAGAAATCTGGGGATGGGGAAAGACTGTGAGGGGCGGGGTTGGGTGGGACAATAAATAGAGCACCAGCCCCAGAGTCAGAAGGACCTCAGTTCAAATTTGACCTCAGCTGCTTAACACTTACTAGCTGTGTGACCTTGGGCAAGTCACTTAACCCCAATTGCCTTGCCTTCCCCCCTCCAAAAAAAAAAAAAACAACACAACAAAAGGATTCAGAGAAACATGGGAAAAGTGATCCAAAGGGATGGAAGTAATAAGCAAAGCCTGGCCAACAACAGGTACCCTAACAGGGTGAATGAAAAGAGCCAAAGGAGTGAGACAGCCAAGCCTGGCTCAAGAGGAGAGGAGAGAAAATGTTCCTCCCACCCTAACATCCACCCGGCGCTGGGTGCTTTCTGTTTAATCATTCCTGGGACAAGGGAAGGCTCTTTGGGTGAGGAAGGGAGGAAGGGAGAGACATATTCAGGAAAAACAAGAGGTAAAGAAAATTGTAAAATGAACTAAAATAAAAATGAAATGGGTTTAAGCCACTGTTCAAGCTCCACTGTGAATTTAAACATGTATGATCTCAAACAATAAATCCTCCCTGAAATGCAAAGCATTATGGGAAGGAGGTTAGAAGACCCTCTTCTGAACTGACATCTTAGTTAACAACCTGTGAGTGGCCTGGAAAGGAGGGAAGGGGACCTCTAAATGCTTCATGGAGCATAAAAGACTATGGCCTGAAGGGGCTCCTTCTAATACAGGGCTTCTTAACCTGGAATTCATGACCTAGATTTTTTTTTTTTTTTAAGCAAAGTATTCTACTTCTAAATACCCAGGCAGCTCTGTAGATGCAGTAGACAGAGTGCTGGGCCTGGAGTCAGAGCCCCTGCATTCAAATCCAGCCTCACAGCTCCTGGCAGTGTGTCCCTGAGCACATCACTTAACACTTGGCCTCAGTCACTTTATCTGTGAAATGGGGATTAAAAAAAGAGCCTACCTCCCAGAGTTGTGGTGAGGAACAATGGAGATAAAATTCATTTAAGCACTTAGCAAGGTGCCTAATCCACACTAGGTGCTTATTACTAGCAGCAGCAACAGCATGACAACTGGTTTTCCTTGTAATTCTATTTTTATTTAATGTAGCTAAAAACAATTCTGAGAAGGGGTCCAGGACACACAAAACAATGAACATCTTTTGAATGATAAAAAGCTCCTTAAGCTGTCTTACACAACCTTATACACCTCTACATAATTTATTTGTAGCTCTTCCCTAACTGGAGAAAGCCCGCCAATCAACAAGCAGTCACTGAGTGTGCCCAGTTGTAGAAAAGACAAGCATTGGAAAGACTTCTTTTCAAGACATTCACAAGACTGATTGATGCTTTACCCGAGCTGGGAAAGGCAGTCAGGTTTCTCTATAGGGAAACCTCTCTTTCCTGGGCTTCAGAGGAATTGGGGGGAAAGGAGGACCAAGAGAAAGAGCAAAAGAGAGAGGGCACTGCCAGGCTCTAGGCTTTTTGGCTTCCCAGAAAGCCGTAGGTTCTTTTGAAGAGTGATAAAAACCAAACCAAGTTCTAAAGACGAGGACAAGTCAAACCTATATAAGCACCCAGATAGATGAGTCTGAGTGTGGAGAAATGGAGCCTAAGAACTCTAATCTCCACTATGAAGTCTACAAAGAAACATGTCCTTCAACACCTGTGTCTGTCTGCCCCATGCGGCACCATGGGCTGGTCACTTAACTCTGATTCTTAATGTAAAAAATAGTGCAAGTTCACATATTAACTGGATGCTGAGCTGTTTTGGTCAAACCAAGTCCTCCAGCTTCAGAGAAGGGAGATGACAATAAGCTCAGAGTTCACCAGGAATAGGCCTTAGAGGGAACCAGAAGCTCTACCTAGAGACTTCTCCTTAATGATTTAACCCCAAAGTGTATCATTTCCCCAGCTGGCCAGATAATCTTTCAGGTCCCTTTCACAGGAATCCTCTGATCAGGCCCAAATCCACTGGTTTTCCTTCACTCCCCGGCTTTCTACCAAACCCAACTCTTCATCTTCACCATGACCTCCACTCCCTTGTAATGGGAATCTGAAGATCTTCCCTGCCCCTAGACCCTTTGATAGGCCTAAGTGGCTCCAAGAATCTTCCCTGATTTGAAAGTATACTCTGCCCTCTAATAGGGTGAATGTGGTCACATGGAGCCTGTGGCAGGAGGCTTATTTTTTGGGACACGGACACACACACACACACACACACACACACACACACACACACACACACACACACACACACACAGCACGCCCTGATGTGAGGTTTCCTTCGGGGCTCACTTTGAGAAGAGTTGTATGATTTTTGGCCACATGAGACTCTGGGTTTGAAAAACTCAGATATTGATGTTTCCCTTTCTGGTGACTGAACAGGCATGGATGTGATGGTCAGATGGTTGGAAGTCCAACCACTGATCTGTTTCTTGGTCTGCTTGTAACTTGTGCTTGTAACTTGGGTTTGTATTCTCTGGAGTTCAGGATGCTGACTTTTCCCCCTGAACTAGGTAAATGATATGTTTGATTAAAGAAAGACTGTTAACCCATTTTGAGTTGCTTTCCTTTAGAAAAGCAGATCTAAGAACCTGTGCTAGCAGCTGCCCTAGGTATGCTAGGGTGCTTGCTGATACACTTGTGCCCCCTCAGCTCTCTCCCAGGCCACATCCCCTGCACTGGCCTCTCTCTCTTCCCATCTTGGCCCCTTGGTGGGCCAGTTCAACTCTCCTTGGTCCTTCTCCCCTGAGTCCCCACCCCCCCTTTATACATATCATCAGTGAGACCCAGCCAAGCTCAGCCTTGGATCATACCTACCATTTTTTGCCTGAGCCCCTATACTTGTGCTGCTGAACAAAGGTAGAGAAAAGTCACTCATCTCTTCTGACTGGGTCCACATGAGGTCCACTCATCTAGGCGCCCACTGCTGCTGGGCCATCCTGTGCTGCCTCCTTTATCCAGTGTTCTTCTAAATCCACCCATCCCTCCTCAAAACTCCTACTGTGCTCCCAGCTGAGAGCCCTGCCTCTCAGTGTGTGTGCAGTGCAGAAGAACCGGGGGCCATTCACTGTGAGTTTCCCCCTCCTCATCTCCTGTCACTCGAGTGCCCTCACCCGGTCTCCTTCCTAGCATTACTCCACTCCGTCATCTCCTCCAGCAGACCACCCTCCCGCACCAGCACCCTCACCCTCACTCGTTTTCAATCTCTCCTCTACTGCCTCATCTCCTCCTGCCCACAAACATATCCAGGTCTCTGTTATCTTGAAAAGGCCCTCATTTGACCCTTCCACCCCTGACAACTATCTTCCTCTATCTCCTCCATCCAGGGAGTAAACTCCTGTCTATCACAGGTGTCTCCGTGCCATCTCCTCCTCCTGTGTTTCCTCCCAGTCTCCTCTGCTGGATCATTCACATCTCAGAACTACAGGTGTCCCCCAAAGCTCTGCCTCTCCCAGGCCCTTTTCTGTCCTCACTCTCGGGCCAACCTCATGAGTCCCCAAGAATATAAGAAGCATCTCTATAAAAATTATCCCCCAGACCTACAAATCTCTCTCTCTTCCCCAAATCTCCCCTTGATTGTGACAGCTGTCTAAAGGGTCTCAGCTCAGAGAAAGCAGCAAGAGCACCAAGTCCTACAACCACTCCTGAGCTCCCAGTCTGACTTGAAACTGCTACTTTGACAAGTTCAGTAACTGGATTCTGAGGAATCCATAAGGAAACTCACTTCTGACCATATGACACAGAAGCAACAGGCAATATATTGATTAGCCCTTCCTTCTCTGGCCCAAATCCAATCTTTAAACAAGTTTAGGTGCCCCGACCTGGGCTTTAAAGTAATTAGTGTAGTCTTTTTAAAAACTCATTGTTCGGGTTTGATGGCTCAGAGTGAGTGTTAACAGCAATTGTTTCTTGCTCTGGTCAGAGCAGAAGGGGACGGGCCTTCCTCTAGAAGACCTAAGATCTTTAACCTAGCCTTTAACTACCAAATGGGCCTTGGGCCTTGCCCGCAGACAATCTGAGACCTGGGAAAGACCTTAGCTTAAAAAGGCCGAGGTCTCCCACTGCATCTGTCCTGACATGTGTCCTGCCACTAGACTCTGGTGAATTTAGAGGAAAGGGAGGCTGATGACTTTGCACAGCTCTGTTTCAATTCAATTCATTTGCAAGTCAAGACATCTCCCTCCTGGGGTCAATGGGTCTTCTTTGAGAACAAAAGATGAATGACAAAAGTCTTAAAAATATAGTTTTATTAAGCCCACATATTAAACTATTTCACATTAAATTTTCAAACACAAGCTAAATGATGCCATGGCCCCTCTAAAAGGGATAAGTAAATTTATTTTGACTAATACAAGGACAATGGTTAGCAGAGCATCATTCTAGGGGAATCAAGACAGAATTGTTAAAGCTTCAGGGGTGGCTAGGTGGTGAAGCGAATAGAGAGCACCAGCCCTGGAGTCAGGAGGACCTGAGTTCAAATGTGACCTCAGACACTTACCACTTACTAGGCTTGTGACTTTGGGCAAGTCACTTAATCTCAACTGCCTTGCCTTCCCCGACCTTCCACTGAGCTACCTTGAGCATCCACAGTAAACCAAGCATTTATTAAGGACCTACTACATGCAAGGCCCAGAATAGAGATAGGAAGGCAAAAGCAAAAAATGGTCTTTGCTCTGAGTGTGTATGCTTGTGTGTGCGCGTAAGAAAGGGGGGAGGGGGGGAGGGAGGGAGAGAGAGAGAGAAAAGATTCAAAGCAATGGCAGGGAGATAATCAGGTAAGGTCAAGGGAGCAAAGCCTTGAATAGAAAGAGGGTGGAGAAGAGGGGAGGGAGGGAGGGAGTTAGATTTACGTAAAAGGTAATTTTAAAAAACCAAGTAGCTGGGTGGGTGATCTTGGCCCCTGCCCAAGGCCTTTGAATCCTTAAACAATAAGCATTCCAACACTATTTACAGACCACTTACTATATTTAGGACATAATCCTAAATTCTGGGAAGGATACAAAATTGAAAAACACTTCACCCACACAATCTCAAAAAGCTGAGAAAGGTGATGAATCCAGAAGCACAAAAAGACTTCTCTGAACTGATGCAAAGTGAAGTAAACAGAGGTAAGAAAGCAATGTATTCCAAAGCACGGGCCATGGAAAGTCCATGATCAAAAGTGAAAGCTGAGAAATTGTAATGGGCCAGCTAAGCCCTAAAGAAGAAATAGGAGAAACCACCTCCAACGCCTCTGGGGGGAGGGGGGCAGATGTGGCACACTGGCACATTCTATCTATAATATTCGATTTGGTCAAGATGTTGGTCAGTTTTGCTAAAAGGGTTTTCCCCCATTCATTTCTTCTTTGTTATAAGAGTCCTCTGGGAAGAGAAGGAACAAAAGATACATGAAGAAATGTAGATGATGGAAAAACAAAAGTTACCAATAGAATATAATTTTTTCTAAGTCCAGGAAAGTTACAAGGTTTGCTGAGATTTCACAGATGAGAGATCCTACTTGGCTGGAGACAAAAGGGGACTAAAGGAGGTGGCATTCAGACTAAGAACCGAACAATGGATATTCCAACTGGATGTTAGAGGAACTAGATCCGTAGAGGGTTGGATTCTACACCAAAAAACGGAGGAGAGCACTGGTGAGGTGTTACAGTGGGTACAGCTTAACAGGCTCTTGCCTTGCCTGGCACCTTGCCACAGACCTGCCCACAGGAGAACTCTCCAAACACCAGCCTCCCTAATTCACCAGAGGGCCTACCTTCAGGAATGGGGGGGCCCTGTCTCAAGAGGCCCGGGGGATTTGAGAATTAGGACGGGAATCAGGCACCAGAAAGAGGTGTCGGGTGTCAGCACAGGTTTTCCAGCTCAAGCTAAGGTAATGCTATGCCCAAGTTGGAGTTAATATTAAGCAAGCCTAAGCACGAAAAACTATATTAACAAGGATAATATCCTCAAAACTGACCAGAATTACTTGTTCAACAAAGTCTGGACTCTACTCAAAGGTTCTCCAAAGATAACCAAGAATCAATTCAGTACTTCTACAAAATCTTTTGCTCTCCCACATCTGCTTTGCCCAAAATCATGTTTATACTTTGTCTCAATTACTTATGCAAATAGAAACTAGGAATAACAGAGGGATCAATTAAATTCACAGGCCACAGAATTTTGCATTCCCACATCTGAACCCAAGCTCCTCTTCTACCAAAATCTGAACTACCCTCATGAAGCAAAAACAAATCTCAATTTCCATTTCTCACCTTCAAAAGTCTGTGAAGAAAATGCCTGATCGCACAAGCCTGTTGCCCTCTTTTCTGGCAGAGGTAGTAAAGAAGCAAAATGCCCCAGCATCTGTCAGCACAGAAACTCCCTGGTCGGTCCCTCCATCCTACTAAATGGGCCAGTTGTCCCATATTTATTTGTTAAGCCAACGAGATCGAAGCACTTG
>CM053595.1:295104413-295141688 GCA_028646575.1 Pseudocheirus occidentalis
GCAACGGTAACTGACCACACAAATGGCACTGACTCTTCGATGGGAAGTCCAAGCACCCCTGTCTGTATCATACACTCAAATCCTATCATCTCAAAGATGTCGTTCCTACCAGCCCTGGGACCTAAAGGAAAGTCAAAGCCTGACCGTGAGGCCCCACTGCAGCTACCGTCCTGAGGACCTCCAAGGCCCCAGGTCCCTATGTGGGAGGTCTAGGTAAAAAAGCACAGAAACTTTCCAAATATACTTTAAACTTCCACGTGAGGACTTAAATAGATCCACCTCTCAAGAGCACAGAGCAACAGCAGCAGCGCCTCTGAAAGACTCCAACTCTCCGGGTCACCTGCTGGCACTTTTCATTTTCAGAAAAGGCTGATTTGTGCTTCTAAAAACACCATCATCACTCAGCTAATAAGGATTACAGTCTTCCTACTTAACCATATCAAAGAGCTGAAAGCTGGGCTCCTCCTACAGAAGCAGGCTCACCACCCAAACTCTAACAATTCTCCAGCTCTGCCTCCTGGTTTGCAGCCCTGTTCAGTCACCCCACTGAATTCCATTCTCTCTGTCTTCTAAGAATTAAAGGAACAAGGAAAGGGGAAAAAGTAAAACAAACTGGAACACAAAAGGTTTGTGCTTTCTTCAATACATGGTTACAGGAAAAATTACTGTGACCAAATACCACTGCTAAAAAATCCTAAACAGCATATGTATGGCAGGAGTCTAATATGATCAAAAGCATACATTTCAAAACCAAGCATAACACTGTGTGCCAAGGAGAACCACTAAAAGCTCTCCCACTAAAAATGGGGTCAAAGAAGAATGACCCACCACCCCTTACTATTCTCTGATGGAGAAATGCTAGCTACAGCAGTAAGACAAGAAAACAAAATTAACGGTCTGAACATCAAAGAGAAAAGCCATTTTCAGATGCCGTGAAATGCTTAGGGGGGGGAAAAACCCAGAGAATCAGTTAAGAAACCTATTAACACTATTAATACCTTAAGGAAGCTAGCAAGACACAATATAAATCAACAGAAGTCATCAATATTTCTATAAACACAGAGAGATTAAATTGTAGGCAAAACAGCTATAAAATGCATTAAAATTATCTTGTAACCAAACCAAGGCATCTGCAAGATTTCTGGAAATAAACCTACAAAATAATCTCTGTACAGAAATAAATGAGAACTTTAAAAATTGAAGAGATATTTACTGCCCATGGTTGGGCCTTGCCAATATAATAAAAACAACAAGGCTACCTAAATTAATTTACAGATTTAGTACTATATCACAATCACATTATCAAGAATGCTTTTTATAAGTAGACAAAATGAAATTTACTTGAAGAACAAAAGGTCCAGAATTTCAAGAAAAATAGTAAGAAAAAATGAATGAAAGGAGTGTCATATCACCATTACACCTTTTAGTTACTGGGAAATAGACGGACAGACAGTTGTCCTTTGTTCTTGAAGAGGACAAAATGACATCACATGTGGTCATTTTGTTGGGGTCAAGGTAATTTTGGCCTCTCCAAAGAAGGCTCCCAAAACATGGAGAAGAAATGTCTCTAAACGTGTGCCTCTCACATTTATTTTGAGCTGCTGTCAGTTCTGCTTTGCTCACAGTACAGCACCATCTCTGATGTAGGTGCACCACACAGGGCAGCCATGGGCCAGTGTCTCCTGTGTCTCACAACTGATTCTAAGATTCTTCAGAAGAACCTTGAAAGTATCCTGTGTTCCTTCTTCTGACCTCTGTGTGAGTTCTCCATAAAATAGTCTTTTAGGCAAACATACATCTGGTAATTGAACAACGCAGTCAGAGGTGTACTCTCTGAAGCAGAGTTCAAATGGTTCCCAGTGCAGCTCAAAAGGACCCTAGTGTCCAGTACCTCATCCTGCCAGGTGATCTTCATAATCTTCTTAAGAAAATTCAAATAGGAGTGATTCAGTTTCCTGGCAGGCGCTGGTAGACTGTCCAGCTTTCACAGGCGTACAGCAATGAGGTCAGCACAAAGGCTCTGCAGACCCTCAATTTTGGTAGTCAGTCTAATACCTCTTCTCTCACACGCCTTCCTTCAGAGTCTCCCAAACACTGAGCTAACTCTGGCAATGCATGCATCAGTCTCATCTCTCTATGTGGACATCTCTGAAAAGTGTATTGCTAAGGATAAGTTAACTTATCCATAGGACTCAAAATTTCTCCATTTGTTGTAACCAATGGTTCCATGTATGGATGGTATGGTGCTGGCTGGTGGAGAACCTCTGTTTTCTTGTTAATTTTTGGGCCAAAATTAGCACAAGCAGCAGAAAAATCAATCCATACTCTTGTACCTCAACCTCAAAGTCTGCAATGAATTTGTAAATCACCTATGAACAAAAAGTCACACACCAACTCTCCCTCTACTTTAGTCTTGGCTTGTGGCCTTTCTAGTTAAATCATTTACTATCAGTGAGGTAGCTGACCTTGAGGCCATTTTCATCACTGCTGAAGACATTTGACATCACAGAAAACAAAATTGCTAAAAGGCATAGGAACAAGCACATAATCCTGCTTCATTCCACTGGTGACTGAGAGTTCAAAAGCATCGTCCATTATCCAGAAGGAGTCATGAAACCGATGTATGATTCTGATGAACTTCTCCAAGAAACCAAATTCTGACATAATTTTCCACAAGCCCTCATAAGTGACAGTGTCAAAAGCCTCGGTTAGATCAATGAACATTGCGTACAGGGTTCTGTTCTGCTCCTGGCGTCTCTCCTGGAATTGTTGGGCAGTAAACATCTTGTCAAGTGCTCCCCAGCCCTTTCTGAAGTCACATTGTCTCTTAGGCAAATAACCATCTTCCAGGTTAAGGATCAAGCCTATCAGGCAGGACTCTGACTCTTGCCAACAACCACTAAGAGAAAGAGAAGGATGCATAAATAAAGAAGAGAAAAGCAGAATGAACTAGATAAAGGAAAAATAAATATGGACTGAAATAACCCAGTGCTTGATGAGCCCAAGAACATGTATTTCTTTGGGAATGACTCCCCATGAGACAAGAAATGAAATACTATAAGCTTCTGGAAAAACTATAGTCAAGCCATCATTTCACACTGCATACAATACACTCAAAATGGATGTCACCTCCACAAATAAACGTCACACCACAAAGACAAAAGGGTAAATCAAACCTCTCTCACAATTGTATCTAATGAGAGAATTCTTAACTAAGCAAATGATAGAAGACAGTGAAAGATAGTCAATTGTGACTAAATTAAGGGGAAAAAACTCCAAGGATAAAATCGATAAAGGGAAAATTAAAGAAATTATAAAAGGGGAAATATCTGCATCATATAACACCAAAGTCGCCTATTCCAAAACACTGGGAATTGAAACTTATGTACAAAACAGCAGAGTTCTTCACATTAAGGGGTCAAAACATATTAAATTTTCAAGAGAACTGAAAATTATAAACAACCATATGAAAACAGGTCACTGATAGTAAGAAAAAATGAAAATTAAAATAACTCTAATGTTTTGCCTCAAAACATTGCAAACTGACAAAGATTTCAAAAGACTAGTGAATGCTGGCGGAGCTGACAGTCAAAGCTGTAAAATGGCCCAGCCCCTCTGGAGACCTATTGGAGTTTTGTAGGTAAAGTGACTGAACTGTCAGAATCCCTTGACCAATACAGTGACTATGAGCTTACTCTTTCCCAAGGAAAGCAAAGACAGAAGCATGAGCCAATATACACCCAAGTGAAGCTCCATGCTAGCAATGAACCTGAAATTGAGTAAATTCCCCTCCCTCTGGGAAAAAAGCTAAAAACCAATCTGTGACCCAAATATCAAAGAATCTCAGTCCGGTGAATCTGCACAAACTGAAGCTGAACACAACGAGCACAAACAAGGTCAAGAAGGTGAATGAAAACACCAGTAAGGGTAAGTCCAACTCCCAAGTTACAGAAAAACCAACAAAGGTCCTTGAGACCAGATCATAAAACACAGGTCACCTCAAGCACTGAGGCAGGGACAATGGGGTCAAGGAGCGGGCACAGGGTCAGATTTGGCCACAGACTAGGAGATGGTTTTGGTTCATTGTTCTTTTTGATTACAAGGGAGAGTTCAATTTAGACTGGGGGACACAAGGGGCATCAAGACAAAAGGCATCAATAAAACCTTTAATAAGGAAAAATTATGAGACTAATTTTTAAAATTTAAGTTCAAGTTGTTAGTATCTATTAATACTATAGTTTGCTCAAGGATGAGCTGGGAAATGTTTAACAACTGACTCTCCAGAAAAGAAACCACACCAACAACATAGCTTTAATTTGCATTATTAATATTTTCTCTACCATCTGTTAAAGACTAGACTATCAACACACAACAGATGCAGCCTTCACCTGTGGGCAGCCAGTGCAAGCCTGATCCAGCACGCCCTCGGCCTCTCCAGCCATCTGAGCTCAGGGACAGAAAGCTCTGGGCCAAGGGAGAAGCCACACACCGGTCCAGGCTCAGGCTCACTTCAAGGCAAATTCTCTGCAGCCTTTCACCTACCTTGGCTAATTTCAGCTCAATTCTCCCATTACATCCTCCTCCTATCTTTCCCTCCCCAAATAAGGAAAGGGGGGCATGAGGAAGTTTGTCTCAAACGCCTTCTCCAGCTCAATTTTACCTGTCTCTTGTACTATCCGCCCAACGTACATTGTAGTACCAACACCTACTCCTTCTCTTCTGCAAAGAGAATCTCTCTGCAAATCAGCTCCAATTCTTTCCCTCTCTTCAGTCTCCTTCCTCTCCTCCAAATACAACCGTCTGCTCAAGCCTCAGAACCTCCAACAGTCCTCCTTGTCCCCAACCTTTCACTTCCCGATTGCTCCTTTCAATTCCTTACAATCTGCCTTCAGTCCTTAGCACTAGACACGGCTCTTCCAAAACTCCAGTCATTTCCTCATCACCAAATCATAGCATCTTGGATCCCACTGACCAGTCTCCTTTCTTCTGCCATACCAGTATGGATCTCCTTTTCTGATTTCTGAGCTAACTTCTACTTTCTCCTCAAATGCATCCCTTTGCCTTCTCTTGACTGAGGGTATACCAGGTCTGTCCTCAGCCCCTCAACTTTTTTCTGTGTGTATGCATGTGTGTGTGCGCACATGCATGTGCACATGTGTGCCTGCGTGTATGTGTGTGATCGTGTATCATGTGTGCACACGTGTGTGTGCGCATGCACATGGGTCACTTTTTCAGAATCACTGGATCACAAAGGAAATCAATTATGCTAAAACAGTTGACAAAATATTTTTTAAGAAAACAAGTCCACAGGCATCCCCCTGAACTCTAACCAGGAATTCCTGGGGCTCAGGGAAGCTCAGGTCAAGAATGACGTGACTGACAATCTCTGTCTCCTGGACATTAACACTTGTAGTTACCTCAACTTATCTAATGTTCTCCCCCCAGACAGAAGCAGCCCTTCCTGACTCCCCTCACTTTCTTTTGGTCAATGGTACAATGGAAAAGCATTTATGTAGAGTTTATTTCCTGGGCTTTCCCCCTCACCCACACCCCATCACTAAGTCTGCTTATCTGCTACTCTGCTGGGACAGCTCTTCCTGCCTCCTGCTTCCCAGAAGCTCCCTCCCATCCTGCACAGTCCTGCTCCACAATCTTCGGCAGCTCCCCAGTTCACTGGGATAAAAAAATAAAGCCCTCGAGCTTCCAGGGTCTGGCTCCTCTCACTACACTGCCCTCTCCACTCCTGGCTCAGCCTCCTCCCAACCTACTTAAATTATCTAAGGGTCAAATCCTGCCCCACAGCCCTCCCGGAAGGCTGACTGACTCAATGGCTTGCTGGACCATTAGAGCCAATGCCCTGCCACCCTCTCTGAATTCCCAGTACTCATTTATGCTAACAAATGCACACTTAATTACATCATTAATACTTTGTGACTTTTCTCACTCTGGGGTTCTGTAACCACAGGATCACACTTGACCCCTTGGATCTACCTCCATCTCCCCAGTTACACAGTGCAGGATCTAGCAAGGTGTTCAAGGGGGGTAAAAAAAAAAAAAAGCAAAGGGCTCATTATTAGTCGTATGAATGAGCAGCAGAGAATATGGACACCCATGGAAATGACTGAGAAATAGTACGGACTAGGTACATTCTGTTCCTCTCAAGGAAAAAGCCATCCTGATGTTCTCCCTACTTAATAATAATAGCTAGCTTTTATACCATGCTTTAAGATTTGCAAAGCGCTTTAGAAATATCTCATTTGACCCTCACAATAACCCTGCAAGATAGGCATTATTATTATTATTCCCATTTAACAGACAAGGAAAACAAGGTAGACGGGTTAAGTGACCTGCCCAGGGTCACACAGCTAATAAGTGTCTGTGGTCTCATTTGAACTCAGGTCTTCCTGACTCCCAAGTTCGACACTCTATCCACTGTGCCACTTAGCTGCCTTTTCCTTAAACTCTTTTAAAAAAAAGTCCTACTCCAACATCTCATTATGGCCCCAAGGTGACTGACCACAAGTTTTGACCGGTACTACCAAGTTAGAAGGGTTTTTAAGTACAGTCCCAAAGACAGGCTAAGTTCAGCCTGTCTAAACACAGAGAAGCTTGTCTAAGGGCTAAGCCACTGCAAGGAGCTCTGTAGCAACACAGGAAACAAAGACACAACTAAATGTACTTTCTGCTTCTTCAGTGACAGGGTGAGTGAGAGTGGGAAGGGAGGCTGGGGGCACTAAGCATCCCAGTCTGGGGACCAGCCACTTCCAGATGGAAGGGAGACATCCTGAGAGAGCAGATTCAGGCAGAGTTGGATGGGATCTGACTATAGCGGACATGGTTTTGATCGACTATACATGGGGTTCTATTTTTGTTGTTTTCTCAAGGGGTGGTTGGTGGCAATTAATGGGAAGGAAAAAAGTCAGAGCTGAAAATAATGGACAGCTGAATTTCTTTTTTTTTAACCAAGAACTGGGGCTCTCCATACAAGTACTACCTGAGGCAGTGGAGAGACTGCAATCTTGACATTTTCGATATAAATGAAACCAGCAGGTGATGGTCTGGTCAGGTTAGAAAAACTTCAGGGATGACCTGGGGGGAGGGAGGGTCCTGGTATCCTTAAGATACCTAGAAAGCTCCAGGAGGGCTCCCAACACATGGCACAGCCCAGCCCTCTGTGTCAAACACACACACAGCAGTGGTGGAGGGCAAAGATGGCCAAGAGTCATGCCTTAAATTAGATTCGGCTAGGTCTTGAACAGTCTAAGTAATGAAGTTATCAGATGTATTCAATTTTGTACTAATCAAAGTCCTAATTATATAAAATACAGTAACTGGTTCCAGCCCAATGGAAAAATACCATATGAATTTGAATAATACAACCACTGGTGGGATTCATTAGTCACACTAATTGGGACCTGGCTGTGCTAATTAGGGAAATAACCTGTAATTCCACAAGAATCTAAGGGAGAAACGATTATACTGTTGGGGAAGTAACAAATCAATGATTTATTTAAATCATCTTAAACCCAAAGTTATAGATAAAACAAACCCAGAGAACTCTCAACTTAGGACAGCATAAAGGTCATCTAAATGTTTAATATTAAAGTTAAAGAAAGTACTTGCACATCTGGATGTTCTCTGTGCAAAGACCTTGAATGTGAATCTCCTCGTAGAACACGAGCTATGGAAGAGACCTCAGACATCATCTGAGTCCCAGCTTGGACTCTTTCAGAGTCCAAGACTCACAGACTGTAAACTGACCAACCGAGGCCCAGGGCAGGGGACCAGGAAGGTGAGTAGAGCAGGAGCTGGAACCAAGGACACCTAACCTCCTTCCACCTCATCACCTGTCACAGGGACCTCGGGCAGGGCCAAGTCACCAACCTCCAATCACTGAGGCTGGCTGAAAACAGGTCTAACTACACCACCTACACCTCCCAGAATGGAAGAAGCTACAAGGCTTCCACCAGTTTTACAAAGAGTAAATTCAAGTCACTGCTCAAACTTGAGGCCAGCCAGGTACAAGAACATCTCTGGGTAAGGCAAAGCGGCCAGGGTTGTCCCTGGATTTAAACGACCCAGAGCAGGCCAACTCACCTGAACCTGTTTCCTCATTTGTCTGTACCTACCTCACAGGACTCTAGTGAGGATGAATTGAGGTAATATACAGAAAGTACCTTCTGATCCTTAAAGAGCAAACGTCAAGTACCATTCTAAGAGACAATCTGATGAGTCAGAGCAGGATACCTATAGAAACCTTCCCGAAATTCCAAGATGAAGGACAGTATAGTATTATTCATAGGACTTAGCTCCACAATTTGCTTCCACCTCAAAACATTTTGAGTCCAGTACACCAATTTAAGCTGAAATGGCTTTGGGTTCACAAAACATACCCCAGACTTCCTCACCTCCTACTTGACTCTTATTATAGGGTTACCCAAGAAGGGCGATGCTGCAATTTTGGAATAATTCCACGGTAGCATCACAAAAGGAATTTCAAAACATTTAACCACTACCTAGCTTGTCCAAGGCGTCTAACAGCTGTGACAAAGAAGCCAGGGTGTGGGGGCAGACAGGGCACAAGGTGGCTATTACAGCTTCTTTTCCACAGGTCAAAAGCAGGTGGCCTTACTGCCACCACAGAGCCACAAGTTAACTATGTTATTAACCATGCTGTGGAACACTGGCCCCACACAGCACTGCACAAATACTTATTCACTCACTCTCACACACATACATACATACATACATACACACACACACACACACACACACACTCTCTCTCTCTCTCTCTCTCTCTCTCTTTCTCTAATGGGAGAAAAGAAAGATCCTTGTCGCTGAAGGAAAACCCAACGACAGCTACCATTATAAAATTGTAAGTAGGATTTAGCAAGGAAACAAGTCAAGTACATAAGGAGGGCAGCTGGGGGGACAGTGCATAGAGCCAGGAAGATTTATCTTAATGAGTTCCAATCTGGTCTCAGACATCTACTAGCTGGGTGACCCTGGGCAAGTTACTTCACCCTCTTTGCCTCAGTTTCCTCATCTGTAAAATGAGCTAAAGAAGGAAATGGAAATCCACTCCAATATCTTTGCTAAGAAAACTCCAAATGCGGTCATGAAGAGTCAGACATGACTGAAAAAACTAAAAGCACAAATGACACTAATCCAAGTTCAAATGCGTCTGGCACTCCTGGAAAGCAGCAATGGAGAGCAGGTGAGCTGCCAGGTGACACAAGATCACATGGATCTTGGACCAGTTAGAGGAGCGCTCACTCATCCAAGTCTGCTGTGGGTGCTCCTGAAGTAGACTAGCTCAATAAGCCTGGAAAACAAGTCCAGAATCTAGAAGACTGCCCAGTGGCTACCAAGGAAAGATAGGGAATGAGATCAGGACAGTCCCCACCTTGGCTCAAACAAGCTCTGGCTCTGGCTCACCGAACCCAAGAGGCCCTCCCTCATCTGGAGCTTTCGTTTCCATGGGACCTGAGACCCCCTGACCAAGCCCCACTTTTCAAGGGCTCTGGGCTTATTTTGACCACCTCTATCTACCAGGATAACTGAAGGCACTGCTCCCTGGGAGACAAAGCCAGATGCTCACACCTTAGGACAACAGGCAAAGCCCACCTTGGCTCAGGTGCAGAGCCATCTTACTTGGGCCTGTTCCCGAGATGTTCACGGCTCTGCCCTTCACAATCCACAAGGGCTCAAAGAGCCTAGTCCCGGCTACTCTGGCTAGCTAACAAGGACCCCAAGTGCTCTGCAAACACCGGCCCTCCTGGGAGACAACCACTTGAGAGCCCGCGCCTCCCATTCACCAGCCCCGCACGGTGGGGCGCGCCCCAGTCATTCGCCCCGTTAGATGCACTCTGGCATCTCCGCACACAAGCCTCCCCCTGCCCCGCTGCCAACCACTCCGGAGCCCAAGCACCGACTATGCAGCGGGCTCCCAGCCTCTGAAGCCCCCGTCCTCACCGCAGACACGAAAGCAGAGGGGCCCCGGGGTGGGGAGGGGCTCATGCCCAGAGGCCACAGGAGGGAAGGGGCGTCTCTCGCTGCCCCGGGGCAGCCTGTCCCGCCCAGCACAGCCCCGGCTGGGCTGGGCTGTGCTCTCTCTCTCAGGCTCTGGGTGGACTCTGGGAGAATAAGGGAAGGGCGAATGCTGAGGCGCTGTTGGGGAGCCCTAGCCACCTGCGGCCCCCCCCCAGGGACCTGGTGCTCTGGGCAGGGGGCACCCCACAGACTATCCCCAGGGCCAGGGCACCGAGCTGACAGGAAGGGGAGGAAAGGAGGCGGCGTGATTAGAACCGACGGGACCTCAGAACTGAAAAAGCAGAGCACCGGGATAGGCGGCGAGTTCCAGGGAAGCCGCTGTCATGGCCCGGCAGGGACTAGAGGGACTCAGGGCCGAGGACGCCCTCAAGGGGCTCCGGAGCTCCCAGGGGCCAGACAAGTCACCCACCGAGCTCCACTCGGACCCTGCTCGGGGAGGGGGGAGGGGGGAAGATCCGGGAACTCCGGGGCCCTCTAGCTCACCGACCAACCAAGAAAGGAGAGGATGCACCGGGGACTGAGTGAGGGCAGGGGGAGCGCTCGAGGGCCCCAGGAGCCAAGGCCCGAACGTTACAGGTGGGGAAACTGAGGCCTAGGAGGCTGAGACGAGATCAGGGGGGGTCTCAGGCCTGGCGCTCAGGGGCAGACAGTCCGGGCTGTGGGAGCCCGAGCAGGAGGCGAGAGTTCGGGGGTCCCGCCGGGCGCGCGACACCGGCAGGTCCTGAGGATGGAGAAAAGGGGCCGGGATCTCGCGGGCCGGAGCGGGTGAGGGGGAAGGGGTTGAGCAGCTGCCCCGCCCCGCCCCCCAGACGCCCCGCGACGCTCGTACCCTGGCTCTGCAAGATCTCGTGCTTGAGACCTCCTGTGTAGTCGATGAGCTCCTCCAGGCCGCGCTCGCACAGCTGCCCGTAGCCCGAGAACTTGTGCAGCACCTTCTCCAGCTCCCGCTCCACCGTCACGCACTGATCCATGCCGAGCCGTCCTGAGGCTGCGTCCTCCCCCGTTCCCTCCCCGTTCCCCCGGCCCGGGGGCCCGCTCCTGCTCCTCGGCGTCTCCCGCGCGGCTGCCGCGGCGGCGGCTGAAGCGGCGGCGGGGGCGGCTCAGCGGCGGCGGCGGCGCTGGCGGTGCCCCGGGCTGCCCGCGTCCCCCGGCTCCATGACGCCCCGGCCCCGGCTGCCCCTCGCCCCTAGCCCGCTGCTGCTGCGGCCGCCGCCGATTGTTTTTGTTTTCACAGGAACCGACCGATGACCTGGTTCTCTCTCCCGGGCCGCACCAAGCGCCGCCGGCCCGAGGGGGAGGGCGGGAGGGAGCGCCGGGCCTCGGGCCGTACCAAGCACGGTGGCCGAGAAAAAGAGAGGGGGGGGGGGGGCAGAAGAGCCAAGCGAGCGCCGCGGCCCGGGTCTCTAGCAGCGCCGAGCGCGGGGCGGCCGTGCGCAGCCGCGGTTAAAGCGTGGGCCGTACCACAGGGGGACAGCGAGGGAGAAGCGGGGGAGAAACCACCGGACACCCCCGCGCCCGCCTGGCTACGGGACGTGCGTGAAGGGAAAGGGGGGCGGCTCCGAAGCAGCTCGAATCCAGAGGGAAACGGCCTCTAACCCCTCCCCCGGGGACGGCCTGAAAGCTAACCTATGGCCGGGCTACTGGAGAGGAGGCACTACGTCATGAGGGAATCTCCTCCAATCCTGAACCGCAACATCAAACCTCCCCCAATCCGAGACAAGCAGGCCAAACCAACCGACTCGCTGTCGGAGGGGGGAACCGCTTCCAGGAAGGCAAAAGAAACCCGACCCTTGCCTAAGGAAGCTCGCTCACCACTTCCTCGCTCTTTAGCTATTCACGACCTCCCCGGGGCCAGGGCGGGAGTGGCCGACCCTGACAAGGCCTATTGATGGCAGAGGTTCTGCTGGCCGATAGAACCCTGCCTACTGTCCCCTGATGGGAAGGGACAACTCGAGACCGGCCCCCCCGCAGGAGCAAGCCAATGGCTTTTATTAGTCATTGTGATTAATTAGTGACCTTAGAACTCGGTTGGCTCCGCGGGCGGAGGGAGCACGGGCGAAGGGCGGAAGTTCAAGGAGGCAGGAAGGGCTGAGGCGCAAGCGAGGGGCAGGGCTCCGAGCGGGCGCGTGGCTCCCGCACGTGCGGCAGAGGGAGGGAGGGAGGGCGGAGCTACTGTGGTTTCCTTGTGTATGTGTGTTTGTATTTTTCGGCGGGGCGGGAGCGGGAGGGGAAGGGCAGGTTTCCTGACTCAGCTGCAGCTGGTGCAGCTAGAAGAAAGGGGTTGCGGGTTCCAGCGGGGCTGAACTGACCAACCCCACCACTCGGGGGACGAGCCGCCTCTTTCTAACGAGCCTTTGCATAAGCTGTGCCCTCTCTCATCATCTTGCTTTCTCCAAACTGACTTTTTCAACTTCCTCGGTTTCCAAAATAATTTTTTTTAAATGTATCCCTTCCCATGCTCCTAGTAACTAGAGCGCTGGACCTGGAGTTAGGAGGACCTGAGTTCAAATCCATTCTCACTAGGTGTGTGATCCTGGGATAGTCACTTAACCTTTGCCTCAGTTTCCTCATCTGTAAAATGGAATTGATACATGTTTTGAAGATCAAAGGAGATTGTATGTGTATATATAACATATATTATATACATATAAATGGTCTGCCATTGTAGGCTTTCTTGGGCTCTGGAGCCCTTTCTGCCTCCTTTGGGATCCTGCTCCCACTATCGTCCACTCTGCTGACTCTTGGCCCACCCACTGGTCAAATGTCCTTCCTCTGACCCGGCTTCACTCTGTCCTTAGCCTGTCTGTCCTTGGTCTCATCCTCAGCCCCCACCAACAATAGGCCGGTACCTGCTCCCTCTGTTTCCTCTCCTGGCACTCTGGGCTGGGGGCAGGAAGTCTGGCCTCTCCCGGTGCCCCCACTCCACCCCAGGAAAAAGGGGCTCCCAGGCACTCCCCTAGTCCTCGGTCTCCTCCACCTTGTCTACAGCATTTGGCATTAGTGACCGTGAGCTCCAAGGACCTCCTCCCCTTTCGTTCCAGGAGGCCTTTTTCCTACTTTCCTTTGCTGTATCTTCTACTGGCTTCATTCCCTCCTCCCACCTCTTACCTGGGTGTTTGCCACAGTCATCCCTTCCACCTCTGCTCTTTATCTGGGACAATTCTCCTACCTTTAGCCATCATCTATGTAAAAAATTCCCAGATTTGTGCCTCCGGCCCCAAACTGTTTCTGTCAAGTGCCCAACTAAACATCTCCTTTAGAATAATCCATTGTTAACTCAGTGTTTTAAAAACAAATGTTAAAAATTGGTTTTACATGTAATTGGGGGAAAATAAAATACTAATTTTTTTTAAGTAATCCATTGTTAACCTTGATCTTACCCTATCCCAAACAACATATCACCTTTGCCAAAACTGGCTCTCCTTGACTTCCCTGTCTCTGTCAGTAGCAGGAAGGATCTCAGTCTTTGATAGCTGTTTCCTTGACCCACATAAGTCACCAAATCCTGCTGCTTCTCCCATTTCATTTTCTCTTTTGGTCAGTTCTTTTGGTTTCCACTGTGATCACCACAGTTACAACTTTATCCCCTATAATATTTTTTAATGAAATTGTTTTACAAGCTGTTCGGAAAAGCCTAAAGACCTCAAGAATAGCAGAATCCCCCTGCTTCCAGCCCAGCCCAAAGTGCCATTGTCCAGGAAATCAGTTCTTGGGGAAATGTAACCCAGCATCTGCTTCCAAAATTGTAGCAGACCTCCTAAGAGACCATGGCTACAAAAGATGTGGAAAAGAAAGTCGCCGTCATTCCCCTGTGGTTCAACATCAGAAACTGATAAGTTTTATCAATAGAAATAACACAAAAGAAAAGGAATGAATCACCATCTGCTTGGCTGCTGCACCCAAAAGACTTGTCCAGCTGACTTGCACCTAAAATCTCCCATAGGTGTTATCTCTGTTGCCTTGGTCGTGTACTTTCCAGGGATGTACATGTTGATAATGAGGTGGAGGCACACAGTGCCAGAGCAGCTCAGTGTTTGGGAGGCTCTGAAGAAAGGTATGGGAGAAAAGAGGTATTAGACCGGTGGTTCTCAACCTGTGCGTTATGTTCCATTTGTAACAATGAAAATACATCCTGCATGTCACATTACGATTCATAACAGTAGCAAAATTACAGTTATGAAGTAGCAACGAAAATAATTTTATGATTGGGGGTCACCACAACATGAGGAGGGTTGTGGCATTAGGAAGGTTGAGAACCACTCTATTAGACCAAACTGAATGTCTGCAGAGCCGTTGTGCTGACTTCATTGTTGTATGCCTATGAAACCTGGACAGTCTACCAGCGCCATGCCAGGAAACAGAATTGCTTCCACTTGAATTGTCTGAGGAAGATTCTGAAGATCACTCGACAGGATAAGGCACCAGACACTGAGATCCTCACTCACACTGAACTGCCAAGCATTCAAACTCTGCTGCAGAGAGCACAACTCCAATGGGCTAGCCACTTTGTTCAAATGCAAAATGTTTGCTTGCCAAAAAGACTTATTTTATGGAGAATTCACACACGATAAGGGCTCACGCAGTGGTCAGAAGAAGCCACATGAGGACACTCTCAAGGTCTCTCTGAAGAGCTTTGGAATTGATTGTATGACACGAGAGACGCTGGCACAGGACCGCTCAGCATGGTGTGCCCACGTAAGAGAAGGTGCTGTGTTCTGTGAGCAAAGCAGAACTGAAACAGTTCAAAAGGAACGCAGGATGCACAAATTTAGGAAATCCACCTCAAATGTGCCTGACTTGTGATAGAACATTCTGAGTCATGTTGGTCTGATCAGCCATAGTCGGACACACTGAAACTTGACTTTAGCACAGTGATGTCATTTTAGTTCTAGAATGAAGGACCACAACCAATCTCTTCCATTAAAATGGGAGCTCCTTGAAGGGCATACTGTCTTGCTTTTATGTTTGCCCCCCCCCCCGGATTTAGTACAGTATTTTCTCATTTGTTCTATGAAACTTTGTTTACCACTCCCTTCCCTCATGAAATCTGGCTGATCCCCTCCCTATTCTACCATCTCAAATTTGTTTCCCATGACTCCTCAGCACAAAATAGTAGTCTTGTCATACCTTTCCTCTACTGTGTCTATTCTGTCTATTCCATTTCCTCTCCATCTATCTAAATGCTGGCCTATCCTAAGCCCTCTTTGGTCCACAGGCCCCTATGTCACCAAAAACTTCAGTGGATGGAGAACTAGTGAAATTAGAATTCAATTTACCAAGGTTGGGAAATACTGTTCTAAAGGAAGGGTCTTTTTGAAATGTTAAATAATTGATCTTCAGGAACCCTCTCCTTCAACTTCATTTGATCAGTTTTGAACACAACCAGTCTTGGAATAAAAGAAATGGAAAATCAAGGTGAGAGAGGAAAATCCAAATTTGACTCTACAGGCACCCATAACACTGGGAAACCACCTTGATTAAAAGAAAGAGCTAGTGTTGGGATAAGAAAGATCTGAATTCAAAACCTGCCTCAGACACCTGCCATGTGGAACTAGACCAGAGTAATGATGTAATCTTCCTTTGACTCAGTTCCTCATCTGTAAAATGAGAAGGTTGGTCTGAATGGCCTCTCGAGCTTCTGCTGGCTCCCAATCTATGATCCTAAGGGATTTTTTAAAGTCATTTTTCAGTTGTATCCAACTCTTCATGAACCACATTTGGTATTTTCTTGGCAAAGATACTAGAGTGGTTTGCCATTTCCTTCTCCAGTGAAGATCCTATGACTTTTATGCAAAAGCAAGATCCTATGAGAATAAGTCTGTCCATTCTTAAAGTTGGGAAATCTTCACCTCAACATGTAAATGCCATTAGAGTCAAAGATTTAACTAACAGGACCCCTTTATCTGAAAGCATGCAAACCTTTCATTACAGAACAGAGATCAATTTTACTATTTCATCATGAGCTTGGGGGGCATAGACTTTTGAAAAAGACAGTCTCTGTTAGCTCTGTGGGGGAAAAAATAATTTTAGTTCCGTCCATGGAGTTAGGGGAATGCTTATTTTGGGTTGTGGAAACTCAGTATAAAGAGAAAAAGTTGAAGTCCCAGCTCTGCCACTGGGCAAGTTCTTTCACTCCTCTAGGGAGAATTTTCCTCATGTTTGGGTGGAGATCATAGGATTATGACCTAAAGCTTAAAAGAGATCTTAGTGGTCATCTTGTCTAGTCCCATCCTTTTACAGGGCAGGGGAGACTTTCCCAAGCTCATGGGGGCAGTATGAACTAGAACTGGCACTTGTGTACTCATAACAGGACTTTTAGTTCTGCTTCTTAATTCTGCATTATTTCATGCAGACTTTTTTTATTCTCCTCCTCTTCCCTCCCCTCTCTCTCTTTCCTTCCACCAATTCATTAAGCATTAAAAAAAACTCCCATTTTGTTGTTAATTTGTCTCCCTTTCCCCCTGAGTGACTAACAAGATGCTTTAATAGAGAGCTTTAAGGTCTTCAAATGAAAAACTGTGCCAGAATATCTGTTTAGTAAAATGGAAGATCTGCTTCCATTTCTCCACCTATTCCATGCTGCCTGGGGACATCAGCACCATTTTCTGCAGGGTATATTCCAACATGTGAGATCGTTGCAGTCTAGGACAAGGCCACTCAAAATTATTTTTACATGTAGTGGTTTGGTTATGGGCCTGAGACTTGGTGACTGATCTGTAATCATCCCCAAAGAAGCCAATGACATTATGTGTGTTAAACATTATACTATGTATGGTAGAGGATGTGTGAACAATGCCTTGCTGTGGCAACAAAAGATAAACGCTTCTATTAATAATTCTCTAAATTGCACCACGTGGAGAAAGGGGTGAGGTAATTATTCAGCTTTACTCACTCATTCTCCCGAAGTCTCTGTTGATGTACTGAGTGCCAAAAAACAGGCATTATGTTTCTAAAAAAGCCAGATGGCACCACACAGTTTGGAAAGGGTGAGATTTACCCGTGAAAATAAAACAAAATGGCAGTACTATGTTTGATACCGAGAATATTAAAAAGAAGAGTAATAAATGACAAGTACTAGAAGGGGACAGTATTTTTACAATAAGAGAAAAAAATAATTATAACTTTGCCAGAGAAAATTCACAAATATGTAGAATGGTGTGTGATTAGGTCTTAAGTTCAATCAAGACATTCTGTTGTTTGTTCTTCGTTATCACAGAATACCAGTGACATATGTGAAGGGTGCTGGCTTGGCTCACAGGTGAGATTGCAGTGAGACCGAGTTGCACCAAGGCTAATGATCAGTCTCATTTTCTCTTCCAGAGTCATGCCAATGGTGAGATAAAAGTTGGGGCAGCTAAGCAATGACCTGGGAGGGCAATGGATGATCTTGGCATCCTCAGTGCCTGACCACAGTACTTCCACAGCACTGACTTCAGCCACCTTCATGGCCATTGGAAGAATCGCTCTCATTGGTCCATTCTTCAGGGAAGGCCTTCCGTGCTTGGGGTGTACAGCCCCCTAACTCACCAATGGGTTTGAGGCCTGTCAATTACCTTCCACTTGGTTTAGTCTGCCGAGACCGTCTACTGGGCTGCCGTCATGACATGTGTGGCAGCTTCCTGGTGTCACACATGTGAGTTGGGTGAATCCTGTGGACACCAAAGGTGGATGAGCAGCCCGGAAAAGGGGACAGCAGCCCCCAGGTCAGAGGTGTTCATCTTCCTGGAACACCCTATTCACCCTGTGTGAAGACACTATATACAATATGCCAGAACAGAAAATTAGCATTCAGTTTGCTTGCCAATGCTGGAAGAAAATGAGAGTGGAAAAAAAGACACATTTTTGAAGAAGAAAAAAAAATTTTTTAAGTTTTTATAAGGGACTGAATTTTTGCCCTTGATTTGGGCAGGAGGAAGTTAGGTGGCTCAGTGGATACAGAGAACACTGAGTTCAAATTCCACCTCAGACACTTGCCAACTCCCTCTGTCAGCCTCAGTCTCCTCATCTGTAAAATGGGGGTGATAATAAGCGCCCACTTCCCAGGATTGGTAAAAATCAAATGAGATATTTGTAAAAGATTTTGCATACCTGAAAGCATTATGGAAATCCTAGCTAGTATTATCCGAAGAACAACAGCAAATAAATTAAAATAGCTCTTCAAGTTTCCTCAAGGGTGTTACATAGAGTGTCTAATTTCTTTAAATCTCAGCCCAATTTCAGTTTAGCAATGAAAGCTTGTCCTACCTCCTTAGGTTTTGGTTTATGATTAAAGGAGCATGAACCTTCTGAACTGCTTGTTTAAAGCATCTCCTCTTCTCCTGATGTCACATCAAGCAACAGAGCTGAAGTATAAACTACAGGGGTGCTGCGCTTTTATTTTATTTTAAGTGTTCTCATCCTAGCTTTTCTTGGTCATTCAGTCAAGTCTGACTTTTCATGACCCCATTTGGGATTTTCTTGGCAGAGACACTAGAGCAGTTTGCCATTTCCTTTTTTTTTTTTTTTTGCTTTTTGGAGGGCAATGGGGTTAAGTGACTTGCCCAAGGTCACACAGCTAGTAAATGTGTTGAATGTCTGAGGCCGGATTTGAACTCAGGTCCTCCTGACTCCAGAGTTGGTGTTCTATTCACTGTGCCACCTAGCTGCCCGCCATTTCCTTCTTTAGCTCATTTTACAGATGAGGAAGTTGAGGCAAACAGGGTTAAGTGACTTGCCCAGAGTCACACAGCTAATAAGTGTCTGAGGCTGGATTTGAACTCAGGGAGATATGTCTTCCTGACTCTAGTCCTGGCATTCTATCCATAAGTCACCTAACTGCCTCTAGTTTTTCTAAGAACTTTACAAATAAATACTAAAGGAATTCAACCTCTATGTGTACTTAAGGGAAAGTCCAAATTCATCTCTCAGCTTGGTGACTGCATATAATTATACTACTTCACACTAGAAACACAAGAGAGCCCTTACAAGAGCTGGGTGAAGGTCTATATTTATAAATATTTATCATCACCAGCAACAACTGCTAACCAACTGCCACCAAGAGGCAGATAAGCCCAGAAGCCCTGGGATTGGCAGCACTTCCCCTTCCCCAGACTACTGGCCCTGTTTCCAACCCAGCCCTCGTGGCCAGGATCCAGGGAAGCAACTCCTACAGAGATGAGACCAGCTATCGCCACCAAGTGCCAACCAACTGGTGCTCACAGAGCTGGTAGGGTAGCCTAGCTTGCTAGAGAGTCAGACCCTGGTGAGAGAGCCGAGGACCCTGAAGCCTTGGGAACAGCTACACTTCGTGCCCAGTGCTCTCAGCCACCCTCCTGGGAAGCAGACTGTGGAGATTGCAGCCTGGCCACTGGTTCTACAGGTGGGGAAGTCCCATCCATTGAAGACCCAGAAAAATAAAGTTCTGTCATTCAAGTCCTTGGCACTGTCAAGTGGTTCATATCAGAAACTGATATTCCATCAGTAGAAAACCTTGATATCTGCTTTGCCACCGCATGCTAAGGACCATAGGATTTAAGGTCTGACTTGCAACTGAAACTTTCCCTATGAGTTGCCTTCACACTAGAATGTGAGCCCCTTGAGGGCAAAGACTTTCTGACTTTTCTATTTCTATCTTCAGCTCTTAGTAAGTGCTTAAAGATGTTTCATTCATTCAGAAAACATACCACAGTTTGCAAAGTGTTTCCCTTACAAGGGACAGAAGCAGCTCATAACAATGGCCCCAGGAGAGGAGGAACCATGTGGCCAATTTCAAGAGTTCCAGCACTTAATATTCCAGAAAGTAAGGGGGTAAATTCCTGGGTAGTACCAGTCTCTTGGAGAGAAGGTGAGAAAGAATAAGATGGAGGAGTAAAAGTCTTGGCTGGCCTTTGCCCTCTGCTACTACCAGAAATTATTCAGATGGTATTGTTTCCTTTCTAAACCATGTGTCCAAGGATGGTATAGATCCCCAGGGATAAAGCAAAGTCACTAGAAAAAGGAAACTTGGACGTTTTACAGGCTCTCAGAGTCTTATGGAGGTTCTGCATCATTCTGTAGAATGAAACCTGTTGGGGTGGCTAGGTGGTGCAATGAATAGAGCACTGGCCCTGGAGTCAGGAGGACCTGAGTTCAAATCCAGCCTCAGACACTTAACACTTACTAGCCATGTGACCTTGGACAAGTCACTTAACCCCAACTGCCCTGCCTTCCCCCTTCCAAAAAGCAAAGGAAAAAAAAAGAATGAAACCTGTTCCTGATCTTTAGGTTATGTTTCTTAATTATATCCATCTATGTACCCGCTTCTTTCCCCATTCAGGCGTAAACTCCTTTTGGGGCACATTTTGGTTTTATCTTTGCATCCACAGGCATTGGTACAGTGTCTGGCATATAGTAGATAGCTAATAAAAATAAACAAATAAATAATTATACATTTGATAAAAATAGATTTAATAAATTATTTGCCTTGAAAACTTGCATAAGAGCTGGAGCCCTTTTGACTATATTTGTGGAAGCAAAGATGTGTGCTTTGTGATGCATATTCAGAAGACCTGAAGGAAAGTCTGGATTGGGGCAAAATGAGCCAAAGAGGTATTATTCTGAGGATGCCCTAAAACAGCCCAGTCTTATAAGTCTAGAGTTGGGGAGGCACTGAGCTATAGATTGCAAAGTTTAAGTGAGGTTAGTAGTAGGAGGAGGAGGAGGAGGAGGAGGAGGAGTAGTAGTAACAGTAGTAGTAGTAGTAGTGGTGGTGGTGGTGGTAGTGGTAGTAGTAGTAGTGGTAGTAGTAGTAGTAGTGGTAGTAGTAGTAGTAATAGTGGTAGTAGTAGTAGTAGTAGTAGTAGTAGTAGTAGTGGTGGTGGTAGTGGTAGTAGTAGTAGTGGTAGTAGTAGTAGTAGTAGTAGTGGTAGTAGTAGTAGTAGTAGTGGTAGTAGTGGTGGTAGTGGTAGTAGTAGTAGTAGTAGCAGTAGTGGTAGTAGTAGTAGTAATAGCATTTATAAAGTGTTTGCTATGAACCAGGCTAAGTACTTCACAAATATCTCATTTGTTCCTCAAACCAAATCAGATTTGATCATACAGCCCTGGGAGGTAAGTACTACTATTATGCCCATTTTAAAGATGAGGAAATTGAAGCAAACAGAAATATAAATGACTTGCCCAAGGTCACACAGCTAGTAAGTGTCTGAGATTGGATTTGAACTCAGGTCTTACTCGTTCCAGGCCCAGCTCAAGGAAGAGAAATCTAAGAACTGGAGAGATCCATGAACAAAGTTACACTTAGACTGAACTCTGAAGGATAACAAGAATTCTGAGAGGAAGCAGCCTTTGAACCCTGGAAAATCCCTCTGCCCCTAAAGCCCCTTGCTCTGACTGGAGGTTTCCTCCTAGAAAAAGGGCCTCCAGGCCAGCTGCAGTCACTGCTTGGTCCTCTTCGAAAACGAAGGACAAACACAGCCTGTGAGTGGATGGAGCTGCCTGAGTGGGAACCGAGCTAGCTCGTGCTGGTCCTCTCCTTCCCTCTCCCTTCTTCTCCCCCTCTCCCTCTCCTCTCCTCTCCAAAGGGAGGTAAATTTTGATGACCAGAAGCTGCCCACTTAACTTGGATCACTGCTTTGTTCCTATCTAGTCCCTCCCTGGACTTCTTGTTCCTCCTTAGCGACCCTGGACCTCTCCCCACCCCCTTCCAGCTTCCTTTTCCTATTAGAATGTAAGCTCCTTGTAAGCTTGGAATGTAAGCAAGAACTGTCTTTTGTCTTTTTTCCCCCAGCGCTTAACTCAATCTGGCACGGAGGAGGCACTTAATAAATTTCTACTGATTAACTGATTAATTAAAGGAAGCAAAACCGGAAGAACCACTTACAATCCTGTGATACCAGTTACAACGTCCCACCCGTAAGGTGTTGGTCTCTACCAGGAAGGACAGAGTCCCAAAGCCTGCTTTGAGGTCACACTCGATAGCATAAAAATAAACCATTTTAAAGACTTAGATAAACTGATAAAGAATGAAATGAGCAGCAGCAGGAGAACTGATGATGACAGTGTAAAAATAACCTCCCTTACAAGCCATAAGAATTCTTATCAACACAACTGCCATCAGTGGCTCTAGAGGGAGGGGATCCATTCAGAGCCCAGAGGGGTTTGTTTTTTGAACAGCCACTTAACACACTGCCCTAGCACAAAGGAAGCCCTTGACTGATTGATCAGACATGACCAACGAGAGGATTTGTTTTGTTTAACTAACTATACAAATGTGTTTCAAAGATTTTGTTTTCCTTTTTTCTTTCCCCATAAAATAGAGAGGGAGACGGAGAAAACAAATAGATTTCTATCAATTAAAAAATAAAATTTAATTTAAAAAAAGAAAGGAGAGAGACAGTGGGGATGCATTGGAAAGAGGGCCAAACTTGGAGTCCAAAGACCTGAGTTCAAATCCTAACTCTGCTAACCTCTGTGACCTTGGCAAGCCAACTAACCTCTCTGGACTTCATGTCTCCCTGACTCCAGGTCCAGCATTGTACCCAGCATACTACCTAGTTGCAAATATGAATCCTTTTAGGACCTTAGACAACTCAGCAGTGTAACCGGCTGCCTGAGATTCCCTTCTGCCAAGGGAGAATAACACACACATACACACACACACACACACACACACACACATACACACACACACACACACACACACGGAAACATTCCAGGAACAAGGAAAATGCCCTAAGAAACACCAAAGAAATGCTGTCTAGGATCAGAACTATAACTACTCTGGGACAACAAGGGCTTTGACCCAGTGCACTAAAATTTAGAGGTTGCAAAAATTTAACAAATTCACTTTAATAACAACAACAACAATATCTAACACATCGTGCTTCCTACATATTAGACACTGTGGTAAATGCTTTACAATCACGATCTTATTTGGGCCTCACAACACCCCTTCAAGACAGCTACTATCATGTTCACCATTTTACAGATGCAGAGACTGACGCAAACAAAGCTTAAGCAACTTGCCCAGGGTCACACAGCTAGCTAGGAAGTTTCTGTGGTCTGATTCGCACTCGGGATTTCCTGACTCTAGTTCCAGGGCTCTGTCCGCAGGAGTAAAAGAAGCAAGTGAATTTAGCTCCTAGTTAACAACCATAAATAATTAAAATAAGAAACTACCAGATGGAAGCATCATTAATAACATCCATCTGTGCCACTATAATAACTAATTCCCCCTCCCACTCAGCTGAATTTGTTTTTCTTAGTACTTAAATTATTTTACACACAGCTGATCTGAGAGCAGTTTTGTGCAGTTTGCCCCAGAGGGAAGTCCAGCCCTTCCTGTTCTCCCGCCTAAGCCACAGTTCTTCCTCCCTAGGAACTCTTCTCTATGTCTTTTTCTCTCTCTCCAAGCGTTACAACAACTCTGACTAGTACTGAGTAGTGACCGCGTTTCACAGTGTGGTGGGGCTAGCTTACAAGCCCGGGAGGATGGAGCTACAAAGGACACAGCTATTCCTGCCCGGTCCTGTGACCCAGCTCTCCCATCTCCAGGTGGTCCTGAAAACTGATAGGCTAGAGCAGTTCTATAACTTGTGGGAGCCACAACGCTCCTGAATCATGGTCAGTCAGGCAACAAACGTTTACTAATCACTTACTTATGTGACAGGCTGTACTAAGCCTCAGAACTCCAAAGATGGAGCTCCGGTTTTAAGGGGTAGAAAAGTACATAACTACGCACATTACAATGTAAAAAAAAAAAAAGGTGATCTCAGAGAGAGGCACGGTCCACATTTTCTGCAATATTTTTACTTTACTATTTCACTTTATTTTCTTTTTATCTCTTTTTATTTTATTAAAAAAATTTTCCTTTGCTATTTTACTAAGCATTTGTGTGTAGGGCATGTGATTACGCATGCTCCCGAGTGAGAGCAGGATTCTGTAAGCAAGAAACAGGGTCTGACTAGATGCGGGTCTGTTCAATGACTGACTAAACCAACCACAGTGAGGGGAGTCTTCCCAGGTGGAGGCTTGGCTGGACACAGTTAGAGATACAGCAAGGGGGCCAGAGACTCAAAAGAAAAGGACAGTATAGAGCTGAACTGGTTCACTAAAGGGTCAAGATAGGGAAAAGAGGAGAGAGTGGCCAGTGCAGGAGTGATGGCCTCAGAGAAAGCTGAGGGACCACAAGGGATTGGAGGTCCTAGGGTAGACAGAATAGGGTTTGGTGTGAGTAGGCAGAGAAGAGGTGGAAAACTCATATATTAGGATCAGAAAAGGGGGGGTTCAGAATTCTTGAACACAGAGGTGGCCCATTGTGAGTGATGGCAAGATGGAGGATATGACCATCTTTACATGTGGCTGAGGTAGGGTGGAGGAGCAGCTCATGAGAAATGAGTAGATTGAGAAATGAAATGGTTAGGGTGTTTAAGGGAGAGTCAATGTATATGTTGAAGGTCCCTGATATGAGTGTAGGAGTTGGGGAAGAGAGATTGAGATCCAGGTACTGAACTCATTGAGGAAGAATGTCCTGGAGGTCCATAGACAATGGCTAACGGGATTTTGATTGGGTAGGAGAAGTGGATTTTACGGACCTCAGAGGAAGAGAAGTTAGAGAGACAGGGGTAGAGGGAGAACCTAGATGTGGTAATGGGGAACAAGGAGATTTGTAACTTCCCTATCTCAGCCAATGAGTAGATGTATGTATGGGCTGTAGCCCATACTGGAAAGGGTAGCCAAGGAGACTGTGTCATTAGAAAGGAACCAGGTCTTGGTATTTACTAGAAGACAAAAGGAGTGGGAGAGGAAAAGATTTAAGATAAAGTCAAGTTTACCTATGGAACAGGCATTCCAGAGGGCACAGTGGAAAGGGTGGATAGTATTTGGTTGGGACTTTGGGGTGGAAGGGGCATGGGAATAAAGAATTGAGTGGTGCAATTGGGTATATTACCCTACAGGAAAGTAGGGGGGAAGGGGATAAAAGGGGGATGATAGAAAGGAGGGCAGATTGGGGGAGAAGAGAGTTGAAAGCAAACAATTGAAAAGGGACAGGGTCAAAGGAGAAAATAGAATAAATGGGGGGCAGGACAGGATGGAGGGAAATATAGTTAGTCTTTTACAATATAACTGCTATGGAAAAGTTTTGCATAACTACACATGTATAATCTATATTAAATTGCTTGTCTTCCCAATGGGGGTGGGTGAGGAGGAGACAAGGGAGAGAATCTAGAACTCAAAGTTTTAAAAACAAATGTTAAAAATTTGTTGTTACATGCAACTGGAAAATAAGATATACAGGTAATGGGGTATAGAAATCCATCTTGCCCTACAACAAAATAAGGGGGGAGTGGGGCATATAAGAGAGGGCAGATTGGGAGGAGGGGTTATTCAGTATGCTTGTCATCTTGGGGTGGAGGGTAGGGGAGAGACAGGGAGAAAATTTGTAACTCAAAATCTTGTGAAAATGTTGAAAACTAAAAATAAATAAATAAATTCAAACAGGAAAAAAAAAAAGAAATGAGTGGTAGGGGAATGGGGAATAGTGTTTGAATGATGGCCTACAAGGGTTCAGAATCACTGGGATGTGTAGGGTATGACCAGGAGTGAGTTCATTAATCAGTGAGTGGAAAACCAGAGAAGGCTGGAGAAGATTTAGCAAGGGATGGAAGTCAGATCTTGGGAGCAGAAGATAGAAGTCATGATCCCAGCTGACTGCCCTCTTCCCCTACCTTCAAGGTTCGGATACAGCAGAAGATGGATGGAGGGCATGATCAGACAGAAGATTTTCTCCTCTATCTGCTTCACAGGTCAGACAGGTGCAGCAGGAGGTGGAAGTCTCAAGCACGAGTCATAATCCAGCACATAGTAGGTGCTGTATAAATGCTAGCTATTATTATTATTATTATAAGGTGAGGGAAGGGTTATTCCTTCTTTCACTTCTCCTTTATGTTCTTCCTTCCCCAACTGGAATGCAATCTTCTTGAAGGAAGGAACAGTTTTGTTGCTTGTATTTGCATCCCCAGCACTTAACCCAGGACTTGGTGCTTAATAAATGTTCAATCTATACTTGAGACAGAGGATGAGAAGGTGGCCATAGTGTACAATGAAGCCTGACTGTAGCTCCCTAGAGAGGTGGATGATGAAATAGGCACCAATCAGAAAAACAGGGAGGCACAGGGCTGAAAGTACGAAGTGCCTCTCTATGTGACCTGATCTGGGACTCCCTGTATCTTGCCAGCCTTGGGAGTTGTCTCATATGACTCTGAACAAGTTCTTTAACTTCTCAATGCTCTTAGCAATTGTCAAAGGCTATAATTTGCAGAGAAGGTGTTGACACACATTATAGAGGAAGTTTTCCTTGTTAGGTTGTTTCTTATACCAATTAATTTGCAGGCCAGGTAAAACAAAAAGAAAAAAGAAAAATTCAGACAGTGCAGGTAAAATAACAAAGGAATTGATTGCCAAGCAGCCTGGCTGCCTTCCAGGGGAGTCCAAGGTTCAGAGATTCTTTGGCAGAGGTGAGGGAGGAGGAAGAAGGTAAATAATAGACACCTGAGTGACTGGCAGCCCTAAAATGTACTTCCTGGAGGAGGAGTCCAAATGACACAGTGTGGGGGAAGACTGTGGGTACCCTGTAGGACTCACCGGAGAGTAAAGAGAGTTATGCTGTTTGTCAGTAGTCATCCTCTGTAGGCTGAAATAAAAGCTACCCTCTACCCAATACCATTGTTACCTTGAGTGCTTGTATGGGAACTAAGATTCTCTTTTGCTTGTTTTTGTGGAGACCTAGACATGAATGACATTGGTTGATTTTCCCAGAATATATTTTGAGTTGGGGCATAATAAGCCAAAGAACTCTTGGCTCTTTCAGGGCTGCCTCCAAATTGGACCTAGGCTATGTAAGCCCAAACTGAGTCACAGGTTAGACAAATTTAGCAACAATAGAATGTATTGGATATTCTTGTCTTCCCAATACAAAAAAAATGCCCTCCCTGATCACCTAAAGACATTTGTACTCTCCTCAGTTTAAACTAGAACCTTCTGAAGTGCTTTCCCTCTTAATCCCACCATCCTTGATTGAGTTGACAAGCATCATTTTCTTGTACCCGAAGACCCAGAATGACCCCTCAGAATTCCCTGTTTCTGGGGCATCTGGCCTTTGTTGTTCTTTTTTTTCCAATTGACATAACTAAATGCTTCCAGCACCCATGATAATAACCAGTGTCTTAAAAACCCTCATCACCCATATGCTATATATGCCTGGGTTTTGTCCTGATTGAGTAACTCTGGGTGCCAGCCTCTACCTTCCTGATTCTGAATCCCAACTGTAATGCCAATTATACAACCTTAGTGAGTCTCCTACACTCCCTGGGCTATACCTTCCTCTTTTTTAAAGGAGAGGTTTAAACTCAAGAATGAATAAGGTCTCTTCAAGTTCTGACCTTCAAAGCTTCTTTAACTACTTAGATAAATATAAATGTACAATTACAAGGTTATATGACATAATGGAAAGGATACTAAACCAAACTTGGGAGTGTTGGCTTTGAATCCCATCTCCAACACAATGTGACCCTACACAAATCACTTCATCAAGGTGATTTTTTTTTTCTAAAGTCTAGGTCTGGTCTTATCACACCATTCCACTTCAGTGAACTTCAGTGGTTCCCTATTACTTCTAGGATCAAATCGAGTCTTCTGATCGGCGTTCATGGCTCCTCAGGACCTGGCACCTCTCAGTCTTCCTACACCTGATTCCCTTTCGCACCCTCTACAACTCAGGGACGCTGGCCTGTTTCTCCTACTCCATCAAGTACTCTGACTGTCCCAAGGTTGGGAATGCTCTGTCCCTCCTCTGCCTTAATCCACTGGAGATTTTCCTTGCCAAGAAAACCCTATTCAGGGCCATGGAGAAGGACAGGCCTGAACAACATGACCTACATGCCTATGCTAACAGGCAGGGTTCTCAGAGTACAAACAACTGGCTTCACCTCCCCTGTCAGGGTTCTAGAGATTCCGTAAATACTATCAACTTGAGCTTCCATTCCATTGCATTCTCCTCAATATTACTCACCAATTATAATCTCCCCAATATCATTGACTGCCTCAGTAATTAGTATTCCAACATCAATTTAACCAATGAGCAACAATTTCCGTTGTTCCCAGTCTGGTCTAATTCTTCATGACCCTAACTGGGGTTTTCCTGGCAAAGATACTAGACTGGTTTGCCATTTCCATCTCCAGTTTGTTTTACAGATGAGGAAACTGAGGCAAACAGGGTCAAGTGACTTGCCTAGGGTCATATGCTAGCAAGTATCTGAGGTCAGAATTGAACTCAGGAAGATGAATCTTCCAGACTCCAGACACCCTATCCACTGCACCACCTAGCTGCCATGTTAGAGATGGACAGTCTTTATCTCTCAAACTTTCGATTCCTGTAATAGGCTTTAAAGATATTTTTTCCAAATATCTATCATAAAAAAGATTGGAAAAGGAAGGTCAGTTGAGATCCACTGTTCAGAGCAACATTCTCAATTTTTACCGTCACCTCTCTACAAGTTCCTATGAATTAAGGTGGAACAGATCCATAAGAACTGATGATGAGGAAAAAAAAGAATTGATGAGGACATTGTCCCTGAGGGCCCATGTGACCTCCTTCCCTAACCCAGCTCCAGTTTCCTGAAGCTGAATCAGAAGATTTTAACCTCTTCTTGACCGAGGCTGCATTCTCTTTGCCAGTACTTCTGTTATAAATTTGGCCATCTAATCCACAATAATAACAAGGTGGATCTATTACTCTGATGATTATCTGTTGGAGCTAGTCTTATCTCAAGCTTTCATGGCCTCCTTGGTCCTCCGCCTCTCCAAGGAGAACAGGACTGCACCCTGTTCCATCTCCTACCTGATTGTCTCAGATTCTGTGACTGCCACTCAGCGCTGGTGATGATGTTTTCCTGCTTGGCTTCTTTAGCCCATACTTGAGAAGGCCTGGAGTCTGCTGAGGCTGAGCCGTGTGGATTATGTTGATCCTTGATGCTCAGGAATATCTCAGTCCTTTTGGGCAGTGGTTTCTGTGTCTACATTGACCCTATCCCTTCAGATTTATGAAGGTATCATTTTGTCTGACTCAGGGGCCTTCAGGGTCCCAGGCTCCCTCTTGCCTGTCTGACCCAAGTCTCCCAGGATCGTTCTCCTGGGGACACGGTTTCACATCCAGAGAAAGTGGTGATTTAGGGTCTGTGGTATTTGTCTTCCACAAGGGGTATGGCCTCTGCCTTACTTGTATACAAAATAGAGCTCCTGGACTTAATTGTGACATTCAGCTTCTCTGCAGAAATGCTTCCTTGGATTAATGGGGTTCCCAGCTCTTCAAGTAAGTCTTCATTCTCAGAGGATGGACAAATATGAAATTCTCAGGAATAACTCATTCGCTACCAGCAAATCCTCAGGTATAATTCTGTGGTCAAAATTCTCAGGTAGGATTAGAAGAATTTCCTGAATTGTCTCCCCTGCCTTGATATCTTTGGCCCAAAGTGCACCTTCTTCCAACCCTTTCATTTTTTCTGTCCCATATTCTTAAAATGTCCTCGTTCTTAAGGTTTGTGATTATTCCATAGTTAACAGCCAATCATACAGAAAAGTTCCTCATTATTTGCAGGATACCATAGCCAGGTGCAGAATTAACTAGGTGGAAAATATTCCTGTTTAGAAAGGAAATAGTACGATGGGGAAATGAAGTCAAGAGGATCTGACCTTGACCTACACAGGGCTGTCCCCTCAACTTTGCCAGACAAAGACATTCACCTGTAGGAGTTCACAGATCACACTTGCTTTGGGCAGCCAATAGATTCTCTTGAATGGTGTACTCCTGGTTTAATATTTTTTTGCAAATTTTTAAATTTTACACTTAAATACAAAATGAAAAAACAAAAAAAATTGCCATGTACACATCACAGAGGATTCAATATAAAACAATAAATTTCCATTTCCAGAAGACCTATATAATAAATACTACACGTTGTTTTCAAACCTGACCAGCTTTGCTTCCCTATTGGTTTTCTTCTGTCCTCTGCTGTACACTTTACTTTTTACTTCATTTTTCTCTCTCCCTCCCTCCCTAAAGAAGGCTACAATTAAATGTGTGTGTGTGTATACACACAAATATACATATACACAGATATCTATAAACATATATGTATATACACATATACACTCATACACATACATGTAAGAACGCATCATGCTTATTTCTTCCTATTATCTGTTTCTCTGAAGGTGGATAGCATCTTCCTTCATAAGTCCAAGTCTTTCCATGTTTTTCTAAATCAACCAGCTCATCATTTACTACACCACAACAATATTCCTTTCCAGATTCAAATAGCATCTTCCCTTTTAGGATCTTTGAGGTTAATTTGGGTATTTATAATAATCAGAATGACTTGGTTGCTTGAAGTTGTTCTTAAAACAATATCGATGTTACTATATTCACTGTTCTTTTGGTTCTGCTCATTTCTCTTTTTGTTATTTCACAGAGTTCTCTCTGGGCTTTTCTAAAATCATTGAGCTCATCTCTTCTTGTGGCAGAGTAAAATTCCATCATGAACATACACCACAATTTGTTTAGCCATTCCCCAATTGATAGACATCCTTGTAATTTCCAGTTCTTTGTCACTATAAAGAGAGCTGTTATAATATTTTAGAAGTGTAGATTCTTTTCTATTTTCTCTAATCCTCTTGGGAAATAGACCTGTATGACTGGGTCAAAGGATACAGGAAAGGCAGTTTAATAACTCTTTGGGCATAATTCCAAATCTCTTCCCATAACAGTTGAATTAGCTCACAAAGTCACCAAAAACAAACTAATGTCCCAATTTTTCCACCCCCCCCAACATTTGTCACTTTCTGCTTCTATCATTTTAGCTAATCTAATAGATGTAAAACAATGTCTGAAGGTTGTTTTGATTTGTATTTCTCTAATTAATAATGATTTAAAGCATTTTTTCACATGACTATAAATCGTTTTAATTGCTTCATTGGAGAACTGCTAATCTCCTTTGACCATGTATCAATTGGGGAATGAACTAGTACATAGATTTGACAAAGTTCTTTATATATTTGAGATATGAAACCTTTATCTTAGGAACTATCTATAAAACATTTCCCTCCCTATTTTCTGCTTTTCTTCTGATCTTGGCTACATTTTTTTACTTGTACAAAACTTTTCCAATTTAATGTAATTAAAATTATCCATTTTGTATCTCACAACACTCTATTCCTTGTTTGTTCATAAATTATTCACCTACCCATAAATCTGATAGGAATATGTTGCATGTTCTTCAAATTTTCTTGTAATATCTTCCTTTATATCTAGGGAATTTGACCTTATCTTGGTCAATGGTGTAAGATATTGGTCTATGCCCAATTTCTGTCAGACAGCTTTCCAGCTTTCTCAACAATTTCTTTTTACCAAATAATGACTTCTTATCCAAAAAAACTTAAGTCTTGACACTTGACAAGGTAACTATATTTGTTTACTGCTGTAGATTACATATCTACTCTGTTCCACTGATCTACCTTTCTATTTCTTCGCCAGTACCAAATAGTTTCGGTAATTACTGCCTTATACTGTAACTTAAGATCAGATCTGATACTGCTAAACCTCCTTCCTTTACATTTTTTTTCCATTAGTTTCTTTGGTATTCTTCACCTTTTGTTCTTCCAAATAAATTTTGTTAGTATTTTTTCTAGCTCCATAAAATAATTGTTTCAGAGCTTAATTGGGATGGGATTGAATATATAGATTAATTTTGTTTAAATTGTCATTTTTATTATATTGGCCCTGCCTACCCATGAACAATTAATATTTCTCCATTTATTTAATTTGATTTTATTTGTGTACAAAGTTTTTATGGTTTTGTTCATATAGATCCTGGGTTTGTTTTGGTAGTTATATTCCCAAGTATTTTATACTCTCTAGAGTTATTTAAATGAGGTATTTCCAGGTATCTCCACCTATCTCTTCCTGCAGAATTCTGTTGGTAATATGTAGTAATGCTGATGATTAATATGGGTTTACTTTATATTCTGCTGCTTTACCAAGATTATTAATTATTCAATTAGCATTTTAGTGAATCTTTAGGATTTTCCAAATATATCATCATATCATTTACAAAAACAGTTTTATTGCCTCACTCTCTATTCTGATTACATTTCTTTTACTTCTCTTATTGCTATTTCTAGGACTTCCAATATAATCAATATGAAATAATATTGGTGACAGTAGGCATCATTGTTTCACCCCTGATATTACTGGGAAGGCTTCTATCTTGCTAATGGTTTTAGGTAAATGTTTCTTATCAGTTTAAGAAAAAATCCATTTATGCCTATACTTTCAAGTGCTTTTAATCAAAATGAGTGTTGTACTTTATCAAATGGTTTTTCTTCAACTATTGATATCATCATATGATTTTTGTTACTTTTATTATTTATATAATCAATTATTTTATAGTTTTCCTTATGTTAAGCCATTTCTGTCTTCCTGGCATGAATCCCACTTGGTCATGATGTGTAATCCTTGTAATATACTGCTGTGATCATTTAACTAGTATTTTATTTAGAACTTTTGCATCCATATTCATTAATGAAATTAGTTTATAATATTCTTTGTTTTTTCACTTTTCCTGGTTTAGGTATCAGTATCATATTTGTTTCATAAAAGGAGTTTGGTAGGACTCCTTCTTTGTCTATTATTCCGAATAATTTATTTAATATTGGAATTAGTTGGTCTTTAAATGTTTGATAAAATTCACTTGTAAATCCATCCAGTCCTGTTGCTTCTTATCTTAGGAAACTTATTTATGGCCTGTTCAATTTATTTTTCTGAAATAGGTCTATTTAGATATTCTATTTCCTCTTCTGCTAATCTGGGCAGTTTTTATTTTTATAAATATTCTACCATTTCACTTAAGTTGTTAAATTTATTGGCATATAATTGGGCTCCTTATAATTTCTTTGATTTCATCTTCCTTGGTGATATATTCACCCTTTTCATTTTTGATACTAATAATTTGGTTTTCTTCTCTCTTTAAAAAATCATATTAACCAATGGTTTATTGATTTTATTGATTTTTGGTAATACCAACTGCTAGTTTTATTTATTAATTCAATGGCTTTCTTATATTCAATTTCATTAATTTTGCCTTTAATTTTTATGATTTCTAATTTAATGTTTAATTAATTTAATTATAGGGTGTTTTTTTAAGATGAAATACCCAGTTCATTGGGCTTGATCTTTCTCTTTTTAAATTTATTTTTTGCTTTTTGGAGGGGGGAAGGTAGGGCAGTTAAGTGACTTGCCCAAGGTCACATGGCTAGTTTTTGTGTTAAGTGTCTGAGGCCACATTTGAACTCAGGTCCTCCTGACTCTATGGCAGGTGCTCTATTCACTGCACTACCTAGCTGCCCCAATCTTTCTCTTTTTTGTTGATACAAGCACTTAGAGATAAACATTTTCCTCGATTACTGCTTTTGCTGTATCCCATAGGTTTCAATATGTTGTTTCATTATTGTCATTTTCTTTAATGAAATTTCTAATTGTTTCTATTATTTGTTGTTTAACCCATATATTCTTTAAAATTAAGTTGTTTAGTCTACAGTTAGGCTTTTTTCTTTCTATTTCCATGGTCCCATATTAAATATAAATTTTATTACATTGTGGTCTGTAAAAGAAGTGTTTGATATTTCTGCTTCTAGTTATAAAATTTTTGTTCCCTAATATATGATCAGTCTTTGTAAAGGTGTCATATGCCACAGAGGAAAAGATGTATTCCTTTTAATTTCCACTAAATTCTCACCAGATATCTATCATATCTAGCTTATCTAAAATTTTATTCATTTCCTTTACTTCTTTCTTATTTATTTTTTTGGTTAGACTTGTCTATTTCTGAGAGGAGAAGATTAAAGTCTTCCACTATTATAGTACTACTATCTATTTCCACCTGTAATTCATTTAACTTTTCTTTTAAAAATTTAGATGTTATGGTATTTGGTACATATAAGTTTAGTATTGATATTGCTTCCTTATCTATGGTACCTTTTATCATAATGTAGTTTCCCTGTTTATCTCTTTTAGCTTTGGCTTTATCTGATATCATGATTGCTACCCCTACTGTTTTTGCATTGGTTGAGGCATAATACCTTCCACTCCAGTTCTTTATTTTAGCTCTATGTATATCTCATTTTTAAATGTGTTTCTTCTAAGCACCATATTGTCAGATTATGATTTTAATCTATTCTGCTACTTATTTCTGCTTTATGGATGAATTCATGCTATTCACTTTTTTTTGGAGGGGGGAAGGCAGGGCAATTGGGGTTAAGTGACTTGCCCAAGGTCACATGGCTAGTTTTTGTGTTAAGTGTCTGAGGTCAAATTTGAACTCAGGTCCTCCTGACTCCAGGGCCGGTGCTCTATTCACTGCTCCATCTGGCTTCCCCTTTGCAATTCACATTTAAAGTTATAATTACTATTTGCATATTTCCCTCATCCTATTTTTCCTCATTATTGTCCTCAGCCTCTCTTTTTACCCTATCCCTCTTCCAGTCTATTTTCTAGCCACTGTTTCCCTATTCCTTTTAAAGAATCTCCCCCTTACCCTCCTTTTCCTTGTTCTACCCTCTCCTCTAAGGGCCCCTCCTTTTTCTTCTTCCCCTCCCCTCCAAAATCTTAATCTACACACCCTTCTATACATACCCCTTATCATGTTCTATCACCCTCTTATTTCTTTTATAAATTTAGAAGACTTTTATGCCCTTCTAGATGTATATGTTGTTTTCTCTTTAGCTCAGATCTAATGAGAGTAGAGTTCAGCACCACTAGCCCTCCACCCCCACCTCATTCCTCTCTATCAGTTCTTCCTCTCACACCTCATTTGTATGAGATAATTGCTCTTTTTTCCTTTTCCTAGACAATTTCAGTTTTTAGAATCACCACATTATACTCAGTTCTTTCCCAGTTTTTCTTTTGAACTTCTCAATTGCTAATGACAATCTTAAGCATACAGTTCATATTTCCACATATAAAAAGTAAACAGTTTGTACTTATTGAATCCTTTGTAATTGGTCTTTGATGTTTACCTGATATTTCTCTTGGATCATCTATGACAAACTTTCTATTAAGTTCTGGGGGGGGGGGTGCAAGAAAATCCTGAAAGTCTGTCAATTTATTGAATGTCCATTTTTTTTTCACTCAGTATTATACTTAACTTTGCTGGGTAAGTGATTTTTGGCTGCAACTCCAGTTCTTTTGCTCTTTGATATATAGTGTTCCAAGGTCTGTGGTCTTTTAGTATAACAACTGCTAGGTCTTATGTAATTTTAACTGTGGCTTTGCAATATTTGAATTTTTTTTTCTTCTTGCTCATAATACTTTCTCCTTCATCTGGGGGTTTTGGAATTTGCCTATGATATTCCTATAGGTTTTAATCCTGGGATCTCTTTCAGGTGGTGATTGGTAGATTTTTTTTTCTATTTCTACTTTTTCTTCTTGTTCTTAAACTTCAGGGAAGTTTACTTTAATTATTTCTTGTAATATTATAACAAGATTCTTTTTCTGATCATAACTTTCAGGTAATCCTATTATTCCTAAGTTTTCTCTTCTTGATCTGTTTTCCATATCGGTGGTTTCTCTTATGAGATATTTCACCTTCTCTTCTATTTTTTTCATTATTTTTGTTTTGTTTATAATTTCTTGGTCTCTTATAATGTTATTTGCTTCCCCTTGCCCAATTCTAGTTTTCAAGGAGCTGTTTTCTTCCTTAAGATTCTGGATCTCCTTTTTCCAGTAAGCTGACTTTCTTTTCATAATTATTTTGGATTTCCTTGGTTTGTTCTTATTTTTTCTCAGTCTCTCTTATTTTACTTTTAAAGTTCTTCCAATATCTCTTTGGGGTGGGTGACCATTTCACATGGGGTATGAGAGGCTTCTTTTACTTCAGTATCCTCTTCTGAAAAGGAACCCCTTTTCTATTCCCATAGTAGTTGTATATAGTTGGGTTCTTTCTCCTTTGTTTGCTCATATTAAAAAATTGTTTATTTTTATTTTTAGCAGCTTGTTAATCACCTCTAGTCCTGTGATGTTAGAGATGGTGCCTCTGGACTCAGGTCCTTCCTACTGTTATTTTTGAAGTTTGCCCAGGGTTCAAACTTGGCACTCTTTTTTCCTTCCAAAACACAGCTAGGGACCCCAGGCACACTACACTGGAAATGCTTTTGCTCCCTGCACACCCTCCAGTAGCTGTAACCTTCAGTTCTTCCCTCTGCCCGGGAACCAAAACTAAGAACTCAGCTCTCCTGTAAGTGCCCACAGCTAGCAGCATCCGTTTGTTGTGTGCTGTACTCACTTTCAGCTGCAGTTCACTTGGACCTGGTGTCCCTTGGCAGGTCAGTCTATGAGGTGAGAATTCCTGTGTCTGAGTCTGAGGCTCCCCTCCTAACCCAGCTTCCCATAGGGCTTGTTGTTTGTTGGTTTAGTGGGGATAGCCAGGAGATGTGTGCCCTTCACTCAGACTGAACCTTCCTTCTGGGGTCTTTCCTGGGTCTTTTCTCAAGTCTTTTCCAGTTGTCCCACTTCTATGGACCATGGCTTTGCCCTGATTCCTGTTTGCTTTTGCTGCTCTACCTCCTCTCTGAGGAACTATTTTGTCTTGTTTGTATAGGAAATCTGGAGAGCTTGGAATTCTCTGACCCACTGTGCCATCTTCCCAGAATCCCCTCTCAGACTGTTGGTGTAATGATAACACAATCATGCCTGAAATCAAAACTTAGAATAATATCAAATTATAGTCCCAAGCAATTTTTACCTCAAATAGCAAAATTCAATTAAGCACAGCTTAGGGATAGGTTATTATTATTTTTGTCATGTTGCAATAGCAGTTAACAAAGAGCTCAAATAAGGACATCCTATTTACCCTTCATTTATAAATTAAGAATAATCACATTCTCTAGTTTCATACATAGAGTAAATACATGATAGTTGACTCAAAGCCACAGAAAAACCCTGACTGCAATAAACTTCTAATCTGTACTGCTTATTAACCCCTAAGACGAAATGAAATCTTTGAATCTGAGGTCTATTGTCATTAAGTTGGTACAAATATGTAACTTCAACACATACTTTTCATTTATTAACAGATAACAATCTAATAATTGTTAGAAGTGATGATCAAACAATCCCAGATGAAACTTACTCTGTACTATAAGCAAACTTGTAAGTCG
>CM053595.1:295141788-295161480 GCA_028646575.1 Pseudocheirus occidentalis
ATATTAAAGCAAAATATACCCAATTAAATACTTAACAGTTTTCAAACATTGTGGCTATATTCTTAACAGCTCAATTCATAATCTAATAATACCAAGATTAAAAGGGAAATTATTTCCCAATGATACAATCATAAAACTTTCTGGGCATCGTTTTTCAAGGAAATACCATTTCTTACGCAATGGTTTCCCAAATTTTGCAATACAAGAAAAATTCAAAGAAATAACATAAACAATATTACAGATTTTTCAAACATAACACAAAACTTTTTTGCAATCAAATATTATCAATTTATCTGAATAGAGTTCCAAATCTTCTCACACAGAAAAGCACTGTCTATCAGTTTGGCATTCTGTATCAACCACATTCAAAACCCACTATAGAGTACTTACATTTAATAAAAATTAGTCATTGCTAACACTTCTGTAGTACTTACCATACACCAGACACCATACTAAGCACTTAATAATCATCATCTCATTTGAGCCTCACAACAACCCTGGGAGGCAGGTGCTACCATTATCTCATTTTACAGATGAGGCAAATAGCTAAAATGCCTTGCTCAGATTCACACAGTCAATAAATGTCTGAGACTGAATTTGAACTCAAATTTTTCTGATCCCTTCAGTTTCCAAGTAAATTGTCTTAGTGCCAAATATCAAATGTACTTTGCATCAAATTCTGATTTACCACACGTATCCTACTAGAACACATCTTGCTTTAAATGGGACCACAAAATAATTTAGTTTCAAAATAAACTTCAACCAAATCAAATCTGAATTTACAATAACTAATGGTAGCATTCAAAATATCTATCTTCACAAGGGCCATAAGCTGCCAATGTTTCAAATTTTAGAGCCCAGTAATAATCAGTTAGCTTGCTTTCAAAGATTCATGGTGGCAGTCTCACATTCTTATTCCTCTCCTTTCAGAGCCCAAGAGGCCCTAAGGATTGGGACATGCTCTTTGAATGATCCTTCAAGGACAGTTCCCTATACAAGTTCCAGTATAGGGATATATAAATAGGGATATATATATATATGTATATATACATGTGCTAATTTGCTTCTAAGAGTTTCTATTTGGTAAAACATTATAACCTGATAAATACTTTCTGTCTGAAATTGCTAACAGACATTTCTCTAAAAAGTTTCTCAAATCCTTTTTATCTCAATGGGATCAAAACCTTCCACAAAGATGTTTTTGCAATTAGGACAATTTTTAAACCGTAATTTGGAAGTTTACAGTAACAATATTACGTGAGTTTCAAATTTTAGAGTCTAATTCGTAAGGCTTCAAATTTCTAGAAACCAGGAGGAAAAGAAAGAAAGAAAATCTCTTTCCTTTTTTTATGTCTTTATATCTGCCGTCTCCACCCTCACTTGGGTTGTGAAGGTGGAGAGAAAGAATTTCACAGCTCTTTTTATCTCCTACCAAAAGTCTAATCAAAAGTCAGTGAAAGGAAATCCCTGTTTAGTACCACCAACAGCTGGGTTTGATGTTCCTGGCAATTGCTGTTGCCAAAGCAAAGGTGGAGGAGGGGCTGATTCTTCATGGCCTTCCTCCCTTTTTGATAACTCTGTGAGTGTCTCCTTCTGACAGAGACCTTGTCCTGCGGGAGGGTCCTGTTAATTCTCTTAAAGTGCCCCTCCCAATTACAGGGAATACACGCCCAGACCTCCTTGGATAAAAGTGTTTTAAAGTATTTTGATTGGTACATGTAATAATCATATGGGACAACACCATCTCAGCACCTCCCTCCTTACAAGATCATAGGGAGATGGGATTAATGAACAGGTGCACTGTCATTTCCTGCAAGTTGGCTGTTCATGGACTAAGAGATCGAACGAGGTTAAAACATGGGGTCACTGAGACTTTACACACAGAAGTCAGAGAAAGTATTGGGCACACATGAGCACGTATACTAGTCAATATAGAATGGAAAAAAGCTTGCCCACTGGGGGGAGTGGGGGAGGAGCAAAATAACTAAGCTGACCCAAGAGAGTCTCAGATCTTATCCAAAGAGGAAATTCCCCCAAAGTCTCAAGCTAGGGACAGAGACATGATGAAGACTGCCAGCTTTTCCCATGCTAGTTTCTTCCCACAGTCTTTTTCTCCCTTCAGCAACTTGAAGAAAGGTTAACATCATCTGCCTTCTGTCTCGGAGCTGGAACCCAGAAGAGCCTGAAAAGCCTCGATGTCTTCCATGCTCCCCAACTCTACCCCAAACCCCAAGTCAGCACAGGGCATTTATTTCCTCCAATGAAAAGAGAATCCCATACCAATAGACTTGGGGCCTTGGCTTATACTTCAAAAGTGGAGGAACCAAAAAGTAGAAATTTTATTCTGGATGTGATTCTCACTAAAAAGGAAAAACTAGTTGCTTGAGTAGAAATGGTGAAATCCTAAAGAGAAGTGACCACTCCATCCTATTGCTTGTGTTGAATGAGAGGGAATTCCAACATAAGTCTGACATGTATCCTAGGTTTGTGGGAAGCAAATTTCACAGGGTTCAGAGGACAGAGAGGCAGGACCCCAAAGGATTAAAATTCTACAGGGGAAGTTAGTCCACGATGGACAGATGATGCTCAAGAATAAAATTCTGGGGAGCGGCTAGGTGGCACAGTGAATAGAGCACCGGCCCTGGAGTCAGGAGGACCTGAGTTCAAATCCGGCCTCAAACACTTAACACTTACTAGCTGTGTGACCTTGGACAAGTCACTTAACCCCAATTACTTTGCCTTCTCCCCTCCAAAAAAAAAAAAGACAACATAAAAAGGAATAAAATTCTGAAGATACAAAGGAAAAAAAATTCCAATACAGAAAAAAATGTTATTTGTCTGAAGACTGGCAAGTAACTTACCAACAACTAATATATATTTTTAAATGTGCAGAAGATGAAAGCAAAACCAAACAACAGAGAATGAATATAAAAGCATTCCATGGTTCTATAAAAAATAGGGGCAGGGAGTCTACAGCACATAATGAGTTTTCAAGCTGGTGAGGGAAGCTAAAGAAAAGGAAAAAGAATTTGTTTAGCTGTTCTGGGAAAAAAGATGACAAAAAAATGTATGGAGCCTTTGCTCTATGTATTGATAGGACAATAATAAGTAGCAGCAGAGAGAAGGCAAAGGTGCCCAGTTCTTATTTTACTGCTATTTTTTTCTCTGCAAAGGAGAAAAACAGAAGAAAAAAAGGTAACGGTCAGTTTATGCCCAAAATAAGTTACAAGATAATAAGACAGCCTTTCCTGCCCTTTATGAATTCAAGTCACCTGGCTCAAATGAGTTATAACCTCAGGTCCTGAAATAAAACACGACAGATATTGCTTAAACACCATCAGTAATATTTAAAAACTCATGGAAAACAGGAGAAGTACCACTATATTGGGGAAGAATAAATATCTGGATTTTCCAAAAAAGAAAAAGGATAGTATTCAAACTATAGGCCAGTGAGTTTGACTTTTATTCTTGGGAAAACTGTAGAAGTGGCCATGAAAGAGAGCACTGGTTATAAAGAGCCCCAGGGCTTCATCGAGGACAGGTCAAGCTATGCTTAACTCATTTTCTTTTTGACATGATTACTCAGTTAAGAGATGAGGGGAATGCTATGAAAATAGTTTGTGTAGATTTTAGCAAAGCTTTTGATAAAGTATTTCACACTATTCTTGCAAAGATGAAGAGACAGAAATAAATAATAATAGCCTTAGATGGACTTAGAATTAGTCGGATGGTCAGACTCAAAGGGTAGTCATTAATGGTTCAATGTCAGTGCGACAGGAGATCAGCACCCCAGTGATCTATGCTCCGCCCCATACCATTTAGTATTTTTGTTGATGTTAAACTTGGCTGGTATGCTCATAAAACTTATAGACACATTTATCTGAGCTAATATATCAGATGACAGACTGAACATTTCAAAGGCTCTTGATATCGGCCTCCAAAATTTTCAGTTAGGCATTCCTACCAGTAAATACTTAAACATAAATGCATACATGTGAAAAGATGTGCGGATGGAACGTCTAATATGGACCAGCTAACCCATGTGTGACCTGGATAGATAGCTATCTGAGATCTACCCCACCCTGTCTCCAAGGGAGACTTTGATTTCTGCCTTTGTGGAGAGTAGGAGGTGGTCATTGTTACAACACCACTGACCTCCAGAAAAGAGGCAGGTGGGATCTAAGACAGCCCTAGCCAAACAGCTTCTTCTTTGCTTTCTTCAAAAGGAATGTTAGGCTAGGGTTAACTATCTACCACACATTAAATATTGATAGTCTAGGGCAGGGGTAGGAAACCTGTGGCTTTGAGGCCACATGTGCCCTTCTAAATCCTTGGTTGTGGCCTTTTGAGTCCAAGTTTTACAGAACCGATCCTTTATATTAACAGGAGTTGTTCTGTGAAATTTGGATTCAGTCGAAGGGCTGCACTTGAGGACTTAGAGCACCATATGTGGCCTCAAAGCCAAAGTTCTCCATCCCTGGTCTAGGTGCATGATGGATGCTCATTCAGAGGTTCAGAATTTTTTAAGAAACTTGTCACTTTCTCTCCCACAACACTTTAGCAACCAATGCTCCTGATTTGGAATATACCTTATAAAGTGATTTGTTTTTACCAATACAGATGTGTACTTGCTATTTCCTTATAGACAAAAGTTCAATGAAGACATTTTAAAGATTTACTGAAATGTATGTTCTCTACATATGCAACATGCATTGGTAATATTTTCCTTTGCACACGTGGAGCACAAGCCTCACACTTGTAGCTGACATCTGCTGCCACCATAGGCCAATGAAACCAATTTCTTATTAGCTCTGGAGTCCTTTCTTGAATACTCCGTCCAAAGTCATCACGGACAAAGAGTTTTCTTGGCCGGAGAGCTCTAGGAAGCACCAACTACTAGCTGGTGCCACATGTGGGATAAATGACAGTCTGGCACTCTTCTCTCTTCTCTTCAATTTCTACTATTGTCTCAAAAGTAGAGCATATTTGAGATTGGCACTAGAGACCTTTGACATTACGCCTTCACTTACTGGCTTATGTTACTTCATGTAGTCACCTACAGACTGGAGAGGTAAAGAAGATTGATTCAATGAAATGAGGTTCACTCTTGGCACACTCCCTGGTGGAGGTCCCAAACCACAATGGTGATCTCAATTGTTTGCAAACCAGCCCCTTGATTGTTACCTACTGCTTTTATTCCTTCTTCAGGTATTGTCCTGGTCTGGGTGCCCCATGACCTTCTACAAAGGGAGTCTCTTCTGGCTAATCATGTGTACTGAATTTATAGTTGATTAGTGCCAGAATCCATCTGGAAAAACAGCTTCCACCTTAGCTCTATTCAGAATCTCTGTGGATTTTTGCCAGACTGTATTTGTTAATAGCAGCTAGATGGTGCAGAGGTTAGAGCACTGGGCCTGTAGGAAGATTTCTTTTCCAGAGTTCAAATCCGGCCTCAAACACTCACTAGCTGTCTGACCCTGGGCAAGTCACTGAACCCCATTTGACTCAGTTTCCTCATCTGTAAAATGAAATGGAGAAGTAAACGGCAAACCACTCCAGTATCTTTGCCAAGAAAACCCCAAATAGGTCACAAAGAGTCAGACGTGATAGAAATGGCTGAACAACAAAATGTGCACATTCGCTCCATACACATTGGATTTCTCAGTGACCACAGAAACTCTGGCTTGTTTATAAGGTAATGGGTATTGCTGCTACTCAGACCTCTGCTGACAAACATTCGGTTTCATCTCTGGCTTCACGTGACCATTATTGTCTTAGTACAGGACTGTTCCTAAAGCTTTCAACTGACAAGTTCATGTCCATATTTCTTGTCCTTCTGTTTCTGTGCTTTTTTCAGTCACATGTGCTTGAATGAGGCCATTCAAATTCTTAACGAATTTGGAATAATAACTCCCCAATTCTAGCAAAATCTTTAGTTCTCAGAAGTTCTCTGGACATGATTAAGTTAGGACCACTTCTCTCTTATCTCTTTCAAAGCAGGCTTCTCACCCTGGAATGAGGAATTCCTCCTTGGAAGCTCCATTTAAGAAGTGTCCAACTCAGGCATGTTCATTCCTCTGGCCTCGATCCTGCACTCTCTGAACTCCTTACCACCCCCCCACACTTTAATGTGTTGTCTTCCTTCATCAGAATGTAAGCTTGAGGGCAAGAATTGTTTGATTTTTTTGACTTGCATTTATATTCCCAGTACTTAGCACTGTGCCTTACACACATTAGGTGCCTAATAAATGGTTCTTTCTTTATAGCTATCAATTGATCAATCAGTCTATCTATTGATCTATCAATCTTTCTGTTGATCTATTTAGTCTGGGTCAGTATTTATGCCTTGTTATGATCCTCTATGATCCACATACTTGACAGAAACTTTGAAAGATTCATGCTTATCTACTGAAAGCTTTTGGTCATTTTCTTCCAGAGTGGAGGTTCTTAACCTTTTTTATGTGATGGTCCTCTTGGGCAGTCTGGTAAAGCCTTCTCTTCTGAGAACATTATTCTTAATGTTTTTAAATACATAAAATGGATTGTGAAAGAAACTAATCATATTGAAATAGTTATCTACATATTTATATTTTCAAGTCAAATTCATAGACCCTCAAGAAACATGAGATGTGCAAATTTAGAGAAACCATCCCAAATGTTCAAATGGACTATTTGTGCCTGACCTGTGGTAGAGCATTCCAAGCTTATATTGGTCTGATCAGCCGAAGGAAGACACATTGAAACTTGACTTTAGCACAGTGATGTCATTTTGGTCCTCTTCAAGAATGAAGAACAATCAATCAATGATGAACAATGAACAACCAATTTCAATCTTGCCTACAGTTAGTGGATGGTTCTCTGTATCTCTCTCTCTCAGGGGTCTAGGTCTTCTGTGAAATTCTGGTTAACTATCTCCAATATAGTAGACCCAGTTTTAGGCCTTCTCTTCATTGGCATAACACCATCTTATCTAAGAAAACTCACACTTGCTTGATGTCTGGGCATAAGTCAAGTCTTTCTTGATGGAATTCTCTCATCAACGGTCTGATTCTGGTGGCAAGAATCTTGGGTTAGCTTGCTATAGACGTGATAACCCCAATACAGTTTCAAGCTTGTATTTCAGCTGTCCTGCTGCCAGCTTCAGCACTCAGTGTGGCCACAAGGTTAGTACAGAGCTTGTCCACCAGAGATGAGGAAATGTAAGCCTAATTCACAGGGCTATCTTCCCTCTGAATTTTGCATGAGTCTGACAATTCACAGAGTGCATCCTTCAAAGAATCTCTTGGTCTTGTCCTGGCACAGAGTATCTATCCTATAGTACCTAATTCTTGTCTTTTGCCTTTCAAGTCTATAATAACATCCTCATTTTTACACACAGGATCCACCCCAAATAGCAGTCATATAAGTGCTATAAATAGTAATATTCATAAGTATACAGTATTTGGGGTAGCTAGGTGGTTCAATGGGTAGAGCACTGGGCTTAGAATCAGAAAGACTCATCTTCATGAATTCAAATCTGGCTTCAGATACTTCCTAGCTGTGTGACCCTGGGCAAGTCGCTTGACCCTATTTGCCTCAGTTTACTCATCTGTAAAATGAGCTGGAGAAGGAAATGACAAACCACTCTAGTATGTCTGCTAAGAAAACCCCAAATGGGATCAGCCAGGCATGACTGAACAACAACAATTCTCCTGCCTTCACAATATTGAGCCAATATTTAACTAGTCACTAAAAAGCAATTTACTAACTGATCAAACAATTTTGCCTCGAACTTCAACAATACAAATGAGCAATAATAGTGTAGGAAATTATATGTAAAAGAAACAATTTTTTTAAACTAGCACATTGTTTAAACTCCTGAGAATAAAATAAAGACAAAAAAAGTATGCTCAATGAGCCCCCACGTGTAATATCATTAGATGCTGTGGCATATAAAGTTGGCCAGCAGGTCCCCTACCCTATCTGCTTCCTCATTCCTGCTGAATAAGGCAGAGCCTATTTCCTCCATGGGAGGGTGATTGAGGACAATTTTCTTCTTAGGCCAGAGCCTTTTCCCTATTCCCTTCTCCACAGAGATTTAATTAACCACTCCCTTAGCTTGCATTTTAGCCCCAGGAGTAATATGAAGACCTTCAAGCGCCCATGATTTCTCTGCTGCTGTTTTATGACGTTTCTATCAATGAATAGTCCAATCACAGTAGCTAAGAGCCCCTAGTTAGAAAAATTCCTAACGTTCAGGCAGAATCTTGACTCTGAGCCCTAATTTAAATGGCTGTTTAGCTAATCCATGATCTCTTTATGCTTGAGGCAAAATCAGAATGCATATTTAAGAAAAAAAGGTGAATAGAGTACACTAATAATGTACTCCAGATAAAATATAAATAAAACAATAAACAACTCTTTATTACTAGACGGGTCTAGGGAGGGAAAGTTGAAAAAAGAGCAAATTTTTTTTTTAGAACTACTCTCATTATAACATCCTCATTTTTACACGCAGGATTCATTCCAAATCGTAGTGATATTAATGCTATAAATAGTAATATTTAATACTTTAATATTATTTATTTTAAAATAGTAATAGTAATATTACCATATGTAACTATATATAATATTATTGATATTAATAAAATAGCAATATTTAATACTTAATTCTCTCAGTTCCTGAAGAGGTAGGTACAATCAGTAGCTCTTGCCAAAATTATCTGCTCAGGGATCCTTATGTGAAATTGAATATTGATGTGTCACTTTTTTGTATTATTTGTTAATTATTGATTGAGAATCTTCTCTAATCACTGGGTCAGGTTTAGATTGGATTGTACAGGCCTCAGTGGTAGAGTTTATAAGAATTTAACTTCCCTTTTCCTATGGGCTATGGCCTGATGACAAAGATTCACAGGATTTTATAAAAGAGGTCAGTCAACTTTATGGTTTTCCTGTTGCCATAGGTTCTGGAAATCTCTCGAGTCGAGTCAAATGTAAGCTCACTTTCTATCTCAGCGTCAGACCAATCACAGTCTTATTTCATTTGTTTAACTGGTACCTTATATAATTAATTGCAGGAAAAGACTTGCTTGACCTTTGAGATGCATCCCTGACTACCGAGAAGCCTCGAACGTCATTTATTGGAAATTGCTAGCTTTGCTAACAAATTGATCTTGCTCAGAAATGTGTGCCTCAGTTTTTCTTTATTACATATTTTTATCATGATACTTGTAGGGGTCTAAGAGTCTTCCTTGATCTCTTCCTTCAAGAAGACCTGCATTCAAATTCTGCCCTGCTAAGTATGAGCCTTGAATTACTCCCACTATCAACTGTCTTTTCTCTTACTCACATGCTACTGAATAAATCTGGAGAAAATTATTAGACATCTTCAAATAGATAAACTGTAAATATCTCAAACTCAATATGTCCAAAATGGAATTAATAATCTTTCGAAAAACATTCTGCTCTTCCTAACATAAAGAAAATAAAAGTATGCTTCCATCTGTACTCAGAGTTCATTGGTTCTCTCTGGACATGGATAGCATTGTTCATCATGGCTCCTTTGGAATTATCTTGGGTCACTGTTGATCAGAGTAGCTGAAGGTCTTTTGCAATCAATTGTTCTTATAGTACTGCTGTTACTGCGTACAATGTTTTCCTGGTTCTACTCACTTCACTCTGCATGAGTTCATATAATTCTCCCCGGGTTTTTCTGAAAACATCCTGCCCTTCATTTCTAATTAGCACAACAGTATTCTATCACAAACATATATTACGAAAATTTAAAAAAAAACATATATTACGACTTGTTTAGTCATTCCTCAATTGATGGACATCCCCTCAATTTCCAGTTCTTTATCACCACAAAAAGAAATGCTATAACAATTTTTTTTTTACAAATAGGCCCTTTTCCCTTTCCTTTGATCTCTTTGGAATACAGACTTGGTAGTGGTATTGGAACTAGGTGATACAGTAGAAAGAGTGCGAGTCCTGGAATCAAAAAGACCAGCGTTCAAATATGGCCTCAGACACTGACTACCCATGTGACCCTGGGCAAGCCACTTAACCCTGTTTGCCTCAGTTTCCTCACCTGTAAAATGAGCTGAAATTGAACTCAGAAGACCTGAGTTCAAATCTAGACTCTGCTACTTTTTAGTTATGTGACCCTGGACACATTTGAAGGAGAGCACTCAGGACAATGAAAGGCACTGAGTCCATAACATATGAGAAGCAGCCAAAGGAAGCAAGCATGGCCTTAGCCTGGAGAAGAAAAAGACTTAAAGGAGAGGTGATAGCTCTCTTCAAGTCTTTAAAGGGTTGTGATATAGAGGAGGGACCGTCAGTATCTTTGGCCACAAAGGGCAAAACCAGAAACAATGGAGGTGGTTTTTAGAGGCTTGACTTCAGGAAAAACTTCCTAGCCAGATTGCTGTCCAAAAGTAGAAAGGTGGCAGATTCCCCTTCCTTGGATGTCATCAAGTAAGGGCCAGAAGACAATCTGGGGGATACTATATGACAGGGACTCCTTTCACACATGGGTTGAACTATATGATTTTTGAGGTCCTGCCCAGCTCCTACATTCAGTAATGAAACAGCCCAGCCCTCAGGCACATTACATGCCATACGATGGATGCCACATGAAGACCTTGAGGCTTTTGGCTGTGGCAATGGCCCAGCTGAGTTCCTTGGTGTCTGAGACCTGTATCCTTCAAGTAAATAAATCACCAGGTGACACTGCTCTGGCTTCCAAAGACTGTAGGGTGGAAGCTGAACTCTGTCTCTCCAGATCATGGTGCAGGCAACTCAGAGACAAAGAACTGGCACCAGCACCTTACCCTTCACTGGTTATCTGTACCAGCCCACCTTCAGTGTGCACTGAGTTATTGTTGAGATTACAGTCCCAGGTGTAGACATGAAGCAGGTGTTTATAGGACTCCATGCCATGAGATTCTCTACTCCAACAATGTCTGGCAATTTCATCTTTCCTTCCTGCTGTTATAAGCTCTCTGTGCCCTGCCCTGTGATTGAGGCAGCTGCCATGGCCCCAGTAATAGACATGCCGTTTCTTCTGTGTAACTTCCCTTCATGGATCCCCACTGAATTTTATATGGCAGTTGGAGGAAATCATGGACTGGTTCTGAATGAATGGAGCCACCAGTGGCCAAGAATTAAATCAAATGGAAATTGGCTCTTAGGAAAGTAACTTGTTATAGCTCTGTTCTTAGACCCTGTAAGAGGCAGATTAAAATCTTAGGAAGAAAGATATTAGAGATCTTTTTCCTAGTTTATACTGATTTTTAAAAAATCCAACATCATGTCATACTGAAAAATATCTTTATTAGAAAAAAACAACACATTATAAATGGAAATATATTTGTCCTTCTATTATTTTATTTACAAGCTGTTTTGATATTTTATTTATATTTTAAGACTGAATATAATAAAATAAACTATTCATACTGTTCTATCCTCTATATGAGGATCTGTAAAGTCATGAAGGAACCACAGGATTTAGAAAATACAATTATTGTATTTATAGAAACTCAATAACAAATATGAAGAAAAGAAATCTGAGAAAGCCTAAAATCGGCACATGAAATAAGAACTGGATTTTAAGAATGCATTTCCCCCAAATAATGTGAAATAAATATCCCACCTATTGTGAAAAAAAGAAGAGCAAGAGAGAGAGAGACAGAGAGAGAAGGAGAAGATGAACAGAAAATTAAAACATAGTACATAAATTAATTATTCCATTGGAATATAATAGATTGAGCTGTGTGACTTCCTTTCTGAGACTTAGTCTCCTCATCTGTTAAATGGGAGTAGTATTTTCTTTATCTTTCTTACCTTATGAAGAAAATGTTTTCTAATAACGACAGTGCTAAATTCAAGTTGTTATTGCTACTACAAAGTCATAACACATTTTGACTCAATTTATTTAGCACTAAATGATAGTTGGTGCAGTTATAAAATTCTATAAAATCAGGATTTAACTGCATATAAATAGTTCACATTTTCTACATAAAATTCAAACAGAAATGTAGGATTAATTGGAACAAAGAGATCATGATAATAATCTAAGTATGAGGTAATAAAGACTGGACTGTGGGGGTCAGAAATAAGAGGCAGGTTGTACACAACAGGAGGGTCAGTTACTAGAAGAGCAAATTGTAAAACATTAGACCAGGGACTTGGGGCAGGAGGTGCATTCAGGGATCAGAGGAGTGACTTAATAATGAAGCATATATTCATGCCAGTGAGCAAGCAGGAAAAACAGTCTGGTCAGGCCAGAGCTTGACAAAACCAGGTGTCCAACACAGTTTGAGTTTGAGCAAAGGCCACATAGATAATTTGTCACGCCCAACCTAATGAGTGTACCTGTGGCCTTTTATGCCATGCTTGTGAAGATAAGCATCTCCCTCCCTTGTTTTCATGAAAGGGCTTCAGCTATGGACAGCTCCCATCTGCTGCCCAATGTGGGAAAGACCTGATCTCAACAGCAGTAGATCTGGACTAGGTGTAAGAATAAAAGAGAGAGAAAGAAAGACACAGAATTAAATTGAGAAGGAAGGATGGTATGCTGTTAAATATTGTGCAACCAGCTCTCAAGGAAATGGGGCGAGGGGAAGGAAGAAATGTACCCACAACACATTTTAAATTTTTATCATGCAATATTAACATTTCCTCCATCATTTTCTTAAGTCTAGACAATCAATAAAACAATAAATCAAGTTCTGATTTGTAGCATTTGCAGATTTCCAAGTTGTAAATGTTCTCACTGAAAACTTAACAATCTGTTCTAGCAGGGTCTAGCACACTCCTGAGAAGGAGTCATCAACAGTATTTGGCAATGGACTGGTTATGGAGATGGTGGGTTAGGCAAAGTAAAGGATGTAATGATTTTAAAGTTTTGAGGTAAATTAATTAGGCCAGTGTTTCTCAAAGTGTTGTCCAGAGGACCCTCCAAGTCCCTTTCAGGAAGTCTACTTGGTCAAAAGTATTTTTTATAATAATACCAAAACATTTCAGTTTCTAATATGGTAAATATTGATAGATATGACCTATGTAAGCAAAACCTCTTTGGGGTCCTTAATAACTTTTAAGAGTATAAAGGGGTCCTGAGACCAAAAATCTTGAGAACCCCTAGGCTAGGTTATTCCTGTTTCTTCTCAGTTACTGACAACTGGGAAAAGCTCCATGGCTGAGCTCTTGTAGCTCCCACCATCCCACTAGTGGTAGTTAGCCACAAGTTGGCATAGTTCCCAAAAGGAAATAATCAATTTGTATAGAATTGTTCTTGTAAACTTAAACCATAAAATAATATCCCTTACAAAATCAAACATTAAGACAAGATTCTTAACCATTTTTTTTTATTGTTGTTGGCAGGGAACCCTTTGGTAGATAATCTGGTGAAGTTTATGGATCAGAGAATTTTGAGCTGAAACAAAAATACAAATAAAATGAACAGGTTTTGGTTTTTTTGCTTTCTTAGTAGGAGGGGAAGGAGAGAGAAAAGGGGTGGGGGAATATGGGAAGGAGATAATTCAGAAAATTATCATAAAAAATTCAGATAATTCAGAAAATAAAATAAAATTTTAAAAAATAAAAAATTTTTACAATAAAAATTGAAATTCAAGATGGTAGATTAGGGGCAGCCACTCAGCTGAACTCTCCCAACATCGCCCTCCAAACAATTTTAAAATAATGATTTAAATCCAATTCTGGAGCAGCAAAGGCAACCAAAAAAAAAATCAAAGAGGTGAGATTTTTTTTCTGCCTCAAAAAATTTAAGAGGTAGGCAAGAGAAATTTTTAACACCCTGGTGGAGGTCTGAGAAAGGTCTCTACACAGACATGGTAGAAACAGCAGCAGCAGCTTTGGGGGCTCTCAGCCCAAGACAGAGAAGGAACTGAACTATTCAGAATGAGATTACAGATGCCTCTTTACAGGCACTGATTTGCAGCTTTATTGCCCGTGCATAGTTCTGGGTCACAGTTCCACAATAGAGAGGAGGGGTGGTGGTTGGTCACAAGGAAGCAGAGACCCCGGTCAAAGTTCCAGGGTCAAGAGGAGTACTAGCACTTTTGGCTGCAGGAGACCAGGAACCCTTTCTGGGTAAAGACCAGAGTGCAGACCAGGATAGCAGTGACCACACCTCTCCCAGGATCACACACCTTGGAGGAAGCAACAAAAACTTGCAGGATCCCCCTCCCCCCTACACACACCAGAACTAGCTCTGAAAACAATAGTACAGAAAAAGTCTGAAGCTTGAGAGAGTGCCTCCCCACGCTGAGGTGAGCAGAGACCAACTTTAGCATAAAGTTAAAAGTCAAGAAATAGGTTGGGAAAATGAATAAACAACAACAGTAAATAATTTGACCATAAAAAACTATTACAGTGACTGGGAAGATCAAGACATAAACTCAGGAGAAGACAACAGTATGAAAACAGCTACCAAAAAAGCCTCAAAGAAAAGTGTTAATTAAATTTAAACTCAACAAGAATCGCTGGAAGAGTTAAAGAAAGAGTTAAAAGAATGGCAGAGGAAAAAATTGGGGAAAGCAATGAAATGATGCAAGAAAATCATGAAATGAGAATTAACAGCTTAGTAAAAGAGACACAAAAAAATACTGAAGAAAATAACACCTTAAAAAACAGAATTGGCCTAATGGCAAAAGAAGAATAAAAATTCACTGAAGAAACGAACTTCTTAAAAAGTAGAAGTCAAATGGAAAAGAAGGTACAAAAATTCACTGAATGAAACAACTGTGTAAAAAAGAATTGGTCAAATGGAAAAAGAGGTACAAAATCTCAATTAAAAAAAATAATTCCTTAAAAATTATAATTGAACAAATGGAAGCTAATGACTCTATGAATCATCAAAAAAAATTAAGTCAAAAGAATGAAAAAAAGTAGAAGAAAATGTGAACTATTTCATTGGAAAAGCAAGAATTAGACTACATGAAAGTCATCATCAAAGAGAGAAAAACTGTCCTGTTATCTTAGCTCCAAAGGGTAAAATAGAAATTGAAAAAAAAAATCAAACGATCACCTCTTGAAAGAGATCCCAGGGGCGGCTAGGTGGCGCAGTCAATAGAAAACCGGCCTTGGAGTCAGAAGGACACAAGTTCAAATCCAGCCTCGGACACTACCCAAAAACTAGCCGTGTGACCTTGGGCAAGTCACTTAACCCCAACTGCCCTCCAAAAATAAAAATAAAATTAAAAAAAAAAAGAGATCCCAAAATGAAAACTCCCAGGAATAATATAGCCAAACTCTAGAGTTCCCAGGTCAAGGAGCAAATATCACAAGCAGCCAGAAAGAAACAATTCAAGAATGATGGAACCACAGTCAGGATCACATAAGATTTAGCAGCTTCCATGTTAAAGGAGCAGAGGGCTTGAAATAGGATATTTCAGAAGGCAAAGGAGCTAGGATTACAACCATGAATCGTCTGTCTGACAAAATTGAATGTAATCTTTCAGTTGGGAAATGGATATTTAATGAAATAGACTTTCAAGCATTCCTGATGAAAAGACCAGAGATGAATAGAAATTTGACAATGAAACAGAAGATTCAAGACAAGCACAAAAAGGTTAACAGGAAAGAATAATCATAAGGGTCTTAATAAAGTTAAACTATTTACATTTCTATAAAGGAAGATGATACATGTAACTCCTAAGAACTTTATCATTACTGTGGCAGTTAACATAGAAAGAGAGCATGTATGCAAGTCAATTATGTTGGAATGATGTCCAAAAAAAATGAAGGAGGGAGAAAGAGGGATGCATGGGAGAAGGGGGAAGGAAGAAGTAGAATGGAAAAAATTTTCTTACATAAAAGAAGAATGCATGAAACCCTCATGTTACCCTGATCTAAGGGAACAATTAGGGGATCCCCTCAGATGTAATCTTATCATACACCCCTGTACTTATCTTCCTTCCTAGTTCTTTAACACTCTTAGGATTCTCCAGAAGAAAAAAAATTTCAAAGACTTTTTAAATGAAGAAATCAAAATTATCTATAGCCATATGAAAAAAGAGAAAAAATTTATAACAACTTTCTTAGTAGTGGCAAAGAAATGGAAACCAAAGGGCATGTCCATCAATTGGGAAGTGTCTGAAAAAATTATGGTTTATTAATATGATGGAATACAATTCTGCCATAAGAAATTATCAAAGTGATAGTGTCAGAAAAACCCGGAAAGACTAGCATGAAGTGATGATAAGTGAAACAAATGGAACCTGGAAAACAATTTATAAAGTAACAACAGCCCCATAAAGACAGATAACTTTGAAGGACTTAAGAACTCTGATCAATATAATGCCCAGTCATAATTCTAGAGGATCAATGATGAGGCAGGCTACCTTCCTCCAAAATGGACAAATGATAGATTCAAGATGTGGAATGAGACAGTCTTCTTCGGAAATGGTCGATGTGGAAATTTGTTTTGCTTGACTGAGCATACTTGTTACAAGAGTTTTATTTTCAGTTTTACTTTTCCAATGAGAGGACGGAAGGTGAAGACAAGAAAATGGACATTAATTTTTTAAATTAAGTGTGAAAAAAAGAGAAAGAGCCAAAAAAAGGGCTCAACAGCTAACCTAGTCAAATTCCCTCCAATCACTGAGCCCCATCTTCCTTGAGACACCAACGAGGATGCCTATACCCTCACAAAAAAGATAAAATCAATTAATACATTTATTCCTAGTCACAAATGAATTTACATCATGTAGATTTCTTATGCCAGTTGGGGACATCATTCTTACACTCCCCTATATCTCCAGCAGAATAGAACAGCATTTGTAGTTATTTCTACAACTGAAAATGAGAAAGTACAGATAAAGTTGTAGATTAACAGAAAGACCTCTGTTCTTTACCAGCAACCAATCTGGACGGCAATAAGGTAGGGCTGAGCCAAAACGGAGTGCTGTGAGCAGCCTGAGGCTCTTCTGGCATTCCCTTCTGTTTTCCAAAGGACAGATTCTACACAGCAGTATGTTTATCCAGAATGGAAGGGCAAGCCAGGCACGTATTCGTTTTGCCAGCCACATTTATATACATGGGCAATAAACCAATTAGTACTGTCAAATACAATGAGTGATTGTATATACTGTTTTAAAAAATAATAATAATAAGAGTTAACTTTATATAGTGTTTATAGCACAGGCACTGTGTTAAGTGCTTTATAATTATTTATTAGCTCATTTGATCCTTACAACAACTCTGGGAATAAGGTACAATTATTACCACCATTTTACAGATGAGGAAACTGAGGTTAGGTGACTTGCTCAGGGCCACACAGCTAGTAAGTGTCTGAAGTTGGATTTGAACTCAGGTCTTCCTGACTCCGAGGTTAGTGTACAATCCACTGTAGTACCTAGCTACTTTTAAAATAAAAAATTATCTCAGTTATTCAAGGATCAGTGATCCAGAACCCCAGACTCCTTCTTCTTGATGCCTAATTTCTATTGATTTATCTGCTTCTTAGAACCTTCATACAAAACACTTTTTAAAAAAGAAGACAAACCTTGAAGGTAAGTTTGAGTACTTAGCTATCCAGGTAAAAGGTTCGGTGCAGAAGGAATTTGAAATGGGCAAGCCTGAATCCTCATTTAACTTCCACGAGCTACCCAAGCCCTCCCCACCATAGGTTGCAGCATTAATAATAACAATTTAATTTACCCATCATTTTAAGGCTTATGTACCTTTTGTGTATTTTGGCTTGTCTACAGACCTTCAATCTGTGTCAGATCTGATCAACACTGCTCACGCCCTCCTGAGCCCCATCCCTGGTTCCTCCTACAGTCTGACTAAGCTGTTTCCATTCACATGATGCTGGATGGATCTGGAGAGTCCCAAACTCTGCTGCCGATTTATGTTTCCTAAGTCCCCCAGGCCCTCGGTGCTTATATAGCAGGACAACTTTCTGTCCTACTCACCGCCTCCTCCTTTTGTATGCGAACTTGTTCTCTACATTTATCTACCACTAAGAGCACTTTTGTTTCATGAGAACATCTTTTCTCACTCTCCGGTTCCTATCTTAAACCTGAATGTTTCACTTCTAGGGGATATTCGCCCGGTTACTGGTGGGTGGGAGGAATCTGAACCTGTGATTTCATTGATAACCAAAGACCTCCCAAAGAGAAAACTCTCTCTCCTATTGCCCATCAAAACTTCTCTGCACTTCCATTCTCAAAGTGTTGCCTGAGGCAGTGAGAGACGTTAAATGACTTGTCCAGGGTCTTACAACCTGCATATGTCAGAAGTAGGATTTGAACCTAGGTCACCCTAACTCTGAGCTCACCTCTCCATTATTCTGTGTGACCCATTTCTCTTGAAAAAGACATTAGAGCGTTTTGCTCTTTTCTTCCCCAGATCATTTTACAGATGAAGAAATTGAGGCAAACAGGGTTAAGTGACTTGTTCAGGGTTATAGAGCTAATAAGTACCTAAGGTTGAATTTGAACTCGTGAAGATATGTCTTCCTGATTCCAAGCCCTGAGTTCTATTCATGGTGCCACCCAGCTGCCCCTATACATAGGGGCATATACATATACGTGATCCACTCTTTCCGGAGCAGTGGGTCTGGAGTCAGGAAGATATCCAGCCTCAGATACTTCCTAGTTGCGTGACCCTGGGTAAGTCACTTAACCTCTGTTTGCCTCAGTTTCCTCAACTGTAAGATGGGGATAATAATAACATCTACCTTTTCAGGGTTGTTGTGAGGATCAGATGAATTAATATTCGTAAAATATTCTTAGCACAATGCCTACTTAGCACATAGTAGACACCATAGAAATACTTATTCCTTTTGTATATTTTTTTTGCTTTTTTTTTTTTTGGAGGGCAGTTGGGGTTAAGTGACTTGCCCAAGGTCACACGGCTAGTTTTTTGTGTTAAGTGTCTGAGGCCGGATTTGAACTCAGGTACTCCTGACTCCAGGGCTGGTGCTCTATTCACTGCGCCACCTAGCCGCCCCCCCCTTTTGTATATTTTTAATGAAATATGTATAGAGTAATATAGGAGGGGGAGGTGTTTGCAGTTGGATAAATCAGAAAAGGTTCCATGTAGAAGGTGGCTGAAAAGATCTAACAATTCTTTGAAGAGGTGAGAAGAGGTGGAGATTGTTAGAGGTCTGGATGATAGACTGGGTAAAGGTGCAGAGGTGGGGAACGGGATGTTGACTAGGAGAAAGACCACAAAAAACAAGAGGGTGTCACTCTTTTGCAATAGTCCAGATGAGAGGGACAAGGGCCTGACCAGAAGTGGTACCTGTGTGACTGGTCAGAAGGGAATGGAGATGTAGTAAAGGTAGAGAAACAGTAAGATTTGGTAGTAGTGAGTGAGGAATTGAGGATGATATCAAGATTATGAACCTGGGTGACTTTATCTAATATTTATTAAAATGTTTTAAGGTTTATAAAACACTTTAAGAATGTAATCTCATTTCATCCACACAACAATAATAGTGTAAGTTAAGTATTGTTATTATCCCTATATGATAGATGATGAAACTGAAGTTAAGAGAGGTCAAGAGTCCTGGTGATGAGGTGTAGGCTCTGGACCTCCCCCCCCCCCCCCCGCCCCCTTTTGAGCTTTCCTTGAATCTTTGAAGTACATACTCTGGGAAACCTCTTTGAGTGTGATTGTCATTAACTCCACCTGAAGTCCCTCCCCAAACTCATTACTGGAGTCAGACCTCATTGG
>CM053595.1:295161980-295227891 GCA_028646575.1 Pseudocheirus occidentalis
CCCCCCCCCCCCCCCGCCCCCTTTTGAGCTTTCCTTGAATCTTTGAAGTACATACTCTGGGAAACCTCTTTGAGTGTGATTGTCATTAACTCCACCTGAAGTCCCTCCCCAAACTCATTACTGGAGTCAGACCTCATTGGCTCCTCCTGAAGACCCTTCCCCGGCTCCTCCTCTGAACCATCCCTAGACTCCTCTGTATATAAGACCCCATCTTCCCTGCATCTTTGTGAGAGTGCTGTGGAATGGTTTGGCAGAGACTTCCTGTGTGAGAGAGCCACAGAGTACCCTGGCGGAGACTTGGTCTGGGTGAGAGCGCCTTAGGATAACTTAGCAGAGACTTGCTTGTAAGAGTCTATCCCCTATCTTTCAATAAACTTTACTTTTTCTTTGGCTGAGAAGACTTGAGTGGAATTCTTTCCTCAGGACCCGGCATGCCGGTATTTTGGGGTCTCAGGCAGCCCTAACCCTCTTTGGGCACCCTCTTCACTGGGATCACACAGTGTCTGAGGCAAGATTTGAACTCAAGTCTTCCTAGTCTGAAGTCCAGAGCTCTATCTACTATGCCACCTGAAGGACACTGGTACCCTCAACAGAAAAAGGAAAATTCAGAGAAGGAGTGGGATTGGAGAAAGATGATGAGTCATGTCTTAGACAAGTTGAGTTTGAGAGGCCAAGTTCAGCTTCCAAAAGAAAGTTGGTAGTGAGGGGCTGAAGCTCAGGAGAGAGGCTATATATCTAGAACTCACCTTCCAAGAGATGATCATCGAATCCATGGAAGTTGATGAAGCCACCAAATGAAAAGGGAAAAGAATGATCCTTGTTTCATTCCTGCATTTATTAATTCTATAAAGAATTTCAATTGGGTGATGAGTTCAGAAGTCACATTGTAAGGGGATAAGAAGCAACTGAATAGAGAGTAAATGAAAACCATGAGTATAGACAGCTTTTTCCCCCTCCAGGAGTTTTATTATCAAAAAGAAGGAAAGTACAAACCATTACCCAAGAGGCAAAGTACCCCAGAGTCTCACATCTAATAATTTGTATAATCACAGTTTAAACCCACAGATTTCCTGTTGATAGGTCATGTTCTTTTCACTACACCAGCACAATTCCTGCCTTCAAGAAGCTTATAGTCTAGCAGAGGGGATAAAATATGTACATCCTAATCTTTCAAGGTTTATAAAGCACTTTATATTTACATTCTTTCATTTGATTCTTACAACAAAACTGAAGTGCCATAAGTTATAGTTAGGTTCAGAGAGATTAAATGATCTGCCATGATCACTCGGTCAGTATCAGAGGTGAGATTAGAACACAGGACTCTAAGTCCAGCTCTCTTTCCACTTCATAGCAGTCTAAGAAAGGTATTATCTCAGAGGCATAAATAAAGTATGATATAGCATCGGGGGAAGAAAAGTACCAGCAGAAAGCATTTCTAAGTGACTGGGAGGGAATACTTTCTGAGAAGCATCCCCTTAAATCAGGAAAAGTAGTTTATTGTTTGTATATCCTGCCCTTTCTCATCCCCAGTTCATACATGGAACTCCACCTTGATGTTCCTTCTATCAGAAGATGACACCATTGATAGGAATCTCGAGCCTTCTGGGTGGGTGTTATTGACCACGAATTGAGACTAGGAGGGAAGAGTTGAATAAGATAAAGCTGTCCAATCCATGTGACATTGTGCTGCATGTCTCTGCCACTCTTAAGAGGATAGATTCTTGAACTTTCTGCTCTGTGACACTATGTTCCTCATTCCAACAAATGCTCATTGACATTCCGAAGCTTGGAAAAGCCTGAGGGATCTCTGTGAGAGAGAGAAAAGAGCTAGCGGTAAGAAGGACTGCAATTTATTAAGCAAATCTGCCCCAGGCTCATTTACTTTAGCTTCATTTAAAATCACTTTCTGAAAGCTTTTCTTTCAGTGAAGGGATTTCCCCATTTGGAGACTCCTCTCTGGTGTCAAATATCTCAGCCTCTAGGCATTCCTTCTTCTTGCGGATAATGACAGCTCTGGAGAAACAACTCACTATAAAGATTTATCTGACAATGCAGCCAAAGCATCATTTCAACTTAAGACAGGCAGTACAAACTGTTCTTGAACTTAGGGCTAGCTAACATTCTTATGAGCCACTTTAGAGTCCCTCTTCAAAAATCTTGTCAAATTCCTTTTCCAAAAAAAAAAAAGTCATTTATAAATATTTTGCTCTGACAAGGCCAGAAATCAAAGAACTGCCTTGCTCTACTATTCTTAGGGAAATTGAGTCTGTAATTAAAGCAATCAATTGCTAAGAGCATTGGTTGAAAAAATGCTAAAACTGTAAACCTTGCTACATTTTAGTTTATGGACATGCTAGCTATGGGTGGTAAAGGACTGAGGGATGGAAGGATGCTTCATCTGTAGGATCATCGAAAAAAGTTTTATTGAAGACCTACTCTAAAAATAATAAATGATAATTAATAATAACTATGTTTATATATTTATACGGGGCAGCTAGGTGGTACAATAGATAGAGTGCCAGGCCCGTAGCCAGGAAGACTTCTTCCAGAGTTCAAATATGGCCTCAGACACTTACTAGTTGGGTGACCTTGGGTAAGTCATTTTACCCTGTTTGCCTCGGTTTCCTTTTCTGTAAAAATGAGCTGGAGAAAGAAATCGCAAACCATTCCAGGATCTTTGCCAAGAAAACCCCAAATGGGGTTATGAAAAGTTGGACATGACTAAAATCACTGAACAACAACAACAAAAATTTACATATTGCTTTAAGATTTGCAAAACACTTTATAATTAACCCATTTGTAGGGTACAAGAGTAAGCATTTTTCTGGCAAAAAAAAAAAACTTCTGGGGAACTGCACTTAGTTATAGGAGTAGTAAGTTCATGTACCACAAAGACTCTCCTAAGTGATACTTGGAGTGTCACTTTTGGCTTCTGCTGTACGCAGGAAGGGAAAGAAGAAGGCAGTGGGTTGGAAAACAGCCAAACAAACAGTGTTATATGTGAATGCGATGGAATTTTATACAAATATGATATATATCATATGATATATGAATGTAATGGCATTTTATGAGAAATGATGGATATAAAGAATTCAGAGAATCTGGAAGATTTGTATGAACTGATCCAGAGGAAAGGTCATAGATTTAAATCTCAAAGAATCTTTAGAGGCCATTGAGTTCAACCCCATCATTTTGCGGGTGAGGAAACTGAGACTCAGAAGCTAAGTAAATTTGTCACACCACTAGTAAGCGTCTGAGACAGAATTTGAAACCAGATCTTCCTCCATGTCTAATGCCCAGCTGTCTCAAAGATAATACCACACAGAGAACAATAAATATAATGACTATAATGTTTCAGCAACAGCACGAAACATGTAGCCAAACTTAATTAATCACAATGAGCAGTCTTCATTTCAGAGAAAATAGGAAGAAACATGCCTCTCTTCTCTGGATAGAAAGTGGGGAATCTATGGGTCCAGAGCCATGCATACAGACATACTTCAGAGATATCATGGGTTCAGATCCAGACCACTGCAATAAAGCAAATCACACAAATGTTTTGGTTTCCCAGTATATTAAAAGCTATGGTTACACTGTACTATAGTATATTAAGTATGCAATAGTATTATGTAAAAAAAATTAAAGATAATTTCTTGCTAAAAAAAAATGGTAACCATCACCTGAGCCTTCGGCAAGTTGCAATCTTTTTGCTGGTGGAAGATATTGCCTTGATGTTGATGTCTGCTGACTGATCAGGGTGGTGGTTGCTGAAGGTTGCGTGGGTTGTGGCAATTTCTTAAAATAAGACAAAAATGAAATTTGCTACATCAATTGACTCTTCCTTTCACTTGAACACTTAGAGGCCATTGTAGGGTTATTAACTGTTCTAAATTTAATATTGTTTTGTTTCAGGGAATAGGTAGGTGTCTGAAGAAGGGGAGAGAAAGAGGAATGGACAGTTGGTGGAGCAGTCAAAACATGTACAACATGTTAAGTTCTCAGTTAAGTTCTCAGTATCATATAGGCATGGTCCATGGTACCATAAACCAATTAGAGTAGCATCATTAAAGATCACTGATCACAGGTCACCATAACAGATAGAATAATAATGAAAGAGTTCAATATTGGGAGAATTGCCCAAATGTGATGCACAGACACAATGTGAACACATGCCACAAGAAAAATGGTGTTGATAGGCTTGTTTCATGTAGGGTTGCCACAAACCTTCAATTTGTGAAAAAACACAGTATCTGTGAAGTACAATCAAATGAAGTAGAATAAAAGGAGGTGTTCCTGCACATTGTCAAAAGTGCTTTCTCTTTAGTTTTTCTTTGTCACAAAGCAGATTCAATGTGTGTGTGTGTGTGTGTGTGTGTGTGTGGAGGGGCATATTTGAGAATTATTCTGAAGTAAAGAAAAGGCACAAATAAAAATTAATTTTTAAGAAGGCAAAAGAAACTGAGGCACAGGGAGGCTGAATGACTTTTACATGGAGAGAGAATATGGAAAGGCAAATAAAGATCGATCAGAAATGTAGAAAGTATGACTAGGATAAACCTGGGTAGTTTAACAAGGTTTGAAGATTCCCCCTTTGGGGAGAATTTTGATTGTCTCCTCACTGATATCATGTTGAGATGATGAGTGATATTTCCTTGATGTCCTCAGGAATATCACTTGTTGGTCAATTGATGCCTCATCAGAAAGAATGAGTCATAGTGGGGGTGTTGGGGAGTTAGTGGTTGGGTCAGAATTGCAGATCTGACCTTTAGCCTGGATTCAATTCTACAAAAGGGAACAGATAGGGTAGATGAAGTAAGCAAAGTCAAGAAGAAGAGAAAGGGACACAGAGAGGAATGCAGGAGCAGGGATGTAAGGGAGGAAGCCAGAGACTAGAGAGTTGAGAATAGATTTGGATTACTCAGGAATGAGAACCTCAGTTTGTCCATGCAGCCCCTTCAGAGTCACCCTTCAGCTGCAGAGATGACAGCTATGGGGAAGTAGTGGCAGATTGGTTCCCAAAAGGGAGAACCACATGCTACAGAGATGAGATCAGTGGACGCAATGGTAGAGCCATGAGAACCACCTCATTTCATGAGGGAAAAGATACATATGTACAAAAAATTTTTAGCAATGCTTTTGCAGTACAAAAAAATGGAAACTAAGGGGGTACCCATCTATTGGGGAGTGGTTAAATAAATGAAGGCATGTGAATATAGTGGAATATTATTGCATTATAAGAAATAAAAACCAGGAAGATCCATATAAACTGATGCAGAGTGAAGTGAGCAGAATCAAAACAATGATACAGTAACAACATCAAAAAAAAACCCCAACAATTTTGAAAGTCTTGAGAATTCTGATCACTACAATGGCCCATCTTGCTTGCAGAGAATGAAAGATGGAGCATACACATCCATCTCCTGACAGAGAAGAAGCTGATGGATTCAAGGTGCAAAATAAGACATTTTCTTTTTCTTTTTTCATATTGTTTGATTGTGGGGGAGAAGAAGGAAAACATGCTTGTTAGTTGAAAAATAATAAACTTAAATTCCTTTCTTTTGCAAAGAAAAAGGAGGAGTTGTTTAATTAGAGTTCCTGAATCAAGCCTCTTGGCAAAAAGAGGAGAAAGCATGTGGCCCCAGCAGGTGGAGGAGCACTAATGAACAGAGGAAGCAACCTAGACTTTTTCCTAAACTAATATAGAGAATTATCTGAAGATCTAATATTCTGTGCAATAGGAAGGAAGGAAGGAAGAAAGGAAGGAAGAAAGGAAGGAAGGAAGGAAGGAAGGGAGGGAGGGAGGAAGGAAGGAAGTGTATTGCCAATGCAATATTTACAGTACCCACAAAGGAAGGAAGGAAAGAAGAATGGAGAGTAGGAAAATAGAGAGACAGGAAGGGAAGGAAAGAAGAAGGATGGAAGGAAGGAAAGGAAAACAGGGAGGGAATGAGGAAGGAAGGAAATAAACAAGCACTTATTGAATTGTTTCCCAGATGACACAGTAAGCACTTTACAAATGTTATTTCATTCGGTCCTTACAACAGTCCTAGGAGGCAGGTGCTATTATGACGCCCGTTTGGACACAGACTGAGTGATTTCCTTAGAGCTGCACAGTTGGTAAGTGTCTGAGGCTAGATTTAAAGTCGTGACTTCCCAGTTCCAGGTCCAGTGTTCTGTCTCCTGCATCACCTAACTGCCGCCTGGGCATCTCAATCACAGGGAAGTCCCATGAACTAGAGGACTGAATGGGTCCCTGTGGGGAAGGTGGGACTCATGGGAGAGAGTTCAGTTGTCCTTAATTCTTTGAGTCCTTTGGATTATTTTTTTCCATTTTTTTCTGCAGGGTGAGACAAACTCTTTCCTGTATCTCACATACAGTATTGGCTTCAATACTTACTTGCAAAATGATGGCCCTTTTTAGCCATACGTATAGAAAACTAAACATGATCTGTATTTGGGAAAAACTGATTAGGGACAAAGTGAGCCAAGTTTAGAAGTTCCTGGGGAAAATCTTGAGACTGTGAATAAAATATTTTTTAAGTGATTTTTTTTTTTTGCTTTGCTTTTTGGAGGGGGGAAAGTAGGGCAATTAGGATTAAGTGACTTGCCCAAGGTCACACAACTAGTAAGTAAGTGTCTTAGGCAGAGATTTGAACTTAGGTCCTCCTGACTCCAGGGCTGGTGCTCTATTCACCCTATGTACCCCTAAAATGATTCTTGAGAGGACCCCAAGATAGAGCCCAGTCCATGCAAACCTTGAGCTTGTGTTTGGAGACACAGGTTATTGGAACTAGAAATTAAAGGAACCTTGGAAGTCATTTAATCCAACCCCCTCATCTTGTAGATAAGGAAAATGGGTTTTACAGAATTTCAGTAATTTATCCCAAGGTCAGACTGGTAGTAAATATCTTTCCCCTGGTTAGACTGAGATGGCCAAGGAAAAGATCTTCTCTGAAGAAAATGCTGGTCAATAGATGTTTTGACATCACGTGAAACTACCTTAGAACTTTGCCCATTTTCTTAAGAAAAGTTTACAGTTTATTGGAAAGAAACAAAGTAATTCATAAGTCTTTTAATCACAATATAAAGCTATAATTTAAAATAGTAATATATTATTTTATAAACTCCACAATAGTTATACTAATATAATTATAACTAATAAATATATTAAATGATATATGTATAATGTAATTGAGATATACATCTATAAATTCAAATAGGGATTAGAATAAATTGATGACAGGATTTAGGGAGGAAGCTAATTACACCTAAGAATTTGCTTTATAAATGTTAATGCATTACTAGGGAATTGTGGGTTGGTATGAAGTTTAACCAATGTAAAACATGCACCACAAAGAAAAGATCTAATGAGCCCAGAAACACCTCAGCCAGCAAACATTTAATCGCATTACCAGAATTGAAAAACATTCAACTAAGGTCAATAGTGGTTTAGAATACAAGTTCATTTTGAAAACATTTACCAGGGAGGCTATTGGAATACTGAACAGTATTTCCTCACAAAACAGGGAGTAGCAATCACTGTTGCTAAGACTGAGGGATTTCAAGGAAGCACCAAATGAGCCAATGTTTAAAGCCACAGGACTGTTTTCTTGTGCATGTTTAAAGGAAGGTCATGTTGAAGAGGTGTGGGAGATGGAGTGTGAGGGGGTTGTCTGAGAGATGTCATATAATCCCTAGTGGGTTCTTGTCTGGGAAGAATTTCATCAGGACGCAAACTGTCTTTTGGCAAAGTTACAAAGTTTATTGTTAGGCTTACTTAGTAGCTGGCAGGAGAAATAGGGGGACCTGCAAAGTGCAGGGATCTAAGGTAGAGTTATAAAGTTTTAAGCTCTGCAATGGGCAGGAAAAGGTTAAGGGAACCTGCAAAGAGCTGTGGCTTGAAGGGCAGTTCTTATAACCATAAACCTGTCAGTCAAAGGTTAATTATGCTAACTAGGTGGGCAAAGGTGGAGTTTGGGGGGAGTTTGGGAGAATTTTAGGAGTGGTCAGTGCTTAAAGAGACATGCACTTTTTATATCAACTGCACATGCGAATTGCCCATAATTCACTAGGAAATCCCCCTGCAGGGGGGCTATTAAGAGGTGTGGTTTGGAGCTTGAAATGTCACTAAGTTACTTTTGGTCAAGGATGAATGAGCTATGTCCAACATGACTGTTGGGAGGACAGGCTTGATTGTTTCCAAGTCTGGGAACTAGACTGATTAGGGATTCAGGAGGTACCATACTGAGACAGTTATCTGTCTGATAATGTTGTTCAAGGCTTTTGGGTGCAGCTGGCCACTTAGAACAAAGGGGCTATGCATTTCTCTAAGGGTTTTTTATAGAACACTTGGGTGATGTATTCATAGGGATGGCTATTGTTGCTAGGTAAACTGTTAGCTCAGGGGAAAAGACTTTTAGGCTGGGGGGAGAGGCAGTAATGTCTTTATGGCTGGGGGAAAGTGTGACTTTTACAACTTAATTACACAGGCTTGTTACAGACTGATGTTACATACATAGGTACCCAAACACAAGTGAGATTTTACAAACTGAGGTTACAGACAAAAGCATTAATGTAGTTTAACCAGAGACATCCAAAGATATAGTGAGGTGGAAAGAGAAGTAACCCACTGAAACCAGAGCAGCTGCTCCAGACCAGGTCAGTATGAGGAAATCCCATGTTAGGACTTGGACTCATGCCTCCGTAGGTGAATAAAGAAAAGCAAAGAAAGTATATGATGTTTTTGGTGGAGTTGTGAACTGATTTAATCATTCTGGAGACCAATTGGGAACTATGCCCAAAGAGCTATAAAATTGTTTTTGATCCAGCAATACCACTACAAGGGCTATATCCCAAAGAGATTATAAAAATGGGAAAAGGACCCATATGTACAAAAATATTCATAGCAGCTCTTTTTGTGGTAGCAGAGCACTAGAAATTGAGGTGATGCCCATCAGTTGGGGAATGGCTGAACAAGTCATGGTATATGAATGTAATGGAATATTACTGTGCTATGAGAAATGAGGAGCAGCAGATCTCAGAAAAACCCAGAAAGATTTACATGAACTGATGCTGAGTTAAGAGAGCAGAACCAGGAGAACATTGTCTACAGTAACAGCTACATTAACCCTAAATGTGATGACTGAATTTGACAGACTTAGCTCTTTACAGCAATACAATAAGACAATTCCAAAAGATTCATGATGGAAAATGCTATCTGCCTTCAGAGAAAGAACCATAGAGTCTGAATGCAGATTAAAACCTAATATTTTTACCTTTTTATTTTTACTTTCTTGCGATCTGATTCTTTTTTCACAACATGACTAATGTAGAAATAGGCTTAATATTATTGTACATGTACATGTATATAAAAAAAGAAAAATGTACGATATCAATGAATCAGCAAGTCTTTACTGTGCTTTTGTTGTATGCTGTGCACTGTGCTAAGCACTGAGGACACAAAAAGAGGCAAAAGACAGTCCTTGCCTTCAAGGAGCCTACAATCTAATGCAGGAAATAGGGAAATAAATATGTACAAAGCAAACGATAGACAGGATAAATAGGAAAGACTTAACAGAGAAAAGACACTAGGATTAAAAAAGCCTTGGGAAAGGCTTCCTGTAAAAGACAGGATTTTATTTGGGACTTTAAGGAAGCCAGGAAAGTTAGGAGGTAGATTTGAGGAAGGGGATATTGGAAGCATGGGAAACAGAGAAGAGCACCTGGAGCCCAGAGATGGCATGTCTCATTCATGGAGCAGCCAGGAAGCCAGGGTTCCTAGATCAAAGAGTACGTGTCAGGTAGTAAGATTGGAAAGGGAGAAAGAAACGGATTATGAATGACAGAGAATTTTGTGTTTGGCCTTGGAGGTGATGGGGAGCCACTGGAGTTTATTGAGTTGGGGAGTGACATGGTCAGACTTCTGTTTTAAGAAGATCATTTGATAGCTGAGTTTAGGATGGAATGGAGTAGGGAGAGATCTGAGGTCAGCTGACATGTCAGCAGCTAATGCAATATTCCAAATGTAATGTGATGAGGGTCTACACCCGGGCGGGAGCAGTGGCAGAGGAGAGAAGGGAAAGGGTTGTGTAGCAAGCTGTTTTGTAGGCTTTTCTGTACTGCCCAGAGAAAGGCAGACTGATGAGCCTTGTTCTTCTCTGGCTCAAAGGAGACTGCTAGCCAGGTCAAGGGTTTCATGATTTTCCAATGTCCTTTTAAGGCTGATTGTAAGCTAAAAAGAAAAAAAAAAAGCTGTCAGCATTTCCCTAACTTGAGCATAGAAGAGAAGAGGATTTGCCCAGCAAGAGACTTGGAGGGAAATAGGTTAGCAGAGAAGCAGCTTTGTGTGGTACAGATATTCCTGAATGGACCAATAGCATTAAAGCTTGCAGTCCAGCTTACCTGTCAGATCTATAGATAGGGGAAGAATTTATGAGAAAACAAGAGAGAAAGAGCATTATGGGAAGTAAAATGGATAATTGGTTAAATTAAATTTTAAAAGGTTTGCACAAACAAAACTAATGCAGCCAAGATTAGAAAGAAAACAGAAAACTGGGGGAAATGTTTATAGCAAGTTTCTCTTATAAAGGCCTCTTTTCTCAAATATATAGAGAACTGAGTCAAATCTATAAGAATATGTGTCGCTCCCCATTTGATAGCTGATTGTTGTTCTTTGTTCTTGAAGAGGACCAAAGTGACATGACTATGTTGGGGTCAAGGTACAGTGTGCCCAACTGTGGCTGTTTGGACCAATCTGAGCTGGGTAGGCTCTACCACAGATTGGGCACAAATGGTTTATATAAACATTTGGGGTATGGTCAAGAGATATGAACAGGTAATTTTCTGTCATATGAATATGGTCATAGTCATATGTAAAAATGCTCTAAATCACTATTGATTGGAGAAATCCAAATTAAAACAATTACCTCACACCTCTCAGATTGACTAATATGACAGAAAAGGAAAATGACAAATGTTGGAGGGATTGTGGGAAAATTGGGACCCTAATGCACTGTTGGTACAGCTGTGAACTGATCCAACTATTCTGGAGAACAATTTGGAACTATGCCCAAAGGGCTGTAAAACTGGATAGCCTTTGACCCAGCAATTCCACTAGTAGGTCTGTATCACAAAGAAAGTCTCTTTAAAAACAGGAAAATGATGATGTGGCCAGGTGGTACAGTGAATAGAGCACTGATCCTCGAGTCAGGAGAACCTGAGTTCAAATTTGGCCTTAGACACTTACCACCAGCCATACAACTTAGCAAGTGACTAGTAAGTCACTTAACCCCAATTGTCCTGCCTTCCCCCTCCAAAAAAAAAAAAAAAAAAAGGAAAACGATCCATGTATACAAAAAGTTCTTTTTGTGGTGGCAAAGGACTGAAAAATGAGGGGAGATCCATCAGTTGGAGAAAGATTGAACAAGTTGTGGTATATGATTGTGATGGAATATTACTGTACTTTAAAAAATGATGGGGCAGGATGATTTCAGAAAAACCTTGAAAAACTTACACAAACTGATGCAAAGTGACGTGAGCAGAACCAAATCACTGCACACAGTAACAACATCATAAGAATGATCAACTTCGAATGACTAGCTATGCTCAGCAAGACAAAGATCCAATACAATTCTGAAGGACTTGATGAAATATGCTATCTGTCTCCAGAGAAAGAAGTGATGGAGTCTGAATGCAGATCAAAATCTGCTATTTCTCACTTTCTTTTTTTGGTGTTTTGTTATTTTTGTTCTGTGTCTTTTTCCACAACATGACTCATATGGAAATATGTTTTGCATGAGTGTACATGTATAACCTATATCAAAATGCTTACCACTAGGGAGGGTAGAAGGATCAGGGAAGAGGGAAGGAGATAATTTGGAACTCAAATTTTTTAATGAATTTTAAAAATTGTCTTTACATGTAATTAGGAAAGAAATATAATATTTTTCAAAACCTTTAAGTAGGAAAGAAGACTTTTTGTCATTGTCAAATTTCAAATTCGATTAAAAAACCATAATTGTCCAAACTGTCTGGGACTGGATAAAAACAGAAAAGTTGATCATTGGAATAATGATAACACAAGCAAGATTTAGAAGTGAATAAGCAGAGCAGGTTAGTGATTGATGAACTCAAGAATGCAAACCAATGAGAAAGTATTCTTTATTTAACAAAAACAGCTAGGAAAGCTACATAATAGTTTGGCAGAAAATGGATTTAGATTCGCATCTTGCACTACGTATGACAGAAAATTCAAACTGCATAATCTAAATATAAAAAGCAATTCCATAAAAAAAAATTAGAGCAAGATGGAAGGTATCTTTCACAATCACAGAAAAAAACTATTAACCAGACATGATACAGAAGTTATAAAAGACAAAGCAGACAAAAAGGCAAAATTATTGCAATTACATTTTTTTTAATTTAAAAAATTTAAAAGAAATGGAGCAGGACAAAATTAACAGAAGACTCTTGATAAAAGTCTGATGTAAGTTCTATCGAGGATTGACAGAAATCAATAAGATTAAGGACTGATTGTGACAGAGGGACAAAGGGTACTTCTCTCTGTCCTTGTACTTATTACGGTTATTCACATATGGCATTAAAAGCATGTGCTCATCTGTCTATGTAAACCTGAATCAGAACCTTAAGGGTCCAGGCTTCCTCTTAGATCCTGTGTTTTCCCAAACACAGATGACCACATAGTGACCCTGAAATGGACACCGACATCTTAAGCAGCCACCTCCATGAAACTGAGCAATCAGAAGTACCACAGGGCGTTCATCTGGAATCCTTTCCTTGGGGAAAGGGGATGAACCCAAATCTTCATCTGACTTTCCAGAAGTCATAGTCCCTGAAGGAATTATTTGGAAAATTTGCAGGTGAGATGAAAATGAAATGTCTATCAAAGAGACCTAATAAATGTTCTTGGGCAGCTAAGGGGCAGAATGAATAGAGATTTAGCGCTGGAGACAGGAAGACCTGAGTTCAGATCCAGTCTCAGACACTTTTGGGCTGTGAGACCCTGGGCAAGTCACTTAACCCTGTTTACCTCAGTTTCCTCATCTGTAAAATGAGCTAGAGAAGGTAAGGGCAAACAACTCCAGTATCTTTGCCAAGAAAACCTCAAAGAGGAGAGTCACACAGGACTGAATAACTAAATGTTCTGAGCTTTAATGTTTTAAATAAACAGCCTCCCCCTCCAAGAGGGTATAAAAGGAGGTAAAGATTGTGATTTCATGTTTGAAGTCTGTCAGTAAGAGCTTTTGAGCCTTCATGTTTAGGCATTTCTTTTTTAGTGGAGGAAAGAAATAGTCTAATATTTGATCTATCTAAAATACTAAATATCTGTCTAATAATAATAGCCAACATTTATATAGCAATTATTCTGTGCCAAACACTGTGCCAAGGGCTTTACAATTAGCTCACTTAATCCTCACAACCCTGGGAGGTAGCTGCTGCTATTATCTCCATTTTACAGATGAGGAAACTGAGGCAAATACGGGTTAAGTGACTTGGCCAGGAATACACAAGCTAATAAATGTCTGAATTCATCATCCTGACTCTAGGCACTCTGTTCTACTCAGTGAGCCACCAAACCACCCTACTTCTACTCCTTTTGGATAAATTCTAGCTTTCTTTAAGCCATGTTCCCCTTTACCATGAGTTGAGGGCATAAAGAACCACAGAGTATGAAACAAAAGAGCCCAAGTCATCTCTTTGGGGTCCAGGCTTTCCCAAGACTGGGGGTCCTTGGTGGAAAAGGATTCTCCAGGCTCCCAGAGCCAGTCAATTATACTTACTTTACAGAAGCCACCCGGTAAGGGTGTGTCATGGTGGACAGACAAAAGCTTGTACACAGGACTCTGAACTTGCCTTAAATACATAAAGACTCAGAGACCTTTGCCTAGGTTGTTCAGAAAACCAGAGAGACCAGAAGAAATGAGTCCCAAATAAGAGTTGGGGAGCAGTGTTCCCCAAAGAGGGACCCAGGCTTTGCTGGGTAGGTGGAGGGCAGTGCACAGAGACAGAGAGACAGATACTGACACGGGGCTGTAAATTACAGTCCGTGTAACAGAAATGTGTGCACCCACATCACACACTAGGACCCCTCACTTTACACACACATAAGGAAAACTATAGAGTCCAGACCTCCCTCAAGTGGAGTCTAACTGCGAGTCAAGTGAACAAGCATTTATGAAGCGCCTACTATGTGCCAGGAAGCCAATCCGAGGAGAAAGAAAAGCAGCCCCTCTTCTCCCGGAACTTGCACTCTAAAGCGGGGTAAAGACCCACCAAAGACAACTGAGAAGGCGGTGGGGGAAGCGATGATGAAGAAGACGTAGAGGGAGGGCCTCCTAAAAATGAAAATTCTGGGGAGAGCCAGACCACGAGGGATCCTCCTTCCCCTTCATCCTCTCCCTCCTTTCTCCCTTCCTCCCTCCCTACTTTCCTCCTACTCCCTCCCCGTATTCCCGGCGGGAACACCCCGGCGTATGGCGAGGTGCACCCTTCGGCTACGGCTACCGCTCCGGCTCCTGCTCCGGCTCCGGCTCCGGCGGCCCCGCCCCGCCTCCGGCCCAAGCCCCGCCCCCCAGCTGACGTCAGTTGTTATGTCTCGGGCTCGGCCGCGGCCGCAGCTGATCCGCCGCTGGGCAGGAGGCGGCGGCGGCGTCTTGGTCTCCGTGGCCGCGGTGGGTGCTCGGCGCTCGGGGTCGCGGAGCGGCAGGGAATCCCGGAGCGGGAGCGCGTAGGCCCGACGCGGCGCGGGGATCCCGCGAGCGGTCCCGGGGCGGGCGGCGTGGGCCACCCGCGGCTCGCCTTCCCCCGCGCCGCTGCCAGGCCGGGGCCGGGGTCGGGCGAGCGCGCCCTGGAGCCGCCGGCCGCCCGCAGGGGACGCGGAGCCCGTGCCGGCCGGGGCCTGGCGGCCCGGCTCCAACCTGCGGCAGCAGCGGGGTCCGCCCTTGCCCACCTCGGCCGCGCGGCCCGTGCCTCCTCGGAGCCCTTGGAGGCCGGCCCCTGAGGCCTCGGGGAGTGACCGAACCGGGAGCTCGCGGCGCCCCTGCCCCGCCCGGGGCCTGCTTGGCCCCCCCACCCCGCTCGTGCCCCCTCCCCGCGGGCGCCCCGAGCCCAGGCCTCGGCCCCTCCTGCAGCCCCCTCCTCGGCCTCCCGGCGCTCTACGCCCCCGCCCCTGAGTGAGGGGTGCCCCCGCGCGCCCCGTCACGCTCCCCGGGCCCGGGGGATGCGGGCCGCGTCCTTGGGCTCCCGCAGCGAGCTCGGCCGCGGCGCACCCCTCCCCCGCTGAGCCGGCCGGCCCCTTCCCCCGGCGGCCAGCGCCAAGATGTGGCTCAAGCTCTTCTTCTTGCTGCTCTACTTCCTGGTCCTGTTCGTGCTGGCCAGGTTCTTCGAGGCCATCGTCTGGTATGAGACGGGCATCCTTGCCACCCAGCTGGTGGACCCCGTGGCGCTCAGCTTTAAGAAGCTCAAGACCATTCTGGAGTGCCGGGGCCTGGGCTACTCGGGGCTGCCCGAGAAGAAGGACGTCCGGGAGCTGGTGGAGAAGTCCGGTAAGGACCGCCCGGGGCCGCTGCCCTGCCCAGCAGCTGCGGGCAGCCGCCTGCAGAGGCCGGAGACCCGACCCCGTGTGTCCGAGGCAGGACCCGAGGCCGGCTTATCTCCCTGGAGACAGCTTTGCAAGCCCCCAGACACGGGGTCCCCACCTCTGATTACTGTGTAGACTGCAGGCCGTCCCCCGCCCACAGCCCTGAGGTCACACGACTTGCCCAGGGTCGCAGCACTCTTGTGTCCGAGGCCATGCTAACAGGGCACCCCTTTCTGCATTGTGCCAAGCTGCCCACCAAACCTCAGGGTGCTGTGTGCCCAAGGGACCGCGATCATCCTGATGATGGAGTCTCGCTTCGCATCTGTGGGTTTTTTATATCCTGGGGATTTTTCCTCCATAAATAGAATAGAGTATAGGACTTTAAGTTAGCGGTTCTGTGAAGTTCTAAGCAAATGTGTTCGGGTTCCTGGCCCTCTAAAACGTGAGATGCCTTCACTTTGTGTGGGGGACTGAGATGATTCGTATGGGGGTTTATAAAAGCTCCTAGAAATAAATAGCACCTTGAACAGACCTTTCTAACCTGCCTTTAAGGATTTCCCAGCGACTCCGGCATTGGCCAATGACAAGTAGAAAATAATTTCGGACCATTGGAAAACAGGCTTTGGCAAATATGTCGTTCTAAAATTTCAATTTCCGAATTGAGTATGTAGATGTATTTACATATAAGTACATGTTTATGTATATACTCAGTTTATAAATTGAAATATATGCACATTTGTATGCAGTTTATATATTCTCAAGATTTGTGTGCATGTACCTGTGTATATGTAAATTTTGTTTTGTAAACACAGGTATACACTGTGTGTGCTCTATATCCAGGCAGCTTGTCCTTTGTTTACCCAGTTAGAACTCTTGGTTCATCACTGAGATAGTGAAGAGGCTTAGTTAGGCCCAAGGCTGGGAATTTACTGGGAGGAGTATGCTTCTATAGCCTTAGGTTTTCATTGGGAAGAGTACTTTGTGCAAAGAGGGAGGTCTGTACTTTAAACTCTAGAAAAAACTGGGGTAAGGTGGGTGAAAGTCTAAGGCATCCCTCTTTTTTTGAACAGGAGCTTTGGGAGAATGTTTTTCTTTGACCACCCTTTCTCATTGTGGTTTGGATTTCAATTTTTCCTGTATTGTTAGTCCCTGCCACTGACAGCCATAGGTTAATGGATTAAAACACCAGAAAGTGAAACCAAATGTGTAACAAACATGAACCTGATTTGTCCCTCTTACAGACAACTGGCCGACTGAGGGATACAGTTTTTTGACAGAATGTCAAGGAGAACAATAACCTTAACTTTTTCCATTGAACTCTGAAATGGAAACTCAGGACTGGAGGAGTATGACTGTATTTGTTTAAAAGGTTTCCTCCCTGTTCCTTTCTGCCCTCCCACCCTCCATAGGCATACAAAAAAAGGTCTATTTGCTTTTAAATTTTCCTTCCTGGACCGTGTATGTGCTGTGGTGAATGGTTGGCTGGGTTTCTCTATGTAACTGTTGAAACCTTTGTTTGTTTCTAGCATTGTCTGCTCGGAATTTGCAAGGCTAATTTATTTCCTACAGCACTCCCCTACATCTATGTAATGAGTTAGATATTAAGTATTAACTCTTCCAGAGAATTTATTAGTTACCATTTAAGGTGACGGTATTATTAAACCCATACGTGAACCATTGCAGGAAAAATCCATATTCTCTCTACAAAAAAAAAAGTTCATTTTTTTTCTTTAAAGATTAATTATATCCTTTATTTTAAAGCATGGTTTATTTAGGGCTTTATTTATCATATAGAAAATACAGCAAGGTAAGCAAAGTCAAAGGCTCATAATACATATAGTAATAAATATGCAATAGTGATATCAGGATTGAGATCTGTCTTATAGATAGAAGTGATCTGCTTTGGAAATATAGTTTTATAATTTTAGAGCTAGTGAAATTAAATTAAAGTTGTCTAAAAACCAGACAACCTTTTAAAACCTTGAAAGCTGCGGTGTAGGTATTAGCCGAGGATGGTTTTACTCCAGTCTTACTTAAAGCGAAGTCAAAGTCTATACTTTTAGCTGAGTGTTCTTCTTTAGAGTTGGGTTGAAGGTGAAAATTCACAGTAGTATTTTTATTGTTTGTTCTGAGAGGTCAACTTTTTGACCCTTAGTCAATTGCACCACAGGCTCCATTACTCATTTGCCACATGACCTTGGGCAAGTCCTACATCCCAGGTACTAAATCTTTAAACTGAGTTATTTAACAACAGACTATTTTTAAAGTTATGAGTAGCTTAAGGAAAAAGATACACTGTGCAGACCCTTATGATTATTGTGATTTACTTTTAGCTGTTGATAGAAATTCAACAGCGTCAATCGAAACTTCATTTTTACCTGTCTCTACAGCAGTGTGATAGAGCATTGAGCTATGTAAAGCTAAGTTCAGAAATCATGGAAGAAGTTGGTTTAGAGGCCAATGTTTACCCGTTTGTGCTTTTTGAAGGTTTGTTTCTCTAACTCTCTTTTTCTTCTTTAGGAGACTTGATGGAGGGTGAGCTGTATTCTGCGCTCAAGGAAGAAGAAGCATCCGAATCTGCTTCTAGCACCAACTTCAGTGGTGAAATGCACTTCTACGAGCTCGTGGAAGACACCAAAGACGGGATTTGGCTGGTTCAGGTATTTGGATCGGTGGTTCATTCGTGCTCATTTCAGAACTGAGGCAGGAAAGGTGACCTTTGCAGAGAGGGCTTAGTCATTGTGGCTTCTGTACAGGGTCTTCTGAGCCAGCTTTCCCAGGCAGTGGACAGTGGGCGGTGGGCAGCGGGCAGCTTTTGTGTGTCAACTCTTGGCTATTGAATCTCAAGGGGATGAACAGGAAGACCGTGTGCCTTTGTTGGGTTGTCTCTGCCGTTGTCTTTTCCCCTTTCCATTCCCCAGACTGGAATGGATGAATTTTTTATTATATTGTTCTATCTACTTTTCAAGTCCTTTAAAAACAAGCAAGCCAATGAGAGAAACTGTTGGGACAGACTTTTAACTGTGTATGTGGAGATGAAAAGATATTCAAGACAGAGAGGGTCTGGTCAGCGTTGGACATATTGATTACATTAGAATTTTTCTCTTCAAAGTTAAAGCAGGTTCAATAAAGTCATGGCATTTTAGACCTAATAGGGACCCTACAGATAATTAAACTGATACCTTTATTTTCATGGTGAGGAGACTAAAGGATTTGCCCAAGGTCATAAGCTGGCCATGCACAGCTCGGGGTTTGGAAATCCAGTTTAGTACATTTTTCCTCCTTTTCCCTGGAGCCTGGAGGGAGCCAGGCAGAAGAGGAAGAGCAGGGGCAGGCAGGTGGGAGATCTGCACCGTGACCTAGGCCAGGTCCCTTACCCTCTGTACTGCAGGCAGTACCGTAGTATTAGTGAGCATTTTCCACAGAGAGTTTATGTCTGCCTGGCACTTTGAATCCTCCATGAAACCCTGGGATTATCCCTGCTTTATTAAAAAAGAAACTGAGATTAGGTCAGCCGGCTAAGGAAGGGTCTGACGCAGAATTTGAACTCGGGCCTTCCTTGCTCCGGTTGAGCAGTGTCCTGAGTCATGTGTATGTAGTGCTCATGTAGATGGCAGGGAAGTGGTCGGCTTGGCCATAGCATCTCACAGCTCATTGAAGCCACATCTTTGGACTGTCCGGGCCTCCTCAGACGGGCCCAAGTACCTTTCTTGGTAGCCTGGGGTGCTGGGGCCTCTCCCCTCCTGAACTAACTTGTATTTACTTTGTCTGTGCTTGGTATCTTCATGTTTCTCTGGTTGAAAGGAACCCTCCTAGAGGGCAGGCCTGTCAGATTCCCCAGCACCCAGCACATAGCAGGGGTTATGGGTTTTTTAGAGTCGTTATTTAAATTGCAGGTGTCTGACTTTGGTGAAGAAATAGAAATATTCTTTAGGCCGCTGCTCTGTTATTTTTCCTTACAAAGATTTTTTAAGTGGAACTGTTATCTTGAAGTGGCCAGAGAGCAGTTAGCTTGAAGGAGCTCTGTTTTTCAAAAATGTTAGCTATTTATCAGGGGGCTGGTTCTCTTCCGCCTGCAAGTTGTACTTTGACTCTCTTTTCATGTCAAATGAGTCAGGTTTCACTCTCTCAGAGTTCTCTGTTCAGATGAGATGGGCTTGTGGTGCCATTGGCAGAGGAAAGTCCACACAGCTTGGCCCGTTTCTAAAGGCCCAGTTTGAGAGAGTTGTCTGGGACACCCAGAGGTTGACCCGTGTGTGCCTGGTGTGTGTCAGGGCTGGGACTGTGTATCCTTGTTCTCCCTATTTCCTGACTGAGGTTAGCTGCGGTCTTCTCTCAGACTGGGTTTGGGCTTTTTTTTCCTGTGACATTGAGAAAGCATTTAGGGAAGTGTTGCACCGCTGCTGATGGCCCTCCAGATATCTTAGCATATGTTCAGTGGTTTAAAAAAAATAAATCAAGTAGCTGTTGATAAACTACCTGGTGAAAAGGTGTCAGACCAGAGCGTGGGAGGGGCTTGTGGAGAGATGACTGTGGGAGGGAGCCCGCCACAAGAGAGAGGACCCTCCGCCACCTCTTGGTGGGCTCCTTCTGCTCCAGAGCACAGCGTTTTGCAAGAAGGGAGATTTGCCCACCCATGATGCCTGGTACTTGTGGTGGTTTCTCTCTGCCTTGAGCTAGGGCCATGCTTCTTTTCTGAACATTACAGTAAGTGGCTTTCTTCTCTTTTTTCTGAGTTACACCGGGCTTCATTAACCTACCATCGTGTCAGATCAGCCCGGTGACGCAGCATCCCTCTTGTAAGCTGCTCTTGTCCCTGACTTTGTCTTTCGTGTCCTCTGTAACTTGGAAAGTACCAAACAGACTTGAGTATTCAAGACAAGGCCATGCTATCGTTGGCAGTGAGCTGGAATGCTTGATGTTCTTCCTTCAGCTCAAGGGCGCATCTGCTCTGCCACTCAACAAGGCACAACCCAAGTCTCTCCAGTGTGTTTGCTCATTTGTAAAATGAGGCTGGTGATCTTCCACTGGCCCCTCTGTGGGCCCACAGTCGTGTGAAGAGCATGGACCCTGCTTCCCTGAGCTTCTCACAGAGTGTGGTGTGAGCCTTTAAGTGGCGCAGCAGTGTGAGTTAGGAGTACTGTCTCCTTGCTAATGTAGCCTCCTTACTACACCATTATTTTCCACGTTGGTCAGTCCCAGTTGCCTATGCAGGGTACTCGTTCCTGGTCTGGGGCCTCCCTTCCATGGCTGGTACCTTTTTCCAAGTGCTGTAGATTCCTCATTGTCACCACATAACCCTGAGTCTTGGCCCACACTGGCTTCTGTGCCCTGGCCCCAGCACATAGAACAGTGATAAAGAACAATTGAAACTCAACCATTTGTTTCTTCGTTCCACTGGCTTCACCTCAAGTAAATATTCCTTCACGTTTCTGCGGATTCAGCTGTAGAAAGGCAGAAGACGAGTACTAGCTGCTCTCAGCTGGGGTGTTGGAGCCTTAGAAGGACTGAGGGCCCACAGCCGTGTCGGTGGTCTGGAGCCAGATTTATGGGACGTGCTTGTTACCAGCCCGGGAAGGAAAAGAGAGTGTGTGCTGTGCGCAGCCTCTTAGGGCCGGATGTCACAGGATCTGCTACCATTCTAAGAGTTAGTGGTGCTTTCAGAAGCTCTAACCTCCATTCCCAGGGGATGGTTGATGCACGGGCTTACGTCCTACTCGACCAACCCAACCTAGGACCGGACCAAAGCAATAGCTGGTGTCTGTGGCTCAAGGCCCTCTGTGATGCTGCTGTTTGGCTAAAACGTACATTTTGAAATGTAAGTGAAAATACCTTGTCATGGTGAAATGCTGACCTATAGAAAATGGATACCCATCATAAACTTTAAGTCCAGCCGGAATGACTGGTGACATTGGCAGTTAGGCTGCCCTTGATCTGATACTAGCTTATAAAATCATAGAGCGTCTAAGCTGGAAGAAACCCTCCCTGATCCATCCCCTGCATTTTATAAGTGAGAAAACAGGCCCAAAGAATTCTTGACAGAGAAGGGATCAGAACTTAGGTGTCTTGACCTGTGGCCAGGCCAGGGTCCTCAGACACAGAATCCCAGCACTCCAGAAGGCGTGTCAGCGGCCACCCAGTTCAGCCCACACCCCAGTGGGCAGTGCCTCTCACGCTCTTTCTGGATCCTTTTCATCATCCGTAAATCAGATAAGGAGCCTCTCTGGGCATTCCTTCACGTCACTGATGAACGTTTGACAGTTTGAAGGGCTTCTCCATGATACTACTCTGGGATGACTCTTTATTGTAATGTTGGAGTGACAGAATTTCCAAAATGGTGCCCCAGATGTTTGCGTGAATTCTCATTTGGAGTTTCACGTATGGAAGGAGGAATCTTCAGTGTCTTCCTCCCCTCCTTGCCTGCCCCAGTGATGGTGGTTGGAGAACCTGTCACTGGCCGGAGTCAGGAGACATGAGGTTTGCTCAGACTTCTAGAGACGAGAAGGAAGATCCACCACCAAGACTGGGATGTGGGGCAGGGGAGTTGGGGAATACGGATGCTTTTATAGTCTCTGTGTTCGGTCATGAAAAGGGGAGAGATGGTTTGAAAGAAGAATGAAGCTTTTCCTCTTTTCCCCGTGGGTATGACACGATCTTTTCTCTCTGCCATGAAATGCTGATTGCTGCTCTTTGCCAGGTTCTGAGAACCCCTTCCTCAGAGCATGTGGCTGCAGCATCAGACTGACCAGGCCCAGCAGTGCAAACCTTCAGACCATCTTGTCTTCCATCTCAGTTACCCCTACTGTGCGCAGCCCCCTGTTCTGGCTAGATTACTAAAATCGGAGACTCCCCTGGGGCTGAGCAGAGAGTGTGTGAGGGAGACTAAGTCTGGGTCAGCCTGGAAGGCTGGAGCAGCCAGATTGCAAAGGGCTTTGACAGAGCTCTGCGCTTTACCATGAAAACATCAGGATGGGGTGAAGCTTCTTGGAGAGGATGGTGCCAGAGTCAGGCTTGTGTTTTAGAGAACTGTGAAAGATGGATTGGTGAGAGGACAGAGAAGCTTTGGGGAGCCCAGTGAGGAGTCCAGGACAGTAGGCCAGGCAGGAGCTTGTGATGACCAGTGGCCTCAATAGGGGACAGGCGGCAGTGTTGTCAAACCTGTGAAGTAGAAGGGGGTGAGTGAGAGTGAAGAGCCGAGGTGACTCCTCCCTTTGTCCACCTGGAAGATTTGAAGAGTGGCGGTCATTGCAACAGAAATGAGCAGGTTAGGAGAAGGGTGAGTTTTATAATGACAGTGTACATAGCACTTGAAGGTTTGCAAAGTGCTTTACATGCATGGTCTCACTTGGCCCCTGAAACTGCCCTGTGAGGTAGTTACTGTTACAATTACCGTTTTACAGATGAGGACACTGAGGCTGCAGAGTTAAGTGACTTGGCCAGGGTCATACAGCTAGTATGTGTACGAGGCCAGATTGAACCGAGGTCTTCCTGATTCAGGCTCAGCACTCTCTTGGTACCATACTCAGCACCATCCAGCTGTCTCACTTTAGGGGGAAAGAAACCAAGTTCTACAGTTTATTCAATTTGAAATGCCCAAGAGACCTGCAATTGAATACATCCAGCAGACGGCCCAGTGATGTGTCTGGGACATAGCGGGTACTTAATAAAAATGGATTGGTTGATAAAATGTCAGCCTGGAGCTCAGGGAGAGGCAAAGGTTGGGTGTGCTGGTTTCCCAGCTGTCTACGTAGAGACCGGTCCGTGGGAGCTGATGGGAGGGAAGGAGAAGTAGTCTGTTAGATGGCAGCAGCCTCCCCTCTTCTTAGGGGAGGGAGTAGGTAATTAATCGTCCAAATCAGACTTTAAGAGAACTCAGTGTGCATAGAAAGTCATTGATCCCAAACTGTACAACTTCACGTCCAACTGTGGACAAAGCGCTTTCCAGGTGTAGAAATGTCTGATGTAGTCACAACATGCTTTCAGGGAATGGTTGAAATAACCTCTCACATTGATTTTCTGGAGGCTTAAGACTGGCCCTCAAAGGTTGAAATTGTGTTCATTTCATGTCCTAAACTTTCTAGTAAATGTCTGTTTTATCTTTTTAGTTCAAAAACTGTCATACTCAAAAACTGTCATACTACAGTTTTAGTTTACGCAGTTATTGAAGTTGTTATGAAGACAAGATTGTCCATATTGCCATTCGTAACTAAGTAATAAATTGTAAGGATTCTTACGCAGTTGGTAGAGATTTGTTAAAAAAAAATCTTAAAAAAAAATTTTCTTAATTCAGTTTTATTTTTAGTTCCAAATTCCCTCCCTCCTCCTTTTCCCTACCTATTAAGAAGGCAAGAAAAACAAAATTCATTAAAAATACTTACAGTTATGCAAAACAAATTCTGCATTAACTTTATTCTAAAAAAAGAGAAAGAATACTTTTAAGTCTGTACTATGACTTCTTCGGTTGTCTCTGTGGAAGAGGACAGCTTCTTTCATCATGAGTTCTTTGGAATTGTGCTCGATCTTTGTATTGAGCAGAGAAGCTAAGTCTTTCACAGTTGACTATTGTAATATTACTGTTACTGTATATTGTTCTCCTGGTTCTGCTCACTCCACTTTACATCAGCTCATATAGATCTTCCTGGGTTTTTCTGAAACCATCTTCTTCATCATTTTATAGCATAGTTGTATTCCGTTGCATTCACGTGACACAACTTGTTCGGCCGTTCCCTGATTGATGGGCATCTCCTCGGTTTCCAATTCTTGGCCGCCACAAAAGAGCTGCTATAAATGTTTGTACATGTGGGTCCTTTTCCTTTGATATCCTTGGGATACAGACCTACTAGTGAGATGGCCAGGTCAGAGGGTATACACAGTTTCATAGCCCTTTGGGCATAGTTCCAAATTGTTGCCTAGCATGGTCGGACCATTTAGCAACTCCACCAACAATGCATTATTTGGTGATCTATTTTCCTATGTGCCCTTTAGCCCTTTTTTGTCATGTTAGCCCATCTGATGGGTCTGAGGTAGTGCCTCACAGGGTTGTTTTAATTTGCATTCCTCTAATCAGTAGTGATTTGGAGCAGGTTTTTTTGCATGACTAATGGTAGCTTGGATTTCTCCCCCTGAAAGTTGCTTCTTTGCATCCCTTGACCATTTGCACCAATAGATCTCAGAGCTGTGTTGGGTGCATAAAGAGGATGGCTTTGCCACAGCACCTCACCCCTTCCCTGCTCTCCCCAAGGTTTGCTGGGAGCACAGAGGGAAAGAACAGGCATTATGATGTGACAGCTAGAGGTTAGACCTGGAGTTGGGAGGACTTACTGGCCGTGTCCCCATTCCCAGCCTCTGTTTCCTCATTTGTCAAATGGAAGTTTGGACTCGATTACCTCTTCCATTCCACCCCCCTCTGAGCACATGCTGCTCTGAAGCCCGGTGGCAGGGTTGGCATGGATGGCGCCCTTCCTCTCTGTCCCTGGCACCCTCTCCACAGAGACCCTGAGGAGCTAGCACCGTCAGCTGCACACACAGCCCTTTGCCCCCACTCTAGTGGGATCATGAAAAATGAAACTAGTTTTGTTTTGCCCCAAAAAAAGATGGCAGAGATGCCTGTTCTGTTTATCAGACTTTTAACTGAGTGGTGGGAGAACTTACAGCAGCTGTGAAAACAGCCCCTGACCCTGAGAGACGCCCCAGGGCTAAAGGGCATCGCATTGTGTCCTGTTGGAGGAATGGAGGGGCCTCCTCTCCTCCCTGCTGTCCTTGGGCTTTGTTCTGGTTTGTTGCCCAAGGAAGGAGGGGAGTGGTGGGCCAGGGAGGGTGGGCAGAAGGGAAGAGGAGTAGCAGCAGAAGGCTTGTTCCTGTTTCCTTTCCGAAGCCCTTTGGTGAGGGGCAGGTGGGAGAGGGTAAGGAAGACTCAGGAACATTGCTTTTCACACTTGCCAATGGGCCAGGGAGAGAAATGGCTTTCTTTGGGATTTTGTATTTCCATGTTTGTGTGTGACCTCTGTGGGTGGAGAACCTTTCACAAAACACATCCAGATGGGAGTCTCCACATTGAACGGGTGCCGTCACCCCCCTCACTTTGGGGACACTTTCCCCATCCTGGGCTCAGCTCTGTTTACTTTGGTGTCCTCTGCTAGGGAGATGAGTTTTGGACTGGGAACACCAAAGCAAAAGTACGTCATGAGGCTGAAGCCCAGGGTGGGAGTGTGGCCGTAGCCAAGAGAACTCCTGGCCACCCTGGCCACTCCGGAATCGGGAGAATTAGGTGTTAAGGCTGCCGGACCGCAGCCAGTGATAACCGAAGAGCCTGGGATGTGGGAGTGGCCTGGGAGTATTAAAGGGATGGTCAGTAATATCGCAACCTGCTCCTCCTGGAGGACTTGGAGTCAGGAGAATGCTCAGAATATACTGGCATCTGCCAGGGTTTTAACAAAGCATTTCACCCAGTGGAAAAGATGGAAAGATGTAGGTTAAAATTCAGCTGAGGAGTCTCAAGTGGACAGAGTTTAAGAAACCCTGGCTTCTTGACAGTACAGCTGATTGACGAGGTCCTAGAAATAGGTCCCTGGTGGGGTGCCTTGGGAGGCCGAGCTTGCCCCTGGCCTTTGCCAGTGATGTGGATGAAGCCAGAGGTGGCCTGCAGGTGACACTGGATGAAAGCCGGGTTGCAGAAGGAGCCTGACAGACTCTCATGGATAGAATGAGTCAATTAAAGGAAAGTTGACAGGAACTTTTCTCTCCTCCCCATCTCCTCTGTTCCCTCCCAGATGAGAAAGAAAGCCAAGCCCCTTTGTGACAAATGTGCATAGTCAGAAAGGAACAAATCTGGATGCCGGCCGTGCCCACAGATGCACCTTGGACTCTCCTCTCCACCAGGAGGAGGGTGGCACACTGTGTGATCAGAGCATGAGCTAGAACCAAAGAGCCCTGAATGGGCAGGCTCAGGCTCGGCTCAGATCAGCCGTACATGTGCAAACCACGCTGCCCTAGGAGGGGTCTTTCTTGCCTGCTGGAGGGAGGGCCAGGGTGTCCTTCCAGAGAGAAGCTTCTTGTCTGGACTAGACGAGCTGCCCAGGGACAGTGACCAGTGCCTAGGTCCTACTGTGTCTCCGAGGCCATGGTACTCCTCTATCCAGAATCCTTCTGGGCTCTCTTGTTCCCAAGTGAAGTAGGATGTGTCACAGTCTCCATTCCAGCCAAACTGCGGTGTTTTCTCTGTACCTTGTTCTGCTCCTGCTTTATCTGGACTCAGCAGATATGTTCACCTAAGGCGTCCCACCTGCCAGGAGCAGCCTCCTGCCAGCAGGCCCCATTTATTCTGCTTTTGAGGGGCCGTGGCCTCTTCCACGTTGCTGGCACAGATCTCCATCCTCCCAGGGGAGTCGCGTCAACTCCAGTTCTCCTCACAACTTCCCTGGATGTCTTTGCCTCCAGCCATTCTTCTCATTTGTCTTAGTATTTGGGTATCTTTCCTTTCTAGCAGAGACTCAGCTCCTGGAGAGTCAGGTCTGGGTTGTTTCCTAGTACCTGTAGAGTGTTCTGCTCATAGTAGGTACCTTACAGATAATAACTGAATGCAGAGCTCTGGTGCCTGGCTGGTAGTCTCTGTGTGGCACTACTTGGCTGGGTGAGTTTGGAAACGCCACATAACTTTTCAGGATCATTTTCTCCTCTTGCAAACTGGGGAGAGCCCATGAGATGATTTGTTTCTAAGATCTTTTCATCCTTTAAGATGCTCTGATGATTCTCCAGAAAAAGCCACAGAAGTAAAGGTAGAAATGTGGAAACTTCCAGCCTGGCATAGGGAGAGGGAAAGGGTCTGAATCTGGGGCCCACTTCATCTCTGCTTACCCCCTCACAGATTGGCTTCCCACATCCTCCCTCCTGCAGGACCGCTCCTTCCAGACTTACAGGATCCCCAGCTGCCAGATTCTGTGGCCTTTCCTCTATCTCTACAGCCTCTGACGTTGATCATTCTCTCTTGTCCCAGATAACACCCTCTAAAAGGTCCCTCAGGGCTCTGTCCTGGACCCTCTATAAACTTCCCCTGGTGATCTCAGCAGCTCCCACAGGTCGAGCTGCCGTTTCTTGGTGGGTGCCTTCCTGCCCCAGTCGTCTCACATCTCCAGCTGCCTACTGGGCAGCCAGCAGGCGTCCTAGATACACCAGGTCTAACCAGAGGTCTTGTCCTCCTTCCTCCTGCACCCTCCCCTGTGACGTCAGACAGCATTGCCCTCCTGGCCCCTCTGGCTCTCATCCCAGTCACCTTGGGTATTCACCATCTTCCACCATGCCTGTATCCAGGCTGTTGCCAAGGCCAGTCCGCTTGCCCCTTTGCAGCATTTCCCCAGTGTGCCCTCCTTGCCTCACACCTGGATTATTGCAGTGGCTGCTGTGGGATCCCACCTGCCTCAGGTCTCTCCATTCAGTGGTTTCCTAAAGTGATCTCCTAAAGGTCCAACCATATCGCCTCCCCCTCATCAGAAAACTCCAATGGTTCCCTGTTGCCTCCAGGAGCACAGAAGAAATTCTCTGTTGAGCATCCAAAGCCCCCCCTGCCTTAGACCCGCCGCATGCTGCCTCCAGCTGTTCCCGCTACAAGACTCGCCATCTCTCTCTGGGCTTTCTCCCTGGCTGTCTCGCCAAGCCTGGGGATGCTCTCTCTCCTCCTGCTGCCTGCTGACCCACTCCCGCCCTCCGCCTTCCTTCCAGCCCCATCTGAATCACAGCCCGCTTACTCCCAGGGCCTGGCCTGTTAATTGTCTCCTGTGGATCCCGTGTGTGGTTGGCTTTGTGTGTGTTTGCATGTTGTCTCTCCCATCAGATGGTGAGCTCCTTGAGGTCAGGGACTCTCTATTGCCTCTTCTGTATCCCCAGGGTGCCTGGCACCCACTAGGTGTTCAGTAAATATTTGCTAATTGATGGGTTCTGGAGATAGCAGGGAGCCCCAGAAGTGCTGTTGAGGGAGCCAGGCCTGCCCTTAGGAAGATCCCTCTGGCAGCTGAGCCGAGGGTGAGATGACAAGGACCTGCTGTGGCAGGAGAGGGGCAGCAAGCTGAGTAACTGGCGGGCACCCTTGGTAGCAGCAGGGCTGAGGGGATTTGGAGGAATCGGGAGGGGTTTGCCACAGTGCCTCACAAGACCCAAAAAGACCGGAGGGAGGCCTCTGGGCACAGTCAGGGTATCCTCAGGGTCAGAACTGTGTCCACAGTGCCAAGGTGCTTTAGAGTACAAAGGGAGTCAGAGTCAATAAGCATTCATTAGGTGCTTACTGTGTGCCAGGTGGGTACTCGGTGGTACAGTGAGTAGGGTGCCAGTAGGAAGCAGGGGTGGGGTCACCGGGTTTGTACCGGCTAAGGGAATGCTGACAGCCCACAGCTGGGGTAGAAAATGACCCAGGGTGGTGGGAGCTGAATACAGAGTGAATTCATCTTGCAGTGATGAGTTTCTGAAGGTCATGAAATTCAGGAAGGGGGGGAAACGATGAGATGAATTCTGAATGCTCTCCTTAAATGGTGGATCTCTCCATTGTCCCACCCACACCCTCTCTGATCTGATTGGGAACTCGGAGAGTGCCGAGGAGCTGTGAGATAGGGAGGTGAATTCATCTTGCAGAATGATGAGTTTCTGGAGATCATTAGAGGGGCCATGATGGAGTCTGAGACCAAAAAGTTAGAGAACTAGTTTAAGCTTTTTTAATCACTATATTTCAGAATTATCTTGATTAGTGGGGGATTTTTCTTCTAAATTTAGGTGTTGTGAAAAATGAGGCACTTCTCTATTCCATCTGTGTGTTTTATTTTAATAGACTGTAAACCTCTGCATGAAGTTAGAAATGAAGATTGGCCATCATTTATCATTATGGATAATTGGGTCTTTAAACAAAATTTATAATTTATTGTTTTAACATTTCAAAATCTCCTCCAAGCAGCCAACATTATTGATGGTTTTTTAGATTATTTCTCTGTTATCCCCACTGTTTAAAGCATTTAATGAGCGTCTGGCCCCAGGGCAATCCTATTCTTTATTCGTTGATGGAGACATTGAGAATCGGCTGTCATGCTCATAACGACTTGAACCCCAATTGAGAATTGGCTGGGGCGAATTAAGGCCCAGTGGCAGTTTGTCTTCTCTCAGAAAACCCCTCTCCCTGAGTATGCCCCAAAATGAATGGTCAGACACAGTAACTTGGTGAGTGAGTGACCTTGTGGTCTGAGTTATTCCTCAGGTGAGAGAAGCTGCTTGCTCTTTGCTGTGTAGACCCCGTAGAAATGGAGGTGTTCGTTTCTGCTTTTTCTGCTGCTCATTTTATTAGGTTGGCATTTTAAGGAGAAGTGATGACGCTGCATAAGAACTAGACACTGGATAAGAATAGCTTATTTCCAGAAAATCGAATTAATAGGCAGCTACAGTGTGGGCTTGATGCTGCTTCTGGAAGTTGACCTCTGTCTTTTTCCTTTTGGCCATAGGTCATAGCAAGTGACAGAAGCCCACTTGTGGGGAAGGTCCACTGGGAGAAAATGGTGAAAAAGGTGTCCAGATTTGGAATACGCACGGGAACCTTCAACTGCTCCAGTGACCCCAGGTGAGCCCTTCAGACCATTCTGGACAGCTGAGTCCTAGAGATCTTAGCAGAGAAAAGGAACTAATTCCAAGGGAGCTGTATGGCTAGGAGCCAATGGCTGAGCGTGCCAAGCTTGGTGCAACTACCTCCAGCTATCTGGTGGTCTTCCTCATGCTGCAGGCTGAGAGGAGGAGAATCCATCTGGAGAAGGTTCTGTATCTTTCACAGACTCCACTTGGTGCCACAGTGTCCCTTCAGGAAAGATGCTTGATCTTCCTTCATGAACTCAGCACCAGGATCAGAAGAGAAGGTTGTGGGCTTCCTTTTTGCTTCAGCTGTTAGTGAGAAAGCCTTCTGTCTTCAATTCTTTATTCCTCAGAACCCCACCCCCCACCCCCTTTAGGACTTCCTTGGCCACTTGTGTGCTGATGAACTCTGGGGCTGCCTTTCTAGCTCTGACCACCTTCCATCCGAGGCCACCTTCCCAGCTAAGGCTCTTGGTGTTTGGTGGCCCTTCAGCCACCTCAACCTTGTCACTTCTGTAGTACTGCGAGGTTACAGAGTACGTTATCTTCCCAATAGACCCAGCAGGTGTGAGGTGGGTGCTGGAGAGAGGAGTGGCGCTGTAGGCACAGTGAGGTGGGGAGGCTTCCTCCTGCCTCCTCTGGCTATGTCTTCTCCCTCTCTTTCCACCTGGCGCCACCACGATCTGTCAGGACATTCCCCTGCTCCCCTCCCGCCCCCCTCCACACACACACTTTTTGTAATCTCAGAGCTGGAATATTACCAGAGTAACAAATTCAGATTTTTCATGGTCCACCCTCTGGCCTAATGCACTCTGCTACCAGTTTAATCATCCTGAAACCCCTTGTTCTTTGTCTCACTGCCTGCTCATAAATCTTGAGTGGTTTTCCATAGCCAGCAAGGGGAAGATCCAGATCTTGGCTCTGGGACTCTTCTAAAACAGAATTTGAGGGCTTGGCAGTCACGTAGTCCTGCCTTTTGAGGACACTCAGCAGTCACAAGTGATCACAAACGTAGCGGGTAGCCCTGGGTCTTGGAGTGAGGTATCCTTGGCCTGGTGAGCCCAGCCGTTAGGCTGCTCATGACTGACCTCCCTTCTCTGCTCAGTCCAGACAATCTCCTCACACTCTCCCGTGTGTGCTAGGACAGCGTTGACTTCTTGGCCTGCCAATGTCTCCCCACTGCTGCCTTTTGAACCCTTTAAGATGGAGCTGAAGTTGGGTTTCTTCCTGCTCGGGCCACATTCCTGTCTTCCTTTTTGTGCCTTGATTATCTCTTGGCCTTTCCTTGTTCTTTGCTTATTTTATGTGTCCATATTGTTTCTATAATTGGATGGAAAGCTTGAGGAGAATGGGTGCTATGTTTTGTACTGGAAATCACCCCACACCTTGAGGTTTGGGAAATAGTCTTGATTTCATAAAAACCACACTTTGAAAAAGGCTACGTGTCCTGATTTGGGGATTGGAATTGGTGATCACAGGCGCTTCACCACCGTGCTATGGGAGGTAGTCATGGAAACCTTATTGCTTGCTTCCTTTGGGCAAAATCTGCCTTCTGGGAGACTGCCCCCTTCCTACTCATTGTTCTGGGTAAATTGGAAGGGTTGTGTGACCCCTAAGATTTAGGGATCCCCTTCCAAGCTTGTAACTGTATCAGGATCTGTTTGTTGGTCACAGATGCTCCTCAGCTCCTGGGATCCATTTGTTCCTCTTGAGTTCTCCATTTTGTGTGCATTTATTTTGGATTGAGAATCATCAAAAGAGCTTGTTCTTACTTGCCTTCAACAAGAGAGACTTTTAAAATGGCTATTGGGTCAGATTTCTTTTAGATATCTTTGAATGCATGAAATCTTTTAATGGAAAGTGTTGGTCCCTCGGGGTTTGGTAAGGATGAGCTTTTCTAGCCATGCCAGGCAGGCTTCGCAGAAGCCCTAGGTGATGATCGTGCTCTGCTTTCTCCTCTCCCGTGCTGGCTGCAGAGACCGTGCGGCAGGAGGCGTCCTCTGCGTTTGTTCTGTCGTTGCTGTTCTTCCAGCTCCTTTCTTGTCTTTCCGGTTCTGCTTAGTGCCCTTTGCATCAGTTCATCCAAGTTCTCACACGCTTCTCTGTGCTTGTCACATCCATTGTAGGTGCTTGTATTTAGTCGGTTCAGTCAGTTAACAAGCATTTATTGGAGGCCTGCTCTGTGTGGGAGGTGGGAGGTGCTGGAGATGCAGGTGTAAAAGGAAGACAGAGAGCCTCCGCCCTCAAGGCAAGGCCAATTCCTGGGTGAATAGATAGAGATTGTTCGCAGATGGAATAAATACAGATTTATTTCATGGTCGTGGGAATGATACCTCAAGACCCCAGGGAGGCCTGTTGAAGGTGGCAGCCTTTGAGCTGAGCTTTGAAGGGAGGATGAGGAAGGGAAGCATCCTAGGCATAGAGAACAGACACAGAGGCAGCAAGGAGATTAGCTGCTCTGGGGCATTTTAGGCATTTCCTCCGCGTTACATTTTTCAGCACAATAATCTGGTGAACTTTGGACCTTTTAGAAAAGATAACTTCTAGAAGGAAAGTAGGAAATTGGGGGAATGGGGTGGAATTTTACAGCAAATTTCTCAGATAAAGGTCTCATTTCTCAAATACATAGAGAACTAAACCAAAATTATAAAAATAAGAGTCATTCCCCAAATGATAAATGGTCAAAGGATAGACAGTTTTTAGAAGAAGAAATCAAAGCTGTCAAGTCATACGAAAAAAATGCTGTGAATCAGTAACTAGAGAAATGCCGATTAAACCACCTCTCAGGCACCATCTCACACCCAGATTGGCTAGCACGCCAGAAAAGGAAAATGACAAATGATAGAAGGAATGGGGAAAACTAAGGCCACCAATACACTGTTGGTGGAGTTGTCAACCTGCCCAACCATTCTGGAGAACAGTCTGGAACAGTGCCCAGAGGGTTATAAAATTCTGTCTGTATACCCTCTACACCCAGCAATACCGTTACTGGGTCTGTATCCCAAAGAGATCAAGGGAAAGGGAGGAAGACCTGTATGTACCAAAATATTCACAGCAATTCTTTTGGGGCATCTAGGGGATGCCAATCAGTTGGGGAATGGCTGCCCAGTAAGATGTTTGCACATGGCTGAGGCTTGGACACACGTTGTTCTGGGCTCATTTCTGCACCTTTTTTGTAGGTATTGCCGGAGGCGAGGCTGGATACGCTCCACCCTCATCATGTCTGTGCCTCAGACCAGTACTTCCAAAGGAAAGGTGATGCTGAAAGAGTACAGTGGGCGCAAGATGGAGGCGGAGCATATCTTTAAGTGGATAACTGCGCATGCAGCGTCACGCATCAAGACCATTTATAATGCAGAACACCTGAAGGAAGAGTGGAACCGCAGTGACCAGTACTGGGTGAAGATCTACTTGTTTGCCAACCTCGACCAACCACCGGCCTTCTTCTCCGCACTGAGCATCAAGTTCACCGGAAGGGTTGAGTTCATCTTTGTCAACGTGGAAAACTGGCAGAACCGCAGCTCGATGACCGACATTGGCATCCACAGCATGCCCTCCTACATACTGAGAACTCCCGAGGGGATCTATAGGTACGGGAACAACACAGGAGAGTTTCTGTCCCTTCGGGCCATGGATTCCTTCCTGCGTTCCCTGCAGCCTGAAGTCAATGACTTGTTTGTCTTAAGCTTGGTGCTGGTTAACCTTATGGCCTGGATGGACCTATTCATCACCCAGGGTGCTACCATCAAGCGGTTTGTGGTCCTCATCAGCACCCTAGGGACGTACAATTCTCTCCTCATCATCTCCTGGCTGCCTGTGCTGGGCTTCCTACAGCTCCCTTACTTAGACAGCTTTTATGAGTACAGCTTAAAATTACTACGGTATTCCAACACCACGACACTGGCTTCCTGGGTGAGGGCTGACTGGATGTTTTATTCTTCCCACCCTGCCCTGTTCCTCAGTACGTATCTTGGACATGGCTTACTAATCGATTACTTTGAGAAGAAGCGGCGCCGCCACCACAACCCCGAGGAAGTGAATGCCAACAACTTGGAGTGGCTGTCCAGCCTGTGGGACTGGTACACCAGCTACCTCTTCCACCCCATTGCTTCTTTCCAGAACTTTCCCGTGGACTCAGATTGGGACGAAGACCCTGACCTATTCCTCGAGCGCCTGGCTTTCCCAGACCTTTGGCTGCACCCTCTGATTCCAACTGATTATATTAAAAACTTGCCAACGTGGCGTTTCAAGTGTCTTGGAGCGCCTTCCGAAGAGGACATGTCGGAGGGGTCTCAAGAGCCTGAAAATGACTCGGACGGTGAGAACAGTGACGCTTTCGCCAGGGAGACAGAAGTGTCTGACCACCAGCCCAGTCCCGCCAGCCCCCCTCCAGAAGGAAGTCACTGCAAAAATGAAGCTTGCTCATGCGCCGGCAGATACTGTCAGACTGGTCCCCATGAAAGGGGACGACGTGGGTCGTATGGGTCATATGACACAGGTGAAGACGGGGAGCCTGACTGGCTTGCCTGGCCTGCCGCCATGTTGCACTGTACTGAATGTGTGGTCTGCCTAGAGAACTTTGACCACGGCTGTTTGTTAACGGGTTTGCCCTGCGGCCACGTGTTCCATCAGAATTGCATCGTCATGTGGCTGGCTGGGGGCCGGCACTGCTGCCCCGTCTGCCGGTGGCCTTCTTACAAGAAAAAGCAGCCCCGCGGACACCACCCACCCTTGTTGAATGACGCCCCGTCCTAATGTGTGGTGCTGTCCTCTGTAAGCTTTGACTTGTGTAGGGCTCGCCTTGTCATTGTTAGTCACAATGTTTTTGTGGTTTGAAGTTTAGTTTAATGTTAGTGCAGTGACCAGAAATATACATTATGCTAACGTTAACAGCAGAATTATTTGGTTGCCCTGTGTGTCAAAATGGAATGCATACTTTTAATTGTATAAACTTTTATTTACAACATTGGATTCAGCAGTTGGTGTTTTTTGTAAGCACAAACAGGTGGGACAGAAATTTATCCTAGCAAGAGTTGACAAGTTAGGGTTCAAATGCTAATGAAATTGACAGTTGCTTATCCTAAATGTTTCCTCCCTTTTTACAGTCTCTGTTCAGCACCTTTGGTTGAATAATGTATCTCTGAGACATGAAATTTAAGAAAATCTATGAAATAAATTATTTTAAACCCAGAAGGCTGCAGACTTTCCAAAACTAAATCATTTTTGATAAAGTAAATGAACATAGATATAGGTGTCTGAATATTTGATTTACCTGTAAAAAGTAATAAAATATAATTTTGGTCTCTTTTACAAAAGAATAACATAAATCATTGGAGTCTGGTTGGCTGAGAAATAATGCTATTCCATGTTGCCATCAGTTTTGAATCAGTTTGATCAGGGAAGAATCTCATAACGGAATTTTCCCAATTCTCATTGCCTACTTTTCAATAAAAGCTGCTGGAAAGTAGAATTGTCCCATTCTTAATGACTGACTTAGAAGTACCCACAGGCTGAAATAATTGACTTTTCACGGTGATTTGTGCCCAGCTGACATTAAGGTTAAGTGAATACTGTTTTAAAGGACTTTAATTAGCTTTAGATTCTTTTTTGAAATAGAATTGGAGCAACTCATGTGCAGTACTTTCAAAGAAACAGCTCCTTAGCTTTCCCTTTGTAGAAGCAGTGGTTGGGTTGCAGTGATATAACAGACTAGAAATGTCACATGAACAGAGCTGATCTTTGTTGGAAAAATACCAACTCAGTGAGGTTCGGGTCTCTCCGGGAGCCTGAGTCATCCCCTCGACTCAGTCAGGGTAGAAATAATAAGACTTTTGTCAGATTCTGCTGGGGGTGGAGAGCTGAAAGAGAACATTCAGGATTGACAAAGTGAACTCTAAAAGAATTCAGAAACCCCTTTGTTAAAGCAATCATTTTCCGTCAGTTTCAGACTCTCCTGATTATGGTTCAGTACATGGTGGCATTTGGTGACAGTGATTTTAGTCTCTTCTGGGAAGGTAAAGGTTCTCTCGGATTCCATTGAGGAGACAAACTGTCACTTCTCTTGTCTGTACCACAGTCCTGGGCACTTGGAAGGATCTCCAGTGAGTTATTTTTAATTGGACGTACAACTCTCTGACACCCTTAGGATCCTCTTTAAAAGCCTATCTTTTGTGGAGACCCCACTTAATTTTTCAGTTCACCAAAGTCCCTGCCAGTCATCCATTTGTCCCAGGCTCCAAAACGACTAAAGCAATTAAGTTTTCTTTTGGTGCCTGCTAATGGCAGAGAGTAAAAGGAGTTATGGCCAGCCTCAAATCCACACTTGGCTCCCATTCCCTCCAGCTTGACTTCTCTGGAGACCCCTTGGTCGTTTGTAGGCAGTTTGTGGATCATTCAGGTACCCTTATCTCTGGCTTCCTTCCACCCTCCGCTAGAAGAAGGACTGTAACAGGCACAGGAGAGATTCCAAATCTACTTTTCTTTCTGTTTTTGCCTAATAAAATTTAGTTGAGACATTCAAAGGATAACTTAATCTGATTTTTTGATTATTAGTACTTCAGTTATCCATGCCATCTATTTTTTTCCTACAATGAGTAATGAATTTGTATTTTTCTTTTTTTTTACTAACAGTTAAAAAAAATAAAACCCTGAGATTTGGGGGTTTTCTCTCCAACTTGGGACTTTGGAACTCAAAAATGTTTTAAACCATTAAAATGTTATTCTGAACCATAGCCATATAAGTCATTCATCTTCATAGTAACCCTCCTAGAGGGAACAGATCTTTATTTCACAATTGAATTATGAGGTTAATCATGGCAGGATCATGAGTTTAGAGCCAGAAAGGGTATTAGAGATCAAATCCAACTCCCTCATTTGACTATGGCAGAGACAGAATTAGAACTTGCACTTCCTGACTTCCTGTCTTCTACCCACAATACCGAAGTCAGATTACGTCTCCTCTGTCAGAAACCCCAGCGGCTTCCCATCACCTGCCGTAAAGGCACTCAGATTTTTATTCCAGAACGAGAGTCCTTGATCTTTTGTGCATCCTGGACTCCTCAGAATAAGGTTTTAAATGCATAAAATAAAATACTTGGGATTCCAAAGGAAATCAATTATGATGAAATTAATAGCTGTGTGAGTCAAATAAGGTAACATATAGAATGCTCTATAAATACTAATTAATTATTGTGCAGATAGTTGTCCTAGGGCTCTTACGGTAACTACAAATGTAGCTCTAGAATCGGCATTTTGAATGCCATGAATGACAAAATTATACCTGGTGTTCAAGACCGTCTGTATTTGTCTCCAGTCTAACCCTTTCAAAGCTTCCCTTACCACGGTGATAGATGCCTGGAAGAATATCTCCTCTTATCAATGACACTTTGTCTTTGTTCCTTCTGTTTTCTTCTCCATCCCACCCCTCCAGTAGAATGTAAGCTCCCTGAGGAAAGGAATTGTTTTGGTTTTGTCTTTATATTCCAGTGGATGAATGAACAAATGAACCATCTACGGAAGAGCCAGTATAACCATGTTAGTCAAAGCTGTGATTCAGGCTAGGAGCTTCCCTCCTTTTAAACATGATCCTCTGTCACGTTGCCTCCCTCACCAAGATTATTCAGGGTGTCCCAAAAGTCTTTTTTCCTCTGTAACATTTTAAAATTGTATTATTTTTTAACATTTTTAAAAATTGAGTTCCAAAGTCCCCAAAGTCTTAGTGTGGTTTTTAAGCTATTAAAATTTTGGGATACTCCACATATGGCAGACATTAGTTTTCTCTGTTCAATCACGCCCATAGACCATTTCATTAGATAAGGATCCTATCTGTGCTGCTGTTAAATTGGCCCCCTTTTGAACAACCATAGAATCACCGAGCATCAGCTGGAAAGGACCTGGGAGACCTTCTTGGCTTTAGATTAATACTTGGATTTTGTTACCAAAATATCTCTCTCATGCAGGCATAAGGGATTTTGCTGTTTTTTCTGTAGAACCTTTAGGTCAGACAGGAATAGTACTTTTCCCTTAGTTACATCTGCAGCCTAAAATAGACTTCAGCACAGAAATACAATTGAAGATACAGTTTCACCTCAGTCATCCACAGGTAATTTTTCCCCAGCTATCTGGAAATAGAGAAAATGGAATTGTGGGTAAAAAGATCTCCTGAATGGCCAAAACAGATGTCCCCAAAACGATGCTTGGAGGATCGCCTATCTGTTGATAGGAGAGGCCTTTCTCCAGAGCCCATTTCCTTCTTAGACAAAACAACTGACTCGTATAAAGCACCAGCCATTCAGTGTCTCATCTGATCCTCCCAACAGCTTGGCGAGGTATGAACCACCGTACCCCCATCCTTTGCTAGAATTAGCTGGTTACTGAGTTGGAGGCGACATCAGAGGTTTGTAAGGCATTCTTGCTAAGTCATTATATATTTAATTTCATGTGATCTTTGCAGCCCCATGCATTAGCTACTAAAAGGTTTCCTAGGCCCATTTCAGAGATAAGAAAACTGAGACAGAGGAAGTAATTTGCCTGTGGTCACACAGCTAATAGAGGCAGGATCTGAGTCCAGGTGTCTCTTGACTTCAAGTTCCCTACTTTGTCCCTAGAACCACACTGCCTTTCCAGCTCATGGGCTCGTCATGGTAGTAAAATTTCCAAGAGTGTGGTAGATATGTGGAGAGCAGCAGGGTATTACAGCCTAAATTGAGGTAAGAAGCAAATAAACTGAAATAGGATTCTGTAGTCATTGGTCAAAGGGCCAAATATCTCTCCTCTCTCTAATATCCCACGAGGGCATCACTGCCTGACCACACAGTATGATGGGACTGATGGTCATAGTAACGACTGCTCCAGTCATCAGGAAAAGATTCAGGCACCTCCGAGGTCCCTACCGCCTTTATGCCAGCACAGGAATATCTTACCTGGTATAGCAAACCGATGCAAGGGAGCATTGATTCAGAGCCAAAAGGAACCCTAGAATTCATCTGGAGTCCAACGTCCATAGTTTACTTAGAGGTGAGGGAGCTGGGGCCCAGAGATGTAAAGTCATTTTTCCAAGGTCATACCAATATCAAGTGGCAGAGCTGGGTTTTGAACTCGAATTCTTGTATTCCAAAAAGATCCCTCTTTCCTCAACACCACCCTCATTCCGTATGACGGTTTGGGGGTTTGTTTTGTCTTGTTTTTCTTGTTTAATAGGCAGTACTCAGAGCAGTAAACATATCATCTGGAAAATTCACATCTGTACCATAGCTCATTCTCTTCCCTTCTTGCCGTCCCTCACCCATTATATCTAGATGGTTAAGGCTAACTGTGCAATCTAACAGACCCAATTGATATCCATAGCAGGATACTAGGAAAACAAGGCAGTTTGGCCACATTAGATGCCCACAAGCTGGAAGATGGGAGGGAGCTTAGGTTTTCCTTGTGGGGTGATGGGCTACCTTTTCATATGGAAAACCAGATCTGTTCACCTAGGGAACAATGGAGTCAAGGTGAAATATCATGAGTGACATGGCTGACTTATTTGGGAATTTTGCAGTTTTTCCTGGCTTTCCTGGAGACAAGTTATTATGGCCTCAGTATATACATCTGGTAAATAACTGTAATACTTACAGTGACCCTGCTTGTTTTTCTGAAAGGAGGAGAAAAGTGGTTTCCCTTCTATCAAGTAGGACCTTCCTGTAAATTTTCCCTAAAATCTCAGACTAAGTTGTTAACATAGCAAAGGATGCCTCCACTTGGCCCCATACTGTAGTGGCAGAGATCTCAGCAGGAGGAGTCCTCTAAAAATGCTAAATATAGCCACAATGAAGGCTTTTACAACAATTACCAGCCCCACCCTGGCAGTGTCCTGCTTGTTTCTGTGTGCTTCCCACAAGGAACCTTGACCTTCCTCCACTGCTCCATGTTGCCCAACCTCAACCCTGATATATCTTGTTGATTTAAAAAATGTGTGAAAACACTTTTGTTATAAAAGCAAAACTACTCTTAACACATTAAATTAATGCTCTTGTTTAGGAGTTGGGAGCAACATAAGAGTCAAACCTAGTCAAACCACTTCCCCATGTGTAGATAGATGCTTGACCCCTGTGACTGTCATTGACTGGCCTTCCCAAGAGCACAAGCCCACTACATTTTCAAAGCCTTCTGAATAGCATGCACATTCCAGGATGGAGCATCCACAGAAAACCACGTAGGCAATCTTGCCCCAGCAAATTCTAGAGACTGAAAAAGTAGGATGAGTTTTTATATATCTCAAATGTGTGGGTCTCTGGGAAGATGGGCCAGTCAGGAATACAGATGCTGAAAAATCAAGTATTATTTTATCAGATAGGGGTTAACCTATGATACATTTATCCAGTATTTTGCGTTGGGGAGAAAGCCATGCACTACCTCTCCAAAGTCGCTCCTCGACTTAAATCCAGCTGTATATACCAGCCCTTCATCTGGTACCTTCCCCGTATTGGAAACACAGATTTGGGAATGGCTCTCTCAGTCAAAGATTTCCTCCCTCTGTCAGCAGAAATGTGTTGATCTCCCCAGAAGCTGCTGATTTACAAAACTATGGAGAGGACAGAGGCAGTGCACAGCAGCACAGCATGACTTTTATGTTCAACGTGAGAAAAGGCAGCTCTGGGGAGAATTCTGCTAGCATTCATCAGGATTCCCTTATGGAAGCATTGCAGACATGGGAGACGAGAACTCAGTAGTGCTTCCGTTCCAACGCCCTCTCTCTAAAGCAAGGACTCTGAGTCTAGGGATTGATTCAGGAGAAAAAAATACATCTTTATTTTCCCTAACCTCTGCCTGAAATTTAGGCTGTTTCACCAGATTGCCAAAGAGATCCAGGATAAACAAAGGTAAGAACTCTTGTTCTAACACAAACTTGACATTCACTTACCCGCACCAAACAAATATATCAAAATGTTATATAATATAATAATATTATGTTGTAATATAATGACCAAATTTATTTGGGTGATAACCCAGAATAAACCAATGTTTGTTGGTAATAACTCAAATTTTGTACCAACAGTTTGACCTCTTTAGTTAAACAATGTCACTGGACAAAGGTAAAACTGTAGTAGCATTGAGGAATTTGAAAGAGTTCTTTCAATCTGATCCCTCTCCCATTAATTAATTAATCAATTAATTTTTAGTTTTCAGGAATATTTCTAGTTCTAAATTTCCTCCCCTCCCTCTTCTCCCCCTCCACAAGATGGCATGCAATCCGATATTGGTTATACATATATGATCATATTAAACATATTTCTACATTAGTCATATTGTCTGATCCTTTACTTCTGAATAAGTATAAACTGCCTGAAAATACCCATTTTGACTTCAATTTCCTGATTTTCCTTTCTTTCTCTGCTCTTCCCCAAAACCCAAAGTGAGGAAGGACAAGAAATTGTGTTGGGAGAAGGTGGGGAGTAGAGAAAAGAAAGAAGGTAACAACCATTACAATTCTTCTTTATTACTTTTTCTTAAACTAGAGATTTAGAGCTCCTGGTGACTGAAGATGAAGTGGAAATGAAGATAAAATCTTTAATTTTTAAATACCATTGGGAAACTTAAAAAAAAATTTTTTTTGCTTTTTGCTTTTTGGAGGGCAGTTGGGGTTAAGTGACTTGCCCAAGGTCACACGGCTAGTTTTTGTGTTAAGTGTCTGAGGCCGGATTTGAACTCAGGTCCTCCTGACTCCAGGGCCAGTGCTCTATTCACTGTGCCACTTAGCCATCTCTATTGGGAAAATTTTTAATTTGAAAAAACTAGTATGAGTTTTGTTTCTTGTTGTCTAGGTTTAAGTAGCGCTAATGAGTTTCATTGTGGAAAGGAGAGCTGGCTAACTGGCATCTGATACTTTTTACTCTTCTGGAAAAAAGAGCAGAATTGAATCTTCCCAGGCCTCATTTATCTTCTCCCTGGGGAAGGATTTATGATGTGACCTCCTCCCTGCCAGTCTCTTCCCTCCCAGAGATTTAATGAACTTTACCCTGTTATAGCAATTAGCTCATTTTTAGCCCAGGGGCAATACAATGGCCTTCTGCAATTTCATAGAGTTTATAACAGGTAGATTTAATTTTAATTTTTACAGGTAGTCATGAACATAGGCATAGTAACTCAGAGCCCCTCATTAGGAAAACTCCTAACATTCGAACAGGTTTGTCTTTCTGCCCAAATTTAAATGTTATGTGTATCCTACTTAGCACTGGCTTCTTTCCTATTCACTTTTTCTTAGCATGTACTAAATGTATAACATAAGCTTTCATGATGAAACCTGTGTTTCTTTATATATGAAGCAAAATCAAGATACAGGAAATATTTATGCAAAACAAGAAGGAAGACTATAGAATTGAACCTAATATTAGACAAGTATAAGGAAAGGAAGTTGGGGAAACAGTAGACTTTTTGGACCTTTCCTTAGTTCTTGAAAGTAATTAAAGTCATTTTTTTTTTTTAGACAATGAGGTTAAGTGACTTGTCCAGGGTCACATAGCTAGTAAGTGTCTGAGTCACATTTGAACTCAGGTCCTCCTGACTCCTGGGCCAGTGCTCTAGCCACTGTACTTCTATTACAATCAGCTTTGGTCAGAGTTCTCTGTTACAAGATACCTGGAGGGACCATAAACCCATCTCTGCCTCTCCTTTCTCTTCGCCTCAGTTTCTCTCTGATTCTTTGTCTCTCTGTCTTTCTGTCTCTCCCTCCTTTTCTCTGTGTCTCTTATCGTCTCTGCCCCTATTTCTCTCTGTCTCTCTCTCACCCTGCCCCCACTTCTTTCTCCATTGACCCGGTATTGCTACTTCTCACCAACCTGGCTCATTCTCCCAGAGATGACACCACCATCTCCCTGACTGCTGCTGCTGCTGCTGCTTGGTGCATATAATCCTCATTTCGTCCTCTCAGTCCATCCTTTCACTTACTATGTGCATGAAAAACACAAAAACAAACAATCTTCCAGGCTAGCCCAAGTTTGCCCACTGGCTCAAAGATTGGGATAGTCCAAATAACTCTTGGGGACAAAACTAGAATTATTTGTCCCTTTGAACTACAGATACCAATGTGCCAGTCAGTTCTCAAACCCCTATTACATTTATGCATGCACACATGTGTGTTTGTTTGTCCCAAAATCTTACTGCAGTTTTAAGCTTTTAAATCTTAAATTGCACTAAGACTTTTGGGATACCCTGTAGAAACACTAACATGTATGTCTATGTATAGATGGTAGTAACTAAATTGATGACCGGGAGCAGTTTTAGCAAAAATTCGCATGGTCTTTCTGTTCCTAAGTCAGAGAAAGCCTCCTACAGAGACAAAGTCCTTGGTGATCAGGAAATAGCATTAAAGAAAATAAATTTTAACCTGAAGGCACTGGTTAAATGGGGGTAGTTCTGCTCTGTGTTCTGGAACATTTGAACAGAAAACAACTACTTCTAGCCAAGGGTCTGGGTTTTCTCTAGTCTCATGACTGTCTCTTTAAAAGAACAGAAAGACAGATGAGTTTTAAGTTCAGAAAGCAAGAGGGCACCCCATTCCTCCTCTTCCTCCTTCTTTTTCTTCTTCTCCTCTTCCTCCTCCTCCTCCTCTTTATCTTCCTCTTCCTCTTTCTTCATCTCTTCCTCCTCTTCCTCCTTTGAGGACTCTAGCTAAAGGCAGAAGTGAGAAGCAGTCAGGCAGTCTGTCCACCATAACTTCATGTGCCTAGTGGGGCTGGGCTTAGCACTGACTAGACATGACAATAGAACCAGCTGAGTCATGTCCTGTAAATATTTCATGCCATACCCAAATGCTATGAAAAGATGACACACCCAGCAAAGGCCATATACCTTGAGAGGTCATCAAGAGGCAGGCAGGTCTAATGGGAACAAGGAACCAAAAGATAGTGGGAGGTGTGTGTGCCGTTCCACATGGGTTCACTCTTTCCCCTAATGGCTGTGCATATTGGTACAGAGAAGTGGTATCAAATTCAAATAGAAATGCAGTTGCATATTGACTTAGAATAACCACAAATTAAAATGATCTATGTTGTATTTTGTTAAGCATTTCCCCAAATTGCATTTTAATCTAGTTCAGGTGTTTTTGCCCTTCAAGCTTGATGCCTCTGGCATATAAAGTGTACCTTGAGTTTATGGGAGAAATGATTTACTGCTACTTTCCTTACTATGCTATTTTGTTAAATGCTTTTGCTTGAATTAATTATGTCCTCTGGCTGCCTAAAACACATCAGTGAGGAGATATGAGCTCTGCTTTTGTGGGGGACACTTGGAGTACTTTGAACCTGGGAAAGCCTTCTCCAGGGGGACCTACAACGAGACTTTGACATGTGTCCTCCATTTTGTATTGAGATTTCTTTTTTTTTATTTGTTTTTAAAATTAATTAATTTATTTTCTTGTTTATGTGTTGAGATTTCTAGGAGCACATCTAGTATGTAAAATGAGTTACATCTGTGTTTGTGTAAGGCCAAAATTTATGTCAGGAATTCAACTGTGTTTCATTTGTAAAAGCATACACTTTATCGGTATGGAAGAAAATTTTGTACTATGTGTTTTGGGCCCAAGCAAGGCAGAGACAACTTATTAATTAGACTATTATAATTCTAAGCATTTCTGCTTAGATGCAGAAAAGTTCAAATCAGCAGAGTTTCCCCATGCCTTTCAAAATCTTTCAGATCCATCTTAGAATCACAATTTATAGTATCCTCAACAGAGGCAGGGAGGTGGCTCAGTGGATACAGTGCTGGGGCCTTGAGTCAGGAAGACCTGAGTTCAAATCAGGCCTCGGACACTTACTAGCTGTGTGACTCTGTTTGCCCCTGAAGGAGGAAAGGAAAACCACTCCAGCATCCTTGAAAAGGAAACCCTTGAACAGTATTGGCATGCTATGGTCCATGAGGTCATTACAAGTCAGTCACAATGAAACAACAAGAGTTTTCTCAAACAAAGGCATAGTCCCATGATAAGATAAAGCATACTTGAAGAGTTTGACAGTATTAATTCATCAAACAGAACAAAAGTCACTTAAAATGTTGGATACTCTAAAGAATCATTTACTTAATCATTTTCAATTTAGTCTTCCTTTAACTGCCTTTTCCAAAGATTCATCTTCCAGCTTGACCATTACCCTAATCACTTCAGAAAGGAGTTCTTCCTGGGCTAAGGGGGTATTTCTTTCTTTAGAAACTAAGCAGGAAACAGGTAAAGCCAAGATGGCAGAATGATAGGAAATAATGCAGTGAATTCCTCTCCATAAAATCCTCCAAACATCCAGAAAATGCACCAGACCAAATTCTGGTGGGGAAATCCAAAGAAAGTCACAGTGAATCATTTTTCCATCCCAGTTGGGCATAGGGAGACAGAGAGAGAGGTCTGTGGACACTAGACATGGGATCAGGTCAAGAGCACCTTGAGAGTAGAACAATCCAGTGCCCAGAGAGACTGTGTATCAGGACAAGAGGAGGTCCCAGGCCTTTACCAGGGCACAGCTAGACCCACACTGGGGCACTCTATGAGAACAGGTGCCACAACTGGCACCTTTGTGTCCCTTCTCAGGTCTGGGTCACAGGTCCAAGGCAGAGCAAGGCAGGGACCTGTACAGAGCAGTGGTATTCCAGGTAGAGAGGCCATGAGTAGAGTACAGAGAAAAGAGAGAGTTTAGAAACTGGCAGCATCAGTAGTGTGACTCAAACCTTAGGCACAAAGCAGGGTCTCCCTTCCAAAGTCCAGCACAGAGTGAAGAAGAATAACTGAGGAAGAGATCCCAGACCAAAGGTAACTTATGGTTGAATGGCTCTGAGCTGAGAGAGCTTTCCAGCTGGCTGATAAGGGCAGAGTCCAGCTAGGGATGTCTAGACCCAAACCCAGGCTGGAGTTCAGACCAGGTGTGCAGTGATCAGTCTTTGTCCTGTATGGGGTCACTTTGAGAATGATGAAAGCTTGCAGTTCCCCAGCCCCTCCCTGAGATCCTGAAATAACACAAGTTTAATACCCCAAGAAAGTAGTAATAGGACCAGCCTTCAGAAGTGTGGCAGAGCCCAACCCTGACATTAGGTCCAAAGTCAGGAAGTAAGTTGGAAGAATGAGCAAACAGAAAGTGGAATTGCACTATAAAAGCCTATTAAGGGATGCTTAAGACACAAACATAGAAGATGAGAATGACTCCAACACATTTACAAACACAGATTAGTCACAAGCTCAACTGGAATTTCTGGAAGAGATGAAGCAAGAGTTTAAGAAGAGCTTTAAAATAGTTTTCTAAAAAGAACAAGATTGCTAGAGGGAAAAAACTGGAAAAGAAATAAGGGCTATTCAAAAAAGCATTGGAAAGGGAATGAACAGATTGACACAAGAGGTACAAAACCTTACCCAAGCAACAAATTCCCTGAAAATTGGAATGGAGCAAATAGAAACCAATAACTCCAGGAGGCAGCAAGAAACATTAAAACAAAGTCAAAAGACTGAACAGAAAATATGAGGTACCTCATAGCAAAAACAACAGACCTGGAGAGGTAATTTAAGAATCTCTGAACTACCATAAAGTAAAGACTAAAAAAACCTAGGCATTATATTTCAAGAAGTCATCAATCAGTGAATAAATTAAATCCCTGAGAACCAGAAAGCAAAGCAGAAATGGAAGAAATCTACTAGACACCTCCTAAGAGAAACCCCCAAAATGGAAATCCCCAAGAACATTCCAGCCAAAATCCAGAGCTCCCAGGTTAAAGAAAAAATACAAGGAGCCAAAAAGAGGGAATTCAGATACAAAGAAGCCCCAGTCAGGATCACACATGATTTAGGATATCTCCCACTAAAAACTAAGAAGAAAGCTTGGAATATGATATTCCAGAAGGCAAAGATGTGGGCCCATAGCCAACAATAATTTTGTTGTTCAGTTGTGTGCAACTCTTTGTTGCTTCATTTGGGGTTTTCTTGGCAGAGGTACTAGAGTGGTTTGCCATTTCCTTCTCCCGCTCATTTTATGGATGAGGAAACTGAAACAAACAGTGTTAAGTGGCTTGCCCAGAGTCACACAGCTGGTAAGTGTCTGAGGCTGGATTTGAGTCCTCCTGACTTCAGGCCTGGCACCCTATCCACTGTGCTGCCTAGCTGCCCAAAGAATAATTTACCCAACAAAAAATAATAATAAGTATAATCCTACAGGGGAAAAAATAGACTTTCATTGTAATAAAGCACTTCAAAGTATTTCTGATGAAAAGACCAAAGCTGCAGAGAAATTTAGCACAAGAGTGAAGAGAAACATAAAAAGGAGAAGATGAATGAACAATGATAAAAAAACTAAACAAGGATAAATTGCTTAAATTCAAAAAGAGAAAGATGATATAACATGACTAATATGGAAATATGTATTTTTGTGATTGCTCATGTGAAACCTGTATCAGATTGCCTACTGTCTGAGAGAAGGAGGAAGGGAGAGAGGGAAGGTTGGAATTTGGAACCCAGAACTTAAAAAACACATGAATGTTTAAAATAGTTTTTACATATAATTTGCCTGGATGGGGGTAAATCTTGTTTTTAAATAAAAAGGAAGATGATGCCTATGTTCTTTCTGATCAGTATCATCATCAGGAGTCATAGAGGAGAGTTCAATTGGCCAATGCCTTGGGAATGGTTGGTTCTATTATAATCTTGATGACTTTAAGAAAATAATGGAGAGTGTAGGGTAGGGGAGAAGGGAAAGAAAAGTTAGGGAAAATTATCTCACATAAGGAGAATACACAAATATACATCTATATAAATAGGAAGAGGACTTCAGTCTCATCTGAATTGGTTAAAAGAAGGAAGAATGCACACACACAAAATTGAGCACAGAAATATGTTTCCCTTAACAGTAAAGTAGGGAGGGAAAGAGGAGATGGAGGTAGGGGGATTAAAAGAAAAAAGGTATGTTAAAAAAAGGATTAGTCCTTAGCAAAACAAATTCTAAGGATGTACAGAAATATCTCTCTTTTTGAGGTGGCAAAGAACGGAAACCTGAGAGGGTGCTCACAAATTGAAAAATGGACAAACAAGTTATGGTACATAAGTAGGATGGAATACTATTGTGCTAATCTTTTATGGGTATAATGACCACTCAAGATTCCACAGGACTAAGGATGAGTCCTGTTGCTCACCTCCTGATAGAAGTACTAAGAATGCAGCATGAGACAGATATTTTTTTAGGACATGGCCAATGTGAACATTTATTCTGGTTGACTGTTTGTGCGTAGAATAGGTTTTGGTTTTTTGTGCTCTAAAGTGGGGATTTTAGCAGAGGGTTGGAGGGTGAGAAGGTGGATTTTTGGCTGATTAAAACTTTTTTTAAAAAAGAAAATTTGAGACCTGTGGTCAACACAAAAACCAAACCACAATTCCTGAGGACTCATGATGAAATGCATTGCCCACCTCTTGACAGAAAGGTGATGAATTCTCAGTGCAGATTAAGATAGATACGGAAATAGCTATACATAGATGTGTAGATACATACTTAGACATACCCAATGATAACTTTTGTTTTCCTTGACTATTTGTAACAGACGTCTGGTTTTCCTTGCTTTCTCAGTGGGGTGAAGGGAGAGGGTTGGTGGGAGGGATAAAAAGCTGATTTTTGTTTGAAAATAAAATAAAATATAATTTAAAAAATTAACTGATTAGATCTTTGATAAGAATGATGTAAACATTTCAGTGCAGAACGTTTTTCAGAACTGATAGTTAAGGAAGAAGCCATAATGTCATACGAGAATTTTTAGAATTAGCTGATATTTTGCCTAAGATAGTAGGACATACACTTAACATAAATTTTTCAGAATTCAGCCCAGACTGCTAAAAGTTTAACTTAGGTGATTAACTGGTTAAAGATAAAAGAGTTTCTGTCTGAGTTTTATTTATTTATTGATGATGAACATTTCCTGATTAGTCTGTAAATTCCAGAGTAATTCTTTTGTATTTGCTGATCCGGTTATTATTTCACCTGATGGAAATCTCCTGCTTCCTTTGATCTATGACCTATTTCCTCTCTGTCTGCTATACAATTGGCACATTTATCTTTAATATATAAATCTTTACTTTTCCTTTTTGCTCCTGTAAAATTCCACTCATATTTTTCTTACTAATGTAAAGATTATATAAGAATTCTGAAAAATTCTGATCATGCCTCCCCGATCATTTAGATACCAGGGACCAATAGTTCAGGTATTTAATAAACTCGTTATTAAAATATTTCTGTTTGTTGATAGGTATAATTGGTAGCAGTCCCTACCAGCTAATCCATATCAATAGGGATTCCTCTTCAGATTTAGAGGAGAAAAAAAAAGCACCTTGTTGTTGTTCAGTCATGCCCCCACTCTTATAGAGCACCCACTGCTATGTGCCTCACAAATATTTCATCTGAGCCTCACAACAACCCTGTGATGGAGGTGTAGGTTTTATCCCCATTTTGCAGATAAGACAACTGAGGCAGTCTATGTGACTTGCCCAGAGTCACACAGCTAGCTAGTAAATATGTATGGCTGGATTTGATTTCAGGTCTTCCTGATCCCAAGACCAGCACGCTATCCTGTGACACCCTGTAGTCATTCAGTTGTTTCTGCTGTGTCCAACCATTCATGACCCCATTTGGGATTTTCTTAGCAGAGATACTAGAATGATTTGCCATTTCCTTCTCCAGTTCATTGGCATAGGAGGAAACGCAGGCAAAGAGTCAAATGACTTGCCCATGGTCACACAGCTAGTGTCTGAGGCAGGATTTGAACTCAGGTCTTCCTGATTCCAGGCCTGGCACTCTACTGAGCCACCTAGCTGCCCCACTTTGACACCTCGCTGCCTCTATGTTTGACTAAAGCATGATCCTAATACTGTTTTGTCATATGTAGTATAAGAAAGAACAAAATGGGGCCTCAATATGCTTCCACATTAATATAAAATGACTGGCCATTTCCTTGGTAACCTAGAAGCAGCTGGGGGCTGGGATGCACCTAGAAAATTGAGTGATAAAGGAGGTGAGGAATGAATTTTTCCCACTCCCGTTGCTGAGAAGTTGGGGGAACACAATTGTCATTGCATTGCTAGATTAGTCCTTGAAAACATAAGCATCTATTTAAAGCTTTGAGGTGTTTTTTCTTTGGAGGATGGGAAAATACATACAGAACCTTCCAAAATGTGTCAGGATAAGCTCGGGGAGCATATGGTGGGGTGAGGGAGAATACGAAACACTTGCTGTGTTTGGCAGGAACGAGGAGCTGGAATTCCTGCTCATTTAGCGCTTTCTGCTGCCCGGGATTCTGTGCATCTTGGCCGGCAGGAGGATGGTGTGCTGACTCCTGTTATCCTGTTAGTCAGTGGAGAGAGATAGCCCAGAGCCCCCAGCTTGCAGGCTGTGCTCAAGAGCAGCTTAACCTCTGGGCAGCAGGGATTGACGGAATTACTCCGATGTTCATTCAGTGCCTTCAAGAGACAGGTGCCTCCAGCTTTGTCCTGTGATGATGAAGGTAGCTGAGGGTATTTACACTGAAGCTGGGTGTGAATGCCCGCCTCTCTCCTGTGGCCTTGGGCTGCCACTCCCAATGGCACTGTAACCATTCCTTTACTATCCCTGGCCCATTCTTCCCACCCTCCACCCCCTATCCCCGCTATGTCTGCTGGTCACGTCCAAGAGTCAAGGGAGACAAATTCCTGCAGTTATCTCTCACTAATCTGGCTTGAGTTCAGATCTAGCCTCAGCTATTTACTGACTGTGACCCTGGACAAATAAAAGCACCTCCCTCTTAAGGGTATGATGAAGATCACATGAGATGATATTTATTAAATCCTTTTAGTACAGAGCCCGTCACATACTAGGTGTTCTATAAATTCTTACTCCCTTTCTGTTCCTTCAATGGATTTAGGGCTAGACCGGGTGTAGTTACGTGCTCAGTCTTAGGACATCTGCCAGCTCTGAAGGGGGCAGGCCTTTTTACCCCCTTAGGTGACAAGGAACAAACGTACCATCTAAGTCCACTAAGGAGCTACGTCAATCAACCAATAAACATTTATTAAGCTCCTATTGTGTGCTGGGCACTATGTTAAGAGCGAGGGGTCCAGAAAGAGGGAGAAGATGGTCCCTGCCCTCAAGGAGCTTACAGACTAAAGGGGAGACAAACTATCTATAAAACAAGTTGTGTACAGGATAAGTAGGAAATAATTAGGAGAGGAAAGGCGCCGGAATTAGGAGGGGTCGGGGCAGACTTCCTGCAGAAGGTGGCAGTTTAGTTGGGACTTAAAGGAAGCTGGGGGATAATCAACAGAGATTGGGCTTGTGAGCCTTAGCCCCCTCATCTCATCAAGTCTTGGCAATAGCTTCCTTGCCTTTTAGGGGAAGGATGAACCTAATCTATGTGAGAAGAAAAGCCATGTAGATATTGGTCCTAGCAAATAGAGAATTCAAGGCAATTGTTTAACAATCAGCTCTCTTGGAGGGAAAAAGTTGGGGGGACACACTTTGACATTTACTCTGTATTATTACCATTTTCTCCATCACTTTCTTAAGTCTAGATAATCAGTAAAACAATCAAACCGTGATTTGTAATACTGGCCAATTTCCACGGTGTAAATACTCCCGCTGAAAATTTGACAATCCACTGGCAGCTCCCACCGGTTGACTCCAAAAGACTCCTGGTTCAAGGGGACATTAAAATGCAGATTAAAGTCCTTAGGTATGAGACCATTAGTTGGTATAGGAAGACTGGAAGCAAGGTGAGCTCCTTCCTAAAGGAGGTTGGTAAATAAATATGGCAAAGAGTTGGGTTGTATGATGAAGAGGGACAGAATGAACCCGTAAGGACAAGAAGTTGTTGAGTGATGATGGCGTTCTCTACTGCTCTGCTCTTGGTGGCAATGAAACGGCCTGGATGGGACAATTGGGATCCCGCCATATGCCTACTTCTCTTCCTGGTCCAGCGCTTTGGGACATTCAGAGCCGGAGAACGTGACTGAGGATGCAGTGTCTTTTAGATAGATGGTTCCTGTTCTTATAAGAAGAAGAGGAAAAAGTGATGAGAGAAGTCTGTTAACAATGAGTAAGGATGCCAGAGCATCCAGTGGGCAGAGGATAATAGGAAATATAGAAGGTTGTGGCTGGGTTGGAGAGGGACGGATGTAAGCAAAACGATGAGAGAGGAAGAATGTTTTCATCTCGGCCGACACTGACAATGAAACATGGGGATAAGGAGAGTGGGAGATGGCTATTTATTTGTTGGCCATTTGGATGGGAATGACCAGTTGATAGGGGCCACCTACCCTCTAAGGTTCTATGATGACTGAACACAGTGCAGGTTCTCATTGCCTCTGACGTCCAGAGAACTATATACCTCTTCTAGTACCAAGACTTTGGTATCCAAAGAAGGGAGAATTCACAAGGACTAGGCAGAACTCAGCCTAGTACCCAGCCATTTGAGAGTTTTGCTACAAGATGGCAGAGGATGAGAAAATGATAAAGGGTCAGGGGGAAGGTAACTAAACAGTGGCATAAGAAGTCTAGGAAGTAAGGAATGGAACCCAGAGAAGCACCAAGGGGAGAACAGAGTTGGTTTGAGCACTTTCATTGAAATGGAGATTCTAGGAGGATCTGGCCAGTCAGAGAAAGGGGCCACAAGAGCACAGTGATCTTCCAGGGTGAGAAGGCCTGCGAGGTAGAATGATGGTCCAGGATATGAAGAAATAAGTCTAAAGAGAGAGGAGCAGAGCCCAGAAAGGAGCCAAGGAATGAACATGGCTGGCCTGGGTCACCGGGAGTATAATGGCACCCTTGACACTAATGGGAAAGTTATGGAAATGAAGATTTTTTTTTAAAGATAACGAGTTCAGTCTTGGGCATGTGGAACTTAAGATAATTATGGGATATCCAGTTTGAGATGTCCGAAAGGGAAGGTGGAAACACAGGGATGGAGGTCAGGAGAGGGGTTAGGACAGGTGGTGTTGTTGCTCTCGAGTTATTTCAGTGATGTCTAACTCTTTGTGACCCCACTGGGGTTTTCTTGGCAGAGGTTAGGTAGGGTTGTATAAACAGACCTAAAAATAATCTGCATAGAGATGAAAACTGAATGAAAACTCACGACAGCGGAGATTACCAGAAGAAATACTCTGGAGGGAGAAGAGAAGAGTGCAGAGGACAGGGCCACAGGGACAACCCAAGGGGCACAAATTGGATACAGATCCAATAAAGGATCTGAGAAGCAATTAGATAAGTAGGAAGAGAACCAGAACAAAGCATCATCAAGAAAACCTGAGAAGTATGAAGGAGAGGAGGGTAATCCATGCTGTCAAAGGGTGCAAAGAGGTCAAGGAGAATGAGGCATGAGGGAAAGTTATTAGATTTTGGGGCATTTAAATTTTAATTTATTTTATTTGTAATTTATGGAATAAAGCAAGCATTTCTATAACATGGTATAATTACAAAAAAGATGATTGCAATTCTGCTTTTCTCATAGAGCACACCACAGTCCTTTCTCTGATAAGGGCATGCCATGCTGGGTGGTCCTTTTCCAGTGTCTCCCATGTCATGCAATCAATTCCAGAGTTTTTCAGAGAGGCCTTGAGAATGTCTTTGTATCATTTCTTCTGACTACCAGGTGAGTGCTTGCCTTGTGTGAGTTCTCCATAAAATAGTCTTTTAGGAAGTGTATGTTTAGAATACCAGTTGACAAGTTATAGATCCAAGGCAGACTATGGAGGGGTCCTGCACTGAGGGGTGCCATTCCAGGGTGAGGCCTGGTCATAGACACTAGACTGTGTCCTGATCAGGTTCAATAGCAAGCAACAGTTATGTGACTTGTAACCCAGAAACAGAGCAGGATTTCAGTTATAGCTTCTAGCCCAGTTTAAAGCCTGAAGAGAAATAATTAGGGTAAGAATCCCAGACCAAAAAGAAGACTACCTAAAAGCCAACAACTCCATGAGGCAACAAGAAATGTTAAAACAAAGTAAAAAAATGAAATATTATTGAAATAATAGAAGATAATGTAAGACATTACATAGCAAAAACAACTGACCTGAAAGCAGAGATAATTAAGAATCACTGCATTACCTGAAACCAAAGACAGAAAAAAGTGTAAACATTATTTCAAGAAGTTATCACTCATTGAATCAATCAAATCCCTTAGAATCACAAGGCAAAGTTGAAATGAAAAGAATGCACCAGTCACCTCTTTAAAGAAACCCTCACAATGAAAACTCCCAGGAACATTACATCTAAAGTAATCCAAAAAAAGAGAATTCAAATGCTAAGGAGCCGCAATCAGAATCACATATGATTTGGCAACCTCCACTAAAGAACAAGAGGAGACCTTGAAATATGACATTCCAGGAAGTAAAAATATAGACTTAGAGTAAAGAATAATTTACCCAGCAAAACAGTATATTTATACAGGGGGGAAAACGAGCCATTAACAAAACAGAGGGCTTCCAAACATTCCTGATGAAAAGACCAGAGCTGCAGAGAACCTGAAGAGCATACACACAGAACCAGAAAAATGTAAAAGGTTAACATGAGTGAACAATCATAAGGGATTTAGGGATCAATGAAGATCAATAATCAATAATGATCAACTGTTTACGTTCTAATATGAGGAGAGGATCTCAGAACTCTGTCCCAGACGGTCTGGGAGTGATTCTATTATGTCTTGATGATCTTAGAAGAAGAATGGAAAAGGGAGATTAGGGAAAATTATCTCACATAATTGAGATACAAAAATAGAGGTCTATATGACAAAGAAGAAGAGTTAGGAGGGAGTGGGTGAAACTTGAACCTCACTCTCATTTGAACTGGTCAAAAGAGGGAAGAATGTACTTACATAAACAGAGTTTGGTACAAAATAATATTTAACCTAAAATGAGAAACAGGAGAGAAGATTGGAAGGAGAATTAGAGGGAGGGTAAATTAAGAAGAGGATTAGTCCTTGGCAAAATAAACTTGACCTAAGGATGTATAAAAATATATATATAGCTCTTTTTGAGGTGGCAAAGAATTTGAATTGAAGGGGAAGGAGCAGTGCTCATTAATTGGAGAATAAGTGAACAAGTTATAAGAATGTGACTAAATACAATTGGGGTATAAGAAATTATGAAGGGAATGGTTTTAGAGAAACCTGGGAAGACTTGTATGAACTGATGTAGAGTGAAGTGAGCAGAACCAATATAACAGTTGTGACAACAATATTGTAGAGACAACTTTGGAATACTTTAGAGCTCATGCTACCTACCTCCTGAGAGACAGGTGAAGGTTTTAGAGTGCAGAATCTCTCTTTCTCTCTCTCTCTCTCTCTCTCTCTCTCTCTCTCTCTCTCTCTCTCTCTCTCTCTCTTTGTCTCTCTCTTTCTTTGTCTCTCTCTCTCTCTCTCTGTCTCTCTCTTTTCTCTCTCTCACACACAGATACATGCTCTCTCCATATCTATAAAATATATATGGGAAAAGAAATATATGTATGAACATATACATGTAGAGGCATCTTTATACATGCATATATATACATGTATAAATGTTTATGTGTGTGTGATGTATATATATATACATACACAAATTCACACAAATACTATATCCTATATCATATATACATATATAGTATATGTATTTTTTTCCTTTCAAACATGGGCAATGAAGAAATATGTTTTGCTTGAGTATACATTTCTATAGTAGAAGTTTTGTTTTTATTTTATTCTAAATTAGAGTCGGGGAGGGAGAGAAGATAGATTTTAACTGACTGAAAAAAAATGTGAGCCAAAAAAAAGAAATAAAAGAATGCTGACTTTGAAATCAAAGCACTTGAGTTTGAATCCCAATTCTGCTTCTCCCTCCCCAGATGATTTGAGATGAGTGGTTCTTTTTTTTTTTCTTCTTAGCTTTTATTTTATTCAAATAAAATATGAATTGGTTGTAATTCATAACAAAAATCTTAAATAACAATAATCTTAAATAAATAAATCTTAAATAAAATAGCACATATAGATACTTGTGATAAAATCCTTTGTGATTTTCGTATTTATAACTATTCCTACTTATTTTTATGGTGGTGGTGGTTGTTGAAAAATGATTATTATACTATCAAGTTCAGACAAAAAAAACAGCACTGAGATAAAAGGAGAGTTAATTATTCCTTTATATTTTGTGACTGTACATAAAGTAATTGCTTTTTGTAGTTGAATAAAAAGTATTAGGATGTAAACTCACCTTCTATAGGCTCAATGAAGTTGTCCTTAGTACTATTTCAGTAGAAGACAGGATGATGTAACAATGTGTACCTCATCCTGTTCCTATATAATTTCTTCTGTACTTTGAAAGATTTTTGGTCCATGAAGCTTTGGAGGTTATGAATATCTGGTACAGTGAAATCTATTTCAAACATTGTTCTTAAGTTCTTATGAATGTGTCAATTCATTTTGAATACATACATATATATATATATAAAAGCTATTGATGTATATGAAGTAATTATTTGTTAATATTAATACATTGATCCAATCTATCAACCAATATTAGATATTAATAAATATCAAAACTGTATTGGAACAGGAGCGTAGAGATCACATAGAGAGTTTTTGCTCACAGTTGTCTGGATGTAATATTAGTCTTCAAAACTTAAGAATAAGACATTTAATAGAGATCATCCCAAATACTAATAAAATATAAATCGCATGAAACTTAAGTTTTCTAAAATACAGAGACATAGCAGAAGAAATAAAAATTGTGTGGGAACAGGATGAAGCACATGTCATCCTCATCATTCTAACTGCTACTAGACTTATCCAAAAAAGAATTTCTGTGATCCCAAAGAAGCAAAACTTACATTCTGGTATTTCTATTAAACTATAAAAAAAAGCAGTTATTTTATTCACCTATACTATATTGTCAGATAATAATATTTGTACTATAATAATAATGTAATTGATACATATCATTAATGATGTTACTGCTTATAATTCTTCTCAGCCACTAATTGAGACTATTTTTATTTCTAACATTTATAATAGAAAGACCAACTTAACAAAAATAAAATGTAATATACAGTAGTAAAATGTGTATCAGAATTGTTTGATTAAACCAAAGAATTCTTTATTTGCCCCTAGCCCTGCCAAAGTGAGATTTTTCAGATTCAAATTCTTGTGTCAAGGTAAGTACAAGAAAAATGTATTAACTTTTTTTGTGGAGTGATATGAAATTTATTAGGCTAAGGGGTTCTTGTGTTTCCCTATTACCTCTAGAATTAATTATAAAATCTTCTTCATAACCTGGCCCCTTCCTCTTTTTCCAGTCTTCTTTCACCTTACTTCCCCTTCTATATCCTGCCATCTAGCGACACTGGCCTCCATGCGGCTTCTTATATAAGACACTCATCTCCCACCACTAGGCATTTGCATTGGCTGTGTCCCATGCCTGGAACTTTCTCTCTCTTCATTTCTACTTCCTGGCTTCTTCCCTGGTTTCCTTCAGGTCTCAGCTAAAGTCCCACCTTCTGAAAGAATTCCCTCCCAGTTCTCTTTAATCTTGGTGTCTTCCCTCTAAGATCATCTCCTGTATATTTATGTGAATTGTGTATGTGTGCGTGTTTATACTGTATGTATCTCGATTGTGCATGGCTGGTGGCTTGCTCTCTCCCCTCTTAAACCTAGACCTCTTGAGAACAGAGACTCTTTTTTTGCCTTTGCCTTTATCCCCAGCTCAGTGCCCGACACTTAGCAGGTGCCTGATAAATACTTGTTGAATTCACTCCCATTTCACAGAAGAAGGAGCTGGGTCTCAGAGAAGTTAAGGGACTTTCCAGGAAACAAGAGCCAGGAAGGGAATTCAGATTTTCTGATTCCAAATGCTGTTCTCTTTTGCTAACTAGAAGCCGAGGAGGCACAGGGAAGGTAAGTACTTTCTTAGGGTCGCACGTTAAGTGTAGAGACAATGGTGACCTTGTCAGTTTGATTTCTGACAGGAAGGTAGAACCAGCAACCTTGACCTTGATCTTGATTCACCCACTACAGTGTAAGGGAAGGCCCCACAATGATTTGCAGGGGCAGCAGCATTCCCTGACTCGAAGCCAGGTGACTTCCCTAGGAGGTTACTGATATGGAAAAGACAAGTTTTTGTTTGGGGCTAAAGCTTGGTATTGTTGAAAGTCCCACAAAGTTTCCAAAATGCAAAAGCTGCCCCCTCCTTTCCTGCTATTCAGTTGTGGGCCCAGATCATTGTCCAATGTGGATGGGCTGACAACAATAAGAACTGATGATATTTGGCAGAGGAAGGTCAGCAAAGTGCTTCATACACACACACACACACACACACACACACACACCACTTCCAAAGGCAGGCCCTGAGGTTATTGCTTTCTTCTTTATACTAGTGAGGAAACTGAGGCACAGAGAGGTGAGCCTTGATTGAGAAGCGCCCAGGGCCTTCCTGACTCCAGGTCCAGCATTCGGTCTTCAACACAACCCTGTCTCTCTGTGGGTCACGGGATCAGGAGCTGTGTGACCCTGTATGTATCTTGATTGTGCAAGCCACCTAACCTCTGTCTGCCTCTGTTTCCTCATCTGTAAAATGGGAGCAATAATAATAGGGTTGCTCTGGGGATCAGATGAGATCATATTTGTGAAGTGCTTAGAGCAGAACCTGCCTGGCACAGAGTAATGCCATATAAATGCTTGCTCTCTCCCTCTCCCCTTCATGGATTTAGAGCTGGTAGAGACCTCTCTTGGAGGCCCAACTTCCTCTTTTTACAGGTAGGGAAACTGAGGCACAGAGAGGTTAAATGACTTGCCAGGGTACCAGCCAGTAAATGCCCAACTTGGGATATGGAGATTTCCTGACTTAAGTTCTAATAATATATTCTGCTCTCTCTAGGACAGGCCATTGAACTACACATCAGAGTCTGGACAACAGATTCCATGAATGAATGAATGAATGAATGAATGAATGAATGCTAGGTGATTCAGTGGACAAAATCCTAGGCCTAGAGTCCCAATGACTTAACTCAGATAATTCCTAGCTGGGTGACCTTGGGTAAGTCACTTAAGGGCTATCTGCCTCATTTTCCTCATCTGTAAAATGACGTACTGTGATCATAGTGCCAACATCCCAGGGCTTTTTAAAGGATAAAATGAAAAACATTTGTAAAGAGCTCTGCAAACTTTAATGTGCTCTATGAATTCGTTATTATTTTTTAGTTTTTAAGGTGATTATCATTTCCTATTATGTGCCAGATGCTGGAGATAGAAAGACAAAAATGAAACAGTCTTTACCCTCAGAGAACTTACAATCTAATGGGGAAAACAATACATGTAGTGGACCAGTGGCTAGGGAAGATAACTTTGGTCTTTGGAGTCACAGGGTTGTCCAGCCGAGCAATGGGGACGATCAGGAAAATCAATAACTGTGCAATCAATCAACATTTATAAAGAGCCTTCTATGTGTCAGGTACAAGGCTAAGCACTGGGGATATAAAAACAGTCAAAACATGGGGGCAAGGTGAGAGAGAAGGAGGTCTGCCAGGTGGGCAGCCTGAGGGGCTGGGAGGGTGGTGCTTCCCTTGACAATCACAGAGAAGGTAGGAGTGGGGAGAGCGTAGGGGAAAAGACAGCTCTGTTTTGCACAAACTGAGTTAAAGATGTCTACTGGACATCCAGTTTGAGAGGTCTGAAGGGTAGCTGGAGATGTGAGATTGGAGGTCAGCAGAGAAGTTAGGACAGGAAAGATAGGTTTGAGAATCATTAGAAGAGATGGTCATTAAATCCATGGGAGCTGATAAGATCACCAAGGGCCGCAGTACAGAAGAAGCCGAGAATCCAGGTCAGAATCCTGAGGGAGAGCTACAGACCAAGGGTGTGCTCTGCAAGAGGATTCAGCCAAGGAGACAGAGAAGGAGCGGTCAGAGAATTGGAAAGATTGTGTCCTGAAAGCCTAGAGAGGAGGGAGTATCGAGGAGAGAGTGATCAACAGTGTCAAAGGCTGCAGAGAGGTCAAGGAGAATGAAGGCAGAGAAAAGGCAGCTGGATGGGAAGGGCCATGGAATCTCCCCCTATCCCAACTATCCCACTATCCCACTCTCAACTCTTGTACAGATTAAAGTCCTAGAGGATCACAGGGGCATGGAAAGACTCATTAAGTGACTTGCCTAGGGTCATTCAGCCAGGAGATGTCAGGTGAGACTTGAATCCAGGTCTTACTGCCTCCAAGTTTGGTTCTTTATCCACTCTCCAATTTGGATGGCCAGGCTGAAGTTTTTTTAAAAATGGTTTTGGATTTCATCAAGGAAATTTGGGGGTTGAGACAGTGTCAACAGAAACATCAGGGGAACCTTATCATTGATAGAGAATCCCTGGTTCATTTGGAATCTGTCTACACTGTACTTCTGCTGTGATAGGCATCAATGCCCTTGGCCATTGTACCTTCTTTTAAGCCTTGACTGATACCGATTAGGAGGATCACTGAGCAAAGTTATCTTTGCTTTGGCCGGCAGCCTTCATCATTGCATTTAATTTGTCTGGAAGTGACTCAGTAGGGTGGATCTGGAAGAGAGGAAGTGGTTATGCCAAGTAACTGTGAGAAAGACACATGGTGTGAAGAAAGTTTTACTTTGGAAGTCCCTGAAGAACACCCATCACCAAACTGTCTTCCAAAGATGACATTTGACTGGTGGTGTTTTTTTTTAAAGAGCAAAAAAGCTACTTATTTAAATAATCTTGAAATCTAAAATTAGATATCCTCAATAAAAATTCACATTCTGGTAAGAAAATAATATAATTACACCCCAGCAGTGTCACTAAAATAAAGCTTAGCCCGCTCAGATCCTTGTTGCTTGTCACCGCCCCTCATCCGGATTCATTTACCATCTCAATGAATTTGGTCCTTGGGGGCTTTCAGGCTTGCAAAGCACTTTACATTCAGTCCTCAAGACAGCCTTCCGAGAGAGGTGCTATTATTACTGTTTCTATTTTACAGGTGAAGAAACTGAGGCTGGTAGAGGTTAAGTGACTTGCCCAGGGTCACACAGCTAGGAAGTATATGAGACTGGATATGAGCTCAGCTCTTCCTGACTCCAAGTGCAGAGCTCCATCCACTGCACCACCTGGCTACTTGCACTATTTGAACTCCTGCTCTCATATTTGGGGATTTTATTACTAATGTTACTGTCCTTTTTTGAAATATTAAAAAACTATCTCAACCTCGAATTACAAGAGCTTCTTCAACTCCTGTGACCTCCATCTCCACTGTGCCTTAGCCACCCACCTTCTCATTCATTCATAACTGCCTCTTCTGTGATCTTGAACTCTGAAATTCTCGTTTATTTATCAATACCAATCCTTCCATTTCTCCTTGTTCTCCCAATAGAACAATTTTGTTCTGGCCTCAGTTTCTTTCCTTCGCAAGTCTTGACTCCAGTTTAACGATGCATTGCCTTATTCTTTTGATACCCGTGCTCTCTTGTCCTTCCTTGCTTCACATCATACCAACCCTCATCTCTGGCTTACCCCTACTTGTCCTTCTCTGTCACTACCTCTGAGCAAATAAACTCTGCAGGACACAGTGTGCTACAGAGACATGCTATCTAGTCTCAACTGGGCTTTCACTTGAACAACATTCCTTTTAATCTTCTTGTATTGACTTTTAAAAATATCCTTTTATTTTTCAATGAGTAAGTCTTTATTCTATCTCCCACATATCTCACAATTTAAAAAACACCTTGTAATAAATATGCCTAGTTTAGCAAAACAAATTCCCATACTGTCCATGTCTAAAGAGTCATTCTTTATTCTGTCCCTTGAATCCCTTGTCCTTCTGCCAGAATTCCTTCATCATGAGTCTTCTGGAGTCACGGCTGGTCATTGCAGTGATCAGAATGCTTAAGTCCTTCCAGGTTTACAATGTTGTTATTATTGTATAAATCATTTTCTTGGTTCTACTCACTGCACTCTGCATCAGTTCATGTAAGTCTTCCTAAGTTTTTCTGAAACCATCCCTTTTATCATTTCTTATGGCACTATGTCCACAACAAGGCATCCTAAGGGAAAGACAGGAGGCAGCAAGGTTTGCCAGGCAAGTCAGACCACTATCCTCACCTTGGCCTGAGAGTCATCTCCCTTTAGACCCAGAGGAGACAGCCTGGGACTCTGAACCCAGGAGCCTTAGCAATGGTAATGCTTCCAGCTGGGTGTCCACAGTCATCATCTTTGGAGGCAACCTCTGTGGAGATCCAGCCTGGCAACTTCTCTTTCTGGTGCTACCACCATATCTACCAGTGACCCAGAAAAGAAAGTTCTTGCCACCAAAGTCCTTGGCACTGTCAAAAGGTTTAGAATTAGCAACTGATATGATTTATCAATGGAAATGACAGTAAAGAAGAAATAATATTTGTTTTGCTGCTGTTCCCTAAGGACTTTTCAATCTACTTACAACTGAAATCTTCTTTATGTGTTGTCTCCCTGATTTGGATTTGTCATTTTTTCTTTTTTGTCATCTTTGCCAATCTGATAGCTGTGAAGTAGAACCTCAGGGTTGTTTTAATTTTCATTTCTTTAGGTATTGGGAGTATTTTCATATAGCTGCTGATAATTTGTACGTGTTTTCCTTTTAAAACTGTTTATTAATGTCCTTTAACTATTTATCAAATGGAGGAATGACTCATTCTTTTTTTCCCAAAATTTTATTTTAAGACTCAAACACCAGAAGATAAGCACAGAATGGAGAAAAGAAACAAAAATATATCATAAACTTAAATATTGGAACTTAAATATTAAGTCAGAAAGAAAAAAACCATGTCTTGTGCTAGCTGAGCATGAGTATTCAAAATATATGACAAGAAATATTCATTTCAAGAAAGCTTATGTGATATTCATGTTGAGAACTGTCCATCTTTGCTTCCTTGTGAGTTTTTTGTTCTTTGCTGTGCACTTTTTGACTTTTTTTTCCCTCCCTCCACTCCTCCAGAAGGCTACAGTAAAGTTTAGATATGTTTCTCCATAGCTATAGATATATACATATATAGACATATACTTTCCCAAACCTATTCTACTCCTGATCTTTTTTATGTATGTGCCTATGTTGTTTCCTATCCCCCTTGCCTCCTCTACTTTACTTTTACCCACTATACCTTGCTCTGCTATGACTTGCCTACCCCCCTCCAAGGATCCCTCCCCTATCCTCTCATTCTCAAAAATCTAAACACCCTTCTATACCCTATTTACCTATTCCCTTATCCTCCCCTCTAAAGATCCTTCCCTTGTCCTCTCCCCCTTCCCTATGTCCCTACCATTTTATTTCTTTTGAATTTAGAAGACTTTCACACTCTTTTAAATAAATAAATAAATATATATGTGTATATATGTGTGTGTGTATGTGTGTGTGTGTATTGTTCTCTCTTAAACGCATTCCTGATGAAAGTAGGTTACAACTACCAGACTTTCTCCTCCAGTTCCTGTGCATCGATTCTTCCTCTTGCACCTCATTTGTATGAAATAATTACTCTTTTAAGCTGTTCCTAAATGGTTTTACTTTTAAAATTCACATCATACTCAGATTTACCCCAATCTTTCTTATGAACTACCCGATTATTGTTAAGAATCTTAGACATACATTTTACATATATAAAAAGTAAACAGTTTGTCCTTATGGATTCCTTATAATCAGTCTTTGTCATGTGCCTTATATTTCTCTTGGTTCTTGTGTGTCAAATCTTCTATTAAGTTCGGGATTTTTGAATGCCTCTTATTCTTACAAATTTGAATTCAATACCTTTTATGCCTTAAAAATGAAATCTTTCTCAGAGAAACTTCTGCAAAGTCTTGGTGACTTTTCATCACACTCTCTGACATGATTCTTCCAAAACACCTAACTCCATATGCTCCAAGAGTCCCAACCCCACCTCCTTTGGTAAAGGACTGTTACTTCCCTTTTTTTGATAGATAGATTGATTTTTTTTATTTTTCTATTTTTTAAATATTGATTTATTTACTTTTAATTTACAAGATTCAGTTCCACAATCCCAAGGGATTGTGTTACTTCCCATTTTAATAAGAATATTAAAGGTCTTGTCAACCTATACCAGAGGGTTAGTCTAAAGAAACACTTTAGAATTAGGTTCCCCCTTAACCAGAAGTTTGTTTTTTTAACCAGACAGAATGTGTTCACCCTTAGAGAGAGGTCTGATCAAAGGAATAAATAGGATTAGGTTGCATATACATGTTTATTTCTCCCAAAGCTGGAGATGTGTATGGGGTCCATATGTGAGATGCCATCAGAAAATGAGCTCAAAGAAGGCTAGTTGAGGGAATGATAAAAGGAAGTGCTTTCCTCCTTCTCTTCCTGATTCAGGATACCTGTATCAGCCAAAATTAGTCTCCATATGTGTTAACCATAATATGAGAAAGGAATTTCTAAATAGAATAGGTTCATAAAAACACTAAGATAAGAGAGGTGCCAAAGTGTCAACTGACATTATAGTTCCAGGATGTCTGTGTTTCTTCTATCTTAAACATGACATGACATAACATAACAGTGCACATAAACAGGGAAGGGGGATGCCATTACTCAAGATCCTGACTAACCAGGAGAGTCACAAAACAATAAGGGAAATGTTCAGTGGGCCAGATCCTTGGCAGAAGAATGTTCCTAGTCAGCAAAGTCCAGTAGGAAACCTTGGGTTGACTCAGAGAGCACAGCAAAGCATGTCTGTTATATAGATCAGAGTGCCTTTTCTGATTGGTTAGTCCAGATTTGGAGCTTTTTCAGGTTTACAGTAAGAACTCCCTCTTCTCCCATACTGCACACCAAAATCCCTCTACATCTTCCCCTCTACATCTTTTTCTTTGTTCTAGACCCTTTTCGCCAAAAGTAACTCCTCTACTATGCCTTTGGTCCAAAACCTATTGTATCTTCTCTGGTAATTTACTCTGTGCATCATATTCTGTCTCACCTTCCATCTCTCCCTAGCTACTGGCTCCTCCTCAGGTTACAAAGACAGGCCCTTTTTTCTATCTTTACTCTCATCATCTCCCATGGGCTTAATTTTCATTTCTGCTGACTCACAGATGTGTACATCCAGCACAAGTCTTTCTCCTGTGCTTTCTCCTGTCCCATAACTTAGACATTAGTAAGTGAAGGGCTGACCTAGAGTCAGAAAGACCTGTGTTCAAACCCAGTTATTAGTTGTGTGACCCTGGGCAAGCTATTTAATTGTCTACCTCAGTTTCCTCAACTGGAAAATGGGGATAATGATAGTACCCAATTCACAGGGATGTTGTGAGGATTAAATGAGATAAAAATTTTAAACTTGCTGTAAAGCTAATCAGCAGTAGATTCTTGAGAGAATGCTACTGTGAACAGCCTTTACGATTCGAATTACACAGTATTAGTGAACACTCTGTTTATTCCATTACAAAATCAGATTCAGTACAATGTTCACAGTTTCAACAGTTCACAATATTATATACAGTCTTCAGAACAGGGAAAGTCTCAATATTATATCTTATTACAGAAAGGAATAAGGAACAAGAGAAGAATCAGCTGGTTTCCCTAAGGGAGAAACCAGCTTCACATTTTAAGATTCAATCAATCAGTTAACAAAAGGAATGACCCAGCCTCCCTAAGAGCGAGGTGATTCAATCAACAATTCACAATGCACTGATCTTCCACTCCTGGGGCAACCATCAACTTTAGTTTCCAAACAAAGTTCCTAGACAACCACACAATCCTTCCACCCCTTGATTTCCAACAAA
>CM053595.1:295228391-295256993 GCA_028646575.1 Pseudocheirus occidentalis
TGTCTCAGCCAATAGCATTCTTCCATGTCAACAGGGGAATTCACACCTTTTCACCAATGCACAGAGTTCTATACTTAGCCCTAAGTTACTAGGATCTACTTAACCCTAAGTATCTGATCTACTTAGCCCTAAGTATCCTATCCATTTAGCCCTAAATATATTACCATTACAGTCCTTGGCTCTTATGGGTTGGTAATTCTGGAAACCATCACAGCTGCCAATGATCCACTCTCCTGAAAGCTCCAGCCAAGGCTTCTCCTGGATGGCCTGGGACTAAAACCATATGGTCTGGCCTTTGCTCCCAGCTCCCTGCAATGAGCCCTTTCCATCCATCTGCCAGGCTACCTTCAGTGGGAACCTTGTTTCTCTGTCATTTTATGAGTTCTGGACCTCTAAAATTTGTTTAGAGTCATATTTTATAGGTATTTGAGGTGGTTATGGGGGGAGCCACAGAGTTCTCCTGTTTCTACACCACCATCTTGACTCTGCCCCTCTGGTTCTATACTTTCACCATTCTGAGAGTCCCTCTCTTTTTATGCACCCACTAGCAACCTCTGGGTCAGTGATTCTTTTTCAGCTCTGCTTAGGCACAGCAGGGCTCCCACACTTTCTCAGTCCTGCTGTGGGACAGCAGGGCTCCCCATAACTGGCTTCCCACACAAAGGCACAAATATTTCCTCCAGTACATATGGGGCATGCTCTCTCCTACTTCTGATCAAAGAGCCATTTGAATTGGTAAATGACATATACTAGAGGCTGGTAACATACGGATAGAGATAGTGAGAGAATGAAGAGAGAGATATTTATAAATCTATTTATTTGTGTATCTACATAGACAGATACATATATGCACATAAAAACACTCCAGACATTTGAGTGAAGGTTGTGATGTCCATTAAGGGAGTTAGAATAAGTCATTTTTCCTGGTCACTGTCAAGGGGAGCTCAGTGATTAGTTTACTCTCAGCCAGCTTAGCTCCTTCCCACCAAATGCTAGTTGCAAAGGAGAACACATTTATCTAAACAAACAGTGGACAGAAATCATGGAAGTTATACAGATTAAGTGATAGAACATATGTGGGCAAATAAGCCCTTCCACCCAGGCATAAGATAAAATCTCAGCATAGACCAAGAAGAAAATGAATTTACCAGGAAAAGTTGTCCTTGATAGTGTCTAGGTGTGTAGGTGTTGGGGATCAAGGGGCATGTTGGAGTGTTCGCTTCCCTACATGTCTGAAGTTCTTGGGGCTTTAGCCATTCAAAGTGTGTGTGTGCGGGTGTCTTTTTTTCTCTATCTCAGTGTATTAGTCAGTTGTGCTAATTTTTTTCTTTCTCCAAAAAAGTACTATTTGTCATATGGGCTGGCTCTCCAGAAGGGATATGTGAGATACTATTATTTTTTTTAAAAAGTTAATGGTGAGTTGGACATTGTGGTGCATGCCTCTAATCTCTGATAAAAATGAGGATAAGGCATTTCTTGAACTTTGTAGTTCTGAGTTTCAGTGCACTAATCCCCTGTGTGTCCAGCACTGATAGTGAGTTTCCTGGAGGAGACTGAAGGGGGAACCACATTGACTAAGGAAGGGCAGACCTAGTCCAGGTCAGAAATGGAGCAGATTAAGGGTGTTATGCCATTCAAAACAGGACTAGACTTGTAAATAGCCTCTGTATTTACAGCCTGGCAAGATAGGGAGATCCAATCTTCAAAAGAATTAATGGTGTCATTGAGAGCACTTTTATGTAAATGGGAATCGTGGGCTTACGAGCTACTGTGTTGGCTAATAGAGTTGTATCCCTACACACAACAGGATCACCTTAGAGACCCTGAGAGTGTTTGAGTAGTAGCCAAGAGGCAATGGCCCTGGTTGGACCCTGACTCTTGGGGAAAAAAACCAAGCAAACCAAAAAACCCCCTAGGCCAGCTTTCAAGGCAGTTTGGATTAAGTGAGTCAGCCGAAAGAGAGAGAGAGAGAGAGAGAGAGAGAGAGAGAGAGAGAGAGAGAGAGAGAGAGAGAGAGAGAGAGAGACAAAGAGGAGTATGGGCTTTTACTGAGCTTTTACTGCTTTTTTACTGAGCTTGACTCGGCCAGTCTGCTTGTAGTTTATGATCAATATTGGAACAAAATGAGATACTCCTAGGTTGTTCTAACGGTTAACAAGCAAGCAAACAAACAAAAAAGATTTACTTACCCTTAGCAAGAAAAGGATATGCATTGGTAGCAACAAGAACGTGCACAGAGGACACCTCAAGTTGATTCAGCTAAGTGATGTTCCTTCCTCTTAGGTAAGCATCAGGAAAGCTCCTGGAACTCCTTGTGGGCATTTTGTACTCTGTTAAGCAGGAATTCAAATAAACAGCTTGGGTCTTTAGTTCCCAGAGCCAATTAAGTTTTGAGGATGGTTTTAATACCCCTCCATTAAAGTATATTAAATATTATATAAATGAATTACAACATTGTTATATTAATATAAAATGTATTATGTGCCAGGCATTACACTAAGTACTGAGAATATGAAGAGATGGAAAACAAGAGCAACAACAGTTTCTGCCCCCAAGGAACATATTCACTTGGAATTTAGAATGAGAATAGCATTTATTAGACTTAGAGCTTCAGAGCTTTCTGCATTATAGTATAGGTGATCAGATGATCCAGCTCATTTCCCCATTTCCCAGTAAATGCTTTCTAAAAGGGTGATTTGTATTCAAGTGATCAAAAACCGTGAAAGACAGCCCATTTATCTACCCCAAACTTGAAAACTAGGTATCTATCACTTCTCTCCTCCCCTTTCCATACCTTTTGAAGAAAAATTAGCCCAATTTGCGTGGAGTTAGGGATTAGAATATTGCTCCTGGACTGCCTGTATCTGGGAAATATTTGTGAGAAGCAAACATTTTCTCCTATTTCATGAGGCTCTTTCAAACATAGAGTATACTTATTTATATATTTTAATTTCTCTGAGTAAAAATATATATTGCAGTACAGTTGGTGAAATTCAAATAGTCAAACATATCATTTTAGTGACAGAACTGACATGTTAACTTTTTATTATGCTATTTAAACAAAGCTTTTCCTTTGGTTACATATCTATTTTATTTCTCTACTGGGTATTTAAGGGAAATTGTTGTGGGTAATATTCAATAAAAGTATGTCTATTTATGATACATGTATGTTGTATATATGTATACACATCTATGTATAACATCTGTATCTTATGGATATGTGCATGTACAATTGCATGTGCATATATATGTATATATATTCAAATATATACATATCTATCCATATTGATTGGATAATTGGATAATCTATGATCTAAATGCATTTCCAGATTAGTCTTGAATATGTATAGGAGTAACAGAGCAGAGTGGGATTCAGGAGGCTATGTTTAATCCAAGTTTTTCTCCTAGGTAGCTTGTCTGAGGTAGGGCAAGTACTTTAACTGGGTCTTGGGTAACTCATATGCAAAATAAAGGTTTTGAACACAATGAAAAAAAAAAGAATATTGCTCCTGTTACAAATATTTTATGGGCAGATGCCATGCCCGGGGATTATACTGCTCATCTTGGTGGGTGTGTAGATATCTCTGCCCTATATATGGGATATAGTCACATAATGCTTCATATTGAACCAGTTTGCAAGTTAGCTGCAGAGTGGGGGGCGGGGGTCTTGTTTGTTATCATTAACCAACCTTCAGTGCTATTCTAAACTACAGAGATTTGACATTCCAAAGGCAGTGCCTTGCGACATCCATTTAATGTTTGCCAAATTAAATTGTATAAATTGATAATTGCTCTCATTTCCTTAGTGCTTTCTGGTTTGCAAAACATTTTTCTCATGATTCAGTGAGGCATGTAGCAGTATAGTAGCTTTCCCACAAAGCTTAGGCTGGACACGGCGCTTCTGGATGTTGCTGCATTTTTTCCAGCTTGGGAAGAGAGGAAGTTAAGGGAACATCAGAATAGTGGGATAGCATGGCCTTAACCCCTCACCGATATGGGGCGTATAACCCGGGGGCACAGCATCTGTTCCAGCAGTGGGCGCAATGTTCTAATCTATAACTCCATGCAAATTCTGACTCCCAGCATCCTTCTGTTCATCTAAAGAGGGCATGGGACAGCTCTAGGAGCCAAAGGAGAGACCTTATGGGGGAGTGGCGTCTTAACCCCTCCCCCAACGAACGTTAAAGAGTTCGTGCTCTCTAACAGGAAAGAAAGGAGGAGGGGAGGGAAGGAGAGACCTGGGCAGAGCACAGATGTATTAAGTGCCTTCTATACTCCGGACACCGTAGTACCGAACTTACAGGTGCCATCTCATTGGAGCCACAAGAAACCTGGGAAATAGGCACTAACATCATTCCCATTTCACAGGTGGGGGGTAACCATAGCACCTACTCTTTAGTTTAGGTATTTGTGGGAGCAAAATAGAGCTACACAAACGTCGGCTATTATGAGCACGCTGGGACCACGGGCCAGGGTTTTTTTGCAGCTTCCCGTGCTACTTGGCAAACCATGTGCCATCTGCAGGCCTGGCATTCTCTCCATCTCTCTCTTACATCTAGACCATCAAGGAGACAGTAAATCAAAGGCGTAAACAGTCACAGGGAAGGCTGAGCTGACCCCATCACGCCCCCACCTGGAGTGTAAGCTGCCGCTCTAACCCTATTTTCTGCCAGACTGCATTCCGGCGGGCGTTGTGACTTAGCGCGCCCGCGCAGGCGCAGAACCCTCTCGGGTCCGGCCGGAAAGTCCGGTTACGACCCCGCCCCTTGGCCCCACACCGCGACGTGCGCTTGCGCCGCGCGCCTGCGCTCAGCCTTCGCCGCCGCCGCCGCCGCTGCCGCCGCTTCCTTCTTCTGGTCCCGGTTCCTCGGCCCCGTCCCGGGGGCCCCGCCCAGGCGGCCGCGGCGCCGGTGACAAGAAGGCGGAAGGAGCCGGGATAGCAGAGTTCGCAATGGGGCTCTTTGGCAAGACGCAAGAGAAGCCTCCCAAGGAGCTGGTAAGAGGGGCGGCGGCGGTTGGACCCTTCTCCCCCGCCTCCGGGGTGGCCCGGGCCGCAGCGGCTGGAGCTGGGGGGAGGCGGCGGCACCCCCGGGCCGTCCCTGGCGGAGCGAGGCCGTCTCCCTGCCTCCATGCTCCGCCAGCCCCGGGCTCCCCCGGCCCGCGCTACGCCCCCCCCCCTCACCGGGAGTTGGTACAGCCCGACCCCCTCCCCACACACACATAGTCCCCCTCTGCCCCGAAGCCTTGGAGCAACCCAAGAGGGGGCGGGGCCAGAGCGGGGAGGGGCGGAGCCAGAGCGAGGCTGGGAGGAGAGGGGCCAATAGACTGAACTCCCCGTGGATGTACACAGTCTCTTTGATCCTGGCTCGTGAGTGCCCTCCCCCCATTTTACAGGCTAGGAAACTGATCCTCGGTGTAGTGAGGTGCCCAGGACCACACTGTTTGAGGCGGGACTTGAACTCGGGTCTTCCTGACTGCAGAGCACGGCGCTGCCTCGAGATTCTGGGTCTTTTTTGAGTAGCTCTGAGCCTCAGTTTCCTGATCTGTCAGATCTCAGTGCAAGTCAGCACGTTCTGTTCTGGATCAGGCACGGCGCTGGTGTAAGACTCTGAGGTGGTTTTGGATGAGAGGTGCCAGAGCTCCCCCCAGCCTTCTCCTACCCTCCCCGTTTGCTGCTGGATATATGGCCTTGGATGAGTCACAGAAAGGCTCCCCGCAGGACTCATCTCACAGGCTTGTGGCCTGGCTGCAGAGCTGGAGTGAGCCTTGGTCTGCCTGAACAGTTCCCAGACTATCACGTGTGGCTTTAGCGCTCAGGTGCGCCACTGGGAGCCTGGGGGGGCTTTCCTGCCTCCCACCCAAGCGCTCCTCGGCTCCTACCAGAGGATTTTCGAGGTGCCCAGCCCCTTCCCCCTCCCTCCTCCCTCCTGTCTGCACCCCTGGCAGCACACAGAAGCTGTGTCCAGCCCTGCAGCCTCCAGCTCTGGCCTGCCCTGTTGTTCTGGAAGGTGGGGCCCAGGTGGGGTGGGGTGGGTGGCTCCCGCCTGGAGGAGCCTTCTGAGGACTGTAAGAAGTGTGGACCAGAGGCTCTCTGGCGGCATGTGGGTCTGTAAGGTTTGCCAGGCACTGTCCCATCCCATCCTCACAACAGCTCTGAAATTGAAGTGCCAGCATTCGTTCCACTTAGATTAAAATGTGGAGCCCAGAGCTGTGCAACTAGCTGGTGTCTGAGGCAGCACTTGAACTCTGGTCTTTCTGGCCCTGAGCTCAGTAGGGGCTTATTGAATGACTTAGTGGAATAGATGCTGCTCACTAGTAAGAAACCTCCATCAGGACCTTCGTCAGACAGGTACCAGGTTGATGGGCAGATGGAGCTGCAGGGTTTTTGGTTTTTTTTTTAAGTTCTAGGTTTTCCTGACTCTGCTCCCTTGTGCCTCTGCCCCCCTCCCCCCATCAGTCTTCTGCTGGGCTGTTCCTCGGTCTCCTTTCCTGGTCCAGGTCACACCCACTAACCAAGCCCCTGGGCTCTGGGCCACCTGACTCATTCCTTCTCTCACCATTATTGCAACCACCCAGCCCTGCAGACCTTGTCAGGTGGAGAGCCCCCTCTAACCCCCCCCCCTTGCCACCCGTGGTCAGGTCCTAATTACTATTGCAGGGGTCACCCCCTCCCCCCAGCCACCTCTGCTCAGGGACCTCCAGGCTCAAATAGAAAGGCTACAGTGAGACAGAACTGCTCGCTCTTTCCTGTACCTTCCTGCCTTCTCCAGTCTTCTTAGGCTTCACCTCCCATTCTGTCTCCTGCCTCATGACCTTTCTTCATTGGCTGACCTCCTGCCCCTCACCTCCCCTTCTTCATTTCCAGACTCTTCTTAAACTTCACGTTCTTGAGGAAGCCTTTCCTGGTCCCCCCAGTGCTTGTGCCTAGCTCTGCTTCTGCTCTCTGTCTGCTTTATTTATTCCTCATTATTTGCAAACTTTTGTTGCTCTTTGAGAGCACGTCCTGAGGTTGGCTTTCATTTGTATCCTCAGTGTGCTTAGTGATCTTGGTACACAGTAGGCACTTAATAAAGGCTTGTTGACTGACTTTTCCTAAATGACTCCCATGTGAAAGACCCTGTACTAGGCCAAAGTTTCGTAATTCCTCTCACTTGCAATGCAGTTGATCGATCAGCCACTAGGAAAACTGGCCCATCCTGTTCAGCTCACAAGAGGCCGATTTGTACCAGAAAGTTGATTTCTTAATTTGTATCTAAGAACATAACTGTCTGAACTCCCCAGAGAACATGGCCTGTGCCAGGGAGGGGAACCTGTGCCCTCAAGGCCACATGCGACCCTCTTGATCCTCAAGTGTGTCCTTTTTACCCAGTCCAAACTTTGCAGAAGAAATTCCTTGAATAAAAGGAGACTTTCATTGAGGATCCTTTTTACTTGAGGACCTTGAGGGCACAGGTTCCCCACCCCTGGCCTATACCTTCTCTTGCCAGCAGGAAAATCTCCTTGGGAGATGAGGTTAAGATTGAGAAGCTGCTTGGTGGCTGTATATGAACAAAGAAGGAGCTCTTAAAAACCATCCTGTCCAAACTGCTTGGTCTTTCCTTCATCAGCTAGGTGATTGTTTATTATGGGCAGGGACTGACCCAGGCTCTTTAGAAGAGAACCGAAAGTGAACAAGGCAAGGCTCTGTTCCTCAGGGGATCAGTAATTCAGTTCACTTCAGGAGACATTGATTGAAAACCTACCTGAGGAGAGCACTCTGCCTAGGGGCCAAGAGCAGAGCAGCTGAGAGAGGGCTCCATTCCTGTCTCCGGGGTCTTTCAGTCCCTTAGAAAGAATGCAGGCTTGATGGACACACACCCAGATAGTCCAACTTAAAACCCCACTAAGACTTTTGGGGCACCCTCTATAACTTGAAAGACTTGAGAGGTACAAACAAAGCAATAGGTGAAGTTTCAGGAGAGGGAGAAAAACAGTATTTACTGGTTGAGTCAAGGAAAGCTTCCTGAAAGAAATGACTTTTGAATTAAGCTTTAAAAGTTTATAAAGAATACGACAGTTGCAGAGTTACAGGAGATGATCGAGACATTTATGAATAAGTAGAATCAAAGGCAGCATTATCGGAGTTCAGAGAAGGGGGCAGGTCAGATACCTTCATGAGGTCAAAAACTGCAAAATAGTTAAGACTGAAGTTTCCCACCAGCCACCCTATAGTGGCCACTACATATAGAGAACTGGACTTGGAAGCAGGAAGAGCTGAGTTAGAATAATCCCATTTTACTAGCTGCGTGACCCTGGACAAGTTAATTTGACTTCTCCCCACCTAATTTCCTTATCTGTAAAGTTGGAATGACACTGGCACCTGCCATAGAGGGCAGTCATGAGAATCAGGTGGCAAGTAGAAAGCATTTTACAAACCTTAAAAATGTTATATACTTGCTAGCTAATATTGTTAATAACAAACTCTAGAATTTCATTCCTTTTCCATTGAATGATGGTATGGGAAGTTTACTGTAAAGCCAAGAGGTGGAAGAAATGAAAATGGTTGAGGATCTCTGAGTTACCGTGTCTGTCTGTAGACAGATACTGGGAGACTTTGAGAGGTGGAAGGAATAGTTGGGATAGGAAAAAGAAGGAAATTTTAGGGGGATGCCATTGTGCTTTTGTTTGGCAGTCATAGTAAATGGCTTAAATAGAGCAGTTCTGGGGGCTTAGAGGGAAGGATGACAAGATATCTGGGGTCAGAATTTGAAAGAACTTGAGTGGCCTGAGTTTGGAAATTATTCATTTGGAGCCATGGAAAATTTTTAAGGCAGAGTTGCAGAATTCAGTGAACGTTTATTAAGGGCCTCTCTGCATTGCCCTGTAGTAGGCACACAGATAAAAAGCCATTAGCCCCCGCCGTCCCTCCAGGAAAGGATTTCATAGGGCAAACACAACATTCTGTGTTTCATGTGTATAGGAGAGGACCAAAGGGAAATCACTCATACGCAAGGAGAGATGAGGGAAGACTTCACAGACTTGATTGGACTTTGGGGGACCTCTCTGGAGGGAAAAAACTATTCCAGGCATGAGGGCCATATATGCAGGACTCAGAAAGGGCAGGGCAGTTTCAGAGCAGCCCTGAGTTCACTGACGAGAGAGGGGAATAACAAGATGTGGCCGACTGGGAGAGAAGACGTGTGTGGAAGCAGTCAGATGTGGGTCTGAACTAGAAGGGCCAGTCAGAGATGACAGCCAAAGAAGGCTCTTTCCCTGGCCGAGCCCTCAAAACACGTTACAGCCGGGTTTCCTGCGATGTACACTGTCGCACAGACTGTTACCTGACTGCCTTACGTGACATTTGACCTAGGAATCATATAAAATTTGGGTTCATCTTTTTAATTTCTGCATCTTCTCCATAAATCCCTTCTTCTTTTCATGGCCAATGGAGCCGTCTCTTATAAAGAAAAACAAAAAAGAAAAGTGAAGCTGGGGGCAGCTAGGTGGCACAGTGAATAGAGCACCGGCCCTGGAGTCAGGAGGACCTGAGTTCAAATCTGGCCTCAGACACTTAACACAAAAACTAGCCGTGTGATCTTGGACAAGTCACTTAACCCCAACTACCCTCCAAAAAGAAAAAAAAAGTGAAGCTGGCAGAGCAGAAGTGGCCAACACGGGGGCCACATGTGCAGCGTTCTGTGCCCATGGTCTCCGGCAGCCCAAAGGAGAAAGGGGCTGGGGTGGCATTTTCTCATCTTCCATTGTAGTGTTCTTTTTATAGATGTGGTTTTCCTGCCTTTGTTTCCCTCCCTCTTCATTAGTTTATAGGTGTCTCCCCAAGCTTTTTTTCAGTTCTTCACATTCATTGTTTCTTGTGGCACAATAATATTCCATTATGTTCATGTGCCATAATTTGTTGTGTAATTCCATAGTGGGTATTTGCTTTGTTTTTAGAAAGTATTGCTGTGAATGCTTTGGAATGCAGGCACCTTTCTGTCTTCTTGAGTCAGAGGGTTGGGACATTTTAGCCATTTTCTTAGCATTATTTCAGATTGCTTTCCAGAATGAATGAGTGGAAAAGAATTTATTAAACCTATTCTGTCTGCCATATTGGGGATATGGGCAGTGAGTTGGCACAATGGATAGAGTTCCTGGCCTGGAGTCATGAAGACCTGACTTAATGACTGTGTGACCCTGGGAAAGTCACTTAACCCTGTTTACTTCAGTTTCTTTAACGTAAAATCGACTGGGGAAGGAAATGGCAAACACTCTATTATCTCTGTCAAGGAAACCCCAAATGGGGTCCTGAAGAGTTTTATGTGACTAAACAGCAGTGAGCCAGGGACACAAACACAAAGGAAAGGGAGGTTTGTGCACCTAAGGAACTTACATCCACACCAATAGGGGAGTAGTGGGCAGGCCTTAGGAGCACTTTGTCTTTATCCCCCTTTGTGATATACAAACCCAGTCATGGAAAACAAAGATATTTTGCTTGTCCAGAAATGTATGTCTCCTTCCATGCCTGGAGCCTGTAAAAAGAGGGCTCAGAAAACTAGAGGGATGGAAGGTAGGACCATACTCAAGTCCTATGACATGTTCCATTCCAAGCCGTGGTGGAGTTGCTTTGATCCCAGGAGCCTGTGCAGAGGAGGGAGTGAAGCATGGCACTGTTGGGAGGAAAGCCCCATCCCCAGCTCTGGCACAGGGTAGTGAGGGAGCTGGAGGGTGCCAGGGGCACTGGCCATTCTTTTGTCCCATTGGGCAGTCTGGCATGTGTCAGAATCTCAGAGCGGTTTTGATTTATATCTCTTTTGATATTAGTGAGTAAAGAGCCATCCTGAAATTGGGGGTTTTCTCATGGAGACAGCTTTTGGTCAGAAAACCTAGGTTTGAATCCCAGTTCTGCCACTTTGTCACTTGTCTGACCTTGGGCACTCACTTTTTGTACCTCAGTTTCCTTATCTGTAACATGTGGGACTAGATGACTTCGAAGATTGCCTCTGGTGCCAATTCCAAGATTGCTTGAAAGGAGCAGTTGTCTAGGATTGAGTCAGAGTATGTCTCTGTGTTAAATATCTCCTTAATTCATTTTTGGGGTTTGTGCCTGTCAGGTGGATAAAAAAGAGGGTACCAGGAAAAGAGATGTAGTTTGTTATTAAAGCCTTTACTTTGAAAATGGTCTTAAGTATATGCCTCCCATAGGGTCGTCTTCATGCGAAATAATGTTGTTATTCGATTTTTTTTTAAGTTAATGAATTGCCTAGTGTTAGCATCTCATGGAAGTTTTTCCCTCCTTCAGGTCAATGAATGGTCATTGAAGATCAGGAAAGAAATGAGAGTAGTTGACAGGCAAATAAGAGGTAAGCCATCTTGCTCTTTTACCCATCTTTATCCTGATTACTGCACTTTATTTTGGTATGATGATAACATAACAAGCATTTCTTGTTAGCTTACTTGCAGATATATTTTGTTGGCTTTTCTTGTCTGATTTATGATGGATATTAGAAAAATGAAAAATTCAGAGAAACTTTGAATTTTGTCTAATGGATAAAAAGAGAGGGAAAAGCTTACTTTGTAAAGAAGTAAGCCCTCTGTAGAATTTAAATGAAAAAATTTTATATGCATGAATCAAAGAGAATGCCAGACAGTTATTTGCACCTAGATTATTTATTGTAGGTAGCTTGGTTATAATTTGAGCTTATTATGTTCTCAGTACTGGAGATTTTAGATATTGGGATGACTTGAGCAACATTGAAAACCTCGCAGATTTTTGGAGATGGAATCCCTCTCGTCCACCTAACAAGGAAATCCCTCCTGAGGCAGCCGAATCTACTCCTGGGTAGCTTTTGTTGTGGGGGGAAGCTCTTCTTGACATCAAGTCTCAGTTCCCCTCTCAGCTTCTTCCCCCTTGTTACCCTGATTACAGCCAGTAGGAGCTAAACAAAACAGGCCTAATCTTCCTCCCCAGGACAGCCCTTCAGTGCTGGAAGACAGAAGTCACGTGTGCCTTGCTTCTTGTCTTCTTTAGGTGAAGCACTCCTGGTTTTCTCCAGATCCTTGTCCTTCTTAACTGTTGTGCTCAGTCCTGAATACAGTTCTCCAGAGGTCTGACCCAACAGTGTGCGGAGGGACTCTCCCCTCCATCCTGGAGCGGATGCTTCTCATGGAGCCCGAAGCGGCAGCGATGGTTTTGACCAACACGCTATACTAGCTTACTTACTGAACTTGTAATTGGCTAAAAAAGCAAGATAGATTGCTGTCAGGCCTCCACTATCCTGTGCTTGTGTGGCTGATGTTGCTGTACTCATGGTTGGAAAAATCTTGGGATAAGGAATGGCTTGAATAATTCAGGCATGATATTCTTAAGTGTCCCCTTAAAAGAATGGGTACAGTGGATGGATGTAGACGAGAGCTGGGAATGTGCCGTGGATGAAAGGATGCTATTTATAACAGGATCCTTGTGGGAGGTGTTTTTGAAGCCACCTCTTATACTCTTGGCAAGAGATAATTTTCTAATACAATTTACAAAAAACTTAATCATCCTTAAACCTGTTGCTTAATTAGAGTGGCCTATGTATCTTTGACCATGACATGAAAATAGAAGGGTAATTGTACTATAAAGTCAGAGCTATTGGAACAAGGTTGTCAAATGCTGAGTTCTCATCCATATACAAAAATAATAGCTTGCATGGTGCTGCTGCTGAGGCACCACATGCTGGGCGAGGTGGTGTCAGTGATGATGTCCTTCTAGTTCTTCATGAATATTCCTGCAGCAGTCTCTGTGATACCTGTTTCCTCATCTGTCACATTGCTTACACTGCTGGTTTGAGGAAAGTTTTTTCTGTAGATCTTAAAGCAGTGTATAATAGTAAAGGTTGAAAAAAAGATTGAATAAAAATATTATTTGTAGGTAGAAGTCCTTAAACCATGGCATAATAGATTATTATTGATCTTCTGTGTCAGTATTCCTTACTATATTCACTTGTATAGAGACAGAAGGTAAAAATCCCATACATTGGGGTGGCTAGGTGGCACAGTGAATAGAGCACCGGCCCTGAAATCAGGAGGACCCGAGTTCAAATCCAACCTCAGACAATTGACACACTTACTAGCTCTGTGGCCTTGGGCAAGTCCCTTAACCCCAATTGTCTTGCCTTCCCCCACTCCAAAAAAAAAAACAACAACTGGGGCTCCAGCCAAAAATATCATACCCTGCAAAGTTAAATATTATCCCAAATGGAAAAAAAAATGGACATTTGATAAACCCTCAGACTTTCAGACCTTTGTTTTAAAAAAAAAGGATCCATAAAGACAGACTGTTTGCTTTTTATAGATGATAAATGTAAAGTGGATGTTTAAGATTCTTATCAACTATTGGGTAGTTTATAAGAAAGATGGGCATAAACCTGATAAGAATTTAAAAAGTAAAACCGTTTAGGAACAGCTTAAAAGAATAATTGTTTGAGGTGCAAAAGGAAGAATGGATACAGAGGAATTAGATGGGTGAGGAGGGCTGGTAGTTCTGGTAACCTACTTTCCTTGGGCATGGGTTCAAGAGGGAACAATACATATATATTTAGAAGAATAGAAAAGTGTTCTAAATTCAGAAGAAATAAAATGGTAAGGGGATAGGGAGGGGGGAGAAGACAAGGGAGGGATCTTTAGAGGGGAGGGTGAGGGAATAGGTAAATAGGGGCATAGAAGGGTGCTTAGGTTTATGGGAATGGGAAGATAGGGGAGGGATCCTTGGAGGGGGGAGGCAAGTCATGGGAGGGCAAGGTAGTGAGTAAAAGTAAAGTGGAGGAGACAGGAGGGATCGGAAACAACATAGACACATGCATAAAAACATGATCAGGAGTAGAATAGGTCTGGGAAAGTATATGTCTATGCACGTGTGTATATGTGTCTGTATATATCTGTAGCTGTGGAGAAACTTCATAAACTTGATTGTGGCCTTCTGGGGGATATTGGGGGAGGGGAAAACGAACAAAATAAATGCCCAGCAGGGAGGAAAAGAAAACTCACAAGGAAGCAGAGCCAAGAGTGACCATTCTCAGCAGAAGGAGTGTTATTTATCATAAGGGCTTTCTTGAAATGAAATTTTATTTTCACATATTTTGAATCCTCTCTTATGTTCTGCAATGCATATGACATGCTTTTTTTTTTTCTTTCTAACTTTGTATTTAAGTTTATGGTAATGTTTTTGTTTCTTTTTTCTCTTCTGTGTTTTGTGTTCTGGTGTTTGAGTCTGAAATAAAATTTTGAAAAAGAAAAAAACCTCAGAATCTAGAATGGATGTCACCGTGTCACCGTCGGAGGACTTCAGACGTTAGGAGCGTGTTGAGTTTGGGGACCAGGAAGCTGTCCGTTCTGGCTAGAATGTCAAAGTGGTGGAGAGGGACTAGTGTGCCGTGAGGCTGGAGGGGGCTGCATGCCTGTGGCTGATGCTGGAGACTTTTGAGCAGTGGGTGAACACAGGACTCTGCTTGTGTTTGTGCCGCATCCTCCTAGGAAAGCCCTCGCTCCTTTCTCCCACTCTTCATGCCCTTTCTGTTCTAGGGAGCTTCCCCCACTGTCCCAGCACCCACCAACCTCCCAGGGTTCTTGGGAGGATCCTATGAGTCCATAGCAAGCGCTAGGTAGATGCTCAGTGCTTTCCCCTTCTGTTGATGCCAGCCTTTGATCCAACTCCTGGACTTGTTTGTGCTGCACCATTAGCCCTTTGTGAAGCAGTGAGACCAACTTCCCTTTGTGACTCTTGGAAACTGAGGAGCTGTGATGACACAGGCTGTAGAAGCACTGCTTTCCAAGAAGGCTGGATTGGCTGGCAGAGAGGACACACAGGCAGGCATGGAACTGTGGTGATCCCCACCACAGAGCTTTGTTCTGATGGTCCTCAGACCAGCCCTACAGGTGGCTGGCATCAGCCTTTCTACCCTTAGATGGGCTTCGGGGCTCTTTGCTCAGAGGTCTCTTGGCTCCAGACTAACAGAGCCTTGTGTTGGTCATCCTTTGTTGTGTGGGGTTTGGGGGGACTTTTTTTGCTTTTTGGAAGGGGGAGGGCAAGGCATTTGGAGTTAAGTGACTTGCCCAAGGTCACAGGCTTAGTAAGTGTTAAGTGTCTGAGGCTGGACTTGAACTCAGGTCCTTCAGACTTCAGGGTTGGTGCTCTGTTCACAGCGCCACCCAGTTGCCCTATGCATGAGTAGGGACCATCTTGTTTTATTGTATTTGTATCCCCAGTGCAATGGCTGGCACATAGTAAGTAGTTATTAAATTCTTTATCTACCACCTAAACAACTATCTAAACAAAGAAAAGAGCCCTGGCCCTGGAGTCAGGAGGACCGGAGTTCAAATCCAGCCTCAGATAGTTCACTTAACCCCAATTGCCCTGCCTTCCCCTCCAAAAAAAAAAAAAGACTTATCAGTGATAGTAAGTGGTGCATGCCCAAGGCACAAGCCCAAAGAAAAGACTAACTCTGAAAGGTCTACAAGCCAAGCCTTGGCCAACTAGCATTCCTCAAAGAAATGAAGCAAGAGCTTGAGAAGAATCTTATAACTGAAATGAGAACTCTAAGGAAAGACTGGAAGGAGTATTAACAACTGAGCTCAAGAGGTAAAAAGCCTGATCTAATTCCCTAAAACTTTGAATGGACCAAACAGAAGTTAGTGACTCCATGAGACAGCAAGAAACACTGAAACAAAAAAGCCCCCCCAAAAAACCCCAGAAGAAAATATAAGGCATATCATAAAAAACAAATGACTTGAAAAAGAGAAGAATGATTAGTCTGCTAGCTAGGCAGATGAGCTGGAGCACTGGGCCCAAGTTCAAGTTCCGCCTCAGGTACTACCTGTCACTTAACTGCTCTCAGACTCAGTTTCCTCATCTCCAAGACAGCTATAAGAATAGCACCTGCCTCCTAGTGTTGTTGCAGGGATCAAATGAGATAATATTTGCAAAAGCACTTAGTACACTGCCTAGTATAATGCTTGTTTTCTTTTCCTACTGGAAAACTGTCACCAAAAAAAAGAAAAAACAATGCCCAGATAGCATATTTCAAGACATGTTCAATGAAAGCTTCCCAGAACCATGATTCATTTTCTAAAAGAAATTTTAAAACGAAAACTCCCTAGAATATCCTAGCCCAAGTTGAGAAATTCCAAGTCAAAGAAAAAGTACTACAGTCAGCCAGAGAGCAAGTACCGAGGAGCCACTGTCAGCATCCACGAGATTTGGTGGCTCCTGCCATAGGAGGGAAGAGCTTAGAATTCAGCATTATGGGAGGTAAATGGTAGAGACTTGTAACAAAGAGCCACTTAACCAGCCAGATAGGATGGACTTTAACGGTGGAAGAAGCTGTCCTTTCCAAACTTCACAGAACAAATCCTTTTATGGGGGTTCTATGAAGTTTTGGATTCAGTCAAAGGGATGTACTTGAGGCCCTAGAGGGCCACATGTGGCCTTGAGGCTGCAGGTTTCCCACCCCTGTTGGTTCAGTATTAGGAAAGCCATAAACATAATAGACTATGTTAATAATAAAAACAATAAAAATGACAGTTTTGTTGATAGTTTTAGCATAAGCTTTGGACAGAATATAGCACCTATTTTTATTAAAAATACAAAAAAAATTAGGAATAAACAGGTTTTCCTTGATGAGGTCAATAGTATCTAAAACCAAGAGCCACCATTATAGGTAAGGAGGATAAAATAGAGCTCTTTTCTATAATATCAGGGATAAAGCAAAGATGCGCATTATTTACATTTGGTGTAGTGTCAGAAATGTAAGAGAAGAAAAGGGAATTGAGGCAATAAGCATTGGCCAGGAGGAACCATTGATCACTTCTGCATGTGATATTATGGCACATTTATAGAATCCTAGAGAATTAGTTAAAAATTAATTGAAATAATAGCATCAGACTTTCAGGATAAAAAATAAATCCACATTAACCATCAACATTATTGTGTATCATCAATAAGACCCATCAGGAAAAGAGAAATTCCTTTCTAAATAACTATATATGGTATGAAATATTAGGGAATTTATCTGCCAAGGTGCTATATAAATGCAAATAGAAACCTGACTTGAGAAATTAAGACATGCCTAAATAATTGGGAAAATATTAATTGCTTATGGCTAGGCCAAACCAATAAAATAAAAATTAGAGTAATATTGAAATTAATTCACTTAGTGCCATGCCAATTAAATGATCAAGTTATTACTTTATATTGCTATAAAATATAATTATGAAATTCAAATGGAGGAACAAAAGGTCAAAAATCTCAAGGGAAATTATGAAAAGAGAACTGGGAAGGCAGGGTGCTTGCAGTGCTTCATCTCAATCTACTACCACACAGGAGTCATCAAAGCTGCTCTTACTGGTTAAAAAAGAGGCATGTCTGTGGAACAGATTTACAACCTAAAGAAACAACAAATGGTACTTAGTGCTCAGTGTGTGTGAAGGTCCTCAACTGCCATAAGAACTCAACTATTTGATTAAAAAATTTTTTTTTCAAGAAAACCCAAAGGCAGTCTGCAGAAATTCTTCATGAGGCAGTTGCATTCACCATATACCAAGAAAAGCCCTAAATGGTTACATGACTTTAAAAGGCCTTTCTGGTCTCTGGACTGGAGAAGAGTTTATTACCAAACAAGATTTTGAGAGGAGGGGAGGAGATAAGATGGAAAGTTTTAATTACGTAAAATTAATAAGTTCTTACGCAAACAAAACCAGCTAGGAACAGGTAACTGGGGAGAAAATCTTTACTGCAACTTTCGTTAAACATCTCATTCAGGCTATCTAAGCCTATTCAAATTTGTAAGGACAAGAGCTATTCCCCAAATTTATAGATGATCTGAGGATGTGAAGAGGCAGTTTTCAAAGGAAGAAATCCAAGCAATCAACAGCAATATGAAGAAAATTCTTCAAATCTCTTATTGGGGAAATTCAAAGTAAGCTCTGAGGTTCTACTTTACACCCATCAGACTGGCAAAGATGACAAAAAAGGAAAAATGGCAATGTTGGAAGGGCATATTAATGCACTGTGCATAGCGCTGTGAGCTGGTGCAGCCAGTCTGGAAAGCAGTTTGGAACTTTGTCCCCTATCCCTCTTAACTTGGGATGCTCTTTCACCCTTTCTACCACTACAAGGTCTCTATCTCAAAGAGCCCAAAGAAGGGGAAAGGATCCATTTGTTCAAAGTTGTTTATAGCCACTCTTTTTGGACTGGTCACTAAGGTGTGCCTGTTAATTATAGCTGATGAGCATATAATGGAATATGATTATGCTGTAAGAACTGGCGAAGGTCAGGGTTTCAGAGAAATATGGAAAGACTTGTATGAATTGATGCAAAGAGAAGCAAGCAGGATCAGCAGTTTACGTAGTTTTCAATAGAATGTAAAGACAAACACAGTTGAAAAGACTAAGGACTAATGATCAGTGCCCCAACTCCCAACGAGGCAGGGCACTGCCCATCCACTGAGGAAGGGGTGATGTACTGAAGGGGCACAGTGAGACAGACAGTTCTGGACATGACCAAAGTGGGAATTTTTTTTTGCTTAGCTACAAGTATTTGTTATACGCCTCCCTACTTCTTGTCAAAGGGACTGGAAGGGAGAGGGTAAGGATAAGCTTCTCTTTCCTTCCCAAAATGAGAAGAGTATAGAAGGCCAGAAGAAGCCAGACACAGGGTACCCTGGAATGCTAAATGTTGTATTCCTCATATACTTGGAAAGATCAAAGGTAAACAGAAGTTTCTATTTGATTCTACAGACAGTAAGAACCTACTGCCCTTTGAGTAGAGGAAAGAAGTAGCCAGGCAGGGCAGGGCAGGGCTGAGCAGCCCTGAAGAGCTGTTCAGGCCATAAGCAGCTCTATGTCCAGTGGAAGTGGTTACCACTTTGTCCAAAGAAATGGCCTTTGAATGAGCCGCTCTTACAAACAACTGCCTGTTCACATGAAGCGGCTGTAGCTGAAGCAGAACTAGGCTAGACAACTTAAAAATGAAAATGACTCCCTCCTGGATGTTTTCAGAGCAGTGAGTGTCTCCTCTGGCCCTTATTGTCTCTTGTTCCATCGTTGCTTTCATAGATGTTAGAAGATGGTTAGAGACTTAAGTAGTCCTTTAAAAACAGTCTTAGGGAAGAATGAATATCTGTTCTCCTTTTGTATCTTTAACTCTTAAATCCTTTTTCTCCACTGTGATGTGTATGTGTTAGACAAGAGTTGTGGACTCACGGATAAAAATTGGGCAGGATGTCAGAAGTACTGTAGTCTGATGGAGAACCTCTATCATAGGATCAGAGATTTATGACTGGAAAGGACTATAAGGATTTTTTCCCAAAATGCTCAATTTTTTTCCAGTTATGTGTAAAAAAAAGTTATAGTATTCATTTTTTAAAAATTTGAGTTCCTGGGGCAGCTCAGTGGTGCAGTGAATAAAGCACCAGCCCTGAAGTCAGGAGACAGATCTGGTTGCAAGACATTTACTAGCTGTGTGACCCTGGCTGAGTCACTTAACCCCTGAATACCAACAAAAACCAACAAAAAAAAGAAAAATAATTTGATAACAACCTGTTTTCTTCCTTTGTATGTACACGTGGTTGGCAAGAAGGAGATTTGGTATGTTGTCAAAGCTGTATAATACCTCCTGTGTGCCAAGGGATCATCTCTCCTCTACCAAGATGATAGCTACTCCTGACTCTGCATCAGGGTGTCTCATCCTTTGCATTGTGTTTGCATTTGTTGAGGAGGAGTTTCCCTAACCGGACAAGCACACTCACTGTCTAACTAATCTAACATAAATTCATATGTGTGCAGCGGAGCAGTCATTTTACTTACTGTTTTTCTCTTATACTTTATTTCTCATTATTTCACATGTCTTTCTAAATGCCTTGGTATATTATGTTATATTCATATCCCATAGTTATTTCAGCCATTCACCAACTATGACTCACTGGTGATTTTTTTCCCACTTCTCTGCAGTTGACAAATGTTGCAATTTAATATATATATTTCAGATGAATATCTTTTCATTTTCTTTGTAAGACTTTACAATACATGGTATATTCCCGGTAATGCAAGGACTAGATCAGTGGTGGGTATGGTCATCCTTATGAGGTGTACGACTTGGGTTTGATACGATTGTCCTCCAGAAATACTCTTTATCAGCTTACCTTTCTTCCTTCCACATTTAGATATCTTTTTCCTATTGTCAGTTTGGGTGCTATTGTGTGTACTACATTAGAGTTATTTTTAAAATGTTTTCATTTCTGATGTCTAATGAGGTTGTTTTTCTCAAGTTGTTTAATCCATTAGTGTATCTGCTTCTGTAAATGGACTTTGTCCTTTGGCCATTTCTCCAGTGAATACTTGGGTATTGCCCAGGAAATTCTAGTTAGTAAGTTTTTATTATATTTGCATAGCTACTTTTCTGATCACTTCTTTTTCTTTTTGTCTTGATTATACTGCTTTTGTAAAGCAGAACTTTATGTAACCATTTGGTCAGGCCCGTTTTAAACGCTGCCTTCTTCATTAAGGAGCACAGATGCATCGAGAGGGCCCTGAATCTTACTCCAGCCTGGCTGCCGGGTTCTCGGTCAGAGAATAGCATGGCAAGCTGGGTGCTGGGAGGAGCGCAGCCCTAGGAGTTAGCAAGAACTGAGTTTGAGTCCTGCCTTAGGTACAGTCATGGGCAAATCACTTAACCCCTGTTTGCTTCAGTTCCCTCATCTGTAAAAGAAAGGTGATGAGAACAGCACCTGCTTCAGATGAGGTCCTGAAGTGGGGATCCCATGAGAGAGCGTGTGCAGTGCTTTGTAAAGCATAAAGTGCTGTGTAAGTGCTAGAAATTATATAGATTTTTATGTTTATACACATACATATATATACATATGTATACACATACATGTATGTACACACACATGTACATATACGTATAGGCCCTCACATAAACTATCCCTTGTACTGAGATATTACCAGACATTGTTCTTCTATAAAGGTCACCTGGGTTCATATCCCGATCCTGCCATTTATAGGCATGTGACTGTAGTCAAGTCACTTGACTTCTGAATCTCAGTTTCCTCCTCTGCAAAATTACAGGGTTAGACCAGATGACTTGTGCATTGGTCAGGCTATATTTGGAGTAGTTCTAGGTGCCACAATATAAGAAGGACATTGATCTAAGCTCAAGAGCATCTGGAGGGAGTAGCCAATATGGTAAGTGGCCTCCTGCCTTAGGAAGGCTCCCCCACCTTAGAGCATTCCAGGACTTGTCTGCTGTGTTGTAATGGAGATTCACTTTGACTACAGTTTGATCCAGGAGGATGCTGAGGTCCCTTCAAAAACCTAAAATTCTGGGAATGATTGCTAATGTCCCTTGAAGCTCTAACAGCTAGGATTATACATAGGTTGAAATAGAGAAATATATGGAGTATCTCTAAAGCTTTGAGATTCACAGTTACTGACCTTGCATTGTCTTCCCATTCAGAATATAGCAGTTTATAGTAGTTTGGTGATTTTCATAGTTTTTATAGTTTTTGGAATTGGTATCAAAACCATTGGTGTAAGATGCACAAAGGCTGAAAATTGTCGAAGGCTAATAATAGGTTTAGAAAAAATAACTTTATACCTTTTATATCATGGTATGGACTATATTTCATTTATACTTTTCTGTGTGTTTATGCATTGATTCTGAAAATAAAAACCTCAATAAGAAATTATGGATTTCTGCAGTCAGCCTCTGATTCTGGTGCTTCTGTCTTGTTCAAAAATCAGATATCCAGAGAGAAGAAGAAAAAGTGAAGCGATCCGTGAAGGATGCTGCCAAAAAAGGCCAGAAGGACGTCTGTGTCATTCTAGCCAAGGAGATGATCAGATCGAGGAAGGCTGTGAGCAAGCTGTATGCGTCCAAGGCACACATGAATTCTGTCCTCATGGGCATGAAGAACCAGCTGGGTAAGAACCACAGCTCAGGACTAAGCCTTTATGGTTGAGGGCAGGGCCTCTGGGCCTCCTGCCGAAATTCTCAGCAGCAGCTCTTAGTTCTTCTCTGTCTTGGTCGATGGTGCTGTGGGAGGCTTTCATTTTAGTTTTTGTTAGTGCTTTTAAAATATGAGCATTCTTAGTTATTTTTGTTTTTCCATTAACAAGCATTTACTTTCTCTCCATGCTACACCCCTCCCTGACTTAAAAGAGAAAGAAAAGCCTTGTCTTGATCCCATCTCCTCTGTCAGGTTCACAGTCAGTCTCTGGAATGGTGGTCGGCCATCGTTTTTCAGTCTTTAAAAGTGTCATCATTATCGTGTGAGTTGTTTTCTGTTCCACCCACTTCATTCTGTATCAGCCCACAGAGCTCTTCCCAGGATTCTCTGCACCCGTCTCTGTTGCCACAGTAACATATTATGCCATCTACCATCATTTTCTCAGCCACCTCCTTAGATTTCTTTTCTTTGCCACTACAAAAAGAGCTGCTGTAGATAATTTTGTATATGTGGGTACTTTTTCTCTTCTTTGATCTTTTTGGGGGGTCAGCTTAGGAGAGGCACAGGGGTTCAGAGTCACCGTGAAGTGACTTTGTGGACGTAGTTGTACCTTGTTTCCCGAGGTCAGCAGCTCGCTGAGCTGGCTAGGGGAGCAGTGATGTGCCTGCTTCACCTGCCCCACTTGTTGGCCCTTTTTTTGTCATTTTTGCCAGTCTGGTGTCTGTAAATGATTTGCATTTCAAAAGTTCATCTCTAAATTTGATGTTTAGAGCTCCAGATGTATTTAACTATTAGGAGCATTGTTCTGGATTACAGTGAGAGTCCCACACTAGCCCTCAGAAGCTCATTCAACCTTTAATTTAACTGTATTATAGTAGGAGTAGTACCAGACCAATTCTGGGGGGCCCTGGGACAGAAAAGGAGAAAGTTTCTTCCACATTTCATGAGATGGAAACCAACATTAAACAAAATTTGGAAGTAGACAAAATACCCGTTTTTTATACTCTCTCACACACCCCACCCCCCCCATCCTACATACCACATGGCATATCGTCAGTGGCTATATGTGGCCTTAACCTGCTCACTTGGGTGTAGCCCTTCTGGAACGTCGCGTCCCCGCATTTCCTATGTCCCCTTTCCCTTCAACTTGGCAGCACAACTTCTATTTCCTCAGTGGACTTGGTAGTAAAAAAAACTGTTGTATTGAATTAATTAACACTAATATGTTAATGTCTAGAGCTCTCTGTTTTCCAGAGGAGGGAAAGGGGAAGGTGAAAGAAATAGGATGAGCATTTATAAAGTGCCTGGAGGCCCAGAAACGAATGTCATGACTTAATGATTTTATCCTTCAGACTGTGGTGGGACCAACAAGGATAGACTCTGTCCTGCATCTGCATCCCACTAGCAGGGAGGAGCTGGTTAGGGCGGGTGGAGGTGACGGGCCTCTTGGAGAAACGGGGGCCCTCCGTCCTAGGAGGAGTAGAAATCTGCTCCTAGAATGGCAGTCACCCTACATTGTGGGAAAACAGAGATCAGAACATGAAAGGAAAGGCAGGGAGGTGCTCAGGAAGGAAACTCTTAATGTGAAAAGGGAAACAAGTCCTCTGAAGAGAGAAGATGGAATTTGTCTAAGAGAACTATGTGACTGTACAGGAAGCTCATTGGCCAGCCTGGATTTTAGGAAGCAGCGTGCGGAAGAGGAGCGTGGGGACAGAGGAGCAGAAGGAGGAATGGAACAAGCATTGTTGAGTGCCTGCTGTGTGCTAGACGCTGCGTTCAGCACTTCACAAAGTTTATCTCATTTGGTCCTCACCTCAGCCCTGTGAAATAGGTACTGGGAAATCGAGGCAAATCGAGGCCTCTGATAAATGTCTGTGGCTGGATTTGAACTGAGATCTTCTTGATCCCAGGCCTGAGACTTGGTCCACCACTGAGCTGCTGCCTCTAGGTGATTATAGGAATGAAAATAAGAGTCTGAAATTAATATAAAAATGTATGATTAGTGTGAGATGAGTATAAATATATGGCATAATCCTATCAAAATTTATATTTGCCTTTCCGTAAACATTATTTCCCCAGCTGAATGTATTGTAATCTTGAAGGGAGAGACTATAGATCTTGCCACATAGTCTGATTGTGGGAGTGGGAAACCTGTAGCCCCGGGACCACTTTTGGTGTAGCATTTTGACTCAGTCTAAGTTTCATTTTCTTTTTTAAAAATAATTTATTTATTTTTACTTTTTGACATTTATTTCCCTAAGATTTTGAGTTTTAAATTTTCTGCCCTCCCCAAAATGGTGTATAATCTGATATAGGCTCTTTTATACATTCATATTAAACATATTTTCACATTAGTCATGATGTAAAGAAGAATTAGAACCAATGGGAGGAACCACAAGAAAGGAAAAACAAAACGGCAAAAGAAAAGGAGAGCAAATAGTCTGCTTCCCTCTGTGCGCTGACTCCAAAATGCTTTCTCTGGATATGGATAGTCTTTTGGAGTTGTCTTAGATTCTTGCATCGCTGAGAAGAGCTAAGTCCATCAGAGTCAGTCATTGAGCAGTGTGCTCTCCTGGTTCTGCTCATCTGACTCTGCCTCAGTTGCTGTAAGTCTTTTCAGGCTTTTCTGCCTGAAATGTATCATCGTTTCTTATAGCACAAGTATTCCATTACATTCGTGTACCACAACTTGTTCAGCCATCCCCCAGTTGATGTCTGAGTCTAACGTTTTACAGAACAAATCCTTTCATGAAGGGGATTTGTCCTGAAGTTTGGATTTCGTCAGAGGGCCACGCTTGAGGACCTAGAGGGCCACACGTGGCCTTGAGGCTGCAGGTTCCCCACCCTTGGATCACAGAGTAACCATTTAATAAATGCCTCTTGGTTGATTTTCCTTGGCTCAATTGGAGTGCAGATGTATAAGGCATCTGTGGAGCGGAGCCTGTTGGTATGAATGTGAGGTCCCTGAGTGTGAGGGCAGAGCTTAGAGAAGGGAGGAAGGTTGTGAGCTGGGCATTGGGCTCCTGGAGGATGCCCTGCATGCTGTCAGAGATTGTGTGGGATGGACAGCAGAGGGGCCCTCGCTCCCAGGGCAGGGGGGAAGGGAGCTCCCCACACCGGCTGCGCTTGTTTCCTGCTATTCCCCCAGCTCCCTTTGCAGCGTCCTGTGTATAGAATGTCATTGTTTTTACTTGTATTTGTATGCTCAGTACTTAATGCATCCTGGCTCTTAGTAAATGTTTCATAAGTGCTTGTTGAGCGACAGAGAGATTGTAAGGAGGTAAAATAATAAGAGTTAGAATTTATATGACACTTATAGTTAACTCACTTGATCCTCACAGTGACCCTGTGAGGTAAATGCTATTATTATTATTCCCATCTTATAGATGAGGAAACTGAGGTGCAAGGAGTCAGGTGACTTATCTAAGGTCACACAGTGTCTGTGTCAGATTTAAACCCAATCCTTCCTGATTTGAGGTCCTGTGCACTACCCACTGAACCAGATTTCTGTGAGTATAAGATGGAAAGTGTATGAAAGGAAAAGGTCTGAGACAAAAGCAAGGAAACTTTGAAGAGGCCTAATGGAAGGACAGAACACAATAGGGGATTTAAGAATCGTGGGGCACGAGAGCGTTGTCTTTCAGTTGTGTCTGACTCGTTGTGACCCCATTTGGAGTCATTTGGTGGAGATCCTGCAGGGGTTTGGCATTTCCTTCTACAGAGCATTTGGCAGATGAGGACTGAGGCAAACAAGGTGAAGTGACTTGCCCAGGGTGTGGGTACACAGTAAGTGTTTGAGGTAGCATTTGAACTCAGTCTTCCAGACTTCAGACTACACTTTCCACTGCAGTGCCACTCAGCTGCCCCCAGTAAAAGAGCATGAAGGTGGTTTTTCACCTTGGCAGCCACTTACCCTGAACCACAAGAATTAGGGGAAGGAGAGGTGGAATTGAGGACATAGGATGGGGATATAATACCGCTTGAGTAGGGCCTCTGTCCTCAAGGGTCTTGTACTGATGAAGAATGCCATTAGTTTGTTCTCTCTGGAACCAGGAGGGAACTTGGGTTGGGCGTCTGGTCCTCAGAAGCCTAACTCAGCTCTATGTTATTACCAAATGACTGAAGTTGGCCCAGAGTTGGATCGGCTTTAGGGGAGCAAGCTTTTAATTTTTGGCAGGCCTGGACTTAGGGGGCATCTAGCTCACCCTTCTCATTTTACAGATCAAGAAACCAAGACCCTCAACCTTACTCTCATTGAATTTGGCTTAGGGAAGGAATGACATAAACTCTAAACTGGATATCTTGCCATACAGGAGAGTAGGGGGGATGGGGATGAGAGGGAGAATGACGGAGGGGAGAGCAGTGAGGGGGGAGGGCTGCTGGAAGCACACACTTCTGTAAAGGGACAGGGAAGAGAGTAGAACAAGGGAGGGGGAATAGGAAGGAGAGACATATAATCAGTCTCTCACAATATGTCCAGTTGTCCACTGTGGAGATGTTCTGTGTATTTACACATGTACAACCTGTATTGAATTGCTTGTCCTTCCAGTGGGGGTGGGTGACGAGGGAGGAAGGGAAAGAATCTATAATTTAAAGTTCTATAGTCAGATATTAAATATATATATGTGTGTATGCATATATAATTATTATTATTAACTACATGCAACTAGGAATTAAGATATACAGGCACTGGGGTAGGGATACCCTCCCTGTCCTACTGGAAAATCAGAGGGATGATGGGGGAGGACATAGCAGATTGGGGGAGCGGCTATACAGTGGGATGGCTGTTTTGGGGTGGTGAGTAGGGGAAAGATGGGGAGAAAATTTATAACTCAAAATCTTGTGGAAATGAGTGATGTAAACAAGAAAATTAGTAAATTAATTTAAAAAACGAAAGAAACCAAGGCCCTACAAGGGTCCCCATTGGGGAGAAGCTGGAGGCAAGAGAGGCCGCCACAAGACTGTGTCTGCAATGCTGAAGCTGCAGCTGTTGAAATTGAGACGTGAGGCAGCAGATTGGATGGGGGGTGGTGTGAGTGAAGAGTGAGGGTGATGTTTAGGTTGTAAGCCTGGGTTAGTGACAGGATGGCAGTAACAGGGAAGCCTCCTGACAGAAAGATGAATGAAATGTGTAGAACAAAAAACATTTTTGAACATGGTCAGGATGGAGTTTGATGTGACTGATTCTGCATATTTGTTTGCAGTTTGTTTTCTTTTTCTTTTTCTTTTCCCAGTAGAGTGTGGAGGTAAGAGGGAGAAAAAAGTGTTTGATAATTGAAAAAAAACAATATTTAATTAAAAATAGTAATAGGGAAGTTGGGAATAGGAAAGGATAATGAGTTTGAGATGTCCAGTAGGCAGGTGGAAACTGGTGGTCAGCCAAGATAGATAAATGGATCCAAGAATCATCTGCAGAGAGATGATAATTGAACTGGTAGGAATGTATGTAATTACCAAGTGAGATTTAGCAAGGGAGAAGAGAGTGCTGGGGAAGACCCTCAAGGGAACACCTATTGTTAGCAGGCGTGACCTGGGTGAAGGTCCTGCCAAGAATTAGGTAAGGAGAGAACCAGGAAGAAACCACGGCATAAAGATCTAGAAAGAAGAAAAGATCCAGGAGAAGGCTATTGGGTGTCAGGCTTCCGAGATGTCAAGAAAGATGAGATATAGAACCATTACGTTTGGCAGTTGAGACCACTGGTAGCTTTAGAAAGAGCAGTTTCCATTGAATGATGAGGGTAGAAGCTAGCTTGCAAAGGGTTTGCATTTGATGACCTCTGAGGTCCTCCAAATCTAAAGCTGTTTACCTGTGATAATCATTTGAGAAGTGGAAGAGCCCTAAGTAGAGTTCTCATTATACTGAAGAGACTTGCCCACGTTCTCGAGAGCAACAGGAGCCCCAGCAATTGAAGAAATAATATTGAAACGTTGAAGAAGTAATTGAAGAAATAAGTGGGTATAAACCCTAAATATAGGGACATAAGTCAACAGGAAAGTAACTCACTTCATTTTGAAAAAACTAAATAACTTTCTATTTAAGATAATTGAAAAATATTTCAGCAAATTTGTAAATTGGACTTTTGCACTGTAATACAGAAAGTGTAAAATGTTTGGTGGTATAGTAAAGGAAAATGGTATTAATACCCATTCCTAATTTTATCTTTAGGACTTTCCTGAGGAGTTAACCCTTTTGTAATTTTATTAGGCAGTCATGACGTATAAGGCACTTTGAATGTTTTTTTTTGGAGAGCAGTTGGGGTTAAGTGACTTGCCCAAGGTCACACGGCTAGTTTTTTGTGTTAAGTGTCTGAGGCTGGATTTGAACTCAGGTCCTCCTAACTCCAGGGCCAGTGCTCTATTTACTGCGCCACCAAACCTTCCCGAAATTTTTTTTGCTTTTTGGAGGGCAATTGGGGTTAGCTGACTTGCCCAAGGTCACACAGCTAGTTTTTTTTATGTTAAGTGTCTGAGGCCAGATTTGAACTCAGGTCCTCCTGACTCCAGGGCCGGTGCTCTATTTATTGTACCACCCAGCCACCCCCTTGAATGTTAACAGAAAGAAGATTCAGAATGTTTCAAGTTGAGGGGTGGCTAGGTGGTGCAGTGAATAGAGCACTGGCTTTGGAGTCAGGAGGACCTGAGT
>CM053595.1:295257493-295343020 GCA_028646575.1 Pseudocheirus occidentalis
GTGTCTGAGGCCAGATTTGAACTCAGGTCCTCCTGACTCCAGGGCCGGTGCTCTATTTATTGTACCACCCAGCCACCCCCTTGAATGTTAACAGAAAGAAGATTCAGAATGTTTCAAGTTGAGGGGTGGCTAGGTGGTGCAGTGAATAGAGCACTGGCTTTGGAGTCAGGAGGACCTGAGTTCAAATCCAGCCTCAGATACTTAACACTTACTAGCTGTGTGACCTTGGACAAGTCACTTAACCCCAATTGCCCTACTCTCCCCCCTCTAAAAAATGACCAAAAAAAGTTTTAAAAAAATGTTTAATGTCTCTTCTCTTTTTGTTATTTTGAAATGGACAGTAAATAGCGATAAAGACAGACAACAAGCAGATGAAAAATAGTAAAGATTTACAAAGATACCCATGGCTGACTTTTCTCTGTCAGTCTGTGTGGAGCCACCACTTTTAGGTGCTGACGCTCCAATCCCTGAAGTGCTACATGAGGAAGCAGACATGCCTTCAAAAAGACAGAGCTGGAAGGAGCAGCTGGCCTTGATCAAGGAGCCTGCGCCGGGCGGGACGACGGCTTTGAGGATATTGAAGGATCTGGTCTGAGGATGTTCAGAAGAGAGCAAGAGGCCAAATATCTTATGAAAAAATCTTAGATTTCATCATTACTGAAAAAGATGACTAAGATAACAGTAGTAACAACTTATCTTTGTGTCTGTTTTCCTTTACAGTTTTTTGAGTGAATGGTTTACACACATCACGTATGTCTTTGTTATGTTTTTTTTTTCAGTTTCTGTTATACATATGAAGTCACACAAAGCATTTTTGCATTAACTATGTTCCATAAAAAGCAAGGCACATAAACAAAAAAAATCTTCAATCTGCACTTTGAACCTATCAGTTCTCCCTGAAGGTGTATAACATTATTTTTTCATCCTGAGTCCTTTTGAAATTGTGGTAGATGATTGATGTTGATCAGAATTACTGTCTTTCATTAACAGTTATCTTTATAATATTTCTTTTACTGTGTGGCCTGGTTTTGCTCACTTCACTTTACATCAGTTCATCTAAGTATTGTCAGGTTTTTCTGAACCCATCCCTTTCATCCTTTCTTACAGCACAGTAGCATTTCATGACATTCACATACCACGGCTTCTAAAGTTGAGGAACAACTGATGAACTTCCTTGTAATTTCTAATTGTTTTGCCACCACAAAAAGAGCTGCTATAAATATTTTTGCACATATGGGTTTTTTTTCCTTCTTCTTTTATTTGTTTGGGATATCGACCTAATTGCACAAACATATCCTTTTTGAGGGAATTAGGAAAGAATAGGCTGACTTTCATGAGAGAGATTCTGCCACAGGCCACATCCTTAATATTCCCATAAGTGACTGAAAAGTGTTAAATCCATGATTGTACTTTGTTGTGTATTGACTATAAGAAATACTTGATTTACTAGAGAAAAACAGGGCCTTAGAGGTTTGCTTACACAATGATAACACACTGCTTATTAATAGCTACCAAGGCACCAATAGGGAGGTTTATATTTACCAAAGGCATTGGCTATTGTTGTGGAGTTTCTGTAGTACAGAGTCCAAATGGAAGAGGAATTCTGTCCAGATGGTAAGGTCCTTCATATGCTTCTTTTTGTAGATGACATTATTTTAAGTACATTAAACTCTAGGACATCATGGAGTCTCCTAAAAAAGATCCATAACTATCCAGACAGGAAAAACCAAGTGGATGAAGAACAGCTGTTGTACAAAATGTGACATACAATTGGATGGGCAGTCTCTAGTACTAATCTGTCAGTATGTACCATCTTGGACTGCTAATGGACAGTGAATTGAGCCCATAAAGCAGAGGAGAGAGGGTTGGTTTTCTCTTGGCAAAACTTGAATGGCTCCTAAATTTTACCCTGAAACAATGGCTCATCTTTTTAACAACAGTGTTCTTCAGTACTGTTGAATTAGTGCAAGTTGCAGAATGCCACACTCTTCAAAGGGTAAAGTCTTAGGTCACCCAGTAGGAAATGGAGAGAATCATCATGGGTATGAGTGGGCTACAGCAGATTACTAATGGAGAATTATGTAGGAGAAGTAATGTTAAAGTTGTTGATATCAGAGAAAGGGAGATGACTGGAAAAGGAATTAGGCTGGCTATAGAGTGTTAACAAGAAATAACCAGTGAACTACCTGCACACTTCACGAGTGGACCATGCCAAGTCAAGAAACAGGTATATCCACATCAGTGAGATCAACAGATCCCTTGAAATAGTAAATAAAATGAAAATTGCTTTAGTACATTGTATTTTTTATTCAAGACTGATATCAAAAGAGAAACAGTATGATATTAGTAAAAAGTTAAGGTACTGGCATTTGGCATCTCTGCCTTTATTATGCAGAGTTGGCAAGATTGTTTTTTGAGAACACTGGTAATGGAAGAAGTTTGTGAATGCGTCTGACCGATTTAGTCCAGATGGCTGATTTTGTGGCCAAGCGTTCTTAACTATAAATTAAATTGCTTCTAGAATATCTGGGGGTGGGGGTGGGGGTTATGTGTGTTTCTGTTCCAAATGGGAGAATCTGTTGTCCAGTATTTGGTTTTGTTTGTTTGTTTTTTTGGTTTTAGACCATTTCCCCTTTGTTTAAAACTCATTGATGGGTTGTAGACATGCTCATTGTGTTATTGTTTCCTTAGTGGTTTAAGTGAGCTAACAGCAGAATGTATTGGGACCCGAATAACCATATCTAGGAGTTATTTTAGTTTGACTGAATTATATCAAAGTAGAATTTAAAATGAAGGACAGCTTGGATGAGGAAGCCCAAACTTAGGCTTCTGGTATTCTGCTGAAGCATCAGCAAGAGTATTCAAATCAGATGTTCTGGTAGGACCTTTCCTTCTTTTTCTTCATTGCTTGGCTTGCCAAGAAACCAAACCTATGTTCTCTCTTTTACAGATGAGGAAACTGAGGCACTGAGTGATTAAATGATTTGCCCCTGATGACACAGCTAGTAAGTAATAATAATAACATTAGCTAGAATTTATATAGCACTTTATGTTTTACAAAGTGCTGTATACATATCTCATTTTTACCTGAGTGTCTGAGACAGGATTTGGTCTCAGGTCAAGTCATGCTCGGCCAACTTGCAAATGATATAAAGTGAAAAGGCTAAGCTAAAACATTGCATCCCAGAGTGGGATCCTTAAAGGGCTAGAGCATTGTCCTGAATCTAATAAGATGGAATTCACTAAGAATTAATATAAACTCTTAAATTTGGGTTCAGAAAACCAATCTTGTAAGTGTACAGCATGAGTGACATGGATAGAAAAGTTTGTCTGAAAACTAGTTTATGGAATTTTAACTCTCAACTATTCAGCTAGATCTCTGAGCCCATTAGGATCTGTGTCGTCTTGGTCAATGCAGATCAGTCTGCCTGCCCCTCTTGTGTGACTCTTGTCTGTCATAGAGGGCCCAGCCAAAGTACTGGAAACCTGTCTTAGTTTCTCTCCATATCACATGGATCCCAGTCCATCTTCTCTTTTGATCATCACATTCTTTACTCAGATTCTCCTTCTTAGCTTTTTGTTTGTAATATGTTACAGTGTGTTGCTGTCCACTGTATACCCTTCCATTGCTCTCTTAACTAGTTCTCGTATTTAGTTCTTCAGGGATTGTACTGTTGTTCCATGACTCCAATCATTTAAAGAAATCCTGGCATTCTTATTAGTCAAAAGATGGACCTCTCTTTTCATGAGGAAGGTTGGGGTCATTAAAGGAACTTTATAATTTCTTAAAGGCAGTACAGTTAGCTCTCTTTTTCCAATTCAGTTTGGGCCCAACTCAATCACCATTTGCAGTGTTTACATAGATTATTTATTCTGATAAATAGATAGGTTGTGCATCTAATTACATACCGTAATCTGGATAATAGGCATTCTTCAGGCAGTTTTTTTTTTCTTTTATGTATATGATAAGCCAAACTCTTGAAAATGGTTATGGTGACTAGAGCAAGAATTAGGTAGTACAGTGGAACTTGCTTTTTGATTTTGAATTTTATTTTCAATTCCAAATTCTCTCCTTCCCTTCACCTCCTCCCCACCCATTGAGAAGGCAAGAAACACAGTACTTATTCAATATATGAAATCATACAAAACATTTCTACATTAAATGTGTTCTTCCCTCCGTCCCCCCACTTCCAAAAAAAAAAAAAAGGAAAGAAAGGGAAAAGTTAGACTTCGATCTACACTGAATTCATCAGCTCCCATCTGGAGGTGGCTAGAATTTTTCATCATGATTCTTTTGGAATTTTACTAAGTCTTTTCCAGTTGATTATCTTTATAGTACTAATGTTACTGGGTAAATTGTTCTCCTTGTTTTGCTTACTTCACTTTGCATGAGTTCATATAAGTCTTCCCATGCATTTCTGAAATTACTTTCATCGTTTCTTATAGCACAATAGTATTCCATCACAGTCATACATCATAACTTGTTTGCCATTCCCCAGTTGATAGATGGGTATCCCCTATTTCCAGTTCTTTGCTGCTACCACTGAAAGAATTGTTCTAAGTACTTTCGTACTTATGGGTTTTTTTTCCTTATTCTTTTCTTTGTTTCTTTTATCTCTTTGGGATTCAAACCTTTTTTTTTTTCTTTTTGGAGGGCAGTTGGGGTTAAGTGACTTGCCCAAGGTCACACGGCTAGTGTGTGTGTGTGTGTGTGTGTGTGTGTGTGTGTGTGTGTGTGTGTGTGTTAAGTGTCTGAGGCCGGATTTGAACTCAGGTACTCCTGACTCCAGGGCCGGTGCTCTATTCACTGCGCCACCTAGCCGCCCCTTTTTTCTTTTCTTTTTTTTTGGGGGGGGGGATTCAAACCTAATAGTGGTATGATTGGGTACACAGTTTTATTAGCCCTTTGGGCATATTTTCAAATTGTTTTCCATAATGGTTGGACTCGTTCACAACTCCACCAACACTGCATTGGTATCCTTATTTTTCTATGCTCCCTCCAGCACTTGCCTTTTTCCTCTTCTGTCATGTTTGCCAATATGGTAGGTGTAAGCTGGTACCTCAGAGTGCTTTTAATTTGCATTTCTCTAAGAATAGTGACTTAGAGCATTTCTTCATGTGACTCTTGATAGCTTTTGATTTCTTCCTCAGCAAACTGTTCATATCCCTTGACTATTTATCATTTGGGGAATGGTTGCTATTAAAAATTCAACTCAGTTCAAATTGTGAAATGAGATTTTTTAGCTAAGAAACTTGCTACAAAGATTTTTTTCCCCACTTTCCTACTTTTCTTCTAATATTGACTGAATTTTTTTGTTTGTGAAAAAATTTTTAATTTTATGTAATCCAAATTATCCATTTTATCTCCTGTGAACCTTTATGTTTCTTGTTTGGTTGTGAACTCTTCTACTGTCCATAGATCTGATGGATAATTTCTTCCATGTTCCACTAATTTGCTTATGATATCACCCTTCATATCTGCATCAAGTACCCAGTTTATCTTGATGTGTGGTGTGAGATATTGGTCGCCGCCTAGTTTCTGCCAGACTGCTTTCCAGTTATCCCAGCAGTTCTTGTGAAATAGTGAGTTCTTGACCTTTGGGTTTATTAGATACTAGGTGGTAGAGCTCATTTGCTCCAGTATATTGGATACTTAATCTGTTCCATTGATCAACCACTTTACTTTTTATCTAGTATCGAATTGTTTTGATTATAGCTTTGTAATATAGTTTGAGATCTTGTATTGCTAGGCTTCCTTCTCATTTTATTTCACTGATTCTTTGGATAGTTGTTTTGTTTTTCAAGATGAATTTTGTTATTTTTTTTCTAGCTCTAAAAAGTAACTCTTTGGTAGTGTGGTTGGTATGACACTGAATAAATAAGTAGTATCATTTTTATTATATTAGCCTGGCCTACCTTTGAGCAATTAATATTTCTCCAGTTATTTCCATTGGTCTTTATTCATGTGAAGACTCTTGTAATTGTGTTCATGTTTTTGTGTGTGTCTTGGCAGGTAGACTTCCAAGTATTTCATACTGTCTACAGCTATTTTGAATGGAATTTCTATTTCAATCTCTTCTATGTTTTGTTGGTAATATGTAGAAATGGTGATGATTTATTTTTATATCCTGAAACTTTGCTGAAGTTACTGTTTCAATTAGTTTTTAGTTGAATGTCTAGGGTTCTCAAAGTATACCATCATAACTTATGAAAAGAGTGATGGTTTTGTTTCCTCATTGCCCGTTTTTATTCCTTTGGTTTCTTTTTCTTGTCTTATTGCTATAGCTTACAATTCTAGTACAGTATTGAATAATGATGGTGATCGTAGACATCCTTGCTTCACCCCTGATGTTATTAGGAAGACTTCTAGTTTATTTCCATTACAGATAATATTTGCTCTTGCCTCTAGATAGATATCACTTATCATTTTTTAAAAAGTTCCACTTATTCCTGTGCTTTCTGGTATTTTTAATAGGGATGAATTTTGTATTTTGTCAAAAGCTTTTTCTGCGTCTATTGAGGTAATATTACAATCTTTTTTGTTATCGATGTACTCAGTTATGCTTATAGTTTTCCTAATATTGAATCAGTCCTGCATTTTTTTATATGAATCCAACCTGTCAAAGTGTATGATCTTTGTGATATATTGTTGTAATCTCCATGCTAGCATTTTATTTAAATTTTTGCATCGATATTGATTAGAGAAATTGGCCTATAGTTTTCTTTCTTTTTGCTCTCCTTGATTTAGATAGCAAAACCTTATTTTTTGTCAAAGAAGGAGTTTCTTAGGACTTTACTTATTTTTTACCTATTTTTTCAGACAGTTTATACAGCAGTGGAATTAATTGTTCTTTAAATGTTTGTAGAATTTGCTTGTAAATTCTTCTGGTCTTTCTTTTTTCCCCCCTTTAGGGAGCTCATTTATCATTTGTTCAATTTTTTTCCCCTAAGATATGGTTTTTTAGTATTGTTTCCTCTTCTGTTAATTTAGGTAGGTTTTTATTTTTGTAAATATGCATCCATTTCATTAAGATTGCCAGTTTTGTTCGCAAATAGTTTGGCAAAACAGCTCCTAATAATTACTTTTATTTCATCTTTGTTGTATAATCAACCCCCCTTTTAATTTTTGATCCTGACAGTTTGTTTTTCTTCTTTTGTTAAGTCAAGTTAGTCATTGTTTTATCTGTTTTATTGCTTTTTCGTAAAAACCAGCTCCTAGTTTTGTTTTTTAGTTTAATTATTTTTCTACTTTACAAATCTCTCCTTTGATTTTCAAGATTTCTGTTTTGGTGTTTAATTGGGATTTAAAAAAATTTTTTAGATTAATTTGGAGATGACTCCAGTGGTCTGATGGCTACTAGAGTAGAGAGGGCGTAGTGGCCATGTCAGGGGAGGGAAGGGTTAGACCCCAGAAGTGGTTCAAGGTGTAACTGGGATGGCTCTGAGGTTGTGTACCTGGGTGGTATGATGGTGCCCTTAGCAGAAAGAGGCAAGTTCAGAAGAGGGTGGATTGGAGGAGAAAGCTAATAAGTTTGAGATGTGCCTAGAATAGCCAGATCAGTGATCTGGAGTGACACCCATTCTAGATATCTAGAGCAAGGAATCATCTGCTGAACAGTTGAGCAGTAAGCATTTATTAAACACCTACTGTGTGCCAGGTACTGAGTAAGGCACTTGTGATCCAACAACAAAGAATGACATGCTCCCTGTTGGATAAGAATAGGGACTATAGCCCTGATTTCATTGATAAGGGAAGGGGAGCTCTTTGATGAGGAATCTCATACTGATGTAGGTCAGCACCTACAACTCATCAGCTAGCGTTTATTAAGTGCCTTGATGCTAAATACTGGGGCTATGAAGGAAGGGAAAATGCCCCCAAGGGGCTAAAGTGTAATGGAAGAAACAACGTACAGAAAAGCATGGGGAGCCAAGTTGGGGGGCGGGCAATGGGCGGGAGGTGCCCAGATGCCCATAGCTTGTGGACAAGCAGCCTGAGCCCCCAGGGTTGGGGGTTGGGAGGCTCAAGGGCTTTCTGCAGACTTCCACAATTGTTGATACTCAGAAATGGCTTTTGTGATATATGAAAGCTTTTGATCATTGAATTCAGTCATTTCATTTGTATCCAACTCTTTGTGACCCCTTTTGGAGTCTCCTAGGCAGAGATACTGGAGTGGTTTGCCATTTCCTTCTTCAGTTAATTTTACAGATGAAGAAACTGGGGCAAACAGGGTTAAGTGACTTGCCCAGGGTCACACAACTAGGAAATATCTGAGGTCATATTCGAACTCAAGATGATGAGTCTTCCTGATCCCGGGCCTGGCATGCTATCCATTATGTCATATATGCTTCCCTCTGATCATTGAAAACATTATACAGATTCCCAAATTCTTATTCCCTAACTGAATTTACTTTTAAATACAGTAATATAATTTGTGAAAGTTTTTGGTGTTTTGTTTTTAGCATCCATATGCATCAGGAATACTGTGCAGTCATTTTCTTTTGTATTAGGATTTTAATTTAGAATCAGTATTTATCATCTATGTTTCTTTCAAAATATGCAGGGATATGTTTTGTCTTAAAAATACTTTCAGAACTTTCAAAGACACTTGGAATTATTAATTGTTAATGAGCTTAGGACAGTTTAATCCTCCAGCTCCTGAGGGTTGTTTGTACAGAGTTTATTTGATTCTCTTGATTTCTTCAGTTTCTGTCAAGCTATTTAATTCTTTTGTAGCAAATTTACCAATTTTTAGCAAATGAGATTTCTGAAGAAATTTTCAGTCTAATTTTTTAATCTTGCCTTTAATGATTTATAAGAATGAAAAAGATTTCTTTTCTGTTGTTCTTTAGCACTGAAGATTGATTCTTTTCCTTTGTTCCCATTTGATTCTGGTTAGATAGGTGAAGAAGTCTGTATGCTTTATTACTTTTTTATGTGCCAGAAACCTGTGTGAGACATGTTAGTCTCAGATTAGTCTTGGGCTTGTGGTTTTTGTTGTTTTTTGCTGTTTGGAGGGGGGAATGCAGGGCAGTTGGTTTTAAGTGACTTGCCCAAGGTCATAGGGCTAGGACGTGTTAAGTGTCTGAGGTCAGATTTGAAGTCATGTCCTCCTCATTCCAGGGCCAGTGCTCTACTTGCTACACCACCTAGCCGCTCCCTGGGCTTGTGTTTTAATCTGGTCTCTGACGCTTGTTTACTTGGGTGATTTTGTATAAATCACTCAAGGCTCTCTTGAAGGTCTCCCCTGCCAGATCAACACTTAGGAGAATATTGCTTTGTGCTGTGAAGTTCTGTGAAAAACACGAGCCACAGTCATCATTTTATCTACTTGGTTTTCTGTTTGCAATATATTTCTTCTCTTGTTTTATTATTAAACATCTTAGGTAAAGTTTGAGACATTTTGTTGACTTTTTACTTAATCCTCTGGTTAAACCATCAGTCATGGATTCACTTGGCACTTACCTTCCTTATTTCAGTCCTAGTGTTTGGTATCATTGCTGGTAAGTCGGCTGTGAAAAGCTTGGCAAATCACGTGACTTCTGTCTGCCCCAGTTCCTCACCTACCTTGTAGGGGCGTTGTGAATATCAAATGAGATGATATTTGTAAAGGATTTCACAAACCTTATAAAACACTATAGAAATATTAACTTGATTCTGTTGATTCAAATTTTCTAGATTTAATTCAGATATATCTTGGTACTTGTCATTTGTGCCAGTCTATAGATTTTTTGCCACAGGAGCTCTTGATTGAGTCTCAAGTCTCAAGACTGTGATGGGCAATGGTAGGAGCAGTGCCCACACCAATTAAATCACAGGTTGTTGATGTTTTGAGGTATACGTTTTAAAAGATCAGTTTCCCCTATCGTGGCTAAGTAACTATGCAATGATGTCCTTTTACATTTAATGGTAGCTCTTTATTTCTTTGTGTCTTTTGTTACTTTTTCTTTTCTCCTCTTTTACCAAATCTTCCTTTTCTTGCTCCTGTCAATGGATTTATTTAAAATCTGGTAGCACTCTATAATTAATAAATACAGATTGTTCTCTATTTGCCTACATGTTTTCCTTAATATTTTCTTTTCCTTGTTCTTATTAATAATTTTATATTTGATTTATTACTCTATTTCCTCCCCTCTTTATCAATAGAAACTTTATTATAGTAATATCAGTAGCTTTCTTATGTCATAATAACACAGTCTAGAATTCTTTTTATTTTCAAGAGATTTTTAAATTTAGTGGCTAGAGAGAGATTTTTGCTTCTTTATCCTTTTGGGAGGAAGAAATTGAGTATACTTCAAGGCAGTAGTGTGTCTGACCCTAAGGAGTGTTTGATAGATCAACCTGAGGGTGAAATCTAGTTGAATCCCACCCTCCTTGTAATGACCAGTAATGGGGCTTGTCTCTAGCACAGGAACTCCTCTTCTGGACCTACTGAATCCCCCATTCCATCACCTTTCTCCCCTTTCCCAGCGTCTTTCTGAGTTGGGCATACATCCCTTGGCGCTTAGATTTCAGCATCTCCAGCTGTTGTCCAGCACACTTAGAGTTTCCCCCATGCCCACGTGGCTTTGGCAAAGCCCCTGAAAATCTGGCTTCGTACTCCTGGGAGAGGGAAGAGTCTTACCACATGAACAGATCCAGATGGTTGTGATCAGCATCACAGATCTCATATAGTCTTTCATTCCAAACTCATCCCTTTTCCAGCCCTCTTTTTTTACTGTCATAGACACTGTCCTATTTCATCAGTGCCCACAACCTCCTCTTTTCATTTCCCCTCTCACTGGCTTCTAAACCCTGCCACCTGGTTTCCAGTATCATCATTCAGCTGGCACTGCTCTCTCCAGAGTTACTGACCGTCTCTTAGTTGCCAGATTAGTTGCCTTTTCCTTTGTCTTTCTCCTTGACCTCTCTGCAGCCTGTGACACGATCACCACCTTCTAGGTTTTCATGACACTGCTCTCTCTCCGTTCTCGTCCTAACTGACTGACTTGCTTCTCAGTTAATGCAAAAAGGAGTGACGTTGTCACACAGGAACAGCAACCACTATGGGAAGAGTATGTACCTCTCTTCCCATTGTCCTTGGGACACGGCAGGCAGGAAGTTCTGATCCAGGCCATTCAGGGCTCAGACTTACTCCAGACATGTGGAAATGGCTTTGATTTTCCATTAGTGTGCTCAAGGGTTGGCTGTGCCCCTGTATTATTGGCTTTACTGTGTCCTTGGCAAGGTGTACTGTGGCACTCATGGCAAAAACACTTTCCCCTTCCAGCTGTCCTTCGAGTGGCTGGCTCCTTACAGAAGAGCACAGAAGTGATGCGAGCCATGCAAAGCCTAGTGAAGATCCCAGAGATCCAGGCAACCATGAGGGATCTGTCCAAAGAGATGATGAAGGTGAGATGCTTGGGTATAAAATCACATGGTGTCCCTCTGCATTGTAGACTGCAGGAAGATCTTGGGAGAAATTCCATGGGAAGCCCTGGAGATCACAGGCTTCAGTGTGTGGATAGTGTGGTCTATGAAAAGGGCGAGCTCGAGTCATAGGATTGTACGTTGAGACCTAGGTGAGACTTTTGGGGCTGCTGGGCTTCGTGGTTCTCAGACTCCTTTTCCCCCTATTTCTTGGGAAGAATTGCAGCACCTCTTCCTGTCTTCCACCACCTCCTGACTTCCTTTTCTTGTTGGCTGCTATGGTGGCCACCTAACACCGTGCTGGGAAGAAGAGTCTGCACACTGAAGCTGGGGAATGTGGAAGCTTTTGAAATATGCCTAGGGAAGGCAGCCTGCCACAACATGCCTTTTGAGAACCACTGGTCTCTTAAGTCCAGCCCTTCCTTAGTTTTACACGTGGAGAAACTAAGGCCCAGGGAGGGGAGATGATTTGCCCAGTCCTGTGGACAGTTAAGTAGAAGAGTCAGGATTTGAACCCAGGTCTAGAGACTTCCAATTCAGTGTCCTCTCTGTTGTAGCCCTCTAGCTCTTAGCTTCTCTCTTCTTTTTTTTCCTTTCTGGTTACCTCATGGTAGCTGTGCAAAAAGGGTCACCCTTAGGCCAAGGGCTGAGGTTTGTGTTAAAATAGAAATATGTGATCTTAAATTCTGTAAAGTACAAGAAAATCATTCAAAGTCTATTCTTTAAAATGGTTCTGTTTGGGGCAGCTAGGTGGCGCAGTGAATAGAGCACCCACCAGCCCTGGAGAGTTCAAATTTGGCCTCAGACCCTTAACACAAAACCAGCGATGTGACCTTGGGCAAATCACTTAACCCCAATTACCTTACATTTCCCCCTCCAAAAAGAAAAGCAAAATAAAATAAAATAAAATGGTTCAGGCATATTGAAAACACACATTTTCTCCTTTGAAATTTAGACAAATATAAGAAGTTAAGGACTTGAATAGAATTTTAGAAAAGTCAGAGATGATAGGTCTGAGGTGTAATTGGCACCCTTACAAAAATTGACCCTGTGTTGGGGCATAAGGGCCTCATCAAAAAAGTAGAAATACTAACCTATCATTTACTGATGCCAGTGTAATAAAAAGGATGCTCATTAAAGGGCTTTAGGGTAAAGAATTAAAATTTGGAGACTAACTTTTCAAGAACTGCTAGGTCAAAGAACAAATTATATGAACAATTTCAAATTTTCAGAGTTGAAAATTACATTAATAAATCACCGTACCAGAACTTAGGGGATGCAGCTAAATCAGTTCTCAGGGGAAATTTTATAACTCTGAATGCTGTCATCAGCAAAAGAAAGGATAAATCATTAGATATATCACTTAAAAAAAAGTGAGCAGTAAATCAAAATCTCCCAACTAAACAACAAAGGAGAAATTCTTCAAATTATTTAAGAGATTTTTAAAAATTGAAAGTAGTTTCATGAATTTGTAAATAAAACTAGGAACTAATTATTGGGAGGAAAAATACCTTAAAAATACATATGATTTTTATAAAGAGGGGGAAACCAAATTGGTCATATCAAAAATGACAAAGGAAAACTCAGAACAGTCAAAGAGGCAATAAAGGAAATTATTAGAGGGGGTGGGGGTGGCTAGGTGGTGCAGTGAATAGAGCACTGGCCCTGGAGTCAGGAAGACCTGAGTTCAAATCTGGCCTCAGACACTTGACACTTACCAGCCATGTGACCTTGGGCAAGTAACTTAACTGTTAACCCCAATTGCCCAGGCTTCTCCCCTCCAAAAAGAAAAAAAAGTTATTAGAGACTATTTTGGTGGCAAAATATGCTAATAAAACCATTAACTTAGAGGAAATGAATAAAGATATAAAATACTTAGGTCGGCCAAAAAAGAAATAGAACAAGTCATAACTGAATTTCAGAGAAAAGGCTCCAGGAGCAGCCATTTACAAGTGAGTGTAAGACTGATGTGTGTCCAGAGAACATCCCAGCATTGTGGAGCCTTTTCACAATCATCAGCAAATTAGTAAGTTTTAAGCACCTACTGTGTACCAGGCACAGTGCTAAGTGCTGGGATAAAAGAGAGGCAAAAGACAGTCCCTGCCCTCGAGCTCATGGTCTGACGGAGGAGACCTGTGTCCAAACAAGGAAGAATTGAGGCTGGTGAGGGCTTCTTGTGGTTGGGATTTTAGTTGGACTTGAAGGGAGGCAGGAGACAGCTGGAGACCGTGTCCAGATTTGGCAGAAGGGAGGGTCTCATTAGAGGAACAGCAAGGAGGCCTCTGGATTGAAGATTACGGGGTGGGGTGAGGAGCTAAGCCAGGAGGGGCTCTGAACACCAAACAGGATTTGTGTTCGGCCCTGGTGGTAAAGAACCGCTGGAATTTATGGGGGGCAGTGTGTGTGTGTGTGGGGGGTGTCCAGTGACATGGCTGGACCAGCGCTTTAGGAAAGTCACTTTAGTGGTGGAATGGAAAGAATGAACTGGAATGGAGAGAGATGTGGGCAGGGAACCCCCCCCCCCCTTCCCCCAGCAGCTATTACAGTGTCCCTGACATGAGGTGAGAGGTAGCAGGATCAGAGGAGAGAAGGTCAGATGTGTTGGATGTGACATCTGCAGGCCATGGCAACCGCTTGAGCATAGGGTAGGGTAGGGGGAAGGGAGGAGGAGTCATGGATGACCCCTGGGACTAGGGGATGGTGGTGCTTTTGACAACAGCAGGGAAGTGTGGAAGAGGAGGAGTCATGAACCGGACATGTTGTGTTTAAGGTCCCTGTTGGACTTCCGTTGTCCAGCATCTGAAAGGCAGCCATCAGCATAGAGGTGGTAATTCAATCCATGGGGGCTGATGAGATCACCGGGGGAAGGGAGAAAAGGGGGCCCAGGAGAGTCCTGGAGAGTCACAGAGATCTAGGCCAGCCTCATCTTCATCATTTCTAACAGTCTGTCCAGTAGTATGCCATCACATGTATAATTTCAGCCGTTCACCAGCTGGTTGGCACCACCCCTCAGATTTCAATTCTTTGCCACTTCGAAAACAACTGTAAACATTTTTGTACATCCCTAGAATGTGTTTTCCATAGGGCTAATTCCTCCCTTCATCTGCCCTCCCTCCATTTCTCCCCTTCTCCTAGCTCCCTGTTGAGTAAAATGCGTTTGTGTGTGCCTGTGTGTGTTCGTGTGTGTTTTATTTTCTCCACTGACTAGTCCAGATGAGGGCCCTTTCCTCCTTGTTTGGAAAGACATTGATCTGCTTGGACACATGGATTATGTGAGATCACTTTCTGTACCCTTTCTTTCTCTTCCACTGTCTTTCCTCTTCCCTTCTCTGTCTCATCTCCAGAGATCAAGACCTAACAGGCCTTGTCTCATTAGATTCCCTCTGCGGTCCCTGTCAATGGCAGGATTTCCAGTGGAAATATGTCATCTCTCCATATTCGAATGAAAGCGGATTATCCTTGTTTAGTCCCTTATGTTTACCTTTTTAATGTTTCCCTTCACTCCTGTTTGAACTTCAGAGTTTCTACATAGATCTTTTCATTGGGAATGCTCGGAAGACCTTTACTTGATGAAAAATTCATTTTTTCCTCTGTAGGACAGTATTCAGTTTTGCCAGTAAGTGTATCCTTTGCCTTCTGGAGTGTTGTATCCAGGCTCTCCATCACTTCGTGTTGGTGGTGATTCTAGCTGTGGCTCCTCAGACCTTGAATTCTTGCTTTGGCTGCTTGAAGCATTTTTTTCTTTGATCTGCAAGCTCCGATTTGGGCTATAGTGTCGCTAGGAGTTTTCATTTTTTGGAGGTGACTGGTGGAGCCCTTCATTTACACTTGCCCTCTGGCTTCCTTTAAGGCTTAGCCAAAATCCTGCCTTACCCATAACCAGTAATGCCAGCTCCTCCCCTCTGCCCGTGCCCCTCTTGTTTGGACAGTCATTTGCCTGTTGTCTCTGGGTAAACTGAGCTCCTTGAGGGCAGTGCTTGTCTCTTGCATTTTTTCATATCTTCAGTGCTTGGTATGGTGTCTGGCACATAGAAAATTGTAGTCCAGTGTCTGGGCAGTGGGGGCCAGACTGGGCATGTACACCCAGCCTCAGTGTCCTTGGGCATTCATGTGGCCCACTGATTTTTTAATTTTTTCTCCTTAATCTGTTTTTCTGGCTATTTGTTTTTGGTAGGAAGCAGCCTCACATTTTCTTCTTTTTTTTCAGTCTTAACTTTGTTTTAATATTTTTTGTTTTCTCTTGGAGTCATTGACTTCTCTTTGGTCCACTCTCATTTTCAGAGTTTGTTCCCTATATAAGGTTTTGTGTGCCGAGCTATTAATTTCCTTTCCAGTTCTTTCTGATATCGCCTTTCCTTTATTTTCCAATTTTTTCCTCTAATGTTCTAATTTTATTTATAAAAACATTTTAAAGCTTTTCATCCCTTCTATGAATTCTAGCTGAAATTATACCCAACTGGTAGTTTTCTTTGAGGCTTTGATTTCTAGATGGTTTGGAGTCATTCTCTTCTTTGTTGGTGTCTTGAAACACCACTGTCACTTTAATAGCTTTTTGTGGTGGGATTCATTTTTCTGTTTGCTCATTCTTCCGGCCCACCTCTAGTTCGAATCCTGCCTGGCTTCTTAGCTGTATGGTTCGGGGCAATTCACTCATGCTCTTTCAGCCTCATTTTTTTCATCTGTAAAATGGAGATAAAAGTACCTGTGTTCTAGGTTTGTGAGGATCAGATGAGAGAACATATAGTACTTCGTCTTAAAAGTTAAGTTACATCTTGATTTTGACTTGTCAGGACGGACATGGGAACAGTGGATTTTTAGCACATTGCTAGCACCTGAGGTAACATTTAGTCTCAGTGGGACACCACCTCTCCTTTTGGGTCCTTTGTGGTAGGCCATAGGCCACCATGGAATGTTAGAACTACAGACATCTCAAGGGTCTCGTTCTATATGTGGAGAGAGTGAGACCCCAGAGGTTCAGTGGATGAAGGGCTCGGCATGACAGCGAGTTAAGACAGACTTTCAGTTTGAACACAGCTTTTTCTTGACTCCCAGTGCCAGGACTCTTCTGACCAAAAAGGTCAAGAATGTTTTTTTTTGTTTTGTTTTGTTTTTTGGTGTTTAGGCGGGGATCATAGAGGAGATGTTAGAAGACACTTTTGAAAGCATGGACGATCAGGAAGAAATGGAAGAAGCTGCAGAGATGGAGATTGACAAGATCCTCTTTGAGATCACAGCGGGTAAGGAGATGCAGACACTTTACTGGCTCTTTCCCTTCCCTCTCTTGTTCAGCCGTCTTGGATCTGATTTGGTGCTCAGGCCAGGGGATTTTTCCCTTTTTCTTCACAATCTCTTTCCTTTACAGGGGCCTTAGGCAAAGCACCCAGCAAAGTTACAGATGCTCTTCCAGAGCCTGAGCCATTAGGGGCAACGGCTGCCGCAGAGGTGGAGGAGGAAGAGGAGGAAGATGATCTGGAAGCCATGCAGTCACGATTAGCCACCCTTAGAAGCTAGGTGGGTACGCTTGACCCGCCAGCTGCCCCCTGGTGGACACCCCAGCTAGGACATGAGCAACTTTTTATGTATCTCCTGTAAAATATTTTTGGCATTGGTTATCACATTACAGGGGGTTCTTTCCACTGATTTCTGTTGGAACTCCCTGCAGAGGTGATGGGGTTGTCACAGGTGTGGAAGAGGGAATGATTAGCCTAAGATGATTGTTACCACGTTAGTGTATAAATTTCCAGATATAAAAGTGTTTATAGTGGAGAAAAATCCCCTGAAGCAAATAGCGTCTTCTCACAAAGCACTTTTAAGTATTCTGCTGCCTAAATGTTAAGCATTCTGTACATTTTTCTGAAAAACACTATAAATGGATTTTAATAAATTTCTGCTTTAAGTCTGGCCCCACAGTTTCTTCTGTTCTATGCTAAAAGCCACCAAGCTATTTCCTCAGGTCAGTTGGGCACACTCGGCTGGGGGTATGGCTCTCGTGGTCTCCCTTGCTGCTGATGTGGCCCAGCAGTTGGGAGCACACACTGCCGATTGTGCCTGATGGACCCATCAGCAGGACTGCCACACCCTCCCTTTCCTGGTACCTGGGGTGGGGGACTGAGATGGGGCAGTGTGCGGGTTCAGCTCTGCTGACTCATTAGAACTTACTGCGCAATCTGCTTTTATTGTCTGGGATAGGTGGCTTGCCTTCTGCTCTGCACTCTCTCCCTGCCGTGCCCGCAGTCTCCAGCAGAAGAGGGAGAGAATGCCACTTGCTGCTAGTCAGTGCTTCCTTATGAGCTCAAGAGCTGGTAGGTGACGTGCAGTCGTCCATTCTGAGTAGCTACTGTGAACAAAGTTCTTAAAATACAGCTAGAAGTCAGTCACAGGAGGGATTTGGTTTATTAGCATGTGAACATAGAAAAGCCAGGCTTCCTGGGATTTGGGGCTTTGCAAAACTGAAATAACCCAGCTGCCTCTCATCAGCTTGTTCTGTACATTACTGGAAGAGTTATTATGAGCGGCTGACTGTGACCCTCAGGTCCAAAAGCCCTTCTCTTACTGTGTCACAAAGTAGAATAGTTTTACACCCTGAAGATCCTAAGCCAAGGCAACCCTAGGGATCAGGGATTTTGCCTGTGTTTGGGTCCCTTCTCTAGCGTCATAGTCTCTGAAATCAGGTTTGTTGGGCTGTTTTTCTTCTGGGCTGGGCTGTACTGCCCCGTGTTTGATCCCTCAATAACCAAGGCACCCAGTGACCTCTTGTTCTGACTGTCCAGACCCTTGCCTGGGATTTATGAGAATGGTCTTCTAGTCTTCTTAGAGTTACTTGGAATTAGGGTGAAATCCCCTTGTTAACAGTTTCCCACCTTCTCTTCTGCCCCACCCCCCAAAGGAAATCTGCTGCCTTGGCTAATCACTGGTTCATTTATCCAACTGTTTAAGCCTGGTCAGTGTGCAGGCACTAGTGGGGGGAGCTATGAATGCTTACAGTAACGAATGAAGTTTTATAGGAGGCTGCCTCCCAAGGGACCAGGTTGGCATAATGGAGAGAGTGCAGGGCTTGGAGCCAGGCCGTTCTGGGTTCCAGTCCTGCTTCTGTCATTACTACCTGTGTGATCCTCCCCTGCTTGAGCGTTGACTTCCTTATTGGTTAAATGAGGCTGGGCTACCTCTGAGGCTCTACATCTGTGTAGCCTGAAGCCCAGGACCTTCATGTTTTACTGGAGATGCACTCACTGATGAGACAAAAGGCAAAGCCAGGCCTGTTTTCAGGGAGCTGACACTCTTAACACAGGGAGGCCAGGATGCAGACAGTTGTGCAAATGAGGTATTTGCAGGATTTCTGGAGATCTCCAAGGGAAAGGCTAGCATTGAGACAGACCAGAAAAGGCTTCCTGCTGAAGGAGGATTTTAGGCAAGACAGGAAGCAGAAAGGAATATCCCATGCATGGGGTCTGGGTTAGCCCCACTGAATCACAGGCTGTGCAGGGGAGAAAAGTGCATACAGGCCTCAGAACGGTGCTCTTCCCAATGACAGGAGCCACCCCAGTGCCAGTTTGTCCGAATCAGGGGGTCAGTGCAGCCTCTCCCTGCCAACAGGCACAGCTTTGACCTGTCCTCTTCTGACCTGGGTCATCTTGGTGTGGAAGAGTGGACATATACCCAGCTGGCTTGAGCCCCACTCCAGCCATTCAGAGCTTCCCAACCCATGTGAGCCCTGTCCTCAGTCTTTCCTTTTTAATCTTGTTTATTTTCTCCCTGATTCCCAAGGCCAAAGGGACCTTCCCCTTTTGCAAAGGTGATGGGGTTCCTCCACAGCACCCCCTTGATGCTGCGTGTACTTATGTATGTGTATATGGCATTGAGGGAGTGCTATGGATGAGCCCCAGAGAAGCACTGAACCTGTCTCAAAAAAAAATCCCAAGTTCTAAGACACTTGGTAGAGGTGTGACCTTGGGCAAGCCACTTAACTTCTGGCCTCCATTTCTTCTTCTGTAAAATGGGGATAAATAGAAGCACCCTCCAAGCATTAAGATTTGTGAAGTGCTCGGCTTGCTTTATGTGCTATGTTAATGCTGGTATTACATATACATCTTTTTGGTGGCCCCCTCTGAAAGACTCTTGCACAGAATCTCAAATTTTCGCAGTCCCAATAGAAACAGTTGCTTAAAGGAATTGATCTTAAGATAAGCCTTCCTTTACCCCCAGACTTATCTCATATGCCATGCATCTTTGGAAATGCTCCTGTTACTCATTAATTAAGACAATATAGTTAGACAGTGTACCTCCTGAATCTGCTCCCTGTCTACAAATACTTAGGATACCCACAAAATACCACTTCCTCTGGAGGACTGTTTTGGGGTGATGGTGCTGGGGCTTCTGGGGAGGCAGGGGCATGTAAGGAGCCTCACATTTAGAAGCAGTCCTGGCTCCCCCTCCCGGCTAGCTGGGACGTCATCTCTCTCCATCTGCTATTTCTATGTGTGAGTAGGTAGGATTCAGTCTCTACAACATTCCCAGAATAAAGTGGTCTGACTTCCTTTATTGTCAGCTCACTGTGTGGCCCCAAGTTATCTTGTGTCCTAAGGACTCAGTTGTGAAATGAGGGGGAGGAGGTTGACCAGATGTCCTCTTTAGACTTGTTCTTAATCCTATCGGTTGGTTGTATTTTAGTTAAACTGACATTAACCCAAGGATACTTGGAATGTCAGTCATGCTCTTTAAGTACCGGACAAGGGTAAGGATCCTTTTTTGCTCAGCTGGCTCCTTGTCCTAAAAACTGATTGTAATTTTCACGGGCTCACCTTCTGTGAGAACAGGCAGCTGTGGGCCTCGCTAATTAACATCTTCTCCAAAGTTTAGCTTTTGCTGAGAGGCATCGCTGTTTGTGCTTTTATCAAGTTCCTCTCGTTAATAGGAATAATTTGCTTTCTTTCCACTTAGATTTGCAAAACCATCTTTTAGGTTAAAAAAGTTAAGCTGTAGGTAGCTGCTATAAGTGAGCCCGAGTAGCTGAGGCATCTCTAGAAGTGCTTCTTTTGTCAAGACCATCCAGCCCCAGGGATGTGGGCTGCCTGAAGCACTGGTTAGCCTTTATGGTTAAGCAAAGCATCAAAGTCTTGAATCACCCAGGGAAGACAGCACCAAGTTATTAAATGAATATTGTTTAATGTAAAATGCTTAACACTTAGAAATTAGCAAAGCCTCAATTAAATTAGATTTCATTTGCTTAAAGATGGTTAATCCCTTGAATTGTACAGTAGATTTTTTTTTAACTGTTGCTTAATGCAAGTCCTGTGGTAATGCATTAAGAACCGCATCAGCCATTGTATTTCTTGGCTCCTTCTCTGGACTCCAAGGGGGAAAAATCCCCAAACATTCATAAAACAAAATATGCTCCCCCCTCTACCCCCCAAGACTCCTAACAGTAGTTACAAATCCATTCTGACAGTCGGGCTGGACAGACAGGCAGGCCCAGTCATGGGTTGTTTCCAGAGCTCAATAAGAGGTAATCTTCTTACAGTTTGGTTTAAAACTCTGTAGCAGGTGAGAAGTCCCAGTTTGAGGAGGCCAAGGGATCAGTGAATAGTCACTACATATACACACCGAGTGTTTGTAAACACTAGAAATGTACATTAGACAAAGTACCTTCCTTCTCAGTCAGGCACTACTTAAAAAAGGAGGATGAGGTAACGTGAATTCCAAGCCCGCAGAGATTCAGAAGGCCGACTCCCAACAGCTGCCAGTAGTTCAGTTCCAGTTAGGTTCTGGATTTTAAGGTCTGCTGTAGCCAGATTCATTGGCTTTTAATATTGCAACCGCATCTTTCACTGCATGGTAGATCACATTCTTCACCTGAACAACAAACAGTAAGTTGAGAACACCACTCTAAAATCAGATTTCTTGTCATAAGCAATGCACCCACTTTTTTGTCTCGAGTCTGAATTTAAATGGTTAAAGGAGCTCAAAACAACTTGTTTTGCAGGTGATAAAACTTGGAAGTAACTAAGTCAAGATCCCAAAAGATCTTGATGGTTTGAAATTCAATAAATCTTGTACTTAGGAACCCCCACCCCTCAAAAAAACCCCAGCTTCCCAAACATTAAGATGAAGGAGGTGTTGTTGGACAGAAGTCCTGAAAAGGCCCTGGGGTTTTGTGGACAGCAAGCTCAGTGGGTGGGTTAGCTGGATGCCATTCCACTCAGAACTCCTATTAGAGAACCATGGTCACTTCTGGGCACCGTGAGTGAAGGAGCCATAATAGTTTCTTCAACTCCCATCAATAGAAAACATCTAAACCTTCTTTAGCACTATGTGTTTGATTCCTCAGTAGCCGCTTTGTGAAGCAGGTGCAGGTAGGATGCTCGTTTTATATGTGGATCTAGCAAACATTTCAGGGCTTGCTTGGTGACTAAGCAGAACCAAGGCTGCCTTTGTAACAGGCAGGACGGTCCCTAAGCTGCTGCCCCTAGCTGTGACTCTAGGAAACAATCGAGAGCCTTTCGGAACAGCTCAGAATTCACTTCCCACTCATATTCTCTGACTATATCTTAAAGTCAGTATGGGCAATGGTTTCTTCCTGGTTCCTATTTGTTTTTGTTCTAGGTCATGATCCTCAAGATCAGTTTAACAAACTATATGTTCCCTATGATTAGGCCTATGCTGTCTCTAAGATCAGCAAAAGATTTCTGTGTGTGTGCGTGCGTGCGTGTGTGTGTGTGTGCGTGCGTGCATGCATGCGCATGCACGCACAATCCATTCTGTGACAGGAAGCTATATTTTTTCATCTTTATCACCCTACTAGTATTTTCAAGAACTGATAAAAAAGAAAACCTAAGCCTTCTATGTGAGCTCACGTCTTCTGGAATGCTCTCCCTCAAACACAAATATATAACTAGAGCAGGTCTGACTGTGCAGGTCAGAGGCCCCCAAGGGCCATAATAAGTATTTTCAACCTTTAAGAAAAAACCCATCATATCCATTCACAGCACAGCGTCTCCTCCAGGGCCCTTCTCTCTCCTGTGTACGGTACAATGCTCTGCTTTCCTTCTTCCTCCATGGGTACTTTCCCCCTAGTTCCCAATGGGGCTGGGATTTTTAGCCTCAGTCTTTTGACTTTAGAATCATAGTCTATTTCAATTTGTGAAATGACATAAGTACTTCCAAGCTTGGTTTTCAAAAGAGCATCTAATTATGTAGAATCCTGATGATATCAAACAAAGAAATGGCATATACATATAAAAACTAAGAGAACTGGAAATGAGGAAAAGGCACCACAGAGACCCTGCTCCATGTTTGTGAAAGCCCTGCCACAAAGGGATGATTATGCTGTTATGGTTGGGGAGTCCAAGCTTCCCTCCAATCTATGCCCCCAAAGCTCAGGTCTGACCACTTATCCTCCCCTTCCTGCTCCCCCCCCCCCCCCCCAGCTGCTGCAGCCCTCTGGCCTACAGGATCCGAATGCTAACGTAAATGTCTTTTTGCCATTTAAAGCCTTTCCCCATCTGATCCCACACACCGTCCCTCCTCACACATTCATGCTCTATTCCAATCCAAATGACCTTCCAACTGTTTCTCCTGAACCTCCCCATTCCACCCCTGTGCCCTGGCATATGCCACACCCTCCCCATTTTGTACATCTGCTTCCCTACCAAGTTCTACCAATTCCCCATAGAATGGAAGTTTCTTGAGAGTGGCAACTGTCCCACTCTGAGATCTGGCAGGTGACCAGGTATTTGAATAGGCCATGGAAGGGCCTGTGGGCAGGGCAGTGAAGCAGCAGGCAGCCACTCCAGAAAGTAGTTTGCAATGCGCGTGCCCTCGGACTTACTGACACCACTCTGAGGCCCAGATCCCAAAGAACAAAGAAAGGATCCATCTGAGCAAAATGTTTGAAGCAGCTCTTGTAGTAGTAGTTGAAAATCATAAACTAAGGTGGTCACCCCAGTCTATTCAGGTTGAAGTGAACAAAGGAAAAAACAGGAAATCTCAAAAGGACTGAAGCAGAGTTAAGTGAGCAGGCCTGGATAATGATTTATATGATGAAAAACATCATTTTAAAAAAGCTTGGAAAACCTTTATAACTGTGAGTAAGGCAATGATAAAGTTGAGTCCACCAGAAGACGGCAGGTGAATCATTCCACTTGCCTCCTGCCAGAGGTGATGATCATACCAACCATCAGACAGATGGAAGGCTGCACAGAGAAGGGAGCTGGGCACCTTGGGCTGAAAGGAAACAGACCTACCAAGGGTAAAGCACCTGGTCCAAGAACCTGGGGTCAGCCGGGGTCAGCCAGGGACAACCGTGACCAGAAGGCTAAGGAAGAAGGCTTCCTTACCACACCAGCCTTTCACTTGACTCTCACTCTGAACCTATTTCTAGTCCTCCTCCTCAGGCCTCTGTATTAGACTGGGGGGAGGGGGAGCAGCTGAAGGATCAGACACTGAGGACCCAAAGGAAGCTGGGATTCTAAACAGCAGAGGTAAACAGGACATGGAATACGGAGCTGGAGAAAGCAAGTTAGGCCAGAGAAAGACTGCACAAATGGGAATAAGCTCAGGCAGATTGGAGCATGGCTATGAAAGCTTAAAGCCACGTCTGTCTGATCGTCCATATCAGATGTGAGCTGCCAAGGTCTGCTGAGGCAGGCAAGAAGTGATGAAGGCCTCATCTAGGGTCCTGGGGGCAGGGAGATGGGGAAGAATGCAGAGAGGTCCTGGGGAGGTAGGAAAGACAAGATTTGGCAATTGCTGGATGAGGGGGGTGAGGACAAGTGAGGAGTCAAGGAAAGTGCCAAAGCTCTAGAACTCAAGTGGCCAGAAATCTGGGGTACCCCTTGGCCACAAGAGGGAAGTCTGGAAAAGGAGTAGGTCTGGAGAAACAGCTTCCTGATAGGCTGAATGTGATTGCTATGGACATCCAGTTGTAAATATTTGTCATTATTAATTATTGAGACAGAAGGAAACAGTGGGCAGACTGGCCTGGTGTCAGTAAGGCCTGGGTTCAAGCCATGCCCCCCCCCCCCCCACACTCTCACATACACATACACACGCACGCACTCACATGCACAAGCACGTGACCAATGCCTGAGCCTGGGAGCTGCCCAAGGTGCCCATCCACCATGGCCTGTAGCTTCTTCCTTGGGAGCTCCTCTGACCAGTGATGCTGTAGCCCCAAGCTAGAGAAGAGTGATGGCCAGGAGGGCTTGCCCCCAGTGGCCCCTGGGCCCTTTATGCTCTGCCTACCCCTGAAACACTATGCTCATCCTTCCTCCCTGACATGCTTCTGAGCTCATCCAGTGGCTCACCTTGGCTCTCATTTAATGGGGCTGGGCACAGACCTAAGTCCTGCTGCTCACACATGTAATCTTTTTGTACTGGTGGAAGAAATGGAGACCTTAAGCCTAGAAAAGATAACTCAGGAAGACATAATTGTTACCTCTGTCATAATTTTTATTAATGGGAAAGGAAGACTGAACTGCCTACTTGGCCCCAGAAAGCAAATTTTCTTAATAATTAGATGAGGTCTGGGGGAACACACCTTTCATTTCACTGGTATGGGGAGCTCCCTTCACAAGCGGCAGAATTAGCACTGAGAGCCTGAGTACAGCAGCTTTCTACCCACTGCTATCCAAGATCAGAATGAGCCATTATCCTAAAATGTCTTTAAGCAAAGATCAGTCAGCCCACTTGTGGTGCACTTGGAGAGAGAGAAAGTCTTAATCAACAGGCAGAGATGGTCTCTGAGGTGTTAAGATTCTAGAGCAGTACAGGAGCCCACCACTGGTTCTCTTCTCCCTTACTCCAGAACTTCAATGAGAAGAAGGGGTACCCTGTAGCATCAACCATCCCACACCTGTCTGTGTGGGCAGATTGTGCAATCTTTCAGTGTGTTGCCTCCCACTCTCTACTACACCCAGGTCTCTCCGTACTTAAAATCTCACATCACCACCAAGAAATGGGGTCTAGGTGCTTCCCACCCATCCTCAACACACTGAGAATCATCTTCCCGACACAAAGATCTGGTCACTTTTCCTTTCCTGTTCAAAATGTTTTAATGGCTCCTCATTAGCCAAGGAGTAAAATTCAGATTCATCAATTTGAAGAAATACATCCCTGCCCCCAACTCCAACACACATGTCCTGTGCCCACCCAGGTGGCTTCCATGCCTTGGCCTGTTGTTATTTTGTTTAGATCAACCTGTTCCAATTCCACCCTCAAACGAAGATGCTGCATTTCTATAATTCATTTCTTTAAAATTATGTTCAAACTAGAAAGGCAGCCCACCCACTGATGAAAACATTTTAAATTAAAATAAAAAGTTTTCATCCTTTTCTATACTATATGGATTGAAAAATAACACAGCTTGGTCCCACCAGATATGTTTTAATGCATTCTTTATTTCCTGTTGTCCTGTAAGGCCCAGGTCTTACTGCAACAGGGCCTTTCCTAGTATCTCAACTTGTGTGAGCTTGAACTTTGGCTGAGTGCCCACCCATAAACTCTATGTTTTCTTTAGGATGCTGCATTTTAGTGGGACACTGAAAAGCTGGAGACCATCCAGAGAAGGGTGGCCAGGATGGATAGAGGCCCACAAGATCACTGGGAATGTTTAGACTCGAGACATAAAAAGCACAGGGACAGGAGAGTTGGTTAAGAATCTAAAGAGATTATAGACGTGTTCTATTGGTCCCAAAGGGCAGAAGTGGGACAGAAGGGGCGGAGGTGCAGAGGGAGGCCCGATGTAAAGATAACTTCCCAGAAACCTGCTACTTCTGGAGATGAGAGGATTCTCCCTCCTGTGAAGGTGGATGACCCCACGTGGTGAAGATGCCTGGATGGGTTAAACTAAAGAACATCTAAGATACCTTCCAACTTGGATGATTCTTTGAATTAATGAGTAAACCAGGCTCATTTCTGGTTTAAATCCTAGGAGATACCAGACTCAGGAGATTCAGCCTCAGGTACCATACCAGACCTCCCTTACCCAACTTTCTAATCCACAGTGGGAATGAGAATGAGAACTGGCTATCACCTTGTTTGATGTCTAACTATTAACTTGATCCTCTTAAGTTCAGGGGCTTCTGCCTACTTGTGTTGTATGTAAGTTTAGCTTAAGCAAAAAACAAAGTTCTATCCATACATCCTAAACCGTGTTGGGTGCATCCCCCATCTTACAAATTTACCTGTAGCTTATCTTCATGGTTAGTGTGTGTCTGAGACAGATAGCGAAATTCCTGAGTGAGCCAGAAGCAGTGTTTGACGTGCTCTGGAGAAACAAAATCTTCTGCCACTTTTATGCAGCTGTATAAGTTATGAACCTAGGGAACAACAAGAGAAGTCAGCCACGAAGTTAAAGTCCAAGAAAGAAACCACAGACACAAACGCACGCTGGCTCTTGCCTGATGTGGGGCACCTGCTGGGATGAAGACGACATCCCCCAGAAACTGCACTATCGCCCAGCCCTGAACTCCATACTCTTGATGAAGACGCTTTCTGAGGGGGCGGTCCAAATACCAGCTTTGGTCATGGATAGGGTCATGATCAGCAGGGTTTTCTTGACCTTGTTCTTCTGAGACCTGGAACACATACAGAACACCTTTCAACAAATGAATACTCCGCCATAAGCAGAATTCTCCAAAACCAAATTCAACTATCTTTTCCCACATGAATGTTGCCTATAAAAATAGTAAGACCCATGTTCTGGTTAGCAAGTCAAGCCCCTCCTTCTTGTAGTATCTTATTGGGCCTGGGATCTAGGGAAATAGATCTTGCCTTTTGGTGCTTTGTACCAATTACACACTTAATTTTGTTCAATAAATTCATAGGAAATGTGTCTGGCTTCATCGTATCCTGCCTGCTGGTCCTTGAATGGCAATACCTAAAAGCTTGCACGTGTTATCTAACAAAAAACCAGAGCCCTTTTTAGAATGTGTTACTTTAAATTTGATTTCTTAGCATAGGCTTGAAATAAGGACAAGGTTTACGCAAAATTTAATGCTCTAATAGGACAAGAAAAGTGCTACTGAAAAAGCAAAACAGTTTCTGATTTCATTCCCCTATGCTTTCTCCTATTTGTCCTTCAAAATGAGGAGTATGGTTTAATTTTGGTCCAAGTGAATACATCGTGGGAGGCTGTGACTCCCACAGTGAATGATTCTCAACTAGATTGAGGGGCCAGGGGTAGGTATAATTTCTAGCAAGTAGACTCAGTGATTAAAAGCTCAGAGACCATCTTAGAATATATTTTTAGATTATTTGGTTTGTTAAAAAGACATTGCTCACACCCACTCACTGTTCCTACTTTCTCTGACTGACCAAATACTCGAGAAATCCCTTCCTGGTTGGCCTGCTACACCGAGGGAATCCGTGTAAGATCCATGAAATGACCATTTTGGGTTCCTTTCCACAGGTCTGGTGGCTTTACCATTTCATACTAACATCATCTAACAAACTGATTCCATGAGACCTCACAGAGGTTTACTACAAGAGAGATCACAATGGACTTCAGCAATGGTTTCTATGGCACCTATAAGGGCCAGTGCTAAGAAGATTCTTGACACTGTACAGTAATACAGAGGATAGGAACTCGACTTGTGACTTCACTGATGGAAAGACCTCCCCGGCCACATGAGCTGTAAACAGCCTGACCAGGGCAGGCTGGGCCTTTGTCTCCAGCTAGAGACTTCAGAGTCGTCTAAAACACTGAGAAGTAGAGAGACCTGCTCAAGATCACAGAAAGGGCCACAACTTGAATTCAGGACTCCTTGGTTCTAAAGCCAGCTCTGTATCCACTACCCAACAGTGCCTTCCCCACAATATATGTTTATTTTAAATAAATGGTTATTTGATAAATACTAACACCATTCATCCTTCTTAGATTTTTGCTTCCTAAGCTGAAGCTAGCTTTATTGACACCGTATCTTAGAAAACCCCATTGGCCAACCTTTCCAAAGGCCTTGAGAAAGCACCAGCATATCCTAGCCCCTTTTTCTTGACACATTTCATAGGTTAGCTTCATCTCCATCCTTTCTCCCTACTCTTTCCACAGCTGGGTCAGTGTGTGACACATGACGCAGTGACCTCAGGAGCAGAGAGCGTGTTGGGCCTGTTTACAGCAGAAACTGGGAGAAGGCCAAACAGCTTTCCTAGTCTTGTGTTCATGAGGACAATTAAAGAATACCTTCTTAAGGAAGGATCGTATCTTCTCTGTGTCTTTAGCAGCAAAAATGTGCCAAAGAGCTCCTGGCTTCTCTTTTCCTTCAATAAACCGCTTTATTGTGAGTTCATCACAGTCCCCATCTTGGATAGTTTTAAGTACTTCTGTTGAGGGAGAGAGATGAAAACAGATGAAAAAAGGGGGACGTTCTGCACTCCAGGGGCAAAAAGCTTCAGCACACATTTACATAGTGTTATCTTACCCTCTTCCTGATTGAGCTGTCCTGTAGGGATGCCCACATAGACCATTACATTAGCTGCGTCAGAGATATCTAAATGAAGATTTGTTGTTCCATACTTCCTATCTTCTGGTGTGATTAACCCTGTATGAGAGAAACTTTTTTAAATTGCCACAATTAAAAGAGGACACTGGGAGTCAGAGTAATAATAATGTGGAACTATTACAGCCATGCCAGGCAGTAGTCAGAAAACTGTACCACTGACTCTGGTAACTGGTGTAATGCCCCCGACCAGAACTGTTGGCCTGGTACCTTCTGAGAACAGAAACCCCAGGCTCTCCGCGTCGCCCTGTTGGTCCAGGGCTTGGCACAGACTCAGCCCAAACTCCTGTTCCTCCTTGCCCTCCAGGGTCATGTGGTACAGTCTTTCCCTTTCTCACCACCACGCTTTAACTGCACCTTTTTAGAGGTTTGTTCATTCAACTTCCCTGTCCAAGCAGCTCTCTTGGCATGCACAACATTTTCTCAAGGAATTCAGGACTGGCTCACCTTTTAAACTCTAACCCCCTTAACATACTGACTTCCACAGTCATGTTTGTGTCTCCTAGAAAACCTTAGCTTCCCAACTCCTCAGAGAGGGGACCTGAGGTCAGTTCCAAGCTCAGACACTTCCTAGCTGTGGGAACTTGGACAAGTCATTTATTAAGCTCTCTTTGCCTCAGGATCTTAAATGGTAAAATGGGATTCATAATTTCCAAGGCAGGGGTGTGAGGACTGAATGGGTTATTTGGAAAAGTGCATAGTACACTGCCAGGCACAGTGTAGGAGCTTAACAAATGCTTATTCCCTTCTAGCTTTCCCATGATCCTCTACCCAGCAGCAGCAACTCTGAGCAATCCTTATCATCACCCACAATGGTTCTGCCCTCGCTGATGAGCACAGCCTGCTATCATTCAGTTATCTTCACTCATCCCAAGGACATCAGGACATCAACCTCTCCCTCCTGTAGCACTGGCCCAGGCTCCGCGTCCTGACCACTCAGCAGTTCACAGCTGCTTCAGCCCTCCCACCCTTGGCTCAGAGCCCCAAGCCCAGAGGTGTCACTCCTGGCAGACTCTATTGTCCAACTGCCCTTTCAGCTCTCCCGGTGCTGCTGAATACAGCTGGAGGCAATCGCATGACAGTCACCATGCTACACAGCCTAAAAAAGGCCTATTTGCTTCCCAAAGACAGTCCCTTCCCCTCCAGCTTCCCACACCCCACTCTTTCCCATGCTGTAGGTCTGGTGCTTCCGGGCAATGATCAGGGTGAACTCCAGGCTTTCTTTGCATTTATCTGCTTCCGGGTTCCTTTCTTCTAGACTGCCCCTCACTTCCCCATCTGTTTCTTCGGTGAGGTTTTTCCACCTGCCTAGTGCTTCTCACATTTCTTATTTTAAGTCACTTTGTGTGACTACTGTCACTACTGTTGTCCCATGCTTTTCTTGATGTTCGTAGGGTCGGTCCTCTGCCCCACCTGCTGTCTAATCCTTTCCCTTAGTTCTGCGGTATTTATCATTAATTTACTTTTCTTCCTTCTGAGATCTTCTGGAGATTTGTCCCTTTTCTCTCCTAACGCTCACTTTCTGACTCCTGTCCCTCCGGTGGCTGCCCTGGGTCTTGGCCTTCTCCCACAGCCTAGGTTCCTGACTCGAGTGATTTCAGGGGGTGGGAGGATGGCACAACTGACCCCAGATGGATGATGGTTGGCCAGGCTCTTTCCCTCAGACTGGAGGTAATGCCATTCCCCACCCCCACCCGTGTCCCACAGCCAGCACCCTTTTTGGCCTCTTATCCCCAGTCTATGCAACAGGAAGCTGCCAAAGTAATTTTCCTGCAATGCAGATTTGACCGTATCCCTCCCTTCCTCAATGAACTCCATAGCATCCTGCCATGTCTGGGGTCACATCTGAGTCCTGCTCCTTCATCGCCTGGTTCCAAGTGACCCTCTCCCAGTCCTGCTCCCCATTCCTTACTCTGTGTACGGGCACGGCAGGTCACTCCCACTCTACAAGCCGGTGCAGCTGGCCTGTACCTCCAGGGCATTCCCCATTACCTCTGCCTTTCATCCCTTGTCTCCAGATGTGCCTGAGCTGGACCTCCCATGAAGGGGCTTTCCTCATCTGAGCTCGCAGTGCTTTCTTCCCCAGGAAGATCTTCTACCTTGCGCTGTGTTTATACTGATGGCCACGCTGCCTCACCCAGTAAAACGACACTCCTTAGGGACGGGGCACCTAACACGGCCAGGCACACGGTTCTGTGATGACTCATGAACTTGGCAGGAAAACGTCAATCCAATCAACCGGCCTCCTACAACCTCAACAACTTAGCTAACATTTTACTGCACTGGGTGGATAAGGACCCATCAAATTACCCCTGCATCAAGGAGCCCATAGCGAGCTCCAAGTGCAGTGACATGTTTACACGTTCCACCCTCTGGTGGATGGGTTCTAGGGCTGTGCCTGCCTTACAGGAGCAGCTGCCAAACTTCTCCTGAAAGCTACTCAGTCACACACAAGTTTGTGTTTGTCTAGAAATTTCTAGCTATTTTCAACTCACTTGGCCTTTCAAGACTAAGGTGGAGGAGGTTGTCATGTGGCTCCATTCAACAAATTCAAGAAAAAAAATGTCTGTTTTCTACTATGGGTAGTTAGTGAAAAGTCATGCAAAACATCAGTGAGAGAGGATCAGAGATCTGGGTTCAGACCCTAACTCTGCACTGTGTGGCCCCCACGGATCTTTCTGGCATGGTTTCCTCATCTGTAAAATGGCAAAAATGCCCACTGCCTTTCACAGGTTTCTTTTGCAGCCAAGACAAAAATATAAGCAAAAGATCTGGGAGGTTATAAAGCTTTTGGAAGGGAACAGCAGTCTTCACCCCATGCTCCTACCTTTGGCCAAGGTCATCAGTGATGTGGGAGGTGACCCAGGATGGCTGCTTATCCTCAGACTGCCTCTGGGCAGCAGGCAGAGGCCAGAGCTGTGCGCTCTCGCTCTGCCCTATCGCCACAGGGCTCAGGCCTGGGCTTCTTTCTGAGCCCTCTTGTTCCTGGATGTGTTCCCCGGTTCCCAGCCAGCAGAGGGCAATCACCCTCTGCTCTCACAATCCCTGTGTATCTTGGGTTCCTTGGCTTCCTAGCAGGCTGAGGTTTTAAAGGATTGGCCGGTTATCTAATAAATGCTGTTTGTAGTAATAAAAGTATGATAATTAGGGGTATTTCCCCCAACAGTTAGAGATTAATGACTAGCATATAAGCAAACCAAATTCCGTATTAATGAAACTGCTGAACAGTGACCATGTAAGTTACATCTGGGTACATTTTAATTTTCTGAATAGTTTCACCAGGACCATTTTATATTTCATTGTGAGGGTAGGAAGAGTGTTTAATAGGAGAAAATCTATATAGTAATAATAATTGACATAGCAGGCATTTAATGTTTGCTGACTGATCTCCCTATATACAATCTGCCAGGCTCCTCCCATGGGCACAGGGAAACTCCAGCCAAGTACACTCTCTCCTTTCCCATAAAATAGCTTTTTTACTTGGAGCCTCTACAAGCCCTCGATTCTCTTAAAGCAGTATTTGGAGCGCTGGAACTCACAATGTCCTGAAGCTGACAAAGAAAGGGATGGATGAATGGAGTGGTTTGTTTTTTGTTAAAGGCCAAAGTGGAGTCATTTGAATTCAGGAGCACTGCCTGGAAGACAAGAGAGAAAAGAGCAGGTGCTAAAGTCTCATGTGGCTCCTGTCTCATCTGCTGAGAAGGATGTCCACGTGCAGAGGTGGCAGTGACTGCCAAGACTGAGACACAGCCAGGCTAGAGTCATTCTGGTTTTTGACAGGTGGTTAAAACCGCTACCTAAGACCACGAGGGGGTAGCAAGAACCCTGGGCTCTGGCCATTTAGCCAAGCCCAAAGACTCAGCTTCTTCTGCTGTTACAGGACAAAGTTCGATGGGCCAGCCTCTTCAGCCCCTTCCAGCTCCATCACTAGGAGGCCTTTCTTGTGGAAAAGCTAGAGAGAGGATGGATGGACCCAAACTGATTAAATGTCCAGATCCCAAGTCAATAATTTGATGTCACAGGAAAATGAATGAAAAAAACAATATTTATTAAGAGCTTACTCTATATGCTGGGCATACAAATAGAAATGAACAGGCAGGTCCTGCTCTCAGGAGCTCACATTCTAACTGGAAGAGACAAAACAGAAAAGTTTGGCTGTCGGATGACCAGAAAGGCTGGAAAGGCCTAAGGATGCAGAGTCTGGGGCAGCTGGCAATGCCCAGGGGGTTCCCATATTACATCAGGAGGTCCTATGGCAGGGGAGGAGGTGGTCAGCAGAACACAGAAGCAGATGGCAAGGCCTGCTAGTCCTCCATCCAGAGAGCTCCAGTGGTGGGCCCAGAGCTATGCAGCATCGCTAACCCTGTCACTGCATAAAGCCCTGCACAGCACACAGGGCAAATCTGAACAAGCTGGAAAGAAGCAATGCAGTCAAGATCTAAAAACAGATCTTGACAGTCTATGACACTGTGCCAACCTCTGCTTTACAAGATGGCGGTGGGTTAGTCAATGGTTTGTCTGAAAAACACCTGGCAGTTTCTTTTCTTTTTTTTGCTTTTTGGAGAAAGGAAGGCTGGGCAATTGGGGTTAAGTGACTTGCCCAAGGTCACACAGCTAGTTTTTTGTGTTAAGTGTCTGAGACTGGATTTGAAATCAGGTACTCCTGACTCCAGGACTAGTTCTCTATTCACTTCACCACCCAGATGCCCCACGACCTGGTAGTTTCGGTGAACTAGCTGCAAGCTCAATGAATCAACAGTCTCTCAGCGCAGAAGTAATTATTTAGGACTGATAAAGTGATAGCTCTGAATTTTTCATCCTGATCAGAAGTTCTAGACACCTTACCATATTTTAGGAATGACAGTGAGTGAGTCCAAAGGCTGGTAACCAGTATAGGGAAGGGCACTTAAGGGATGTGACTGTGGTCGGTCTGCAAGTATATGAATGGACGACACAAACAAAAAGAAGCAGACTTCTCCAGCTTAGCCCAGAAGGCAGAATTAGGAACAACAGGTAGAAGATACAAAAAGGCAACCAGAGGATTGATGTCAGGACAAATTTCCAGACAGTTACAACTATAAAAATGGAAGGGCCTGTGTGAGGATGAGCTTCTCCAAGCAAGGGTTATTTAATCAAAGCTTGGTTGGTCTCTTCCTTATTTCAGGTATGGTTTGAATTAGATGGTCAAAACACACCAACCCTTAATAATAAAATATTAAAACCAGAATCTTCCTTAGAAGCATGAGACTTAGGGGGTTCAAAGCTTAGACATAAAAGTGGCATAACTCTGTCTCCCCAAGGCTTGAAAATGCCTTGTGTTCTTGATAAGACTGAATTTCCATTGCTGAAGTATGAATCAACTCTGACAGCAATCTTTTCCTCTAACAGTAATTTAGATATTTTTTGCATATTTAATTCAAATTTGCCCCAAAATCCCATCCAAACATTCAAGTCCCTGTTATACAAGGTGAACAAAGAAAGAAAATGTAAAGAAAAAAAAGTAAAGAAGCAAAGAACAAAAATTAAGTGTCCATGCTCTCAAGGAGTCTGCTTAGAGTTTTGGCAACAAGGAGCTTTATCAAACCCCCTTGGAGACCTTACCTCTTCCTCCTCCAAGGGAGCACAACCCAGACTGAGGTGAAGCCTGAACAAGCTCCCAGGCCTGCCTAGTTCCTAGTGCCCAAAGTTGGGTGTAAACAGAATATGGAGGCAGGGGGGTGGGGGTGGGGAGTGTTGTCAATGCCTCCCATTGGGAGTTTATTTCCAAAGTGGCCCCACTGTAGGCAAGGGCTCTTTCACAAACCCTGCCTGCCTGTCAACTGCCCTAACTTCTCTCCTTAGCTGAAAAACATGTTATATGTTAGGAAAGTAATTTTCACTGAAGGGAAGCTGAGTAACAATATCCTGAAAACTCATTTTCAACACATTTTCCTTTGTTTTTAACTATCAATTCGAGAACAGTATATTTAATCTGTAACATGGGAAATCTTTTTTTCATGGAGTATCACTACTATTTTACTAGTACTTCACAAAGAACTGCCATTAAATCAATCCAAACTCTTAAGTGTAATTTATAGGTTTTTTTGGTTTGTTTGTTTCTGGCTAAGATAATAAAGGATCAAAAGACTGGAGCTCGGTTTAATTTGTAAAACAATTACCTTTATTCTGCAAAGACCAAGGAAATCATGAGATCCTATACAGAACAATGCAATGGAGCCCCCCCCCCCCCAAACACAATTTAGAGGCAGCAGCAATAGTCTTTGAGAATTCTTGTCACTGCTATTGACTTAGAATCGACATTATTAAAACTTACCCTAATGTGATGGAAAAAGTAGCAGATTGTTACTCACCATAGGCATTATACATCTTGGGACCCAGATCTGGACGGACAAAATAATTCGGTAATCTGGAAGCCAAATTCAGCTTGCCATCTCTCCGGGTATACTCGGGCAATGGGATGTTTGTCATCAAATCTTCAAACCTAATATTAAACAATTGTGAATTTCTGAACTGAGACACTGATTTTACTGTAAAAATGAACAAATGAGGTGTTTTATTTCCTATGAAAGTTGGGTGATTTTGTCTTCCAAGTTTCATTTAACTGACTGAAAGGGAAAATTCCAGCAGACATCTACCAAAGAAGGCGTATGAAGTTACAGTAATACTCATTTACAGCTTCCCAGATAACGGCAACTGTGACTGTATTTCTGTCTCATATTAGTTGTGAGGAGCTTTTCCTTCTTCCTTTCTGAAGGAGACTGGCTATTGGCTCACATTCTTCCTCTCCTCCCCAACACCTGCCTTTCTGCTCAAGTATTTTAATATTTAGACACTCTTTCAGTCTTCTCTCTAACCTCCCAACTGTGGTTTTTGTCCGTGCCAGGACCTTTTCCGTCATTCTCTATCAGTCAGTCCACATGCTGGATCTCACCATTATCTACAAGTGCTCTGTTTTCCAAATTAAAAGCTGTGACACCTGCAGTCCCCCTCCCCTCAGCATCTCCCCAGGCCATGCCCTGCTCTGACTCCCCTTGGCTCCTCTAGGCCTGAAGCTGGAGTCGGCCATGCTGCACGCCACAGTGTACCCGCTCTCTTGTCCCATCACTACTCAGCTCGGGCCAAACCTCATCTGATTTCCACCAACTGACTCTTCCGCACGCCCTCACATCCTACTGAACAAGTCACACCACTGGGCTCCCTTACAAATTTACCTGGACCCTCGGTGCAGCAAGGCAGTCCTTTGGTTTTCGTGAACAGCTTTTCTGTCTCACTTACAAAAGTGAGGCCATCTGTTGTGACCTTCCCTCCTTGCCTTCTCCCTAATCTCCTCCATCTTAAACCGTACTGACATCACCCAGCATTTTCTACTTGGTCTCTGACAAGATGTGGGGCCCTTAGTCTCATTTCTTCCTTTCTTGGTTTCTCCAGCAGACTGGAACCTCACATCAAGTGCCAGCTCTCTAATCTATAACCTCTCCCTGTGTGCCAGCTCCTGCCCTATGACCTCCAAAGATGACCAGTCTCCCCAGCCTTTAAAGAAAAACTTTCATTAGAACTTACCTCAAACTCTAACTCCCCTTCTATTCCATGACCCTGGCTTCTCCCTGCTGTTGCTCACACAACACAACACATTTCAGCCCACTCTCTGAATTTTCACTGTTTGTTCCCCTTCCCCATCTCCCCCTACCATATGCCTAGCATTCCTTCCCTCATCTCCACCCTCTGGCTTCCTTCAAGTCTCAGAACCCTATCATCTGCAAGAAGCCTTTGCTATTCCCCTTTGTGGCTAGCATCTCCCTTCTGAGATTATCTCCGGTCTACCCCATTATATTATGTTTTGCATATTGTCGCCCCTGTTAGATTGTAAGCTCTTTGAGGGAAGGGGCCACATTTGTCTTTCTCTGCCTTCCCAGCACTTCCACTTAGCGTCTGGCACATGGTAGGCACTTATTGACACTTCTTCAGCAAAGATTCCTGCATTTCCCCATTGTCCAGCACCCAGGGGTCATACCGAGAAGGCATCATGTCTCTGAAATCCTCTCCCGGGGGCCAGTCCTTCAGTTTCAGCACCATTGGTTCATCATCATTTTTCAGGCGACCTTACAGGAAGCAGAAGCAAGAATCTGCTGTTGCTGTGTGCTTTAACAACCTTGTAAAATTTCATTAACACCAAGCTATTTACACAATTTCCCCTCTGACTACCAAAAGTTCTAACAAGCACATTTTTCAAAAGCTGATTTTGCTGCTCCTTGTCCTTCCTTAACATAAAATTCTGGAGACAACAGGGTACATGACCTCTAATAAACTGTATCATGAGGATGTTTTTATCTTCAAAATTTTCTAAAGAAAACTACTATGTATTTCATTTTTATTTCCCTTGCTACTTTTAGCAGTTAAAAAAGTTGTATTTCAAACAGGTTCTCCGACTCAGATCCCATCTGCCCTTCATTCTGATGTTCCTGGAAATCAAGCCCTACGTGGCGCTATGGAGTCACCAGGATATCAGCACTGACACCCAAGAGTGAAATGACTCTTCTAGGTGCAGTGAAACAAGGTGGTCAGGGCTCGGTCACCTGAGACTAGCACAAAAGAGCTTCCATCAGGTAATATCAGAAGGAAGAGCTAGTCGGGCTCCCAGGCTCCCCCAGCACCTCTGCCACTAAAGCTGCTTGCCAGGGTTCTTGTTTAGCTCCACTTCACATGGACAGGATTGTCACCAACAGGAGCAAAGGCTGTATCACTTTCATGTGTCAGAGAACTCTTCACCTGCCTCTGCCATGCCACAATCTATGTGCAGCTGCAAACACTTGTTTCAAGGAGTTATCACAAAACAAGTCCATTTTAAACAACCATACTTTTCAAATGGAATGAGACCAAGTGCTTCATATCTGTCATGAGATCCATGTCCATTCATATTTTGTAACAGCTTCATCTTTAAAAATGATGTAAGAGGGGGAAAAACCCTAAAACATTCCCTGTGCTCAGTTTACATCGTTGGCATTTTTCACAAAAACATAGCAGTCTATCATGCTCCGACCCCTTATCATTTTTATAGTATTTTTTTTTTGACAGGGGAAGGCAAGGCAATTGGGATTAAGTGACTTGCCCAAAGTCACACAGCTAGTAAGTGCATTAAGTGTCTGAGGCCAGGTCCTCCTGACTCCAGCGCTGGTGCTCTATTCACCGCACCACCTAGCTGCCTCAAACCTTTAACAGTCTGTTATCTTTAAATCAAGTACTTTTAACAGTTGGGAAAATTACACAGTGCCTCCTACAGACTTCTTGCTTTAAGTTACTAAGTGCCTGACTGAAGGAGATGCTATTTCTCAGCTAGTGCTTTTAGACCCGTATTTCTTCTTGACATCAATTAAGCTCTGTCAATGTAGAATCTAATACAATACAATGAAATCATTTTTGTTTTTAAAAATTCATCAATGTATTGAAAATTCCTCCCTCCACAGCAGTAGAGCAGCGAGGTGCACGCCCAATGGGGTCTTGAAGAGCTGAACTGAAACGACTCAGCAGCACCATACCCCCAATCTAAGGCCACCAAAGGAGCTGCTTTTTGTGCGACTCTTAAGCTCCCTTCAGGTCAAGAGAGCCTTGTTGGTACCCACTACCCAGCACCACAACGTCTTCTTCCTTCATCTGTGGATCATGTGGTACCTACTTGGGATATCTTCAAATCCATCCCAGAAATCTCCTACTGTGGCTCCTGTGATGATCTCATTAGTTCTACAATTAACCAGATCGACTTCCTGCTCCCCAAACTCCTTCCTGAAGGAGTCGGGTTTCCACAGCTCTGCGTTCAGTCTGTGATGCACTCCGGACACCATCACGGGCTGTAAGAAGAAGAAGAGAGAGAGGAGCGTTCACAGTCTTCTCTTCACGATGCTTTTCTCTACTGGAATAATCTGAACTCTTGTCCCCAGCAGCGCTGGCACGTCTCCTGGCCTGATGCTATCTGTCTTTGTGTGTTTAAAGCCTCAGAGGTCTCTCTGCCAAATACCTTGTATCCTAGTCATTATGTTTGCTGACTGATATCTTCTCAGGAATACCAGTCTTAAGCAAAGGAAGTACGAGCTAACCACAATCAAGTGTGAGAAAGATACTTTTATGATACAACTTGTTGTCCAAACCTTTATTAAACACAAAAGAAATTTTGTTACGACTACTGAAACCCACTTCTGTCCCCTCTCCTAATGCTCCGCTCTCTTCAGTTATTATGTCCATCTTGTGTTTACAACTCTAACCATAAACAAATCCAAAAGTAAGCTCCATCAAAATAACCTAAGTGTGTTTAGTTTTCCATAAATCAATAGGAAAAAAAACTTTCAAGAAGTTCCCTTTAAGAGAAAAAAATTTTTCCCCATTTATTTCAATAAATGTTCACTGGGAGCCTACTGGGGTGGAGGAAAGAAGACATTGAGAGGATGCACATAAGGTGGAACTGAGGCTTAAACACTATGCAAATAACGGAGGGTTTTTTTGTCTCCGAACTTCAAAACGAGCATTGCCAAATTTCTATTTTAAATGAGTGTCACGTTGTCTTTCAGAGTGGGCCTCTGGGCAGTCAAACAGTGCTGCCTGTTAAAAGCCAACCAATGAGATAAAAAGTCATGTTCCATTTTTTAAAAATGGTGCTGCAGAGCAACCAGCCACTGAGCCTCAGTTAAGACGTTGAGTTGTTTATTAAATCCACCTTTTAGGAGAAAAGATCCATCATCACTAATGATATTCTAAATAAAGTGCCAACCAAAGGCTCTGAAGAAAAGTCAATTCTTCAAGTGGCATTTGAAGGACACTCGTACCTTGGTGAAATGATCTTGTTGGACTAAATATAAAACTACCCGAAGTTATTAGTCTAAAGGGAACAGTGTTCACTTGGAAGTCTAAATCCTAATACTTAACACAAAAAGAAAAATGCATGTTGCCATATTACACATCAATTATACATATTTCATATAACCAAGTGTAAAATCAATGGCACCAAAGATGTCTTCTTAGAAGAGACAGGGCTGTTAAGAGATGGCTCCAAGAAGAGGAGTCAGTCACACAAGAGAGCAAAGACCAACCTACCTGTCCCTGCTTCCAACACTCCCTGAAGACATTCCAGTTATTCTTATGGTTAGGATCCTGTAGACACAGCAAGCGGTTGTCACACAACCAGTAGTGAGGAGTATCAAATCCCAAAATGCTGGGCTTGATCACCAATCCCTGAGGCTTCTTAGGGACGTCACATGAAGTCTTATTCTGAACCAATGAAGCAAAGATGTCATCCAAGATTTTTGGTGTGTTCTTGAGGCCATTTTCAGTCTAAACTTACAGGAAGAAAAAAAAAGGCATTAAAAATATGTAGCCCTCTGGCCTCCAAAAAACGTGGTGTATTCTGAGTCAAGTGCACACTGTCTAGCAGAGACATGAAGACCGAAAGCTAGAGGTCGAGGTTAGGAAAGGGGGCTAGGGACTAACAGGGAGGGGGAAAGCTATCACAGGAGGAAATATCTCCCACCCCCACTCTGATACCACTAGCCAGATAACTATAGCTCTCTCTTCCACATCACAACTTTCCCCATTGTAGTTTTAATATATTGTGTGTGGGCTGGCATAAAAAAGTAAATCGTAATTTGGGGGGAGTTTTGTGGAAGCTGCAGGCAACACACAAAGGCCAGCAGACGACAGAGAAAAAGTTTAGAAACTCAAGAAATGCGTAAAATATATGCTTAGTATTACATACGGCCAAGAAAACAGAGATGGAAATCTGTGAAGCCAGAAGACTTCTCTAGTACAAAAGGAGGGCCAAAAATATTTGTACAGATTTTCCAGATGACAGCAATGACTAGTCTGAAAAGGCCCACCGTCCCCTGGGACTCTCTCAGGTGTCACCAGCTGCCCCTTCCAATGGCATACAACTAGTGTGAACAACAAAGCTCCTGAAGTAGTTAGTTGCTTTCATTTAAAATCCACATTTGAGATTGTGATGTAAAATGTCAGAATTGGTTCTAGTCCAAAGGAAACACATAACGCAACTTCAAATGCTGAGACCACTTCAGAGCAATTGTCCACGCTGCTCAGAGCCCAGCAGGACAAGCTGCTCTGTGTTTCTTTCCTTCTTCCCACTGTGACTACAACTCGCACATACCTTCCCTCCAGAAGAGTTCAGCAGATTCCGGAGAAAACCAGAGCTGTTGTTGCTGACAGGTGTTAATATTGTGCTGTTAAAGGTGTGTAGAACAGTAGGAAGTTTAGTCAAGGTGGGCAAAGACTGGAGAGATTTGTTTTCATTTTTTAGAGTTGGCATTGTGAGTGGTTTCTCTAGAAACAAAGAGAAAAACCTCAATTAGAGAGTAAACTATAAAAAAGTCATAGCAATCTCCTAATAATAGAATTTGTAATGTAAAGCCTCAAGCGACTGAAATGCAAAGTGTGAAGAGCATACTCAAAATAAAAACTGCCCCAAACAAATACATTTTAAAAACCCAAACCAAAAATCTTCCCCCACCCTTTGGAAACTATTTAATTTCTGCATCTCCAAAGCACAGGAAAAACCAAAATGGCAGAACTGAGCTCTCTTGAGTCTCAAACTGGTAATACACCTTAGTATTTTTGTCCTCCTACAAAGGTCATTTCCCCCATACCCTGCAGACACTGGGCAGGCACTATGAAGTCATGGACTTTCTGTTTTGCAAGGTTGGGAAAGAAGGGGAAGAACTAAAGCAGAGAATGAGGTTCTGCCCAATCCCTTATGGTGGTGCCTGGAGACTTCCCTTTCCACTTTCCACAGTGAGCTAAGGGTGTGTAGAAAAGTCCAACCACAATTAGTAGCTGCTGAGTAGCAGCTGCACCTGTGCTCCCCAATCAGAGCTGTTAACACTTTAAGGCCCCACAGGGGCTGGAGCTATTCCAGACTAAACAAAACAAGATGGGGGGACGACCACAAAGTTAACCAGAACGTATTAAATTAATGTTTTAAATGGGGAGGGAGAGAGATACTAGAGTCAAGTAAAAAAGCCTCAACTCTTTTACTTGAGGTTAGTAAAGTAAAAACTCTAGGATTTAAATCAAATTTTAAAAAATACCAAGGTTCAAACTACACGTTTTTTAGGACAGCCATTCAGACTATGCTAATCACATTCAGAGAGATTTACATAAGGTGGAAAGAATGGGAGAAAATGTGTCTGTGCCGGGGCCTGCTGCCAATTCCAATTCACAGCCATGATATTCCCCCCCACTCCCCCCAAGGTGATCAGTTGGTGCTCCATTCCACAGAAAACAACTATTTCCCCTGCAACAAGTCTATTCAGGTGTATGGCTAAAAGAGTCTGAACTGTCTGTCCGTGGGCATGTTCCCAAGGGTGAAGCAAAGGCAAGAGGAGCCAGCACAAAGTCCTTGGCCTCTGGTACTTGGGAGCGCAATCACCTCCAAGGTCTTTCCCAAGTCCTAGACGGGAGGGTTCTACTCACCCTTGTTCTCTTTGTTAACATTTCCGCCCGTTAAGTCAGCCAGCCAATTTAAAGGAGAAGAACTAAGCTGACAGAGGGGCTTGGTGCCACAGCTCGGCTTTGCAGCAGGCTCACAGCTCCCATTTGCTGGGTCCAACACACAGTTATTTCGCTGGAGGGCTGTTGCTAGACTAAGCTTTTCTCCAACTAAAGAATTCTGTTAAGAAAGAAATATAAAAAGTAGTTGAAAATAACTTTTAAAATAAGGTTTTTCTTCTCTCCGTATCCTTAAACTAATCCAACAAGCTTTCCCATAGTGCTGGCTAATGTGACAAAAGTGAGAAAAACTACACGGCATTAACATTATAAGCAAAAAGTGGTAGGAATTTCAACTTCCAAGAAAATATCAATACATAAGGGGAAAAACAGGACTTCAAACCAAATCTCTTTAACATAAATCAAACAGTGCTATAAATCCCACTCTTCTTAAAAATGCTTCCCTACCTCCCCACTATTTACATTTTAAAGCCATGTTTCTCACAGCCAACAGCTGGCATACAGGAAAACATTTGCTTCAGTCTGTAAAGCTGGAGAATGCCAATGCTACCACAACTTAGAGGCAAAGCCAAGTCAGGTGGACAAGGGAAAACTAAGGATGGTGGGAACAAATGGGTGAGAAAGTGAAACTAAGCATTAGAATGGGCAGACCTGAAAGGGACCTTGGACTTCAACTCCAAACAGCCCCGCCCCACCCTTTGCTGCCAGATGCTTAGAAGGTCCGCTGTCCTCTGGCACCATGCCAACTGCCATCAATCTTTCCTTGACATCAAACCTAAATGTGCACCAGCAATTCCCAACCATTCCTCCTAACCCTGCCTCCCTGACAGGACTGAACAAGTCACACAGTTCACACATCTCTAACACCAAATACAGCTGGGAAACTAAACGAGTAGCAGCCCTCCCTGGGCTTCCCTCTCCTCAATGGTGGTACCTGCCTCAGAGGTATATCTGAAAGCACCTTTCATATGTTCAAGGGCTACAGAAGTGATGAATGGTATCCAGGCTAAATATTCCTAATGCAGGAGACCTCCCGTGACCACACTGGACCCCTTCTCTGGACACTCTCCAGTTCTGTCAAGTCTGTCTTTCCTCAGATGTAGTTCTGGAACTGGCCACCATCTTCCTAAGATGGTCTCACCACAGCAGGGCACAGCACAGCGATTACATCCCTAGGAATTACACTACACTGCCTCTCAACAGAAGGTAGCCTCCCTCCTTCCAGCACCTGTTATTGGTTCCCATGTCATGCTATGGAATTCCATGCAGGGTTCTAGGGCCCCGGCCTTTGGAGAAGATCTGCTGTTTATCAGGGAAGTTGTTTTTGGAGGCCAAGGCATTACACTTACTCTTATTAGCTCTCCACTTACTCAGTTTGGCCCTGTGTTCTAGTCTGACGACAGCCTTTTGTGGCCTGACTCCGGCTAAAATTTGTGTTAATTAGTGCTGTCTAAAAATGTAATGACTGTGTCTTCCATAAAAAATGTTAAGTAACACAGAGATCCCTGTAGTATTCATTTAGTTATCCAACACCTACTACGTGTAAGGCTGTATTAAGTGCTAGGAATACAAAAACATCCCCCTAGAGACTGCCTTCCAAATAAACGTAAATGGTTAGTGACTATTTGGGGGTGAAGTCTAGGACCCTAATCTGCACTGGAGCACACAGAAATACTAACAAGTACTTGCCAAATATCTCAGAACTATTTTGAATTCAACTAGGAAGAGCAGGTGGCCAGATGGTGGGAAAATCCTCACCCACAAGGGCACCCTTTATCTGTTCTCCTTTCCCTTACCTGTCCTAGAACTCATTTAGGACAAAGAACTGTCAGGGGATGAGGGGGGGAATCTTCTTTTCCTTCAGAGTCCAAAATCCATCTAGACTTCCCAAGGGCTCAACAGGGCCTAGGCAAGGTTGGTCACCCGTGTTATTCCTTTATTTGCCCACCTCTATGGCCAACAGAACTTCAGGTCCATCATCCAACAAGTCATACACCCAAAGGACCCTTCTGGGGTGCTGCTTCCCTTCTGGAGATCATAAACGCCCCGTTTTTCTAGGTCCCGCGTAGGGACCTTTCTGGATTATTCCTCCCAGTGCAGTAGGAGCTCCCTTTTGCTTTCTGTATCCCTGGTGCTTAGCACAGTACTGAGCAAGAGCCTAATAAATGCCTTTTCATTCATTTATTCACACACTACTGGCTTACTTAATTACTTCAAAGAAAACGACTATCTCCAAAGCAAGGCGCACATTTAGAAAAACTAATGTTCTGGCTTGAAAAGCTCTGCTTTCCCTCCTGGGTCCAGTGTGTGCAACAATTTTTTCCACGAAGCATTATGGGGTTGCCTGAGTTCCTTTCACAACAAGACTATCTGGTAGCATAACAACAGGGCAGCAGCCATACCTGTCTTGTGTCCTCCTTTGGGGCTGGCTTTGACAGGAGCTTGATTTGTCGATTGGAACAAGGACAGTTTGCCTTTATTCCCCACTTTGCTCTTACAGAGTGAACAATATCTCCCACATCATACAGAGCTACACAGAAAGTCAGAGAAGACAATGAGCAACGTGATCATAGGGGTTTCCACTGCAAACAGAAGCTGGCATTTTTCCTTTTTTGTGTGTGCTTTTTTAGGGGGGGAGGGCAGTTGGGGTTAAGTGACTTGCCCAAGGTCACACGACTAGTTTTTGTGTTAAGTGTCTGAGGCCTGATTTGAACTCAGGTCCTCCTGATTCCAGGGCTGGTGCTCTATTCACTGCACCACCTAGCTGCCCCTTAGCATTTTCCTCTCTATTCTTGTGGATGCATCTTCCCTACAGGGATGTGTGTATTCCTCACACATCCCCAACCCTATGAAGATGCCCTAGAACATGTCTTAACAGAGAGTCAAACTGTTTCAGAGATATGACTAACTCATCTGTTCTACTGGAGCCACATCAACACGGCACTATATGGAATCATCTTTAAAAACAAAACCAAACCACTCAAATCAATCATCATCCACTATCCCGACTCATTAACCTCAATAAGCCTTCCAGCCTTGCAGAAGGCACTGGAGTACCTTTCCCGGGAATGATCTGTGTGGGCATGAGGTTTTCTGGTTCGTGGATTTGACTCTTCACACACTTCAGCCAGGAGAACGTCTTGTATGCACCACCTGCAAGCAAGCAATCGACTCTTAGTAAGGCATCTGAACGTGTGGTCATCTACCACCATTTCCAAACCTCTCCTGAAAGACAGTGAATGTTGTCAGAAAATAACAAAGGCAGAAATGAAAAATTATGAGTCTCTGAAGTTTGAAAGAAAAAGGAATGAAAAAACAAGCCTTTCCTTACCTTGCTGGACATTTTTTTTCTTCATCCTGAAGCAGTCCACACATACCCCAAAGCCACAACGAGGGCAGACCCAGTGCAAGTTAAAGATTGTAGTGTCACACACATCACACATTTCTCGAACGCCTCGAACAGCACGCTTCCAAGCAACTTGTCCTGACGGGAAAAAACTGCCTTCCTTAGGCTCTGGGCCTGGGACAGGGAGCCCACCAAACAGAAAACTAGTGTTTTGTTTTTCAGAATGAACAGTGACTTCTTAGAACATCTGTGTAAATTGTCAAACTTGATAGTAATACCAATTTTCAGATTTAGCTTAAACCGAAACATTTTTTAATGCCTTTCTTACTACTTTAGGAAGGTGGTTTCATCAGAATGATGCCTTGTATTCCTCCCTGTGAACTTCCCAAATTGTTTGAGAATAGGTAATATTAGAATTATTTAGATAAATAACAGATAATAGATAACTAATTAGAATTAAGATAACAAATAAGGAGGAAGGGAACTATGGGAGAAGGGAAGGGGACTCCCTATCTTTTAATTAGGTCTCAGTTTTGTTTTTTTCATGGAAAAACTCAGGAAATTTCCAAATTCCTCTAAAACAAGCCAATAACAAATGAATGAATAACAGATGTGGAAAAGTGCCTTGCTCAAAGTCCTGCAATGGGGCAGAACTAGAACCAACGTTTTATGCCTAGCACAGAATTTTAGACCTTGAGTCCCCTTAGCCATCACCTAATAACTTTTTATCATAATCCAGTTTTCTTTACATTGTTTTATGTATTATGAGATTATCAACACCTGGATTTAGAGCTAGACGAAATCCTAGAGAGGTCATCAAGGTCATCCAGTTTAACTCTCTCATAAACTAAGGCACAGAGAGGTCAAGAGACTAGCTTAGGGTTACACAGGTCATTCCCGACTGAGAGCAAGAATTACTCTCCCTTGTCTCTTCAGCCCAAGCCTCCATCAAGCCAGTGCTCAACACGGTGACAGCTGCCACCCAAGCAGTGGCTCTGGCAACGCTTGCTGAAATTCTGGATTTTGACTCTCTGACACTAATTGAGTGGCGATCACATGCATGCATGCACGTGTTTGTTTAAAGTTAAGATTTAACGATCTAATCATTGATGCTACAGTGACTCAGCCAAAAAGAGCAAGGTTATCTTCCAAAATGTTGCAACTAATTTGAATCCTTACTAAAACACCCAAGCCACGGCTGATAGCTGTAGGACAGCCCTCTAGTGGAGACAAGGGTGTCATCAATCTCAGTTCAATCCCCAGACAAGTACTGATGCAGGAGGCTCTGTTTGTGGGCCCCAAACCAGACTCACATGTCACTGGGAAATGCTCAACAAAATAAACAAAAAACCTAACATGGTGTTCATCTGAGGTTTTCTAAGTCAGGGCACAGGGATCTGTTTCTATCTTGAGGCTTACTCTACCACCCCAGTCTCCTTCATTTTCCCTTCAGGGCTCTCAGAAGGCAGCCAGTCAGCCACACTGGGGCATGGTAAGACACTGTACTGGCCTTATATATTCCTTTCCATTTTCAGCTGAGATTAAAGAAAACTTTCTTAATAGAAGGAGGAAGATAAAGGACAACTAAAAATGTTCATTCAGACAATTACTGTAACTGCCTAACATAAAGGTTTCCACATTTATCAAAAGATCTACATCAGTAAGAACATTTCATGGCACAGCGGACACATGAAGGATACAAGAAAAAAATGGGAAAGGGGAGTAAACAAGCTGTCCAAAAGCTCCCTTCAGCCGTCAGTGCATTTCAGGACGTGATCGCTGGTCTCTGAAATGATAACATTCCCTACAGCTTCATACCAAAACAAGTTCAACATGTGGTCCCTTAACTCTCAGCTGATCTTGGTGCCCTGCTGGAGTGCAGTGGTCACTCAGACCGTGGGCAGCTCCAGTCCAGGGCATGTGTCTGCCTTTCTTTGTATCCTCAGTGCTTAGGACTGTTCCTGGCACAGAGTAGGCACTTAATAAAGACTTGAACTGAAAAAATAAATTAGGTGCTTTATAAACCCAAAGTGACTCCCACCCAAGCCACTGAAGAACTCAAGAGTATACAATCCAAAATACACATGAATTACTGACTAGCTCATCTTCCCTGTAAGTCTCCAGCAACAGGCAGTGTAAACTCCCCTGGCTAGATAGTGGCCCTGGGTTCAGAACCTAGTTGTCCTACTTTCCATTTAAGCGATTTAACATCTTGAGAACTCCCATGCCAACAAACTGGCTCTTTCACCAGGCAGCCCATCCCGCTGGCATTCAACAGTGACTTCTGGTGGGCACATCTTTAATTAGACCAACCACAATCTTCCGCTATGCTCCTAGGTGTGCCCTCTCACCAAACTTCTTCCACTTCAGGCTGATACCTCCTCTAAGTGAACCAGCTATGGCAGAATCACAAGCCAACACACTTCATGTTAATGCTAAGAACCCACATGCCAAGGGCTGTGCCAACGATGGAAGGATGGAAATGAGAACAGCACCTTCCCTTCAAGGAGAGGCTCTTCTCTTCTGCTTACTCTCCTCTGGGTATGCCTCCTTCTGTCAACGTCCTTCCTGAAAGGCAGCCCCCAGAGCTGAGCACAGCATTGCTGAGGTATCTGACTGGGGTCACAATTTGGCAACACCTGTTCTGATCAATGCTGTTTTGTCATTTCAGTGTGACTGACTCTCTGCGACCCCAGGTGGGGTTTTCTTGGCAGAGATACTGGAGTGATTTGCCCTTTCCTTCTCTAGCTCATTTGACAGATGAGGAAACTGAGGCAAACGGCGCTAACTCACTTGCCTAGGGTTGCACAGCTAATAAATATCTGAGGCCAGATTTGAACTCAGGTCCTCCTAACTCCAAGGCCAGTATTCTATCGACTGTGTCATGCAGCTGCTCCCGGTCTAATCAACAGACCTCAGATAAAAACTAACATCATGTGGGCTTTAGTTATTTGTTATTACATCATACTAGTCAGCCATTTATTTATTTATTTATTTGCTTGTTTGTTTATTCATTCATTCATTCATTTATTTGCTTTTTTTTGGAGGGGGGAAGGTAGGGCAATTGGAGTTAAATGACTTGCCCAAGGTCACATGGCTAGTTTTTTTGCGTTAAAGTGTCTGAGGCCACATTTGAACTCAGGTCCTCCTGACTGCACCACCTAGCTGCCCCAAGTCAGACATTTATTAATAAGCTCCAACTATGTGTTGGATCTAGGGTCACAAAGAGTTGGACCCAACTGAAATGAGTCAGTAACTACAAGTGTGTGAGGCATTATACTAGAAGTTACATTACTCACTCATGTTACTGAGCTTGTAATCCATTAAAACCTTCAGAGAGAGTACGTGAGTGTGTGAGTGTGTGTGTATACATTACTTATATCTCCTTTCAAAACCCAAGTAAAGGCCTTTACAATCCTCTAATTAATCTCAGTTTTGGCTTTTGGCCCATCTTTCCAGCCAGTCAGGATCTTTTTAGATCCTAGTACTTGCTGTTTTGGGGGCACCTGGTGGTGCAGGGATAGAGAGCTGGGCCTGGAGCCAAAAAGACCTCTCTTCCTGACTTCAAATCCAACCTCAGACACTTCCTAGCTGTGTGACCCTGAGCAAGTCACTTACCCCAAGTTTGCCTCAGTGTCTTCATCTGTCAAATGAGCTGGAGAAGGGGATGGCAAACCACTCCGGTGTCTTTGCCAAGAAAGCCCCCAATTGGGGTCACCAGAGTCGGACATGACTGAAATGAATGAACGATATCACGCAATGTGTCAGGCATTCCCATTCTTCCTGTCCAATTTTGGTCTGCTAATTCAATAAAAGCAAATGATTCAAGGCTGCTTCCTTTGGGTTCTCCACAGGAAGAGTGCTTGCTTCAGGCTGCTACTTCTACTCTTTTGATGAGTTCACAATCTCCCTAATCGTCTCATGCAGTCCTAGAGCCAGCCTTGCTATATCTGTCTGACGTTACTACTCCCACTCATAAAAGCCGTGTGAATCAAAAACAGCAAAGTAAAAAAGAAACAAAGAATTAAAAAAAAAACAACTCTCCCTTGAAATCTGAATCTGGGAGATTCTCCCCTAACCTGAATCTCTGTGAAACCAGACACTGGCAATTCCAAATAAAAAACGCTCTTGTTACTTTTGCTGCATTTATTCCTCAGAAGAGAAATACAATCAGCGACTTTACTGGTCTAACACTGTACATTTTATGTAACATTCTCATAGAGGATTCCCTCGACCTTCCCAATCATAAAAGGTAAGTAGGATGGGCAGCTGAGATTTCTAGATGCAGAGACGGGATCCCTCTGCTCAGCTCTCTGTTCTTTATGTAAGAGTGCCTTTCCCCAGGAATGCAGAACTACTGTTCTTTGCTGATATCTAACAAAGCAATTACATGCAGCTGGCTGCTATTAGGTCACTGGAAACTGACAGTCCAAGCAAGAAGTAACACGCAATGAAAAAACATTTTCTCCTTACAGCTCTGATAAATTATAATTAAATAGTAAGTAAATAGTGGAGTGAGGGCTCAGGGCATCTCAGGGTGCCCAATTCCCTCCAAGACGCTCTTACTGTGCGGCTCAATGGTCGACATCGCCTCCTTTTCGGATATCACCATCTGACAGAAGTGGTCTCCGATGTTGGCAAGGATATATTTTGCAGTATCCAAATCAGTACCCACCACATTTCTGGCCAAAGGCAACCACAGGCCAATGGCTTCCATATCATACTTGTTTGGGGTCAAGAAGCCTTCTACCCGCAACACACCATGTTTATTAAATTGTAACCTATGGAGAAAGATGACAAAATTAGTAAATTCATAGCCTTTTATGAGCATGTAAGCACAGAACCAAATACCTGAAAGTAGTTACATCAAGACTGTTCACCGCCTAAGCCCTCATTTCAGCCTCCCTTCTTTATAATACATTCTAATCTCTTAGTGTTTCCTAACCTTCAACAGTCAGTTTATGGTTCTTTGGCAGCTTATATTGAAAGGGGTTAAAAACATATACTGACTGAAAATTGGTTTTTAAAAAATATTTTAATAATGGTTTCTTTATTATACCTGGCTTACTTTGTGATCTTTTATATTTTGTGCATCTTAAACCGTCGTTCTAAGGAGTTCACATAAGATCAAATGATCTAATCATAGAACTTTTTAGGGAAAGTTGTTAGATTTTCTGGTCAGATTTCAAGGGGGATACTAGCAAAGAATGAAAATGATCACTGAAGAACATGGAAAATAAACAAAAGGAGATGTGCGGATCACTTCAGGACAGAGCTAGGAGCCTGTTACATCAACAGTGAAGAAGGCTATTCCAACGATAGTCACCCCTACTCTAGAGAATCCTTGAATGAAGCATAAATTAAAGGAGAAATGTTACTATTACAAAAGGTTCTGATGTAATTTATTCAAAATCTATTCAATTAGCATATCCAATGTAGTAAGCAATGAGAATGTAAAAGGACCAAGATGCTTCACTACTTAAGGTTTCAAAGAGATAGAAACAGATAGAAAATTGGCTTATGTTGGTGGATGCTGCGTGGGAAGAATATTTTTTTTTTTGAGGAGGGAAGGTAGGACAACTGTAGTTAAGTGACTTGCTTGACTTGCTGTGGGGCACATGGCTAGTTTTGTGTTGAGTGTCTGAGATGGAATTTGAACTCAGGTCTCCCTGACTCCAGGGCCGGTGCTCTACTCACTGCGCCACCTAGCAGCCCAAGTATTTTTTTCGTTTATCCTGTAGGCTAGGTGTCCAAAAAGCAGCCCATGTGGCCCACAGCATTCCCCAACCAGATTAAAATGGAACTGGGAAATATTTAACAAAAATCAACAAAACAGATACAACATTTTATGTTAAAACTAAATTAAAAAGTAGCATGCCGGGAGCCTTCTGCATGGGGGAGTAGCCCCTCCCTGTATTTCTGTCTGAATTTGACCCCCCTGCTGTAGGTAACGGTGAATTGCTAAGGTTTGTGAATAGGAATAACCTGCACAAAATGTAAATCCTTTTGAGGTTCTATCTGGCAGCTATTTCCAAAAAAACGTGAAAGGTGGGACTGGAAGAAGGGAAAACAGATAGTCAGAGTTATATTTGGTTAGGTCATGGGCGGCTCAATTCAACATTTATTAAATACTCAAGGAAAATCACCAGTCCTTGTTCTCTGGGAGATTACCTTCTGGGGGGACACCCCCACAACATGTATGGACAAAGAAAAACAAAGTGAAATGAGAGCAGGAGACAGTTTTAGGGAGGAGGAAGGAGAGAAAGCATGCTCCAGCATGATAACAGCTCCTGGCCTGCACAGAAGCAGGAGACAGAGGCCTGACCTTGGGCAACATCCCATGGAGAGCAGGCACTATGGGTCCAGGACAGTGCTCAGCAATCTGGATTGATGTGCTCAATTTTAGGGGCCCGAGACACAGGAGCAATGGCTTCATCTGACAGACAATAAACAATGAGTCACCTGAAGAGAAACGATCCTTGAACCGTACGTACATGGTAACATAAGCAAAGTGAGACAGATGAAGCTCCTGAACCAAGGGGGAAATTCAGAGAAGGCCAGAGCTCAGCAATGCCCCAGTGATAGAGGTCTGGGAGGCTGCAGAGTCTAAGGTGCCGCTAACCTCAGGGCCATCTCAGCTCCGGGCTGAGTAGAAGCAGTAAAGCAGTAAAGCGGGTAAAGAAGAAGCAGAGCAGGGAAAAAGGATTCTTCCCAGGCCACAAGAGGGCTCTGCTTCATGTTTAAGCATCTTCACAGGCAGCAGAGAAAGAGAGAGATGATCCACAGGTGGAGGGGCTGGCTTTGACTTTGAGAAGGGAGAAGGGTCATGGTTTCCTTTGTTTTCTCAGTAAAGTGGGATGGATAGAAGTTTCCAAGGTTTGAAGGAAAAAAAAGTTAAAATAACAAACGGAATGAATGTGAAAGACATTATGCAGGAATGAATGGCTAAAGTGCAGTCCATGTTTCTGGGAGGAGGGGGGGGGGGCGCGAGGAGCTGAACCTGGTTGATGGGCCGGCTCAAAGTAAACAGGTAAGTCAAGACAAGCACCGGTCTGACTGGGGAGGAGAAAAGGTGGCAGCCTCTGTCCTAGATGTGCTGAATCTGTCAGCCATCCCAAGGTGGCAATGTTCAGCCAAGAGGGACACAGAACTTCATCTGACTAAACTGTCAGAGATGACAAGACAGCTGGGCAAGGGGACACAGAAAAGCTGAGAAATAACCCCTCACAAAAAGGAAAGAGAAATGAGAGGCTGACCAGAGCAGCAGAGAGAAGCTAAGAGTCTCCTGATGCTTGGAAACCTAGACCTATCTTTGAGCAAAGAGGAAAGGAGCCGCAGATAAGAGAAGAACAGATTATTAATGCTGCTAGAAGAAGGAGGTGTAAATTAGGAGGAGAAGATCCCAGAGGAAGTGAGATGATGCGAAACGCAAGAAAACAGAAAATCTGGTCTTAAAAAGGAGGAAGAATGATATTTTATGAGTGGAGGGGAAAGGGATGGCTAATTAGAGAGATATTTTGATATGAAAAGGAAATGAGAAAGCTCAAGATAACAGATATAATCACTGCTCTGACCAGCCAAAAGAGTTATTTTGGAAAAATGTGCACCATGATCCTCTGGTCAGTGAAACTCATGACTAATGGCTCCCACTCTTGTCTGCTAACTCCCCTCCAACTGCTATTCTATAAAAAGGTATCTGATTGTACTTTTTACTCCTAGAAAGGGAAAATTGAAAAATTTAAGGTCCCTACTCTTACCTGTTAGTATTACAGGATAAAATTTCCAGGTAATAGGTAACAATGATAAAAAAATAACTATACAGATTCTTAGAAAGGAAGAGTGTAACCAATCCGTTGTCCAAGCTTGCTATCCCATTAAACTGGAATAATTTCTCAGCTAAAACCTCTGGTGCCACTTTTTCACAAATACAAATCATCATGGGCTTTAATGATTGGGAAAAAAAATTAGTAAAAAGAATTCTGCTTATCAAAAGCACTGAGGCAAAAGGCTGTCTTATAAATACATAGAACACACACCCCCACACACCTCTCTTCTGTCTCCCTAACCCCCTCCCCCGCCTCCACAGAAACCACAGGAGTTTACAGATACAAATGACCTCAGAAAATTTCCATCAATAATAAACAAGGTAGCCTTTTTTCTACACTCAGGAGCAGTTTAAAATTTAATTTAAAAAACAGAAACGGAAAAAAGAAAAAGAATATAGAGCCAAAGATTAAATTCCCCAGATAAAAAAGCTAAATTTAAAGTCTGCTTTTTGTTTTAATTTCTAGAATTATATCTTCTATGAATATAAAGGAATAGAGAATTCAATCTTTGTATCACAGAGACCAGGTTGCTCTGCCCACTTCCCAACAGGGCTCACCTCCTGAAGTGAAAGAACCTGCAAAAGACAGGGGAGTCCTTGTCCTTCCGGTAGCTATCCAGACGGCACTCACGGCACTTGGATAGATTGGCTGTAATGGCTGCACAGGCACCATCCTGTACAAAGGCCTCACCACTCTGCTGCAATTTCTTGACCTTGGCTGGGTCCATCAACACTGATTTCCGAGCAGTAACTATGAAAACAAAGACAAAGAAAGAGAAACTGTGACTGACACACTCAGTTAAGTACAATCTTCATCTGTGCATCAGCCAACTCCTCACAACAAAGTTTCAGATGTCATGCATCAATCCAGCTTTAAAAATCTTTTTAATGATCCACTGGAGCCTAATTATTGAAACAATGTTGTTGCCTCCTTCTGATTTCCCCAATATTCATTTATGGAGCCAAATACATCAATCATCACTCTATCCAATACCATCTGAAAATCAATGCTGCTTATGTGAAGCACTAGCATATCCCTGAGTGTTTCACAGCTCAAGACAGAAAGGATGTCTCAGGGTGACATTTCTAGGACAAAACCAGCCTGTCAGCAGATCGGGTGTCACAGAAGGAGGATATCATGCAGAGGACTCTGGGCCACGGGCTCTGCCTTGGCTCTGCCTCTTACACCGGGGGTCACTTCACCCTCAAACCTTAGTCTCTTCTTCTGTTAAATGAGGGAACTAGACGATGCCTAAGGTTCTCATCAGCTAGAAATGATATAACTTTATGAGAGTTGGGCTAATCTCTTTGTAAACTACAGACCAAATTCTAAAAAGTAGAATTAAGAACTAGTACTTTCTCAAGCACTTTCCAAGTACATTATTTAAACAGAAACTAACCCCGACATTCATTCTACAGCTGTCTGCTCCATATATAAACAACAATTAGTCTAAATATATCAATGCAATGCTGCTGTTGCTTGAAACACAAAACCACTCTTAAAAAAAAAAAAAACTTCTCTTAGGTCCTTGTCTCTCTTCCTTTACCTTTACATATTCAAGGAGATTGCATCTGACCACATGTAAATACACACCATTTAAGTACTTGATGGGGTTCCTCTGAAGAAAGACAACAAGAGATGGGAAGTATGAACTGAGATTCTTTTTTAAAAGGACATAAATAAAGAGAAAGGGAGAAAAATTCTGAAGAGTTCAGGTCAAATACAGGAAAAGGCCTGTTGAAAAGTTTACAACCTAGTTTGTTTCTGTTTCTGACTGAGGACCCAGAAAGCATGACCCTTCTGTCTCAAGTTCCAAAGGGCAAGACCTGGAAACCACAGAGGGAAAGACCTTGTTTCTAGGAATTCTATCTAGAGGAGGAGCAGATTAACTGGGCAAACAAACAAGATAGCAGGGACTTAAGGAAGAGGGAGCAAGAAGAACTAGACTGGGCAAGTTGCTGCCCTACTCTAGGTGTCTGCTTATGTGTGATGAACAGAGGAAGAGGGCACGGACACAGAAACAGCAGAATGCATCTGGGCTGCTTTCACTAACTTCTCTTAACCCGAACAGAGTCCCGATGGGTCACCATCATATGTGCTGTGCCTACAATTCTGTTCATAGTTTGCACCCCCAAGAGCTGTCACTCTGAATCCAAGTGGCCTGGTGCATTTCAAAAACTTGCTTAGAAAGAACCTGGCCTAGAGGGAAGCCTCAAAATCAAAGCCACCTCCCTAAGACAGATACTACTACTGGCCTAGGCACAGCAGTGTTGTTTAGGAGTAAGTTAAACCGATGAAAACTTTACTAAGTCCTGTCAAGCAGGTGCCAAGGCTTAGGGCTGCGCACAGCCAAGAGATAAATTCAATAGATATTCTGAAGAAAGTAGAAAGTCTAGGAAATGAACATCTATGCCATCTTGGGAGTTGGAGCAGACAGAAGGCAAATGCTGGTTTTCTTCTATTTCTGAATGCCCAGTTCTCTTTGCAGCCCTCTGCAATTCCTGGCTTCTCATACACTGCTAATGTGGAAAAACAAGGCTGCCTCAATAGAGAACTTTCACTCTGATAATACAGATGTGTTGTTTTTCACTCAATTTATAGTGGTTTAAGACAAGCTACACTTAAGATTAAGATTCTTACTGGAACTATTTAAAACAGGGAGTCTGCGTATTAATGCTTCTGGTGCTCAACACAAGTATTAATGTCCCTCAAAAAGTACAGTAACACGCTATTTTAAAAATATGTGAGTTGTCAACGTGATAAAATGTAAATCACATGAAGAAAACACTTGATCTAGTACCAATTTAAAAAAAAAAGATTCTTATTCTGAATTTCCAGAAGGATAAAAGCCAAGGTCAAAAAGGAAGCCAAGGGTACACTGCTCCACAAATTAAGCCAACAGAACATAAAAAATAAAACTTCCTGGAAATATCAACAAAAATGATAAATTCAAGAAAACTTCTAATACCTTGAAGAGATAATGTAATTTAGTCTTAAAAGATGTGGTCAACTAGGTAAGAATTAAAAGAATACCTATACACAAGTTAAAAAAAAAATTCAGGAAGATTTAAAACGGATGACCCTTAAAGTCAGCAGCAAAGAACAGAATCCCCTGAAATCCAAAAGGAAGGACAAGTTTCTTAGAAATTTACTGAACTGGAAAAAAGCCTTCCAGTAACATACAAGAGTCACTTTAGCTAAAATATGGAATCACAAAATTACCAGTGTCTTAGAACACAGAGAAAAGGCAAATAATCTGTCCATTTCAAGAAACTGAGACAACTTCCCAGACTCCTGCAGAACACACTGTAAACAGAATAAGCCACAGAGCATCAAATAAGAAATTTACAATTCAACTACCCTGGCACAGCACATAAGACCTACAGTGCTATGTCAGCTGTGATCACACTTTAAAACTATAGTGAGAAAGAAAAAAAATCCTTCAAGTAACCAGAAAGCACTTCTATACTAAAGCCGAAAAAGGACAAAATGAAATAAATATATTTATATATTATGTGTAAAATGTGATTAATGACTGATTCTAGATTGTTCCCCTACGAAACTATGCATTCTGAGCTATACTTACTTAAAAGCCATGCTTCTGAAAAATCCATTTCAAGACATAAGAACTTTGTACTTAAAACTCTTTAATATCTGTTAACATAACCAGAGATCCAAGTCCCTGGAGAAGAGAAAGAAGCCACGAATATTAACTGATTAAAACGACACAACATCAAGATGTTACGGAGGAGGAGAGATGAACCGAGAGAGAGAAGAGACAACAATAACATGACTGCAATTTCAAAGGCCGGTTTTTAAAAAGTAACAACAAAGGTGGTAAGAAAGTGGAAAACAGGCCAGTTAACTGGGGATGGGAGAGAGAGGAGGGAAGAAAAGTGTCAAAAACGGCATCAAGTATAGGAATTGTGCTTATTTTTAAGGTTAGTTATTTTTTAAAATAAAATAAATGTATATTTCCTTTCAAAAAAAATAATGGTAGACACTGAATCCTACCAGTTTTAACACTAAATCTGAAGTGAATTCACCTAGGAAAAAACAGTGAGGAGACAGATTAAAACAGAACACAACTATGTGCTGGCAGCGGGAAGCGAGACAAAAAGCTTTAAAAAAGATTTCAACCGAAAAACTGGTCTAATATGGCTCTTGTAGCCTCAGAGATGGAAATAATAAAAGCCTGAGCTTCATGAATTCAGATGAAAATCCATTAAGAGCTCAAGCATATTATGATGAACTAATAAAACTGAAAAGTTCTATTTTAGTTTCTACCTACTAAACAAGAGAAAAATGTAGAATTCTGCAAGGTACATAAGACTTGAACTGATTAACAAGCTAGATTTAGAAACATACAGAAAACTTTAAAAGAAAGGAATATTTATTCTTTGAGTATACAGAATGTTAAAAAAAAAACCCTCCTAAGTAAAATTTAAATTTATGTTGTCAGCCCACAATACATTAAAATCAAGAAAAAAACCATGATTCAACATCTGAATTATAGAAAGTAGAAAAAAAGAAAATCATTACAATGAATATTACAAATATTACAAAAGGTCATGATAGGGCATTCTTGGCCATTTTCAGAAACAAATTTCTAAGCAGGGAATGCTTACATTCTAAGGTAAAGTGAATTAACTCAGTCTACGTTTAAGCTAGGACAGGAAACAAAATAACCCAAAGAGAAAGCAGAAAAGGGGAGTGTGTGCTAATTATAAGGAAAAAGGAAATTGTTAACAGGATGGAAAACCAAAGAATTGAAATAATTTAAAGTCAAGAATTAAAGAATTACTTTTAAGAAGCCAATTAAAAACTAATTAAACCATTAGCAAATTTAATTTTTCAAAAAGAACTCAAACGTATATAAACTTGAAACAAGAAAAGGGAGACTGGGATGTACACAGCAAAAAGGAAAAGGGGATTATGATGCACAATTTAGAGCTTGGGGAAAAAAAACAGGAAATAGGTTAACAAAGAGAGGAAACTCAGGACAACAACTCAGGTCATTAATGCTTCCCCCCACCAGAAGGACTCAAGAAGATTCCGCACCCCCCAAGCAACAACTAACCTGTTACACAGACTCACTGTAAGTACAGGGAAAGCTAGCAGGCTACAGTTTCCAAACTTGAAAGAGACAGTGACTTTATGCATATGTACATACAGATCCAAAAATTCCAAGTTAGCAAATAAAGTAATACAGCTAAAAGGTATTCACCATGGCTCCACAGGGTTACGTCCCAGAAATGAAAGGACAACTGGAGAGTAGACCTTATGATTAGGATTTATCAGCTGATACAGCAGAGAAGGCCTCAGAAAAAAAGTGGGAAAAAAAATACTAAAAAACTGGAACAGAGGGATTTTTTCAGAAAGCTAATTTCAAAATGGTTTTTAAGAACAACTTTACAAGTGGGATTTCTTTCCCCCTGCACATGACTAAGCTGGGTGCTCCCGTGGTCCAACAGTTTTCAGCTTCCCCAATGCAAAGCTCACTTCTAAGATGGATCCTCAGAAAACTCTACTCCTTCTAAAGGCCACTCAGTCCAAACTGGGGGTGGCCCACATGGCTCTCCCCTTTGGTCGAGGAGATCAGCAACAGGCTTCCCCATCATCCTCTCCTCCCTAAGCCCATCCTTGTGCTAGTGGACTAGAACATGTGTTGTGCTCACCTTCGATCCTGCCACCTCCTCAGACCCACTGACCATCCTTCACTCTACCCTGGCCCCATCTAGGGACAGTCACACACCACATCTCACTATTACTCACAAGTTTTCTTCCTCCTTCTTTGATTACAAATTTTCCATTCCCATATATGAACACAATCTCCCTGTCTCTCTCCAAAATCTCTGGCATCATCTACTCTCAACTCCTTCTCTCCCCGCCTTCCTGACAACTCCACACCTGATTCAGCCCTCATCCCAACTCATTCAGTTTAAGACTACAGCCTCAACCACTCCCCCTTCCCCAGTTTCAAATCTTTTACCTCTCCCTATCTCCTGGTTCCTACCCGATTGACTCCAAAGATAATCAAGCTTCCCCATCCTCAAAAACCCTTCCTCAGACCTGGTCTTATAGGAGGCCTGCTTTTCTAGTCTTCTTCCAACTTACTCCCCTCTGCAATCCAGTGACCCTGGTTTCCTGTGGCTGCCTATGTCTCTGCATTCTCACTGGTTGTCTCCCCTCCCCTGAGCCCCATGCCCGGAAGTCTCTTCCCTCCTCATCTCCGCCCTCCTGGCTTCCTTTAAGGCAAAGCTGAAGCCTCTATCTTCTGCAAAAAGCCTTTCCCGGCTTCCCTCCATGGTAACGCCTTACCCCGTCAACCCCTTGTTTGCACATAGGGCTATCTCCTCCTGTTAAGACTGTGAGCTCCTTTCTGTGGCTCCTCAGTGCCCTGCACGGTGCCCAGCAGACACTAGGTGTCTGATAAATGCTGGCAGAGTTGGCTCTTCTCATTCTCTCGGCTAAACTCTTTAAAAAAGCCGCCCACATCCGGTGCCTCCACCCCTAGTCATGTGTCTTCCTGGTTCATCATGCCGCCGGGAGAGTTGCCCGCCACCCAACCCTCCACCACCTAGTGGGCACAGGATGTTGGTGCCCCCCTCCCCTCCTGCACTGGTGAGCACTGACACTGAACCTAATTAGCCTTGCCTAAAGTGGGGGCTGGAAGAGTGAAGATAGGGCCCGGGTAGGAGGCAGCAGCAGAAGTGTGGGTAAGGAGGGAGAAGTCTCCAGGACATTCCCCTTGAGGTGTCCAAGGAGCAAGAGGACATTGAGAGCTAGACACCCAGATCTAGGAACCATCTGCATACAGAGAATGACGCCCGCGGGAGCTGACGAGGTCATGCCTCATAGTGGAAAGAGAGCAATGGGTCTGGAAATAGCTTTTTAAATAGTTTAAAAATTGAATTTTACATATCTTAACACATTTAGCTAAGACCAGGCATGTAGAGTGAGCAAGGGGCCCAGGACTAGGCCTTGGGAAACTCAGCTGGGAGGCATGCTGCGGTGGATGAACCAGCAAAGGAGACCGATGTGGCAAGTTTTAGACAGAAGAACTAGGAGATAATGGTGTTCTGAAAGCCCAGAGAGGAGAGAGAGTATGTGCAGGTCACAGTGTTAAGTTAAAAAGCTGGGCTGTGAAGACGCACCCTCTGATCCCAAAAGGTGTACTCTTTTCCACCACACGGGGCTGTTTCTGATTTTCTGCTGTTTGAGAATATTTTCCTCCTGTTATCTCCCAGCTCTGACAATCCTACCATATTGCTCAGTGTGTTGAACTGAATGGCATTCTGCAATGCGTTCAGTCCTTCCAAAGACATCTTACTGGTGTTTACCACATCCAAGGCATGAGGATGGGAGGTAAAGGAAACACAGAAGTGAACAGGACAAGGAAGACAGCCTTTGAGCTAAGAGAGCCTGTGGCTCAATTCAGGAGGTTCCAGAGGTCAAAGTAAAGAAGATACAGCAATCATCCCCAAAGTGGACCACGACTCACCACTCTGGACTTTGCTGCTGCTTCCAGCATGCCAGCTGTCGCTCTCAGGTCTCACACTGGGGGCAGGCTCTTTCAAAGTCCCCCAGAGGGAAGAGCATAAGAAGGCAGAGTTTTCAGGACTCCTGCCCTCGGCACTGAGAGGCCGGCTGGTCAGAGGAGCTTGAGCGGCAGACTCGCTGGCTGGAGCAGCACAAACATCTGACGTGGAAGGTTTACAGTCCAGGTGCTTCTGCAATTCAGAAGTCTCTGTCTCCTCCAGCCCTTCCCGGGAAGGCTCCTGCGGGGGATGGGTAGGCAGCGCTAAGTCCTCCAAAAGAAAATCCATAGGGGATTTGACTAAGGATTCAACTGTGTTTTTCTTGTCATTTTCATTACAATTTTGTGTGCTGGGCAAAGGAAGCTGATTCAGAGTCTTCAACTGAGTATAGTTCACTTTGGTTTCACTCAAGTTTAAGTCCCCTGTTCCATCTTTGTCAGGCTGCTCACAAAGTGCCTTCAGGTCCGCACTCTTTCTTGGTGTCTCTGTCTTTATGTTTAGACAGGATGAAAATCCTTCAGGTAAGCTCTGTGCATGATCTCTGAAGGACATAAACACAGAACGGAACAGAGAGGGTTAAATGGAGGAGCCACTCCTAAAACAATTCCCCAAACCAAGAACGCTGCTCTTCTAGGGGATACCCAGGGAACTGCTATAAAAGAGCCAAAGACACGCATGTCTCAAGTGCTCCTCTGGCCTCCCTCATCTCAGGAACAATGGTGTGTGATCCCCTCTTGCCTCCTCAGTAAAAATAAGATCCCAGCACTAAGAACCACTGTTCTTCAACTTACCCTTGAGGAGATTTTGCTCCAACACTTGGTGGAGAATTAGCTGCTTGAGGAGTGCTTTGCCTGAGGTTCTTACTAGCCGGAGTTGTGGCAGTACAGGCAGGGAGTACCTCCCTGAGGCCCGTCATGGGAACAGACTGCACCGCACCTGGACTGGAAGATGCCTGAAAGATACCGACACCCAACAGTCAGGCTAGCATGACTTTTCTGGAAATGATCCCTAACTCTGGGCAAAAACACTAACCACCAGAAGTTGAGACAAACAGAACCTGTAACGTAACTGAAAGCAGCAGATGCAGCTGAAGCCTAGAAAGGCTGTGAACTGATCAAATTCTATTATCTAATGGCAAGTGTCTCTGCCCAGAAGTTTTCAAAATTCTATCCGACTGTTATGACACTTAAGTCTTCCCATAACATACAGCCCTATGAATTATGGTTTTCCTCTGGGCAACTGGAAAAAAGCAATCACGTATTGGTTAACTCCTATGTTATAAAAACGAGATAATAATGGAAGGCAGAGAGAAGTTACTGTTTAGAACAAGATCCACAGAGTTAACAGAAGCCCGGCTCACAAAAGACAGAGCAGGCCGGTAGAGATGTTAGTGTTCAGTGGTCTAGAGCCAACGAAGATAGTGACAGCTGCCCAACCCAAAAGTAGGATAGACTTCAGCTTCGCCAAAGCATTTTATTCTTAGCAACGAACTCACACTTCTAAGTATTCCCCAGCACCAAAGGACTTGGTAGCAGGAGAATAAACTGAACCCTGAGCCCCAAGCTGTATGGCTAAAGCACAGACTGCTCCACCTCCCACACCTGTGCCTGCCTAAAATGACCAGAATTCTTACAAACCTCTCTTCCCATCACCTTTACTTAGCTCTTTATCCCCAACCCACCACTCAATTTATTTTTTTTGTTATGGAATAAATTTAAAGAAGAAGTAATTGCAAGATTTTTCAGGGGGTTCATTATTTTTAACTATAAGGATACATTAAGAAAAGTCTAAAGTAGTAAAGAAAATTTTATTTTAGACCAAATGCTGCCTAAACAGACAATAAATATTTCATTGGTATCATCTATTCCAGTCATAAAAAGAAACGTCTCCTAGGAGTTGCTTAGTAAATATATCTTAGAAGTATGTAAAGTTGTTTTTTACACCTGATTTTTTTTAAACAATCATCAAATCTTTGCTCACAATTGAAAATATTTGTTCACATGTGACATTAATAGAGAATGAAATACTTTTATGTCTTGGAGACAGCCCACTTTCACCGTTGCTACATGTTTTATCTCTTAGAGCTTTTCAGTTAATTACCTGTTATTCTCCTATAGGGAAAGGAATACTGAATGGGAGCCACAAGATCTGAACTCAAGTCTCTGGTCAGTCACTAGCTAGCTGTCTACTTTTAGAGCAGTCATTCACCTCCTGTAGCCTCAAGGGTGCTCACCTCCAAAATGACAATATACACTGGACTGAATCTAAAACATATTCAAGGAGGCTCACTTGTCTAGGCATCCTAGGCAATGATTCTCTTTCTATGCTAGAGCTGGCAATGACCACTTGGATCAATGGTATGACACTGCCGTTCATCTGTTCCAATGCTTTCTCTTTTTCCAAACCTCTAACAAACTGACCGCAAACCTAAACTGAATCTTGTTCTTTATAAAGAGCTAACTATTATTAGTGGTCAGTACTGAGAAATAACTAGACAATCTCTTCCTGAAAAACTTAAGAGACGCCATCCACTGAGTTCAGCTGTTTCTAAGAAAAGAAGCCACTGACCAAGAATTGGATTCAAGGACAAGAAAAGACAGTAATGAATGTTACCATTCTGCTAACACAGATGGACCCAGTCAAACTGACTGATTTTTACTAAACTAATATTCACATTTCCACAGGCTTATCAACAAGGACAGGCAGACAAATCACCGAATCCATTTTTCAATATACTTAACAAGAACCTCAGCACCAGTCTCTAGTTAGTGAAGGGGTTAATGTGTCTTATGTGAAATTTTTCTGCTGGTCTTCTATACTATTTATGACAACAGTTGTGCCCTGCCAGCAGAGACAATGTAAGGGAGTACATTTTCTCACTTTTTTTAAGTGGGAAATTGCTGGCTCACATGCCTCAGCAGATTCTTTCCCCACTAACCAAGCAAACTCAATAAATTTGAGGAATGGTCTAGCAGGACACCTTCAGGAAATAGCTGGTGCTAGAATTCCTTCAAAGAGTACAAAAGGTTCTCAAGATCCCATCTCAAACACCAAAAGAAACCTGAAGAATAAATAGCTTCCAACAAGTTTCACAGTTGGGACTGGAACCAATCATCAAACTCCATCAAATTCACCTCTGTGATTCCTCCACACCTGGTCCTCTACTGACATGCCAACTCTCAACTAAATCTGTTCCACAGAAAATGACAGATTTTTAACTTCATACATGCACTTCTGACACACCTTTAAAACAAAAAGATGTGCATGATTTCAACCTAGGTCGAACATCCATCATTCCTGCTGTGGGACTACCAAGCCTGCCACTGACCTAAGTGAATGATATCAGACATCTAGTTTAAGCTCTTTGATTTACAGCAGAGGAAAGTGGGGAGGGGAGGGGAGGAGAGATCTGCTTTATGCTTATGCTGCAGAACAAACTCATGCTGACTTTGATTCTACATCTTACGTATCCATATTCACATACCCCAAAATGGTAGTAAATATCTGTATTTCCATTCATTGATAGTCTATAGACTCTTCACTGAATCTTATAATCCAAGACCCGAATGGCACTTTCTTCAAGATCTCACTTTGCCAAAGACAATGGGACCCACACCCTCTTCACAGTATCAACCTTACCTTCAGGTAAGAATCTCACCTTGTAACTTAATACATCAAAGTAAAATAAAAATGCCACACTGGGAAGACTATCATATTCACTCAACTGAACCATCAATGAAATTGCTTTCTACCAATTCCTTCCCCTGCACCTACACATGCAACCAGATCATACCAATGATGCCACTTACACCCACAAAACCACACTCACTAAGACTCCTAGTGACATCAGTGTCATTGCTCTTGATACAACCAACTGTCTATTGCTTCACAGGGGCTTTCTGAGCTTGGCTCCTTCCTGGGACATATTTCAGTATCTCCTCAGAAGCCGGCTGTCAATGCCTTTGCCATTCTGGGTGTGACCTTTCAAGTCACAACCTCTTCAGATACTGGTTTTCTCACCAAATAAAGACAATGGCATGTACTTTATTTATAGAGTTGTAACAGCACCTAATTAGAACATGCAAAAGTATTCACACGAAAATCCTGTCATCATAAGGCATACACCTTCCCTTCTATCAACTGCTGGACAGTTCCTGATCACCTTCAGTTTGTGCCATTATAAGTTGTCAGTAACTGTCGTGTTCTCCCCATCATTTCAGCCCCAGGTTTTCCCAATAAATGAGGAATTCCTGGCTCAGTTCTCTTCCTCCCTAGGGGCCTGGATTCCTCCTATCCTATCTGGTTCTGAATAGCCAAACTGATCTTATTATTTTAACTCTCTCTATACCCCACTACTTTCTGGTTCCAGCTTAGGGTATCAGGGGGCACCTCACCGTCTAAAAGGCTCCTAGGTTCACATTCAAGTCTGACCTGGGGCTATCACCCTGCTTCCACACCTAACTACTTCCTGGAGCCTTCCTTTAGATTCAGCCTGGGGCACTGATCATTGCCCTTCATTCAAACCCTGGCTGTTACTCAAGGAAAGGTCCTAATTGTATTAGTGTAGCTAATTGTAGATCAAAGTTTCTACAGGGTGGGACTCTGTATCAAACCCAGCTAGCTAAGCACCATGAGCACTAAAGTACTACTGATAATGACTTTAGAAGCAATTATCCATATTACACAGTTAATATAAACATATCTGGATAGCTTTGTTTTAGTCCTGGCATTAGAATATTTCCTTTTTTTTTTTTTTAAATAGAATGACCAGAGTTGAAATAAGGTTGTTGAACACAAAAGAGAATTATGAACAGGTTATGTACAGGTTAATCACAAGGTTAGCTTGTAACTTTGTAAAAGTGATTCTCTGCTCAGATTTGACCATTGTTCACATTACATTTCATGGCTTAAGATCACCACTGTTATTTAGAATACACTCAATGGGGGAGCCTTGAGATACAGACCTTATATTGTTATGGGGCACAAGGCAAATCAGGGCCAACAATCTAATACACAAGGAATCCCTAAAGTCAAAGTGTACTTTTAAGGTATTAAGGCTTGAAAGTTAGTTAGCAGACTTCTGAAGACGGGCATGTGTTATATAATACCAGACGTTCTTTTACTAGTCCCTTCCAGCTAAGGACCTATCCTCCCATCAGATTCCCAAAGCATATCTTTTGATCAATCTTCGTAGAATAATACCTCCAAATACTGAAGATCAAGCCTACTGAGGGTAGGTTTGAAAAACCTCTTCATAAAAAGAAATATAAATGTGTTTTATCATCACTTGCATTATAGGCATGATCCATACCTCGTATAGTCCTCAAACATTAACCAGTCATTAGCCTCTCGTAGTTGAACCTGGTCACTTGCCATTTTTAAAATCTCTTACTAAAAAGAAATTCTGGCTTACCTCTGAACATGATCTCGGATGCTTTGACACAAGGCTTCCTTTGTTCTCAGAAGACTTTCTTTTTACAGCATTCACTCTTTTAGTTTTTCCTGAAAAAGTCAAGACTTTCTATCAGATTGCTTATTGTTTCAGGGAGAGGAAAGAGGGACAAAGAGGCTTTGGAACACAAAATTTAAAAAAATATTTTTTTTACATGTAATTAGGAGAAAAAATAAAATATTACTTAATTTTTCTGTCAATCTTCTTTTTCTTTTGTCATATTAAAATAAAGGCAAGGCATGCATGGGAAGAACCAAGCAATTAACTCTTACCACAATTCCCAAGACTGTCATGTACAACTTCAACATGAATCAGTGCTGGATCAACAATTTTTAGAGCTGGAATCTTTAAACAAAGAATAAAAAGAGTTAAGTAAGCAGAAAGTTTAAATAAGTTCTTTTATTTGGGGGAAATTTTCTTAACATTTTTACCCTACTAGGGCAAAAGCCAATTGTGGAAGAACTTAAAGGCCATAATACAAGTTGGAACTCTACCAGGGAGCCAGTAACCACTTTGAAGCTTGTGGTCCACAATGACAGTGTCCTCAAATTGTTAGGAAACTCCCAGTTATGAAATCCTCAAGCCGGAATCTTGGCCTCCCAAATCACGAACCAAGGAGCATTAATTAAGTGACAGGTGCCACACTAAGCATGAGTCATACGAGACAAAAACAAAACAGGCCCTGCCCAAGAAACCCCATTTCTCAAGGGGACAATGGGCATCTAGGTGAATTTCAGAAGAAAAGCCATGTGTAGGAAGAGCAGTGGGACCAGGAAAGGCTTTATGTGGAAAGTGGCATTTGGGGTGGGTCTCCAAGACAGCCAAAAGAGGAGCTGCAGAGGGGGATCTTAGCAGGCAGAGGCACAGTCAATGCCAAGGCACAGAGACAAGTGAGGGGCAGCAAGAGTCACTCACTCTGTATAGCAAGAAGAGTGATACGAGGCTGGACAAGCAAGAAAAGGTCAGACTGCAAAGGCTTTAAAGCATGGCTGGGGCAGGTTGTATCTGATCTTAGATCAGGGTTTGTCCACGGCCCCCACAGGAGAGCAACGCTATGCTCCAGTCTCTGCTTCGGAAACCACTTGGTTGGGCACAAGTCAGAAGTTCTTTTTAAAAATAGGACCAAGAGAGGTGAGGAGGGACTAAAAGAGGCTGGTGACTCAGCAAAGAGAAGTGTTGGCAAGGCAGAGACAGGACCTGGCAAACAAACGGACCTAGGGGCAAAGTGAGAATGTGGCTCAAGGATGATTGTAAAGCTATTAGCAGGCCCCCAGCACACTAGGAGCCTGAATGAAAAAAAAGGAATACTAACCACCAGGACAGGAGCTTGCCTCTCACCACGATGGCTCCCCATTTTTCTCAATGCATGGGAAGGAGACCCCAGATAAGGTTCACTCCCCCACCCCTGCCTCAGAAATTCTAGGAGCGCAACGTTACCTCTTCACAGCGAACTTCGAGTGTTTTTGAGGTTGGATTGCCATTCACAACAGTTGCTGAAAACCACTGGGTAGATGGATCCAAACTATAAATTTTTACTTCTGAACCAACTAAGTTTTTGTCACCTTAAAAAAAAGAAGAAAAGTAGAACCTTAAAGTTTGCCTATTTAATTCCATTAATACCAATTTTCTCACCATAATCAAGTTGGAACTTGGCTTATGAAAGTGGCTTCCTCCAGGGTGGATAAGAATTTTTATGACTAGATGGTTCTAAGAATACTTACAGGTTACCAAATCAGATTTTTACAAGGTCTTTTCTTTGTATAATTACCAATTTTCCCTTTTAAAAATACCTATGCAAATAACTAAAACAATCACTTCCAAACAGCTTAGTTAACAATTTCATAATTTTCCTATTTTAGATAAACTTCCTTTTAATTACAGACAAAACTTGGAAGTTTATAATTTCTTAAATTACAGTACTTCAGAATATTACAACACATGGTCAGCAGGGCTTGTGAAATGAGTTAGCTTCCTCACACATTCATTCTTTAAAAAAGAAAAATATCAAATAACAATGGCACAATTCTTAATCTAACATCTAGATTATAAGAGAAATTGCTTTTGATTTACCAGACTGGCCTTAAATGTAGGAGAAATGGAGTGAAACATAATACCAATTCCCCCAGATGTGGGATCTATGGAATGAACAAGTGTGCTCTGGTGAAGGTAGTCACTGTCACATGAATTTGTATTGAATTGCCTTTCCCTGCAGACATCCTAAAAACTTGCTATAGCGTCTGATTTCATTGTCTCGATCCATCTGCAACACTGCTCAAGTGAGGCAATCAGACTGGCTTGGTTGCCAAGGAAACCAAGTTTAGGGATCTTACTGGGTTCAGTCAACTTATTTTTATTACCAAACTGCTAGAACAAGAGAGTCACGCTTTGTAGTGGGGAACATGTAACTGTGCACATGGCACTCCTTATACCATTCTACCATCTTCCTAAGACTGGCACTTCAAGGGTCACCTTGTGACTCTATGGCCAAAACTAACTACATATTCATCTTCTAACAATTTAAATTAGCTCTCAATTTCCTTTCTAGTGTAAATGAATTACTGAGGTTTTACCACAGAATATGTAAGTTTGCATCAAAAAAGACAGGAAAGGAATTTCTAAATCATCCTAGACAAATGAAGCCTAAGGAGAGAGAAGATGTGGTCTGCGATGTAATTTCTGTTAAGTTTATCATGGGGAGAGAGGTCAACCACAAAAACCACAAAAGATCAGCTTGAACTTAGCACCTCATAGGATCCAAGTCACACACAGACATACCTTGTAATAAATGACTTTCATCTAAATGTTTCACAATCAAGGCTTGAAATTCTTTACTGATATTCTGATGATCCATGAGAGAAAGTCGGAGACCATTTACATCCTGAAAAAAATAGAGATCCCTGAAGTAGTTAATAGCTACTTCCTATACAACTCTCAATTCTTTTCAAACCAAGGAGCGAGTCCAAGAGAATCAAGTCTGCTTTCCAATGGCTATCTGTGTTTCTTGGGCAGACAATGTTTGAAACAATGTTTGCCAGCATCCAAAGGACGAAGCAAACAAACTCTGAAGAAATTAATAGCAAATGGAAGAGATGGCACCGAATTCCTCGGTGAGCCACAGCACAGTGAGCTAAAGTAGAACTGCCGAGAACCAGAAAGGTGAGAATGGCTCTAGGGCAGCCGACAGAACGGCTGACACTGGAGAAAACATGGCAGCAACAGATAATTAACCCCAACATGACTGAAAATGATACCCAAAGGCTAGTTCAGAGGTGGGGAATCTGCGGGTTTTGGTGCCACACGGGGCCTTATGACTGAATCCAAATTTTATAGAACGCGGCCTGAAGATGGCAGTTTCCCCACCCCTGGTCTGTTCAATTCAAACTGAAGGCAATGTTAAATTGGTGATGGGTTTGGTATCAACAGCAAAGGCAGAAGACCGCTCAGATATTTGTACCATCAGTCCCACCGGTGTCCAACACACACACACTGTGTTTACCAATCTTTTCCTCAACTTACAAAAAAAAATGTTGTTTTTAAAAATTGAACAGCTGAGTAGTGGACAGGTGATATGCTATTGTGAAAGGAAGGCATAAGACATATGAGCTCCTTTGTGGAGTTTCTAATCTAGGAGAATAACACAAGTAATACAACTGTACCTGAGAGATGTACAAGCAAAATGTGAACAGCCTAAGAAGAAAGGCTCACCAGAGATCAGGAAGGAGTGTGGGTTTTGTTAAACATATATACCGATTTTTCCAAAATCGTAATTTAGGATTTAAGGTATCATGAATGACATTTTATTTGAATGTTGGTACAGATAACGACTTAAGTTTCAAATAAAAAATTTTCAATAAAGAACCATAGGAGCTCTGAATAGAAAAGGTCGTTGGAAACTTAGGAGGATGACAGAGAGCTGTCTAATGAGCTGAGAAGAGGGAAGGAAAAATTCTATTTAAGGAAATAACATGAACAAAGATGGGGCTTCGGGGTGGGGGTGTACTACCAGGCTCAACTGGCCTGGAAACCAAAGTTTGAGAAAGAATAGGTGGAATACACTAGTGGAAAAAGACCCGGGTTCCATCCTTTCTCTGACATATACTGGCTGTTTGTTGTGACCACAGATGAGTCCCTTTATCAATTAGTGTCTCGAGTGGTGCCAATCAGCTTAGGTGGAGAAAGGCAAAGGGATAAGTTCCAAGGTCCAAAACCAAGAGCTAATGAGAGACGGTATAAATGACATTAGTGAGGGCCTAGAATCTCAGGTACAAACAAACAAAAATCAGTAGAGGTGAACAACAGAAAGAGTGGAGATGTGAAGCAAGGGTGGGTGGGGCCTTCAGAGCCTTGTGCTTGTCTGCTCCTTCAGGATCCCTTTGCTTCTGCCATGCTAAAGGCTCATGAGCTGGGGTGGGATTTGATGTTTGATGTTTATGTTAGTGTTCTTTAGCCTTCAAAAGTAAATAGTTACCGCAGTTTGACATTGACTGAGTGAGCTGCCAGAAACAAGAGAATAAACTATTTAACTCTGTAAATGAAGAAACTTCTCCCAAGAACTGACAAATCACAGTGATGCTTCCAATATTAGCATATAGGTAGTCAAATAAAAATGAGAAAATGACAATCTTATAGGGAAAAAAATGCCAAATGGCAGTGTGTAACATAAAAGAGAGCAGGAAAAGAGGGGAAAACGAGCCTCACACTCCCCCTTACTGGGAGGAAGGGAGGCTTGTGGGTTCCTGTACATTCTATGGAGATGAGTCTGTGGTCTTTACTCAATCCCATAACGCCATCTGCTCTCTCCCAAAATAGCAGCAGCAGCAGAGGGGAAGAGCCCACAAGCAAAGTCTCGACTTGTCAAGTCTTAAAGACAACTCGTATGAGCTAATTATGACAAACCACTGCCAGAACCAAGTTGTAAGACCAACTTTTTAATAACCATTACACATTTACAGCAGATCTATTTTGGAGTTTACCTGTATAGGCTTCAGAAGGTCTTTAGAAATGAATACCCTTCTGTCTTCTCCAAGAAAACGAATAGAGGTAATAGATCCCAAGCCAATCTTGTCCAATAGGGATTTGTACAGCTAAAACCACACAAAAACAAAGCAAAATTTATACACACTTCTTGATTTGGGCATCAGTATAAATAACATCAGCTCTGTGAAAATCAGAACCGGCAATTCTCCACTAACAGAAAATCGGAATACAGTTTTATTTACTGTAAATTTATTTACTGCAAAAACAATAAATGTCTTCAAAACCAAATATAACAAACAACAAATATGCATATGTGTTCTTGGACTCCAAACCAGAATAAGACTGGTTAAAGGAAACATTATAACCTTTAAAATAAAGTTTAAACTAGTAAGTAAAAAGGCAAACTTTTGGAACCAGAAAGCATCACAGTGTGAAGAAAGAGTATTTAAGGAGAAGGGGGCCCAAATTCTACCCCACTGAGCTTTGGAATAATGGACAAGCCACTTAGCCTGATCCTTGATTGCCTCTTTTGTAAAATAAGGAACTGAAGGGGGTGTGGTGGTGGGGGGAGGCGGTTAGGTGGTGCAGTGAATAAAGCACTGACCTTGGAGTCAGGAGGACTGGAGTTCAAATTCAGTCTCAGACATAAAACACGCTTACTAAACATGTAACCTTGGGCAAGTCACATAACCCCAACTGCTTTGCCTCTCCCCTCCAAAAAAAGAAAAGGGATGGGAAACAGACCTATTATTTCATTGGTCTAAAATGGGAGCTTCTCCCTCTTTCTCTGCAACTTAGTAGTCTTAAAGGTGTCAAACTCGCCTGTCTGGATCAGATTAAAATGTAACAGGAAAATGTTTAACAAAATAAAAAGGCATCAATTTAATTTGTGTTTCTAAGTCAATAAACAGCCTGTGGGCATGTGTTCCTGTCTGAGTCTGACCCCAGTGCTGTAGGGCACTGAGAGGTTAAGTGACTTGCGTTGTCTTGAGACCAGCTTCTCTAGCCACTACACCACGTAGCTTTCTTAAGTCTCTAAAATGGGCACGCCACCACCACACTGGGGCTGTGAGGGTCAATGCAGAAAATATAGGAAAAGGTCTTTTTTAAACAAACCTTCAGTTCTTTATATTTAATCTTATTATGAAAACTTTAAACCATTATATTAAAAAATGCGGCCTTTCATTTCATCATCACAGAAACTGATTTTTAGAGAAGTATCCCAGATACTCAGAAGAACCCAAACCAGGCAGAACTCACTGGCTCCTAACTCTACCACATGAAGTAGCTTCTGGATAACTGTACTGATGACAGCCAATTGAGCAAATGTTTGAAGGGCTCTGGCTACAAAAACCCAAGTAAAAGAGTTTTAAGGAGTTTTGATTGTAAGGAGGATGTGGACCGTACAGCAGCACATAGGGAAAACATGTAAAACTGATCAGAGGCAGCTGGGGAGGGAAGCCAGGGGACCCTAGAAAGGTTTGATAAAGGTGGCAGCACACGGAACTGCCTCTGGGAGAAGCCAAGGGTTCCAAGATGAGGAGTTAAGGTATTGCAGGCATGGGAAAGAGCCAGAAAAGAACAACAGAGGAGAGAGTAATGTGTTATGTGTGCAAAACAGCCAACAGGCCAATGTGGGTGGGATTCAGAATCAAGTGTAGAAAGATGAACAAGCAGAGATGGGCAAGACGTGGCAAACAGGAGAGTTTCTATTTATTTCATCCTTAATGCAAAAACAAACAACTCAGGTGTATTCCGTAGGAGTGGAGAATCAATCAGACCCGCACTTCGGCAAAATGACTGGCAGTAGTGTGGAAAATTGAGCAGAGGCTCGAGGAAGGGGGATCAGTCAGGAGGCTCTTCTAATAGTCTAGGCAACAAATCAAAGAGGGAATGAAGCTGAGTGGTGACTATATGAGTGGACAGGAAGGTACACAGGAGAGAGATGGAGAAAGTCTGCCAACACACCAGCAATGGGTAAACCGGAGTGAGGAGAGGATTATACCAAGTGGATGGACCCAGGTGACTAGCAGGATGGTAGTGCCCTCAGCCACAAGAGGAAAGTTTAGAAAACAAGCGACTGAAGAGAGAAAACAATGAGTTCTGCTTCACACACATTAAGTGCAAGATGTCTACAGGACATGCAGTTTGAAATGTTCCACAGGCAGGCAGCTCAGCATTTAGAAATGAAGTTAAGCAAAGACTAAGGCTGGCTGAACAGATCTGAGAGCTATCTGCATAGGCATGAATAATAGGGGTCACTCGAACGATAGAGAAAAGAGGTCTGGATAGTCAGTCAAGAAACGCTGTGCACCACTGTGCACCAGGCTTGAAGCAACAAATGAAAAAAAGCAGTGATTACCCTCAAGAAGCTCACAATCTAATGGGGGAGAGAACAGACAAATATGTACAAACGAGCTACAGACAAGAAAATAGGGAACATTTGAAAGGGGAAAGGCACTAGAACCAAGGTGTCCTGTAGAACATGGGATTTTGGTTGAGACTTGAAAGAAGCCAAGGAGGCACAAAATGAGGTGAGAGCATTCTAGGCCAGAGGAACAGCCAGGAGGCCAGTGACACTAGACTGAAGAGTACAGAAGGGAAAAAGGTAGAGGAAAACTAGTAAACAGGATGGGGCTGGATGACAAAGGGCTCTCAGTACCAGACTGCAACCTGTATTTGGTCCTGGAGGCAAGAAGAGCCACTGCAGTGCTTCTGAGTGGCAAGGGGTGAAATGTTTGGACCTGCATTTTAGGAAAAGCATGTTCAGTTGCTGAATGCAAGACTAATAGATTAGGATGGAGAGAGACCTGAGAGGCAGGCAGATTCACCAGCTGCTACTGCAATAGTGCAGGCACGAGGTATGGTGGCAGTGTCAGAACAAAGAAGGGCCTAGATTTAAGAGACGTTGCAAGGGTGTAAGATTGTAAGCTCTGTGAGAGCAGGGACTTTCTTGCCTCTTCTTGTGTCCCCACAGAGCCTGAAACATGGTAGGGGCTTATAATAAATATTTGCTAATTTATTGACTAGATGAAAGTGAAAGGTCTTGTCTTGAGATACACTGAGAGTTAGTTTTAAAAACCTAGAATCAATGAAGTCAGTTTCTAAAGAAAAACAAGAGTAAGCTAGAATTGAAAGATTAAGTGATTTGTTAATATAATGGAATTAAAAAGAGAGAAGATGAGGAGGAGTATCCTCTTACTGTTAGCAAGCTGTTCAACCTTAATCAAGCTGCTTCAGTTCTTCAGGCCTCATCTTTAAAATACGGCAGATCAAAGTATCCCCTCTTTCAGTTCTAAGACAGTGATCATTCTCAATGCCAATAATACTACTTCACGTTTGCTAGCAACTGAGAAGCCCTCTATCAAAAGATGGTGCACTCTCTAATTTGGGGAAACTCTCCCCTGGCTTCCTGCAGACACAGAGTAGCCCCTGAAGTATCTGAAGGTAGGACCATATTCTCCTAACGCCTTCTTTTCTGAAATCTAAAAATGTCACTTCCTCAATTGTATCTAGAAAACCAAACAAATCCACATGAAAAAGACGGCCCTCAAAGTCAGTAATGCTTCTTCAAAGGAAAGAGGAGCAGAGCATGAGGCCAGGTTCTAGGGAAAGGTCTCTGGCTCTGCTTCTGACTACCTGCATCATGCCGGGCCACCTTTCTAGGCTTCAACTTCCCAAATGTCAAACGAAGAGCTGGACTAGAGGAGTGCTAAGGCCTCTCTGCGCTCGAGTCTACAAGCCTAATGAACGGAAGATCTGATGAAGCAGTGTGGTAGGGAAACTTAGGAAAGAACAAAGAATCACACAACAGGGAAGTGGAAATGCTTTATAAAGCTAAACACACAATCGTTTTAAAAATGTGCTTTTCCTTTTCGTCCTTATGTTCACATACGTGAATAACAGACGTGGTCAGAAGGGGAAATAAAATAGCTCCCCAAGGGAGGGCTCGAGGGGCTGCATGGGTGACTTGGGACGCTCCTACTGGCTAATGAGTGACAACAAGATGGCAGAAAGTACACACACCCAAGTTCCACTCTGGTCATGTCAACTCGGACAAGTGATTCCATCTTCTCTGAATTAGTTTCCCCACTGGCAAAATAAGGGTGATAATTAATACTTGAGCTAGCTACTTAGGAGAGATACTCAAATCATAACTAGACTTATAATAGAAAGAATCACATAAGAAAATTAATGATATTTTACTGTGTCCATTATCACAGAAAACAGTAAATTTTTTATAAGCAAAACTAATCCACAACATATCTGCCTTCCTGTAACAAACTTTATTAGATTCAAATACCTATGAGGTAAATGGTCACTAATCAGTCAGATTTTCACATGGCTGTGCCATGCCAGTCAGAACTGCTTCACATTTGCTTTTTGTTGTTTTTTGAGGGTAAAAGGCAAGGCAGTCGGGGTTAAGCGACTTGCCCAAAGTTACACTGCTAGTAAGTGTCAAGCGGCTGAAGCTGAATTTGAACTCAGGTCCTCCTGACTCCAGGGCTGGTGCCCCCTAGCTGCCCCTGCTTCACCTTTCAACTTGCACGACAATCCTTTTTTGGAAAGCTTTCGAGCTCACCACTCTAAGTGTTCTGTCCTTTTTCTGGGTAGCGTCCGGCTCCTCCTTCCTTTCTACTTCTATCTCATGATATCATGAAACCCACAGGCCACCTGATACAGCATCAGCCAGCTCACTCGGCCATCCATCCAGTCTCTGGCTTCCACTGCTACTCTGTGTACCCACTAGCAGTCACCACCATCATCACACCAAGCAGCAGTCTCCCATGATGCTTCCCTTCTCCCTCATCCTCTGAACCTGGTTAATCAGCTTCCCTTACCCCCCTCCCCCAGCCTCTCAGTCAGAGAGCCTGGTCCCAATGCCAGTGCTGAGCTCTTCCTGTATCACACGGCCCTGGGGCACTCCTCTAACCTCCCTATGCCTGTTTCCTAGTGTATAAAATAAAAGGATGGGGGATGGGGAGAGGGAAGAGACAAACTTCTAGAGATCCCTTTTAGCTTCATCAGACTCTACAACTTTCTGGTAGTCTACTTCATACATCCCAAACTAGATTACTAACACTGGTGCGCCCATCTTTGTTTCAATTGCTGGAGAGCCTTGCTAGAACTCAGTAACAAAATTACAGAGGCACAGTCACTAAAAGGGAGTGTGTGTATGTGTGTGTGTGTGGGAATCAGGGGAATCAGGCTTTCCAATTTTGCTGGGTCCAAAAACTGCTGCTTAGCAGTCCTTCCAGTTAATTAAAACAAATATTAAGTGCCTACTGTGTACAAATCCTTTGATTTCTTTCATATGGATTCCTAGATACTGCTTCAAATTGTCAGTAAGCACCCTACTTCATCCCCTCATTTTATATGTCTGGAAGATGACTTTACCTCTTAATTTGAAAAAAAAAAAAAAAGTAGGGGCATCTTTACCTTTCACCAGTTTTACAAACCCCTTCTACCTGCTCTGGGAACTTTTTTAGTTAGCACCTTCTCTTAAGGAAGGGTTCTGCAAATGTATGGCAATCTAGGGGTGTGGACAAAGGAATATTAAAGAGCCTTTCCACCAAGAGCTTCCCATTCTACCAGCTAAAAACACATCCCAGATAGTCTTCAAGACTCACTTAAGTCAGTATCCTTTAAAAATATATTCAGGAATAGTTAAGTCTATTCACTCATATCTCAGATTCAATCTACACTTATTTCATTCAGTGGCCAACTAACAACCAGCTGACAATTACCCTGGAGACACCGCTTAGGAATCTGGGCACCAACAAGGCAGACCTGGGTGACAGCAGAAAGCTTCAAACAGGCAAAAGCCAACCTGCTAAGTACCTGGGAAGGGGTTAGGGAGGATGGAGGCTGGGAGAGTCCTAAGCTGCAGTGCGGCTAAAGCTAATATGTCAGCACCAAGTCTGACACAAATATGGCGAGTCCCCAGAAGCAGGAGCAAAAGGGTCACACCGGCCCAGGTCAGAAAACTAGAGCAAATTAAAGCTTCTGAGCAGATTGTACTGGAAATGAGCCTGTAGTCTCCAAAAAAAAAAAAAAAGTAAGGAGCACCAAAAGGAGTTAAGAGGGCCCCACGATCAACATCCCCAGACCCCCTCGGCCCCCACGTAACCCACCCCGGCATGATCCCCCCATTCTCCTTTCTGTCTTCAAGGGACACAGCTCACACAGGCCATTGAAGCAATTTCTATCTCATTTCATTCCTTCCACCTACTTCAGTCTCTCAAACAGGTGGTTGGCGGCTTGCTCTGGCACCATCTCCTGACCTCTCCTCCCACAATGCCATACACAGTTATTGACCATCTCCCATCAGCAAAGTTACACTAACAGTCATCTCAAGCTTCTTTTTTATTCAGGTCCAACAGCTGGACATAACACTGTGAAAGTCCCCGGGGAAATGCAAAGGGCCCAGCCCTGAGGTCTGGATTTCTATATTCAGACTTCAAAGGAGACCCCATTAGCACCTTCCCACTTGTATATGCTACCCTCCTTCCCCCTTTCACTTTTCTGTCAATTTTTTTCTTCTATCTTCCTATTAAATTTGCAGGATTTAGGAGAAGAGCCTTGATGTAGATTTAGGACTTCCCATTTTGTAGGTGAGGAACAAAGGCCCAGAGAAAATGAGCTCCTTCTGTCTCCTGGAGAGCTGGCCCAAGTTCCCTGTTAACCCTTCCCTCTGTCCTTCTGTCCTTCACTGGCTCCTACTGAGTCCAGCTTTGTAATCGCTATCTCTTCTTTACAGCGGAGTCTGCTCTACTGGCTCACTGTTCTCCAGGGCCACCCCTACACACAGCAATACTATCTAAGTTCTATTTACCCCTCAAGGCCAAGCACACGTTTGACCTTTTCTATAAATGTATCTCTGAGCCACTCAGAGATCACACAGACGTTATCAGCTAAACAATATAGACGAGACAGCTATAGACAAGATGACCTGAAATTCCTTCAAAGTCTGACACTTATGATCTATTGTGATTCGTCCTTCCTCTGAAACCACACACGAACTTCCTTCATTCACTTCAACTGTAGCCGTCACAGAACTCCATTCATTCCAAAGCTCAGAGAGGGGCCTATGTGCCTCCTCCACATACTTGTCCAGAAAAGGCTAGGGATACAAGAGCACATGCTTGGACAGATGCCTGCACAGAGCAATGACATCCCTGACCATGGTCACAGAAGCCCACCCACGTCGTCTTCAGGCTCTATAAATCAGCACAAGTTTCATATTTTAGAGTGTAGAATACTGATATCAGACTCAAACCCTGGATTTTAAGAAACTATATGAAGTTAAAATAAGTTACTTTAAAAAAAGAAGTTAGGGAAAATCCTAATTAAAATATTTCCTAATGACTTTACACCTGATCCCCAAATTTCATGTATTGTCAACTAACAAGAAAGAAATGTACCTTGAGTTATTTTCACTTATATTCAAGAGAGAGAGATGCCCAGCAATCAAGGAGGGGAGCAGGCTAAGCTGCTTTCAAATATCTATTTTTCCCTCCAAAATCAGCACAATGATGACATCTTTTGTTACATGTCAATTGGGAAGGTTCATAAGGCTTTTACTCACTATTGCCGGCCACTGCACAATCTCGGCGGACTTCCGCTCAGCCAGAACCAGGTTATGTTCTACTAAAAATGCCTTCCTTTGAAGACTGTATACTTCAATCCACCTTCTCTTCTTCCATGATTCTCCATCAAATTCCACACATACCTAGGAAAGAGGGGGGAGAGGGAAGAGAAAACTTCATTGAAAGAGTACAACACAAAGCAGTCCACAGTACAGAGAAGGCCCCCAATTATGGACCCCGTGCTACGCCCTCAGACATAAGATTTCTCCCTTTATTTTTCCCTGTTCTTTCCTCACTACCTACTACCACCACAGCATGTCTCCTTGATCATGCTGACTAAGGGTCTGCAGGTCACTTCACAGTTAATCAAATGACAAACAGTATGGTCCTAAGGGCTCCAAGTGAGGTGTACCATGAGAATATCTGAGGACTTTCTAGCTCCTCGAGGCTACTGGCCAATATGGCCTTTCTTCCTCCCTCAGGTCTAGCACAATCAGACAGCATATGGCAGGTTTTGGCACTGAAGCAAACCTGCAAACCTTAACACTAACAGCCAATGGCTTTCAGGATCTTCTGTTTAATTTCAGTGAGCTGAGAATGGAAAAAGCACTGGCTTTGGACCTCTCTTTGCCAGTTCCTAGCTGTGACCGTAGACAAATCACTTCCTAAGTCTCATTCTAAGTGAGAAACCTCCTTGGTAATCACCTTGGTCCTCACAGTTCACTCATTTGGAAAAAGTGCAATAGCATCTGCACTACCAACTTCAATGTGAGCCATAGAGCAAGGAAACACTCTAGTCAGGAGGGCCCAAGTGTTTGAGCCAGACCAATTGTAGGGGCTTTAGCTTCCTATAAGGGGCCTAATAAAAACACTGAATACATGAAGGGAGGGGTCCCGACTGGTTACTTTTGCTGAAATGTTCTTCTCATTTTTTGTTTAAGAGATGATTCTCTGGCCTTTGACCCAGCAACGCCACTACAAAGGCTTTACCCCAAAGAGATCATAAAAATAGGAAAAGGACCCATATGTACAAAAGTATTTAAAGCAGCTTTTTGTGGTGCAAAGAATTGGAAACTGAGGGGATGCCCATCAACTGGGGAATGGCTGAACACATTGTAGTATATGAATGGAATGGAAAACTATTGTACTATAAGCAATGATGAACAGGGAGACTTCAGAAAAACCTGAAAAGACCTATATGAACTGATGCTGAGTGAGTTGAGTGGAGCCAGACCATCACAGTACACAATGACAGTCACCACATTCGGATGATTGATTTTAATAGGTTTAGTTAGGCCTTCTCAGCAATGCAAGGACCTAAAAACATTCCAAAGGACTCATGATGGAGAATGCCATCCACATCCAGAGAAAGAGCTGTGGCATCTGAGCGCAGAGTGAAGCAGACCGTTTTTTTGTTTGTTTGTTTTTCTTTTCTCATGGTTTCTCCCATTTGTTTTAATTCTTCTATGCAACATGACTAATGTGAAAATGTATTTAATAGGAATGTATGTGTAAAGCCCATCTTGGGGCAGTCTTGGGGAAGGAGAAAATTTTAAACTTATGGAAGTGAATGCTGAAAACTCAAAATAAACAAACAAAAGAGATGGCTCTCTCAGAAGATATGGGGGAAGAGTAGATTGATATGGATTAAAAACATTTTTAAAAAATAAAATACTTGTACCTAAGAGTTGTTTTTGTTGTGAGTAAAGTGCTGAAAAACACATGGGCTCTTTATTACCTTATAGCAGGTTACTGTGAAGATCAAATCGAATGTTGGTAATAAAATGCCTCATAAAAACTAAAGCCCTTTCTGAATGTCAGTTATTATTCCTAAAACACCAGTTATTTATCATGTAATAAGTCACTGTACCACAATTTCTTCCTTGGTAAAAAGGAAGGCACTGGATGAAATGGATGAAATGACCTGTCAACTTCCTTCTAACTCTAATCTAGGATGGTTCTTCTGAATCAAACATTTTCCAAACACTTCAAGATGAACCCCAGGGAGATGTCAAAGTAGGAGTCACATGATCACAGACTCCTCAGAGGCCAAGGCTCTCATTTTCCAGATGAGTAACTGAGGCTCAGAAGGACCACAAAGTTACTAGGTAACTGAGGTAGGATTTGACACCACGTCTTCTTGACTCCAGCTCCACTCTTTCTATGACTCCTTGGATTGTCTCTAATTCCTCATGGGATTCTCCTCATTAGTTCAGGAGACATGAACATCAGAGCTGGGAAAGACTTCAAAAATCAGCTAACCAAATTCCCTTATTTCAAAGATATAAAAAAACAAACAAACAAACTCCTAAGCACTGTAGCTACCATTTAGTCACAAAACTGACCTCTTTACTGCAAGTAGTCCCGTGTTACAACTGTACAAGAGACAAGTGAAAAAAGTTAGAACAGTGATCATGGGATATCATCATTTTTCAATTCTACAAGAAAGGAAAACGTAAGCTAGTTCTTAAACAGGCTGATGTTTTATCAACAATGGTATGGGGAAAAAGTAATATAACCAAAAAAACACAACTCAACCAACAGAAAAGATGATAAAAAAAAAAGGGGCTGTGGGAAGATAAGCACATTAACACTACTGGGGAAGCTGAAGTGGTTCAACCATTCCAGATCTGAAAGTAAGGGAAGCCACTAAAACTAAACTGTCCCTACAGCTGAGGCGAGGCATCCCATTACTGAGCACGGACCCCAATCAAATCAAAGAAACACTCATTTCACCAGCTGCTAGGTGCCAGGCAGACGTCAGGCATGTGAGACACTGACCAAATGAAGCAGACCTTTCAGAGTTTACATTCCTTTGAGAGAAACAAGACAGATCTATAAAAGTGTGTCTGCCTGATCATCCTTTCTGGCCACACCCTCGTATCCCCACCCTACTTCAGGCTCCATCACCTCTCAGCTAAGCTCCCCCTGCAGCCTCCTCATTGGTTTTCCTGCCACCACTCCCCCCACTTCCCCTCAGGTGTCAAAGTGATTTTCCTAAAATGTAGGCCTGTCAATGGCTGCACACAGCCACACAAAATCCAGTTTCCCCAATTACCTCCAGTATCAAAAATGAAGGCCTTTGGCATTTGGAGTCTTTCAGACACTGATCACAACCTAGCTTTTTAGCCTTATTCCCCTTCACACACCCCTGTGTTCCACTTAACAAGGCCTGCTTACTGTTCCTCATCCAGGACACTCCATACCTAGTCTACATATCTCATAATTCTTCACAGCTGCTCTCCTATTTCACACTTCTATATACGCACATCCCTCATGCCCCAGCTAGATGTTAACCTGAAATTCAGAGATGACTGTGGCTTATCTTTATGTCCCAGCCCCGAGCAGAACATCAAGTATATTTGTTGCTTAATAAATATAGGGGCTTGAAGGCACTGAAAAGGGAGAGGGATAGATGGTGAATAGGTCAGGATGGCTGGAATGGACGTCTGAAGGCAAACAATGTACAATAAACCTGGAAAGGAAAGGGAGATTGGAAGCAGATTGTGAAGGGCTTTAACTGCCAAACAGATACTTACATACACTATGACACAAAGGTAAAACTCTGTGAAACTGAATGAGCAGAGTAACAAGTGTCTGACAAACCCAAAGATCCAAGATTTTGGAACAAAATTTCACTATATGACAAAAATTGCTGGGAAAAACTGGAAGGTAGTTTGGCAGAAACTCACATCTCATGCTGTATACCAGAGATATGGTCAAAATGGTTAAGTGCTTTATACAAAAAGGGTGATATAATATGCAGATCAGAGAAGTATGGACATTTTTCCAGATCAGATCGATAGACGAGGGAAGAATTTACGACCAAACAAGAGATAGAGAGCATTATGGGATATAAAATGGATCATTTTTTATTACATCCAACAGAAGTTTTTGCACAAACAAAACCAATGCAGTCAAGATTAGAAGAAAAAAGGAAACCAAGAAAAATTTTTTTAAAGTTTTCTGAATAAAGGTCTCATTTCTCAAAGGTTTAGAGAAATAAGAATACAATTCATTCCTCAACTGATGAATGGTCAAAGGATATAAACAAGCAGTTTTCAGACAAAGAAATCAGAGCTATAAGTCATATGAAAAAAATTCTGAATCTAAATTACTACTACTCATTAAATAAATGCAGATTAAACAACGAGGGACTACCTAACTCCTGTCAGACTGGCTAATATGACAGAACAGGAAATTGACAAGCGTCGGACGGGGTGTGGGAAAATAAGGACACTGATGCGCTGCTGGTGGAGTTGTGAGCTGATCCAGCCACTCTGGAGAGCGATCTAGAGCCGTACCCAGAGGATGATGAAGCTGCTGCATACCCTCTGATCCAGCAATGCCACTGCTAGGTCTACATACACCCCAGTGAAATAAAAGGAAAAGAACCGATATGTACAAAAAATGTAAACCATTTCTGGTGGCAAAGAATTGCAAACTGAGGAGATACCCAGCAATTGGGGAATAGCTAAACAAGTTGTGGTAGGTGAGATGATTGTGACAGATTACTGTGCTATAAAGACAAGCAGGATGCTCTCAGAAAAACCTAGAAGACCAACACGAACTGAAACAAAGTGACATGCGCAAAATCAAGAGAACATCATACAAAGTAACAGCAATCCTATACAATAATCAGCTGTGAATGACTCAGCCATTCTCAGTATCCAATGATCCAAGACAATTCTGAAGGACTTGTGATGAAAAATGCTATCCACCTCCAGAGAGAGAACTGATGGACAGAATCTGAATGAAGACTGATACATACAACTTTATTATTCTTGAGGATTTTTTTTTTTGGTATGCAAGTTATTTTGCAACATGGCTAATATGGAGGTGTTTTGCATTTCTGCATACTTATAATTTATATAAAACTGCCTTCTCAAGGAAGTGGGGAGGTCGAGAGAAAGAGAATTTGGAAATAAAAATTTTTTAAATAATGTTAAAATATTAAGGAACTTGGGAGGCATACAGGGAAAAACTGGCCTTAACTATAACGTTGGTAATATGAGTAGAGAGGAAATAGATCTCAGATCTATTGTAAAGGTAGAATTAATAAGACTGGGCAAACTGATTCTGTAGGGTAGGAGAAATGAGTCAAGGATGACATAAGACATTGTGAACCTTTGTGACTTTCATGTCTTCAAAAGAAAACAGTAAAGTTTGGGGGTAAGATGAAATAATGGACTGTTCTGTAGCTGTCCTGTGGCACATCCAGTTTGAAATGTTCAACTGGTGAAATGGGCCTGAAAACTCAGGAAAGAAGGCTAGACATATAGGTGAATCATCTTCATAGATATTAAAAACAAATCCCTAAGAGTTGATGAGATCACCGAGACAGAGAACAGAAAGAGAAGATGGGCCAGGACAATGCTTTGGGGTACCATCCCCAGTAAATGGGCATTATACAGATACTGTCCACCTTGGTGAACAATCACCCCATCATTCTATTGTATTTTCCTGATGATCTTGTACTCCTGCTCTTCTGAAGCCTGCTCACAAAGAATACTGTATTATTCTATGTGTCACTGCCATATAGCAACACGCCAAGGAATGTTAGTATTTTGTTTCTGAATCACTAAAAGTACCAACTCTAATTTCCTGAAGGGTAATCCAGGCTGCTCTTCCTGTCCTCATTCCATTGTGGACCTAAGTAAGCATTATCCACTTGTTCTATCTGCTCCCCCAATACATATACATCACCTCCACTTGCAAGATGGACAATCTTAATGGGTTGTCCACCCAAACGAACATCACAATTTGACAACAGACATTCTTCAACTTAGTTCTTTTCTATTGCCCTGATGTTTTAGAACCAGAGGGCAAAATAGAACTTGAAAGAATTCACCGATCACCTCTTGAAAAAGATCTCCAAAAGAAAACTCCTAGAAATGTGATATCCAGGTTCTGGAACCCCCTCATCAAAGAGAAAATATTACAGGCTGGTAGGAGGAAACAATTTGAATACTGTGGAAACACAATTAGGATAACCCAGGATCTGGCAGCTTCTACACTGAGGGATTGAAGGGCCTGAAATATGATATTCCGGAGAGCAAGAGAGCTGGGATTTGAGGCGGCTAGGTGGCGCAGTGAATAGAGCACTGGCCCTGGAGTCAGGAGTACCTGAGTTCAAATCCAGCCTCAGACACTTAACACAAAAACTAGCCGTGTGGCCTTGGGCAAGTCACTTAACCCCAACTGCCCTCAAAAAAAAAAAAAAAAAGCAAAGAGAGCTGGGATTAAAACCAAGAATCACCTACCCAGCAAAACTGAGTATAATGCTCCAGGGGAAAATATGGTCATTCAGTGAGGTGGAAGACTTTCAAGCATCTTGATGAAAAAACCAGAACTGAACTGAAAATTTGACATTCAAACACAAGAAGCATGAGAAGGT
>CM053595.1:295343520-295427146 GCA_028646575.1 Pseudocheirus occidentalis
GGGCGGGCTCGGCGGCCGCCGCCGCCGCCGCCGCCCGTTAAAGGAAAACAAGGGGGGGGCGGGCGGCGCGGGGGCGGCGGGCGCCCGGGGGAGGGGAGGGCCAGAGCCGGCGCTGGGAGGAGCGGACGGGGACGGGCACGGGGGGGGGGGGGAAAGGAGGGGAGGCGGCACCGCCCGACCCACGCGGGCCCCCTTTCGCCGCGTTGGGCTTTAAAACCGCTCCGGCCGAGCTGCGGCTACGGCCCCTCGACCCCGGGAGAGGCGGCCCAACCGCCCCGCCCTCGCACCCCGCCCTTTCCAGGCAGTCCCCTCCCGCCCCACCCGGTCCCGGCCGACCTCCGGCCCCGCCGGGGCTCTACCGACCGGCGTCCCGCACTCTCGCCCTCCCCGGCGGCCTCTCTGGGCCGTGCGATCCCGGCTACCCCGGGCGCCCGAGGCTGGGCCGCTCAGTCGGCGCTCCTGCTCCGCGGACGGCGGCGCCTCCGACCGTGAGCTCCCTCCGGCTAGGTCCAAACGCTCTAGCCAGACACGCACAGAGCCCGTGCCCGCCCCCACCAGCCGCTGCCGTCGCTGATTGGTCGGTCCGAGGGGGATGGGCGGGGCCTCGGGGAGTGTCGGCTCCTGCTACTGGTCGCGAACCCAGAGGCGTGGCAAAGGGGAAAACAATTCCTTGGCTCCCCCACCCCCCTTTCGCGTCCTTCCCGCCCCCTCCCTTCCCAACTCCAGTACGACGCCCCCTCCCCCGTCAGGCTGACTGCGCGGAGTCGGAAAGATCCCTCCGCCGGCGGCCTATTCTTTCCCAACGAGGGTCCGTGGATTATGTAAAGGAGTCCCCCTCACAGAAGCGCTCAACTTTGTGGGAAGCAGAAAAGGAAGTAGGGGTTACCCCCAGGGAAGAATCACCTATAAAGTTTTAGTGGCTAACCCTTTTCGCTCTTTAGGATCAAGGACGGGCCTCACAGAGGGCGGAAGGATCTCGAGGGGGGAGGGAAAGCCGCCGAGGGAAGAGTTCTACGTGCGGTTCCAGGCGTACTCAGAAAGAGGGCGGAGTGAGCCGGCTCCGGAGGGGCGGGCCCAGCGCAAGGGCACCCGGCTCGAGAGGGCGGGGCTGGGACGGGAGCTAGGCCGCTGAGCCCGGTGGCGTCTGAGGGCGCAGGCGCATACTGAGCCTTTTGGTTTTGGAACGTGTACGGCCCGCCATCTTGAGGGAAATGAAGAATGGCCAAGCCCCGGTGGGGCCTGCGTTGTTTGAAGGGCAGAGGGGTGCAGACTCCCGGAGTCTAATTCATGCGGTGGGCCTGTTGGCGGCCGCGGAAAGGCGAGGCCCCCCGAAGTCTCGCATTGGGTAGGAGAGGTGAAGGGAGGGGGAGCAGGTGGAAAATGGTGGCCAACTGGGAAGGAGCTGACTTTGAATGACAAAGGAAAGGCCGGCCCGGTGCCCACGCCGCAGTTGCGGGTACGTTTTACGGGACCGTCCTCAGCGGTGGTGTCTAATGAAATGTAAAGTAGGACCCCACCGAGCAAGCCGGTACTAACTGGCTGAAAAAAATAAGGGCAGATTGGCCCAACGGACCCAGAGACCTGCCAGAAAAAAGTCACCTAGTGTTACTTAGGAGAGACCTACCTGTTTGACAGAAGTCTGGCAGAAACGTAAGTGTAGACCTGCATTTTATACCGTATACCGTAGGAATATTGTTGAATACCAAAAGCAACGCCATTAGAAGTGAAAGAGAACTCGATATGTTTCTTTTTAAATCTTCAGCTGGGGGAAGAGTTCTTGGCCAAACAAGGGATAAAGCTGATCATAAAGAGAAAATAAATCATTTCAGTTATATATGATTTAAAACTTTTTGGATGCACAATAGAAAGTTGTTCAGGAAAAAGAATTTTGAAATTAAATGTCTGCAAAAGGTCAGATATCATGATATAAAGAGAATCAAAACAAAACCAAAAAGGCATCCAGTATTTAATATTATATAGTTAATATATTATTATATAGTTTATGTATATGATATATAGTATAACGTGTAATATATATGGCAAATATATATAGCATATATGTGTATCAGTGACGTCTGGTCATATACATATTATATATGATATATCGTTATAATTATATATAATAAACTATAGTTATATATTATTATATGGTTAATACATATAATACATAATATATTATATAATACATATTAAGTAGCTAATAAATAGTTAAAGGATGTAAACAAGTAGTTTTTTAAAGAATTGCAAACTATTAATGGTCATGTGAAAACCTCCCAAATTACTAGTCATAAGGAAGATACAAATTAGAATAGCGCCCAAGTTTTACCAAATGCAGAAAATTGTCAAAGGTGACTAAAGATAGGTAATTTTGCCCAGAGAAAAGTAGAGTTACTGGCTTAAAGAGATTTACATAACTAGTAAATAAAAGAGGTAGAATTAGATCCCCATCTATCTCCTGACCCTTCCTCAACAGTTCTTGCCAATATCCAATATACCAGTGGCTATAGGATTTGAGAGGAGGGGAAGGTTTACTGATAAGGCAAAAAAATCCGTAGGCCATCATGGGTAGGATCTGGGATATTCAGTGAAGGAAGCCTGATTAATTTGAAATATATGGAAAACAGTTGACATTTAAACTACTTAGATGTTAAATTAGACTCATGAACAGAAAGCAACAACAATATTGACATTTCTTGTGATTCCCTAATATAGATGTCTTATACCTTTTATGTCAGGAATAAGGAGTTTTTTTTTCCCCTGAGGAAACTTGTAAGTAGCAAGGTAGTAGAGTCTTTTAGCTTAAGTACTAAAATAATCCCAGATTAGGGAAAATAGTTAAGACTAAGAATGGAAAAAAAACTAAAATAGGTGGGTAGATGTGTAAGATTGAGGTTGAAACCACCACCACATTTTAGCTTGATGCCTGAAGCCTGAGAAGACCTTGGACTAACTTTAAAAAGTCTTTGAAAGTTACTTCAAGTGAAATGACACCAGAAAAACTTTTGTTGCAATTGGCTATGGGATTTAGCTACACCCTCTGGATCCTGTATAAAAGAATGGATCAAGATAGATGGAATGGGAGGCTATCCAGAAATTGGAAAATGTGTGGCTTTCCAGCATGCCACTGAGGAAGAATTGCCTGCCACTGGGAATGGGAATGGGAGGAGAAGAGGCATTAGTTTCAGCCAAGTTTCTTTACTTCTCCCTCATGAACTTTGACCAGAAGAGGTGCTTGCAGCTTCCAAGGGTCTTGGAAATGTTAGATACTTCTTCTCAATGTCTTAAATGTTACTTCAAGGTCAGCTAGTGATAGCATTTGCCCTGGGAGTCAAGGACAAAGATTCTACAGACTCACTCACCATGCTTAAAGACCATTCCATAAATAATATGAAGGAGTTCCCAGCGCTGAGTTACCCCTTGGCTCTTTAAGCTTAAGCCCACTCTCCCCTAGACTCCTCACTACTTGTGGGAGAGTATGCAGTAGATGTTTGGGATGATATTTGGCTCTTGTACCACCATAGTAAGGCTGACTTACTAGATTGATTCTCAACTGATATTCTTAGAAGGAGGCATGTAGGTCGCGGATCAAAATCTTGGCATTAGAAGATTACCCCAGGGGCGGCTAGGTGGCGCAGTGAATAGAGCACTGGCCCTTCAGTCAGGAGTACCTGAGTTCAAATCCGGCCTCAGACACTAACACACACACACACACACACACACACACACACACACACAAACCTAGCCGTGTGATTGTGATCTTGGGCAAGTCACTTAACCCCAACTGCCCTCCAAAAAGCAAAAAAAAAAAAGATTACCCCAGAACCCTAATGGGGGAGATATATTGAGAAGCTAAGGACCTGACTTGACAGTGGTAATGGGTATGAGGATGAAGTTGCCCCAAAACTTCCAGATATAGATACAACTGCAATCTGAAATGCAACTCAGATAAACCAAAAGGACAAAAAGGCCTTACTTTCCTATCACATTTCGTCTAAACACCCGTACACGCAATTTTGCCAGATGCCTACTATGAAATACTGGCCTCCCTCCTTTCTACAATTTGCTTGAACAATCAAATCAGTACTACCATCAAATCTAGAAAAGACATGTCTGTTGAGTGTCCTGTGAATCAGCTCACCATCCTTGTGACACTCCAGACCAAAACTCCCTTCCTTGGGCACCACCCCCACAGATCAGTCACTTACAACTATTAGAATGTAATTTCCTTGAGGGTAGTGACCTCTTTTTTAATTTCTAGTTTTCAGTACTCAACAGATAGAAAATATTTTATTCATTCATTCATTCTATTCATTCAAATGGGTGGATCTAAAGAAACTTGCAGAGATATTTTGACCTAAGGGATACCATTTTATCTGTTATAAATTTATGCAGATTATCTCAGGTGGAGCCCACATGGCTGCTGGTGGCGGTGTTTTTAGGAATTAATCCATCACTCTATATTAAAGTCCCAGACGCTTCTATTTTCTGCTTTCAGACCTCTGACTCACTTTTCTAGAAAATGTCCATTTACACATTGTGTAACTATTAGGCTAGTCTCGGTCTTATCTGGACTTTACTTATTTGAGAAATGAAACCTAGGGACCAGACCTGAGATGTCACTGATAGCTACTTTCCTTTCCCCATGTAGGAAGTGCCCTCTAGCCCTGTTGGAAGCACCCTTGCCCTCAGCAGCTTCTCCTTCCGTGTGCCTGGGTCATGTAGGTTCTTTTCCTCACCAGACTTTCTCTGCCATGCCCCCAGTGAGGTAAGGTCACCCCCACCCACTTTGCCAGCTTTGAGGCTCCCTTTTATGTCTCAGCTTTCCCCATGGAATGTAAGCTCTTCAAGGGCAGGGAATGCCATGCTGTTTGTATTCATCATGCTCAGAAAGGTATACTTGCTACAATGCTTATCGACTTCTGAACTTGCTACAGCCTACAAGGATCAGAGGAAAGGCTTGAACTGCTTTGTTGATGGAGCTGCAAATCAGTACAGCCATTTTGGAAAGCAATTTGAAGTTTTACAAATAAAGTGAATAAAATATCCACACCCCTTGACCTTAGGCTTATAACCAAAGGACGTCACTGATCCTTTTTAGCAACACTTCTTTGTGACAGCAGAGAATCGGAAACAAAATGGATGTCCATTAATAAGAAAACAGCTAAACAAATTGTAATGTGAAAGTAACGGAACATGATTATATTGTAGGAAATGATAGATCTGATGAATATGGAGAAGCAAGGAAAGGTCTGCATGACCTAAAGCAGGTGAAGGAAAACAGAGCCAAAAGCGGTATAGACCAGGGCCATGACTGTAAATGGAAAGCCCAGGCACCGAAAAAAGAAAAACCGGTCTTGTGGAATTATAAAGCATGAGCATGCCTTGGAAAGTAAAGATGGAAAGACACTCCCACCCCAGCCTTTGGCGGAGGTGTCAGGCACTGCATATGTTTTCACTTTTTTCCTCATATTGATCAGTTATGCGGATTTTTTCTCTTTTGTTCTGCAAAAAAGTACTATCTGTTATATAGGATTGCTCTCTGAGAGGGAGAGGAAGAATACTGGGGAAACTACAGTGGCTTTTAAGGCATCGATAACCACTTCAAAAAAAACCCCACAAGCATTTGTTGGCAGTTAGGTGGGAGACCTGAGTTCAAATCCTGTCTCACTTAGTAGCTGTGTGATTCTAGCAAAGGTACCTAACTACTAACTGCAGCAATTTCTTCATCCATAGATTAGGGCAAGCAAGAGCACCTGCCTCCCAGAGTTGTGAGTGTAGCACACCTTAAAAATATTATGTAGGAGTGGCTAGGTGGCCCAGTGAATAGAGCACCGGCCTTGGAGTCAGGAGGATCTGAGTTCAAATGTGGCCTCAGACACTTAACACACACAAACTAGCCCTGTGACCTTGGGCAAGTCACAACCCTAATTGCCCTACCTTCCCCCCCTCCAAAAAGCAAAAAAACAAAACCCAAAACCATTATGTATAAATATCGTTTGTTTGTTAATTTCCTAAGACATCCGAGCTGCATCCTCATGCAGCAGCAGACTAGAAGCAGAGAGTCTGTTCAGGTGCTGACTTTCCCTGGGCAGACTGCATAGTCAGTTTCCTAACTAGTACAATACAGAGAATATAGGACCAGGTAACTCAGCAAGCCTCATGTAGATCTAAGTCTAGAACCCTCATCTCAGAACTTCTTTGAGTCTTCTTCTTTCTGGCTGTGAAAGGGGAAGGGAGGGAACTCATTTCCTGTTCTTTACTGTGCTTGTGCCCTTGACCCCATTGCAAGCTGTCTTCCTTAGGATCTGTCTCAGGTGCCTCTTTTGTGGCAATCTTCAGTCTCCCCTCCTGTCTCTACTGGTTCTTTCCTCTCTGCCTATAAATACAATCAAATCTCCCACAGGGAAAGAAAATAAATACCCTCCTGGATCACACTACTCCCATATTCACTCTACCTCTTCCCATCTCTCTCTCTCTCTCTCTTTCACCCTCTCACTTTTTTACCTCCCTACTTTTTAAAAGACACTGGACGTCCAGTCAGAGGATAGCTGACCCTTTTAAAAATTATTATTTTTAAAAATTTTCTTCCCATTAGGTGTAAGCTCCTCAAGGCAGGAATTATCATTCTGTTTTTATTTATATTCCCAGCACTTAACCCAGTGCCTAATACTGAGCACTTTCTACAGAGCTTGTTGATTTAACATAAGCCAACATGTGTTGGGGGAAAGATGAACAAGTCAAGGTCCCTATCCAAAACTGCTGCCTCCACCCAAAAACAAGAGTTTGGACTGAATAATCTCTGAGGCTCTTCTGTTCCACATCCTGTGGTTAATCAGTCAACAAGCATTTATTGTGATATTAAGAGAAATGCACATCAGGATAACCCTGAGTTTTCACCTCATACCTGGAAAATTGGTAAAGACAGCAAAAGGAAGGAAAAGGTGAATTTTGGTGGAGTTATGGGAAGATAGGTACACTAGGGAATTGTTGGTGAGGCTGTGAATGAGCTCAACTATTTTGGAAAACAATGTAGAATTTTGCAAATAAAATTAATAAGATGTCCCTACCCACTGACTTGAGACATCTACTCCAGATTCTTTATAGCAACACTTTCTGTGATAATAAAGAACTGGAAACAAAGTCTGTGCCCAGTGATTGGGGAAAGGCTCCACAAATTGTGGTACAAAAACAATTAATTCAGAGGTTAGCTGGGGAGGAAATATATTAGCTTACAAAAGAAAGAAAGAGGGAGTTACTCATTAGCATCATTTTCTAGCATCATTAGCATCATTCAGTCTTTCTTCTCAATTGCAGAACCACATTTTTCAACTAGCTCCCTAGAGGATAGTTCTACTCCATCTGACCTGGAGCCTTCCATCTCTTGCTAAGTGGGATCTCTGAGAGAAGAGGCTGGGAATGACTTTGCTTGACCTTCTGTGAGTCTTCCATGAGAAGAGTGGCTTTCCCACTGACTGTGAGAGGCTTCTTTCTCTTGGCTTTTGGCATTTTCTCTGCCTGTCCCCCAGGCCTGGGATGCTCTCCCTCTTTATCTCTACCTCCCAGCTTCCCTGGCTTCCTTTTAAGTCCCAGTTAATATCCCAACTTCTCTGGGAAGCCTTTCCCAGCCCCTCTTAATGCTAGAGTCTTTCCTCAGTGATTTGTTTGCATATAGTCTCCCCCATTAGATGGTAAGCTCTCTTGTTTTGTTTTGTTCTTTCTCGTTGTTTACTCCATTGGTTATAATCCTTTACAACTTGACTAATATTTAATGTGAAGGTATTTGTAGATCCTGTATTTGATTGCATGCTGCCATGGGGGAAAGGGGGAGGAAATTTGAAACTCAAGGGATTATGGAACTGAATGTTGTAAACTAATAGTAAATAAATAATTTTTTTAGAAAATTAAGGACTTCTGTATGTAGGGGATGCAGCATGTTCACGGATAAGTAAATACAGGATCAATATGAAATAAATACACAATGATTTGGAAGAAGCAATAATTACTTGTGGAGCCAGGAAGGACTTCTTTTAAGGATAGTGGTCCTTGAGCCAAATCTTCAAAGGAAATAGCTGTTCCAGAAGCCAAGGAGGGAAGGAGTAGGAATGGGAGATACGCTACAAAACATCCCTTGTACCAAAGAGGAATAAAAAAAAAAAAAGCCAGTTCTGCAAAACCAACAAACACATATTTGGTGATGATACTAGATGGCATTTCTCTAGTGAGATAAGGTTTTTGAAGAACTTTACAAATGTTAATTTCATTTGATTCTCCCTGTAGCCCTGGGAGGCTGTAGTCCTCTTAGACCCCCCCACCCTTTTAAACAGATAAGTTGCCTATGTTATCCTCATTTTTACAGATGAAGAAACTGAGGCAAGCAGGTTGTAAGTGTTTGAGGCAGGATATGTATTCATTCCAGGTCCAGCCTTTCACAGGACCACCCAAGGAGCTGCATTTAACAGTGAATTCTGGGCAAGCCATCTAACCTCTGCTTGTTTCAGATTCTTCCTTTATAAAATGAAGCTAAAAGCAGCACCCATCTCTCAGGGTTATAGTGAGGGTTGGATGAAATAGTATCTGTAAAGCATGTCATTTATTTTGTTGGTGTTGGATGCTAAGATTTTAAAAATACTCTTAATTTCTCAAATGCTCTTATCATATTTATATCATAGGTATTTGTGTACCTGTTTTATCATGCCTAATAAACTACAAGCTTTTGAAGGCTGAGACTTCATCTTATTTCACTTTATAGTTTCCTTAATTACTCCATTGCATAAGATTAATGCTAACTGAATGAATGAACCAAATATTCAAGATGTGGTCAGCCTTCGTAACAGTGATAGATGTAAGAACACCTGGATAGCGGGGAATCTAAGGAATCCATCAATATGCTGATCACTCTAAATATGATAAAACATTATGAATACAGCAGAACAGAAGAGGCTGTGACATTTTCAGAATGCTTCTGGAGCATCTGGAGTTGTAAGGCATGTCAGAGCCCTTCTCATCTAACTCTCAGATGTGCAAACTGAGGTCTAGAGAAACATAGTTTAGAGGGAGTGAGCAGCAGAGTGTGCCTGGAGCCCGGGTCCTTTGGCTACAGAACCAGTTCACACAACAGCAACTAAGAGTAGCTCATGACTTACGGCAGGAAGTGGGACAATAAAGTTAAAAGCTAAATCATTACTTCAGGCACAGTGCTTCATCTGGATCTGGTAAGTCTTTAGTTACCAGTTCATTTCAGTTTTAGCCGACTCTCAAAACTTCAATCCCTTCCATGTTGTTTTATCCCTTTGTAGTTTGGACATGAAGAATCTCTCCTTGGAACAGACCCCCTTATTTGCACCGATGACCCAGGAACAAAGGGGAACCTTGGTTAATTAATTGTTAAATCGCTTAGGAAAGGGAACTTCTGCAGCTTTGTGTACAACAATTAGGTATCTGTCTACTTTGCTCATACTAAAATTTCAGCTCATTTGTACTCCAAACAGCCATCCTCCTTGATCTGAAGTAGGGATAATAATCGACCATAAAGCATTTTGCAAATTTTAAAGCCTCATTATAATAGGAGCAATTATTATCAAGACAGAGACAGAAAATGATTAGAAAAAGATTAAGTCCTTCAGCAAATGGGAAATTTAATGTATTTCCTTCTTAAGGAAACATAAAATGTTAGATTCAGCTGCTTTTTCAAGTTAAGGAAGCATAAGGCTTTAGTCTATGAAAGCTAAATGATATTTCTCTGCAACATTGTGACCAGTTTCTTTTTGTTTTGTTTCAACAAAACGGTATCAGAGGGGAAAAAAAGAAACAAAAAAGGAAAATGTACTCCTGGAAAAGAGTTAAAGAAGACAAAAAAACAAACCAGTGATCCCAACAGTTAGTGCGTGCCCGAGGCTTCCTTGGAGCCCAGGTCTTTCTGCCTCCATGCCCAGCACTCTCTGCCCTGTGGTAGTCCCTAGATGCGGGATAATCTGCTACCTCAGTCTTTTTACTCAGTGATAAAAAACCGCTATTATTTGACCTAACGGGTAGGTGGCACCGTGCATGAAACGCCTGCCCTGAGGGCAGGATGTCTCATCTTCCAGAGTTCAGGTCTGGCCTCAGACTCTTACTAGCTGTGTGTGATCTTGGGTAAGTCACTTCACCCTGTGTGCCTCAGTTTCCTCGTCGGTAAAGTGAGCTAGAGAAGGGAATGGCGAACCATCCATTCCAGCATTCTTGTGAGATGGTATCACTCGTCCTACACAAGTGCAGAACGACTGGGCACAACATTTAACCTGAGTAGCGGTCCGCAGAGCAAAATTATACAAGAATAGTCACGTGACAGCGATTGGTCCTAGGACTTTTCTGCATAAACTTTATATAGAAAGATGTGCAGAATGAGAGAAATAGTATCACAGCTTCTCTGATGGGGCATTAATGACCGTCTGCCTTGCTTGTGATGATGATTAAGTCAAATGAGCTTATATAGGTAAAGCATTTGAAAACCATACAGCCCTAGATAAATGTTAGCTAGTGCCATGACAAATAATGCTTTAACATTTTAATGCATCTCTAATTTAGGCAGATATATCCAATAATGGATAGAGTTCAGACTCAGATTCAGAAAGAACTGAATTCAAATCCAGCCTTGGATATGTACTGTGTGATCCTGGACAAGTCATGTAACCTCTTCCAGTCTCAGTTTCCTTATCTGTGAAATGGCTATAATAAAATAGAACCTACCTCCCAGAGTTGTTACAAGAATCAAATGAGATGATATTATCTCCCTGGTCTCGTTACTGTGTCCGTCTGTGCCGATTTCAGCCCCTCCAGGCCTTCTCATCCTGTGCTACCCTTGTCTTGTCCGTGTTCTCCCCCAGGATCCTTTCTGTGTGCTGCAGGCCTTCTGGCTCTTTTTACATTTCACTGGTATCTTTACAGTCTTTGGGCTTTCCCTTCATTTTCCTCTTACTTTTGTTTGGTGACCAGACTCTGTCTTTGCCCCAGCCCACATTTCCTGGGTGAAATTCCTTCTACCGCTTCTTGCATATAGGTCATCCTTGGAATGTGGCCTTGTAGCTCAGTTTCCAAGATAACAAAGGAACAGAGACAGGATTCCTGGGATCAGCTGGGGAAATAGGAGGTGGAAGCTGCTCAGCCTTGGCAAGGCCTCTCTCCTGGCTCCCCCACACTGCAGAATCTCAGCTTATCTACAGAGCAGGAGGCGCCTGTGGCCCAAGGGTTCCCAAACAAGCTGAACCTCTGCCTTATCGTTTCAGCTTGGATCAGTCTCCTCTTTCCCTCAACAAAAGCATCTATTATATATATGCCTTCTTTCACATGCTGAAAGAATGCACATCCCTGCCCTTTACTTTGGGTCAGAACTGTCTCCTATTATGAGTATGTAAATTGTGTCTATTGAAAAACCTCTATGACAGGCGGCCTGTTCTGTTGCAGCTGCTTTGAGGCTTAAAACTTTCAGTGATGCTAAAACGCAGTCCATATTTACTATGAGTCCATTTGGACTCACACAAGGGAAGGGCATAAAACCTAATCTGAGACAACCAAGGGTCTGTGGGGGAGGTGATAAAGAGAGGGAGGGATTTGTGGCAAAGGATCTCGGTTAGTCACTAGAGGGGGGGGGGGGGAATACTGCCATGCTCTTCAAATCATAGAAAGAAGAGAATTGCTGACCACGCCAGAGGCTGCCCTCTGGACCTGGCATGCTCACTTATGCAAGGCTCTCGTCAGTCGATCTCCCCACCTCAAGCCTTCTCCAGTCCAGCTCCCACACAGCTGCTAAAGTGATTTTCCCAAGATGTAGCTGTGAGCACCTCATACCCCTGTTCAGCAAGCTCCAATAGTACCTTACTGCTTCTGGGCTGGAAGACAAGCCCTTCACAAACTCATCCTAACCTCCTTTTTCAACAGTATTCCACACTATTCCCCTTCTTGGTCTCTCTGGTCTAGTCTAACTATCCTTCTGGCAGCTCCTTACACACATGTTATTTTCCCATCTATATGTCTTTGCATTGGGTGTCCTTCATGTTTAGGATCACTTCTGTCCCCTCTCCACCCTTAGAAACCCTTGTTTCCTCTAAACTCTGCTCCTGCCACTTTGTGCAAGCTCTCCCTCACACACCCCTTGAATTTATTTTGTATCCATCCTGTATATTCTCTTTTGAGTATGTGGTACCTCTCCATATAGAATATCAGGTCCTTGAGAACAAGAATTGCTTCATTTGTCTCTATGCCCAGGACCTGGCACATAAGAGCTATTGAATCAATGCCTATTGGATGATGGATCATTTCTCCCAGTTCTGTCGCCCTCTGGGGTCTATTCTCCTGGACAGGGGTTTTATAAGAAGGGGTGAAGTCTCATTTAGCCACATCTGATTCGTCTGCTGCCTCGTATCACTAAAGGATGACACTGAAGATCCTCTCAGGGCAATTGTCTAGCGTAGATAATTGTAGCATGAGAAAATCTAGATGTAAAAGGTTCCAGAAAAAGGAAAAGATAGGAGTGGGAAGAGAGATGTCTGGGGCAGAGGCAGCTTGTCACAAATGCACCCTATGTATCTCCAAGAGACCCAGCAAAACCAGAGGGTTGGTTTTTTTGGTGGGGAGGGGGAGATGACCACAAGAGATGTTTGGAAAGTTACTTCCAAGGGATAATATAGCAGTACTGCTGTAGGCTGGAAACGGGAATTCCTGGGGAATTCTGGTAGTCACCAGGGAGTTTCAAATTAGGAGTGGCTATTTCAAGAGTTTCAAATCATCCTTCTAGTGGCTGGATAGAGGTAACATACAATTGAAAGGCTCCAGAGATGCTGGGCATCTTATCAATAATCCTTCTGGCTTGTCTCCTTTTTGCCCAGATGTCTGCATGGTTCATCCCCTTTATACCCTGAGCTCTTTGAGAGCAGGGACCATTTTGTTCCTTTGTCTTCCCAGTGTTAGCGTGGTGCCTGGCACATAAATAACGTTTGTTGACGTGAGTAGCACTAGTAAACAAAGCTGAATGGGGACAGAGATTTTCAAGTCCCCCATGAAAACAAAAAAAAAAAGTGAACTTAGAAATCAAGGTGATATTCCTCTACGGTGTCCACTTGGGACCCAGCCACCTTCAGGTGCTTCCTCAGGGCAGTAATTGAAAGAACCACATAAACCAGCCTGAGTTTCACTGATGCTGGTGATCTTAAGATTATCCTTGAAAGTTGTGTGGGAAAGGGAGCAGAAGGGCTGAAAGAAGAAGAAAAAAGATTTTTGAAGATATTTAAAGTATTTTAGAATTGTGAAGGCCATAGATTAATAGGAAATCTGCAAAGACCTAAGAAGTAGGTAAAAGAATAAAAGGAGAAAGAGAATGTCTCAAAGGGAAGGAGAGGGGGCTACTCAAGCAGACAGGCAAAAGAAGGCAAAGGATTTGAAGAGGACTTAAGGCCCAGAGAAAGGAAGCCTCTAGAAGGAGATCAACAAGTTAACCAGAACAGGAAAAAAAAGTTGATAGGATGGGGTTAGAGATTAGCAAAATGTTAATAAGGAAAAGGGAGTGGCAGCTCCAGAGTACCACCCACCCCCAGCAGCCAGCTAAAGGACATGCTAATAACAACAAAAAAAACCCAACACAGGACCAAAGACTCCCTCCATCCCTCCCTCCCTCTCTCTCCCTCCTCCCCCCCTCCCTCCCTCCCTCTCCCTCCTCCCCTCCCCCTCCCCCTCTCTCTCTCTCTTGTATGCTAGTCTTGAGGAAAAGATGGAGAAGAGTGACGTAGGCAAGATTATTGCACAATTAGGTGGCTTTGAAACTGTTTAAATATGGTCAAATCCAGACAGTGCCCGTGAGTGAGCCAGTGGGACCAGTCAATCAATAAATTGTGTCAGGCACCTTACAGATATCCTCATGACAACTCTAGGAGATAGGTGCTATTAATACCCCCATTTTGCAGTTGAGGAAGAAACCCAGGCAGACAGGTGAAGTAACTTACCCAGGGTCATATAGCCAGTAAAATTTGAACCCAAGGCTTCCTCCCTTCAAGCTCAGTGCTCTATTCATGGCACCATCTCACTGCCTTGGAAGGAAGTCTCTGGCAAGCGGGATGTGTGCTCTCAAAAAATTTTATTTTTTAAATTCAGTTTTGTTTTCAGCTCATTTTCTCCCTCTTGCCTTTTACTCCACCACTCCTCCCTCCAACTGAGAAAGCAAGAAAAATGAAACCCATTACAGTCATGTACAGTCAAGCCAAACAGTCTTATGTTAGCTGTATCTCTCAGTCTCTCTGTCTCTCTCTCTCTCTCTGCTCTCTCTGTCTCTTTCGCTTTCGCTTTCTCTCTCTCACTCTGCCCCCCCCCCCCACACACACACCACACGGAGTAGATTACTTTTCTATCTGGAAGTATGTTTTGTCATGTAATGTGGTACCTGTTTTCTCACAACCTCACTAACATTTACCATTTTCCTTTTTTGTCAACTTTGGCAATCTATGAGATAGTACCTGAAAATTGTTTTAATTTACATTTCTCTCAATAAGATTTGGAGCAGTTTTTTTTTCACATGGCTATTGATTGTTGGATTCACATTCATTTATTCATATCCCATGACCATTTATCAATTCCATCCTCTGAAATTATAGTCAGTCTTTGTGTTGATCAGAGTTCTTAAGTTGTACAAAGTGTGTAACTATTGTTACTGTTGTTGTAGAAATTGTCCTCCTGGTTTTGATCGCTTTACGTTGTATCAATTCCTATGTCTTCCCAGGTTTCTCTGAAACCATCTGCCTCATCATTTCTCACAACTCAATAGTACCCTGTCGTTCATGTACTTGTTTAGCCATTCTCCAGTTAATGAACACTCATCAGTTCTTTGCTACCATGAAAAGAGCTGCTGTAAATATTTTTGTGCATATGAGATCTTTTCCTTTTACTTTGATCTTTTTGGAGTGTAAACCTATCACTGGGTCAATGGGTGGGTACAGTTTAATTGCTTTTGGAGCACAGTTGCAGATTGCTTTCTAGGATGGTTGGACTAGTTCATAACTCCTCCAGGGATTCATTAATACACTTGTTTTCCAGCCGCTGCTCCAGCATTTGTCATTTTCTTTTGTTAAGAGTGAAAGGGATAAGGACTGAGACATAGCATTAGCAAGGCCCATCAGTGGGCACAAGGGCATCATTTGGCACTTAACAAAGTTTTCTTATAGTCAACAATGAGGAACCAATCAATTTACACAGTCTTGAGTAAATAAACATTCTCTCTGACTGGCCAGAGTTTTACGCATTTTGTAGTTATTTCAAGAATATTCTGGCACGTTCTGTGGTTATTATACAAACATATACAAAATGTATGGACCATCTTGTGGTCAGCACCTACCACCCAATTTCCCGGAATTATATCAACATCTCATGTGTTGTTGTTCAGTCAAATCCCACCCTTTGTGACTCCTTTTGAGGTTTTCTTGGCAAAGATATTATAATGGTTTGCCTTTTCCTTCTCCAGCTTATTTTACAGATGAGGAAACTGAGGCAAACAGGATTAAATTACTTGACCAGGGTCATGCAAATTTGACCCCAGGAAGATGAGTCTTCCTGACTCTAGGCTCAGCACTCTAGCCACAACACCATCCAGGAACCCCTAATTTCCCCATAATCCTGTGATTCCAGCAAATCAAGACCTAGCTCACAAAATAAAAGGCAATCACAACGTGGAAAGAACCAAACAAAATGGAGTCCGTTTTGAATTCCATACTTTGTAACCAAAAGTTGCTTTGATTTGAATTTTTCTAGTTATCAGTAACTTAAAAGTATTTTTCATATGGCTATTGATAAGCTTAGAAAACTAATTTTTATCATTCGACTATCAGTTGGAGAATGGCTCTCATTTTTTATAAATTAGAGTGTGTTCCTTGTATATCTTAGAAATGAGATTTTTATCAGAGAAATGTGCTGCATGGATTTGTTCAATGATTTTATCAGTGACATGAGTAAGCTTGGAGAGAGAGCTAACACGCTGGATGACAGGGTCAGGGTCGGGAAGATCTTGACAGGCTAAAACCATTGTGCTGAATGAGCCTAATTAGACGAGCTCGGAGATGAACAGAATAAAACGCCAAGTCTTATTTCATTTGTGTCCGACTCTTTGTGACCCTGTTTGGGGTTTTCTTGGCAAAGATACTGGAGAGGTTCGCCATTTCCTTCTCCAGTTCGTTTTACAGATGAGGAAACTGAGACAAACAGGGTAAAGTGACTTGCCCAGGGTCACACAGTCAATAATTATCCGAAACCAGATAGGACTTGGGTCTTCCTGACTTTAGGCCTAGCTCTCTATCCACTAGCTGCCTGTGATAACACTAGGTGTTAGACACCTAGAAAACAGGTTCTGCCCAAAGTAGCGGAGGTGCCGCTTGGACTGTACACTGAGTGATAAATCCCATAGCTTGGTTTTTAACATTCAGTCCAGGCAGGGTCAAGACAGAAACAGGAACAAGAAACAAAAAACAAACTTTGTTTGCACAGGAGCTGATGATGCAGAGGTCCAAAGTCAGTTCAAAGAAAACCAGGGATACAGACCTACAAATTATAATTTTCCAACTTCCTCTCTGGTTTTTAAATCCCTAAATCTTACTTCTTAAATTAATGTTGTACAAGTTTATTCAGGACAGCAGAAAGCAGGCAGTTTGTAGCAAACCACATTTGCATGTGAAAAGCAAGAAATTCGGATGGAGGATTTGGGGTGAAGTATTACAGCTCACAGCAATCCCGGCGTGCCTCCCCCAGCCTCTTCGTTTGCATGTCACACCCAGAGGATTTGGGGGAGCAGGAGGACGCTGGGATGCTTTGCTATTGTAGCTTTTTACTTGTGTCCTACTCTCTGTGACCCCAGTTAGGGTTTTCTTGGCAGAGATACTGCAGTGGTTTCACCAGCTTGTTTTACAGAAGAGGAGCTCAAGGAAACAGGGTGAAATGACTTGCCCAGGGTCACACAGCGAGTATGTTTCTGAGGCCAGATTCACACTTGTGAAGATGAGTCTTCCTCTCTCCAGGCTGGGTGCTCTTATCTACAGAACTATACTTAGGTGTCTAATGCTTTAGACTAGTGGTTCTCAACCTGTAGGTCATGACTCCTTTGGGGGTTGAATAACCCTTTCACAGGGGTCACCTAAGACCATCAGAAAACATATATTTCCAATGGTCTTGGGAACTGAGACACTGCTCCTCTATCCATCTCCAGGCGGGTCTGCCCACATGCAGATGTGCCAAAGGATCACAGTATTAAGAAGGTTGAGAACCACTGCTTTAGACCCTTACAAACTTTTGTCCCTGTTAGAATGGAGCTCTCCAAAAATGGTTTGAGGGGGAAAGCAAATTGATATTCAGCAACTGATTGGTGACAAAGGGGCCTTTCTAACCCTAGTCAGTCCGTATTAGTTCAGGACAAAGACTTTGAACCTTCTAGTAAATGTGAGTCACTTCAGTAGAATAATCGTAGAACCGTAGCTATCTGTAGTGGTAGAAGGAACTTCAGAGGTTATCTAGTCCAACCCCACTTTACAGATGAGGAGAGTAAGTCCCACGAACGCACACTGGTAGTAAACAGGAGAGACAAGTTCTGAGGCTTCATCCTCTAACTCTCAAGGCAGATCTCTCTCCAATGACTTATCTTAAATTTAATAATTTTTTTATAAATTTGTGTTCTTTTTCATGAAGTGAAATTTTGATGTCATTCAACCTCATAGTATCATATCGTAAACAAGTTATTACACGTACATATTCCTGTCCATGCACACTGCACTTCCTGACAAATGCCCAACAGGCTCACCTGCCAACACTTGATTGTTAAGACCCATCAGCAGACTTGACCGCTGGTCAGTTATAACTTGCATTTTGTGTGTTTATTTAGAAAATAAAGTAATTACTACAACTTTAACTCTGTTACATAATAGATGAAACATGTACAAATGTGTTTTTTTTCTTTTGCTTCCACTGCTCCCTTATTTTCATTGGATGCCCCCCAATTGCACCAGAGGCTACTATTCCCCCCCCATCTTCCAGCACCCTCCAGAGGGTGGTATCACCCACTTTGGGAACCTGTGAAAACATTAGGTTCCAGAATCAGGAGCATCACTTGGGTACCTTGACCACACGTGATCCTGACACCAGGCTCTCTCCACCCCCAATAATTGTTCTCCTCTGTGATTGTTCACTCTTCCCACTTACGGTATGTGTATTTGTGGGAGAGTATGCTCCAAGGTTTTTTTTAGGGGGGAGGGTATTGACGCTTTTTCTTACTGTTCTCTGTCATTCAATGACTTTGTTTTGATCTAATTCTTTCTCTGTCTGGCTAGTAAAATTGATTGCACTGAGAGTGGCTCCTTAGCTAGGCTTTGGAGTGTAGTGGACTGCCAGAGTACTTTTAACCTGAGCCAGATTTTCTGTGAGAGAGGAGATACCCCTGGGTTTGCTATCATGCTTACTTTGAAAATTCACATTTGTGCCAACACAATTGATCTATTAATAATGCAAATTTTGGCTTATTTATGCTTTATTTTTGTCTTTGGAAAAAGTGAAAATTCTGAAAATTGCACCACTTCACAGCATGAACCCACAAGTTTCAACCCACTGAAGCCCACTTCCACAATCAAACTTCAGGGTTTTTTTTTTTTTCAAATTAAGTATTATTTATTGTCTGTCTTCTGGTAGGGTAAGAACGTTGAGTAGAGGAGGGCTGTCTCACACCCAGGCAAGCCACCCAGATGTGCTAGACTTGTGACTCGAGTCTGCCTGTGCTCTGTGGGGACCTGGGTACAGACCCGATACCTGAGGTGGGGAATACAATTTTTGTAGTGTTTAGGTACTTCTTAACCATTTCACTTGATTAAAACTGTCCTGCCATTCTTATTAGGTTCCTGTTCTTTTGTGTGTGTTACTGATCCAAGTTTTGGGAGTAGTTAGGCAGTGCAGTATACAAAACACTGGGCCTGAAGTTCAGGAAGATGAGTCTTCCTGCGTTCAAATCCAGTAGCAACCTCTTATTAGCTGGGTGACCCTGGGCAAGTCATTTAACCTTGTTTGCCTCAGTTGCTTCATCTGTATAATGAACTTGAGAAGGAGATGGTCAACCACCGCAATATCTCTGCCAAGAAAACCCCAAATTAGGTCATGAAGTCAGACTAGACTAACTGACAGATAGATCATTCATTGCTAATCACTTTGAGGAGGAGTTTTTCCTGAGCCGATTAGAAAGTGGAGTTTAAAAGTGGATTTAGAAACTGGCTAGACTTTTGATGTGATGTAATTTTTGATGTAAGCATTTTAGTGCCAGGCATTATTCCAGAATTGATTGTTAAAGAAGGACTGATAAAGTTTCTCATTCAGATTAATTCAAAGGCTTCCAATTAGGATATTGAAAAAAATGCTTTCTGAATATTTCTAAGAGGCAGTGTTGGGGATGATGCTTATTTTTTGTTTTCACAACCTACCAGTTGAATAAATGAATGAATGAAAGGCATATGTTTATCCTCAGTATTTTCCCATTTAGGACAATTTCTTGGTATCCAGAAGTAGGCATTAACAATCCATACTTTATTATCTTTGATGTTGGCCTTCAGCAGAATTTTAATGGCATGACTGATGAAATTCAATTTTATTTTATTTTACTTTTCTTTATATCCAAAAAGCACTGACCAGGGTGCTGAGAGAAATCTTCTAGCCTGAATCTAATTCTGTTGATTAGCTGGGGATGGGGGGGGGGTGGCGGCGGCGGCGGCGGGGAGAAGAGGAGAGATGAGAATCTAACTCTCCCAAGGGGTTGTGCTGTCTAGAATCTGGGGATAAGCTTTGGCCTTTGGATTTCCCATTTGTGAGATACAAATGACGCAGTACTCACTAATCCTAGCTTGCTCAATGGGAAATGTTTACTTGATATTTAATCATTCCCCAGAAATATCTTGGCCATTAGCTGCAGCACAAAGTGTGGACTGTAATTACGTGGCATTTGTGTTTTCCTTAGCTTCTATACACACCGATAGTGCCCTCTGGTGTAACATCCTCTGCACATCTCTTAGCCTACAGCCTTATGCTGTACCTGTCCATGATCAGTCCGTTCACAGCCTGCCTTTGCAGGACCAGAGGTGCCAGGACCTCAAAGGTTAACAAGCTCAGCCCCTCATTCCACAGTTGAGAGAGACTGAAGCTTGGAGAGGTCAGGGATTTGCCCAAGGTCCCACAGACAGGGCCAGGATTCAAACCCAAGACCTTGGCTTCAGCTCTAGTGCTCTTTTCACAGCACCACAGTACTTTTTCAATTCAGTTTAATAAACGCTGATTAAATGCCTACCATATGCAAGGCACTGTGCCAGGCACCAAGCATACAAAGACAAAAAGGAAATAGTGCCTGCCTCCAAGGATCTTACATTCTACTGGGGGATATGTGTATGAAAGTAAGATATTCTCTCAAGAGAAACAGGGATGTTGAGGAAGACGGATGGTCAGTTCTGTGTCAGGCATGTTGAATGTGAAATGCTGATACCCAGGAGATTCCGGATGGCAGCTGAAAAGAACTTGGGCTTCTAGAGAGATTAGTGATGAATGGGTCCATTGGGAAGTCATTCCTGAGCCGGTGGGAGCTGAAGCCATCACCAAGGGAGAATGTATAGCGAGAGAAGAGAAGGCAGCCTGGCACAGAGCACTGAGAACATCCATACCAGAGGCTTGGGACACAGGTGATGAACCAAGGAGGGAAACAGACATGGTCAGACAGGTGGGAGGGGAAATAGGAAAAACCAATGTAATGAAAGTTAAGGGAAGAAACAGTATCTAGGAGGAGGGAGTGTTTGCTGGTTGAAAGCCACTGAGAAGGAAAGTGGGATGAGAAAAGGCCTTTGGATTTAAGTTAGCATGTTATTGGTAACCTCCCAGAGGATGGTTTCAGTCAGGTCTGCACAAAGATCTGAATGGGTGGGAAGGCAGTAGAGAGTAAGGGCATAGAGAGGACAGCAGGCTTGATCAAGAGCTAAGCCCAGCCTGGACTCGGAAGCGATGTTCTGGGGAGGTGCACCTTCACTCTCCCGGCACTGAGACAGAGCTGCCGCACCTGTGTGTGTGGTGGAGCCGCTGGAGAGCAGGCTGGCGCTGCCACTTCCCAGGAAAATCACAGCCAGGGCTCAGAGGTGACCTCTCACCTTGTCCTGCCTGGCCATACTGCTGCTGGCCACTGCCAAGCGTAGCTCCCCTGGCTGTTGTCTTTTCCTAGTGGAACCAAGGCTTTTTGAGTGTAAGGATTTGGCTGGTTTTGTATCTCCTGAATTTAAGGAGTAAGTGCTTAATAAATTCCTTTTAATCATTCATTCATTCATTCATTCATTCATTCATTCATTCTCTAACCAGACTGTCTTCCTAACCCAGACCTGAACTTCCCACCATCTCTACTCCCAGCTCCCTAGTACTTAAATATCTGACACCTATATTAATTATCTCTCCATATCAAAGTTCTAACACCCTACATCAGCAGAAGCAGCATCGTAGGACCCTTAAGACATTCAAGAGAGGAGTTCTCAGTCCTCTGCTGTTTGTCCAGTCCTGTGGTTTTGAGGCACTGGGCCTGAAATGAAGAAAATCTTAGTCCAAATCTGGCCTCAGTGACCCTGGGCAAGTCACATAATCTCTATCTGCCTCAGTTTTCTCAACTACAAAATTGGGATAATAACAGTATCTTTCTCACAGGGTTGTTGTGAGCATCATGGAGATAATAACTATGAAATACTTGGCAAAATACCTGGCACACGGTATAAATGTTAGCCATGATTAGCATTTACTTATTGTTTCCATGTATGTCCATTTTAAACAGCCTTCTGCATAAATTGTTGTCGTGTGTAACTCTGGCAAGTTGAGATTCTGAGGGAAAGTGAGGACTTGCAATGAATGGGAAACGGACCTAGACGGGTGCCAGATACCTTCGGGTGCCATTGGGCAGTCCTAAATTGATATCAAACCGTCACCCAGAACTGTACCACCTCTATGATCTTGAATTCTGAAATTCCCCTCTTTGATCACAATCACCTCTTTTCATCTCTTTCTTTGCCTTATTCTGCCTAAATCCAAGTTTTCACGAGGGCATCTGGGTATCATAGATGCACAGCCAAGTTCAAATCTGACCTCAAACATTTGCTTTGTGACCCTGGGTGAAGCCACTTAACTGCTGTCTGCCTCAGTTTCCTCCACCGTAAAATGATAGTAACAGTACCTGCCTTACAGGGTTGTTGTGGATGTCAAATGAAACCACGTTTGTAAAGGGCCCAGCACACACATAGTAAGCGCTGATGCTTATTCCTTCTTTCCTTTTTCCCTAGTAGTCTTGAACCGATGTCCCTCTGTCATTTTGTGGATTACAAGCTCCCAATGCTTAACCCTCCTTTCCGCCCACTACCCACTTTCTCTTCTCTTATTTCCATGCTTATGCTTCCAGAAGAAATGCAACCATGACAACTGAGTTCACTACCGGTGAATGTAATCTCATTTCAGCTAGACCCACGCCACTGCAGGGATTTTGTTTTTCTTTGATCGATTATCTACCCAGGTCTCTGTAGTAACTGTTAGATGACTTCATCTCCTGTAAAGTCCTCACCACCAACCCTGTCTATCTCAGCAAATGGTTACTGAGGAATTTGAGAGGATTCATTTCAGTTGGAACATGAAATGCATGAAGTATAGTAATGTGAAATAGAGCTGGGAAGATAAAGAGAAGCCCCATAGAACCCTTAGATGCAAGGCTGAGGAATTTTACTGTATTCTGTAGACAATTAGGAGACACAAAAGGCTTTTAAGCAGGAGAGCGCCATGGTCATACCTGTGAACTGTGAAGAGCATCTTGGCAATTGTCCAATGAATAGATTAGAGAAAGGAGAGACTAAACGAGGAAGACCAGTTTGGTGGCTGTCCTATTGATAGGACAGAAGGGTAATGGATGAGGGACTGGATAAGGGTGGTGGTAGTATGGGTCAAGACTGGACACAGCAGTGTTGGGGAGATAGACTCCACCATAACTGAATTAGGGTTGAGAAAGGAAGAGTCAAAAAGAACTCCAAAGTTCTGAGTGTGGGTGACTGACAGGATGATGGGAGTCTTCAAAAGCAATAGACAAATCGAGAGGAGAGGTAAGTTGAGGGGGGAAGACTAGCTTAGTTCAGTACAAGAGCAACTTGGAGCAAACCCAGTCAGCTAAGTGCCTTATTGAACCTACATAGCTCTGCTGTAAAGTTGTGGGGAATGGATTTAGTGGGGGTGCATAGTACAAATATCCCTAGCAGCTGTTAGATGTGGTAAGTCATATTGCGCTGTAGCGCGATCGGTCATCAGCCATGGGTCCCAGATGTCTCACCTTCCTTGTTGTTGACTCTCTTTGTGAAGTCATTAACAAACATCATCAGGAGAGCCAATCCCTCCTTCTGTCTCTGGACAAAAGTAGCCTTTATCACCTGTCAGGTGACAGAGTCAACCTTGGGCTCACATCTAGTCCTCCTTGCCTTTAATCTCGTGGGCAGCTGTAGCTCCTACTTATCATTATCTTTTCCTCCCTTCTCCTCATTCATCTAACCTATTTCCCACCAGTTAACTCACTGTAGTTGTTTTATTTTTTTAATTTTCTCATTAGTCATACTGTAAAGAATTAGAACCAATGGGAGAAAACCATGAGAAAGAAGAAACAAAGCTCACCAACAAAAGAGGGCTTCAGATAGTGGGCTTCAGTCTGCATTCAGATGCCATAGTTCCTTCTAGATGTGGGTGGCCTTTTCCATCCTGAGTCTTTTGGGGTTGTCTTTGATCCTTGCATTGCTGAGAAGAGCCAAGTCTATGAAAGTTAGTCATCACACACGGTTAACCCATTGTTAATCTTTAGAATGGATCTGCATCTTCTTCCCCAAAATGGCAGCCACGCAGCTTATGGGCTACTTTAAGGAACACAGAGTGTTTAGGACTAGGTAGGAGAGCACACTCCTGAGCTCAGTCTTGGTCACACTGCATTGAGAGAATTGTGCTCTGAACTGGGCTTCACGTTTTAGGCAGGACATTCGTAAGTTGGGGAGCACTCAGTATGGTGAAGCGTCTTGGGGCAGTGCTGTATGAATACTGGTGGGGGCTTCTTAGCCTGTCGAAGAATAGACTTAGCAAGGTATATATCCCATTGGTATCCCTACAGTGTCAAGAGGTCTGGAGAAAGGCCCCCAGCATGTCAGGTGGCTGTTTGACAGAAGGACATGGACAAAATTTATATTGACCATTAGACTTGGATGGGTGCGACTTCTGAACCTACCTCTACTCACCTCTGTGACCTTGGGCAAGTCACTTTACTCTTCTGGGCCTCTGTCTTTTCATCTGCAAAATGAGAGGGTTTCGCAGCATTGGGCTTTTGTGGTTTTCTACCATCTAAGACTGAGTTTCATCATAATCTGGGCTGAACCAGCTGTTGTGCTTAGAGAGCTGTGAGAAAAGGGAGTCCAGCAGGTTATTAAGGTTTTCAGGGTCAATCAACTTCCCGTCCAGGCCTCATCTCCCCCCTTTCATTTCTCCCTGTTAGAATCTGTAGTTTCCTTCAAGGTTCAATTTCTCCTTCAGTGAGACCTTTCCTGAGACTCTCAGATTTTTGGGCTCTCGCCCCACTGTGTGTGTGTGTGTGTGTGTGTGTGTGTGTGTGTGTGTGTGTGTGTGTGTGTGTGTGTATATACACGTGCATGAGAGAGGGAGAGAGACAGAGACAAAGAGAATGACAGAGAGAGAGGGAGAGAGACAGAGATGCTCAGTCAGAGAAGGGATAGACAAGATAGTTCATTGAGTTCCTGCAGGCATCTTAGAGCACATAACTTGGTCTGATGTAGTGAATCCATTCAAGTATTCAGGGAAATTCCAAAAGGTCTACTCTTTCCTCAGCTTACCCTCTCCTTCTCTTTCCATTAAAAGAAATGGGTCTTTCTGTGGTCAATCAGTAAGGCACATGTATAGTCTTTCCTGACAAAAGGGGAATGAAGAAACTCAGAGTTTAGTTGAAAATACATAAAATCTAATTTAAGGCCAAGAGCTTACTTGCCTATACTCTACATTCTGCCAGAATGTTAAGGAATTTTTCCCCCATTATGGGCTCTGAGACATTGTGATTTTATTAATAACTTTATCAAATGTAAATTCCATTAGGTAACAGAAAAAGGGACCACAGGGATCTGAGGGCTATTTGATTGCCCTTGGGTGAAAAGTGGGCTAGTTGTCTAATATGGAGTGGCCAATTAAATCTTCAGAGAGGAGAGGGGCAGGGAGAAAAGAGCAGTGAAGGAAGAAAAATTCATATCCTAACCCACCCCCAGGAAGGAGACAGTCAAGACCTGGTAGGATTCTTCCTTCCTTTCTAGGTCTCAGCCAGACAACACTAGCAGGTGACCATCTTATGACCACTTAGTAGTGGAAATGCCTCATGCTTCACGTGTGACCCCCACCTCCCTCCCCTGCCAACATGTCATTTTTGGTCATGTCTATCAACCAATGAAATTCTGTAATTCACCATTCCTCTTTTACATATTTGGGTATCATTGCCTATAAAAACAAAGTCCTGGAAGAAGGGGGCACCTCACGTAGTGAGGAAAATCTGAAGTCTGCTTCATTAGAGGGGACCATGGACCTTTTAATAAAGTGCCATTGACTCAGAGCTTGGCCTCAGTCTCTTTTATTGTAGGTTGGACAATTTTCATTTCCATGATACTGGAAGACCTTGATTCTAATCCTAGCTCTCCCCCAGCCTTAGGCAAGGCAGCTTCCCTGTGCCAAGTGTGCCTCACATGTGAGATGAAGTGGTCCATTAAGAATGGTGTCAGGAAAGCTAAAGCCTAGGGTGAACTGAGTTAGCTGAAAAATGTTCAGGATATCAAAGGGGGATTTTGGTGGGGTTGAACTGGTCTCCTAGTTGGAATAGTGGTCATAAAACAATAATGGCTCACTTTTGTATAACTGTTTTGAGTTTTGCAAAGTGTTTTGTATCCATGATATCATTTGAAATAATGCCTCTGAACTACCAGTGCTATTATTATCCCAATTTTGTAGAGGAGGAAACTGATTCTCAGAAAGGGTAAATGACTTATCTAGGGTCATACAGAACTAGTATGTGTGGGAGGCAGGATTTGAATTCAGTCTTCCTGACCCCAGGTACAGCACTCTCTCCCTATACTGTACAACCTCTATATGACAAATGTCAGAGAGAAAGTAGAACTATTTTGATTTTGTTTCTTCTATCAAGGATAATGATTTTTGGATTTAAGGGATGGAACAAAAAGAGTAAAAAAGAAACCTAAACCAAAATGGTGATAGTCTGGTAAGATGGTAGAGGTCAGTTTTACATGGATTCAAAAACAGCAACAGAAATAACAAAAAGCGTAAAAAGCATGGGTAGAAAAGGCATGAGGAAAGAAATGACAAAAGCTAGAACACTGTGAGTATTTTAATGTTAGTTATTTAAAGATACCAAGTAGGCAAAAAAAGGGGGAAAAGTAAACAATTAACACTAATCATAACACCAGAAACAAACCTGGAACTACTGGGAAACACATCAATTGGGATCGACACACTGAGAGACAAAGGAAGAAATGAAATTAGTAACAAAGGAACAGAAATAAAATGAGCATGAAACTCAGTAATTTGTAAATATCCGTGGGGATTATAAATAAAACAAGACATCCACTGAGAAATAGAATTGTTCTTCTGGAAGTCCAATAGAAATACAAAGGGAGTTAGCAAATGAGTTTGAAAACTGCACACTTGGGGAGAGCCTTCCAACGTATCCAACAGAGACCGCTCACCAGGGTCCTAATCCAAGTCTTCCCAGCATGGCAGAGTCTGCCAAGAGTCTGGGCTTCACTGGGTTGAATGCCTTCAAGAGTCCAGCCCATGCCCTGAGGAAGGACCAGAACAGTATTTTGGGGAAGCACATATGTCAAAAAGGGGAGGGTACCAGAAGAATGAGGGGTGGGGGGAGCGTTGATAGTTTTATTATTCCAAGAAGGCCCCCCCCCAAAAAATCCAGTAGCAGCTACTGACCCACACATAACCGTTAGCATTTCTGGAAAATCTTTATGAGAATCCTCAGTGAATTTATATCAGATATTGCCGATGGAAACATGAGAAAAGAAGCAAGAGAAATTCATAAACACCTTCACCTGGACATCTCATAGACATCTCTAGCTCAGTATGTTTAAAACAGAACTCGTTCATGCAAAACACACTCCTCTAAACTTCCCTCTGAACTGAGGTCACCACCATCCTTCCAGTTTCCTTCCTTTCCTCCTTCCTTCCCTCCTTCCTTCCCTCCTCCCTTCCCTCCTTCCTTCCTTCCTTCCTTCCTTCCTTCCTTCCTTTCTTCCTTCTTTCTTTCCTTCCTTCCTTCCCTCCTAGAAACACAAATCTGACAATTTTATTCCAGTAGCCCCCAAAACAAAATGATCACTTCTTCTGGGACCATTTCTATCTGAACCTTCTCAGACAAGATGAAGAGATAAGGATTGTTAACAATAAATATTGTTGGAGCAGTTAGGTGGCGCAGTGAATAGGCCACTAGCCCCGGAGCCAGGAGGACCTGAGTTCAAATTCAGACTCAGACACTTAACACTTAATAGCCATGTGACCTTGGGCAAGTCATTTAACCCCAATTTCCCTGTCTTCCCCCTGCAAAAAAGGCAAAATAATAATAATAATAATAATAAATATTGCTTTGGCACCTGAAGTCTGCCTTTAGCTTCTTGGGTTCCTGCAGCCCTCTTCTGGGCCTTTCACAGGCTTCATGCCTCCCTCCCTTCCCATGCTTTATCAGAACATTCACCTCCTGCTCCTAGGCCAACTACCCCAGTATCCCTAGAACAGAAACTCTGAGAACTTTCTGTTTCCTGGCCAGCCTTCCGAAATTAACATGGTTAGAACAGAAACCGTGGGGAAGTGACAGGCTTGCTCCTCTATCCCCTGTTTGCCTAAGATGGTGTCACATGAATTCCGTTTAATTCAACAAGCTCCAGGAATGACCCATCAGTGCAGGGTGTACAAAGACCAGAAAGGAGCCTGCGAGGAGCCCAGGTCCCCCTGGGAAGACATAACACACAGGCAGAGGAGTGAACACAAACCATACAAAATGTAATATACGGTCTTACTCCAGGGTTTGAAGGTTGGCCAAATGCTCTGCTTGGAATGCCATCTCTGTAGTGGCAGGGGTGGGAGTGGGGGAGGGCTGGCCCTTTGAACAGGAAAGCCTGGGGTGGGTAGGTAGGTGCCACCTGACCTGTGTTTGCTTTAGACTGATAGGGTTACCTGGGTGATGAAGCCACCAAAGTCGGGGCTCCTGTTCTCTCCCTCCTCCCCAGTCCTCCTTTCTAATAGATGATTGATGGAGAAAGGATTTATTTCCCTATGTGCTACAATGTTATAAGCACTACCTGACCTGACATTTCTGCCTCCTCCCCAAATCAGTGTTTGAAAAGGAGCCGCCCCTCCTGAATGTTATAAGCAGATTTTGCCCATAACAAAGCAGACTGCTTTAGATTTCAAGGAACAGAGAGCTACCTTCCCCTAGAAGCAGAGAAAGCCAGGCAGGTCCACCTCTCCCTCCAGACCAAGGTCATGTGCAGGAGAAATCACTGTCTCAACCTCACCCTCTCTTCCCGCCACTCTGGGGCAAGAAGCTAGCTTGAATTCAGCCAAAATTCATTGATTTCTCCAGACCTCTTTCTTTGGTAGCATGAAATTATTTAGTTATCAGTCAAAAATGTGATTTATTCCTAATAGTTCACATTTCTGCATCCTTTAGTGTTTGCACATATTATTTCATTTGATCCTATGAACAAGGCATTGTACTTGTTCTGACAAAAGATACAGAGCCACACCATGCTTGTACTCAAGGATTTTACATTAAATTGTTAACACAAATCCAGACTTATAACCTAACTGAAAATCACTTTGGAGGGAGGCAGTTTATGGGGAAACAGTGACTCTTGCAGCTGGTGCTGAAAAAAAAAGAGAAGAAAAAGGAAGTTGTGTGTGTGTGTGTGTGTGTTATCAGTCTTTAAATTTTGCCTCCATCTGTGAAGGAACAACACCCCTCCCCCACGTCTCTGGTAAAGATAATTCTCTTCTGTTCAGCATATGTTGAAAATAGCTTTGATATTATGAAACTTAAAAGGGAGGCAGCAGAAAAAATGGAATTAAGATCTGGCCTTGGAGCCAGAAGCACCTGGGTTCAAGACCTTCCTGAGTCTAACGCATACTAGCCTTGTGACCAGAATGGCAGGTAACTTGCTTAAGACTAGTCATTTGCAGGAAGAAAAACAGGAATAACTAACATTTATGTAAGTTATATGCCAGGGAGTGTGCCAAGTGTTTTATAATTATTAATCTCCATTTTACAGGGAAACTGAGGTTAAGTTACTTTTCCAGGGGCACATCAGTCACTAATGAAGTCACAAGTCTAGTAAAAAAAAAATGACCATAACATAGGATTCTGGGAAATTGATGATCTAGAACAGTGGTTTTCAACCTGTGGGTCACAACCCCTTTGGGGGTCAAACGACCCTTTCACAGGGGTCTCCTAAGACCATCAGAAAACACATATTTCCAGTGGTCTTAGGAACAGAGACACCACTCCTCTGTCTCCAGATGGATTCGCCCACCTGCAGATACAATCACATATGAGTATTAAAGGGGTCATGACATTAGGAAGGTTGAGAACTGCTGATCTAGAAGAAGGGGATGAGCATTCGTGAATGATGATACACATTAACAAATATTTGTTAAGTACTTACTATCTTCGAGATCAGCTACTTTATGATCTCATGTGGGAAGACCAGCTTAACCCTCAGGAACACCAGGGCACAATGTCAATGTGTTGATTTGTTTTGCTGGACTATACATGATCATCACAAGAGAGGGCTTTTTCTGGAAGTGGAGGTGCTGGTCAGTCACATGCAAAAAAAAAAGCATCGTTAATGATGATGAAAAAATGAACAGAAAAAATATAGTAGGGGACACCTTATAGATATAGAAGCATTGTTACTATCTTGTTAAATTATACACACATATTCACACAAATAGACGCATATACATACAATGGGGGAGCTGGATTGGAATATACCCCACAGAATATACATAGGGATAAGCATGGAAGGGGGGGATACCCCGTGGAATACAAGTATAGTTCCCCAGGCAACTTTGAGGGACATGTGTAGATCAACATAGAAGAGGCTGAAACTTTGAGATGATGTAGGAACCTGAATGGTTCATTAGTCTTCCCCTTCATCCCGTGACAGTGGCAGGAGATGGGGAGGGGGGGCAGGGTGCTGCATCAGTGAAAAAGAAAAGAAAGTTCTCTCAGTGTCGTCTCCCCCTCTTTCCCTCCTCTCTCCCTCTCTGTCTCTCTTTGTCTCTCTGACTCTGTCTCTCTGTCTTTCTGTCTGTGTCTGTCTGTCTCTGTCTCTCCCCCTCTCACTCTCTTTGTCTCCTGCCTCTCTCTGTCTCTCTCCATCTCTCTGTCTCTGTCTCTCTCCCTCTCCCTCCCTCCCTCCCTCCCTTCCCCTCTTTTTTCTTCCTTTCTATCTCTAGAATGTCCAATATACGACTCCCTTTCTGAGGAAGGTTAGAGAAGAGTGGGCACCCTTCCCCACCCTCACTGCCAACACATCAGTGGGCTCAAGTTCTGTGCAGGTGAACCTGAGCCTGGGACGTGGGCTTCTGGATACCTCTTCTGTTCTGTGACCCTTTTCTGAGCATAGGTGATTGAATAGCAATTTGGAGATGGATATGTCTAGCCTTAGAAGGAACTTCATGAGTCAAAACGTTGAGAGATTCTGCATCTTTCAGTACCAGTTGCCTGGTAGGAGGAGGGGTGTTCCACAGTCTTTCTCAGAAAGACAGATCAGCAGTAGGCTGAGGAGCTGAGGTGAAGGCGCCACACTCATTCCCAAGTCCCATAAAATGTTTTGTATTTTTAAATATTTAAGTGAAGTACCCTTAGCCCCTCGGGCCCCAAAGCAGTTGTGAGCACTGCTACATGTACTTCTTAGAAGACACAGTGAACATGGTATTTCACTTGCCCTTTCTTGTTCTTGTTACACTCCCAGACATGTAACCATAGTTATGTTACTGCTGTTACGTATGTCTTCTAATGAACATCAATGAATCTCCCACGTTAGTCTATCTTTTGTGTGGAGGAAAGAAGTAACTGCCCTCTACTTGATTTACCTTATACATTAAGTACTTTTCCACATACTTTTTTTTTTAGGAGATCCCAGACTTAATTAAATTTTAAGTAATTTTCCCTGGCACTCTGGGGTGGAGAAGTTGAGTTTGAGAAAGAGCCTGATCTTTCTCTGTAGACACCAGGCTCCTCCAGGACTGGACATTGTCCAAATGGATCCAGAATTTAGCAGAGCCTCTTAGTGGAAAAGGAGAGGGCAATTAGCCTGACCCCTTGGCCCCAGCAGTAATTGAGTATACTCCTGTGTGTACTTCCTAAAAGACCCTGTATATAACAGTTCACAGTTACTTATACAAGTTTCTTTCTTGGTCTTCGTTGTACATTAAAATATTTGTGGAATGGCTAGGTGGCACAGTGAACAGAGCACTGGTCCTGGAGTCAGGAGGACCTGGGTACTGGGACCAGCACAGTTGGGTGGGCTAGCAACCAGGTGAGTAAAGAGACAGATACGTATTCCATAGTCTGTTTATTCCAGAGTGATTTCATACAGAGCCAGAGGTACAAGTTGCTTACAGGGCTTCAGTGCCTCTGGCAGAAGAACTTACTTAACCGAAATACAAGAACTCTCCTTTGGCCTTGACCACTCCCTACCCCAGCCTAAGGCTAAGTTATTCATTAAGACTTCATCCGAGGACCAACTCTGGAGGCACAAACAAACAAGGAGTCATAAACCAGACTTGCAGGTTAACTACCCAGAATCTTCCTTAGTTATTCATAGAACCATGTCCTGGAGGCATCAATAAACAAGACCATGCTCTTCCTGAATATCTGCCTTGTGACCTTATGGAAGTGATACAAGAAGAGGGGACATTCCATTAGTGGGGTTGGGGGCCATGGAAGTCCTCTACACCTGGGTTCAAATCCAGACTCAGACACTTAACACTTACTAGCCGTGTGACCTTGGGCAAGTCACTTAACCCCAATTGCCCTGCGATTATCTATCTATCTCTATTTCTATAATCTTTCTAGTAACCACACTGGTAACAGCACCTAGCATCCCTTGAACTCCCTGCTGTAGACAGATAGTTTCATTGTGCAGCAGAATTAGTTGTCTAGGTCATTAAGCTGACTTCTAAGTTACTCTTTCAACCTTTTCAACCTTCTACTTGATTCATTCCAGTGTTTAATCTATTTTTTTTCCTGAGATGTAGGGTAATCCAGGGTTTATTGTATGTTTCCTGATTAATTAGTATGATTATAACATATTTCTTAATTAATAAACCCAGAGTACCATCACCTCTAGTTTTTCAAATATTATTTATTTATTAAGTTGGAGAAACCTCCTTCCCAGTTGTAACTCCTCATATCTTTCTATCAAAATCCATAATGTCCTATGATTAATTCAATATTAGAGTTACTGCTATATATTAATATAATTAATGATAATAAAAATATAAGTAACCATTTACAGTATTTTGAATATGAAAAAAAGTCATAGCCAGAGTCACCTTTAACCATCACTACTGCCACAGATGACATCTCCTTACTTCTGGAAACATATCACCGTTCAGTTCATTCAAGGTGCTAAGCAAAATCTCTTTTCAAGAATTCTCCTTATGCTCCATTTAATTCAGAAAAGAGTCTCCAGTCTGCTTCCTCTTTGTCTTCTCAAACAAATTCTCTCCAGCCATGACAATGAAAGTATCTCTAGCTTCTCTCAATCAATAAACATTTATTGAGCACCTATGTGCCAGGCCCTGTGCCAAGTACTGGGGTTACAAAAAGAGGTAAAAAACCATCCCTTCGCCCAAAGAACTTTCACCCTCTCAACAGTCTCTGCAAATGGACAGTTAAAAACAGCCATTTTCACAGCATTCCATTAGGTTCTTAATGATATAGTAACACATATCTGCTGTCTCAGTGAAAAGGTCTCCAATAAAACAAGCGCTATACTTTTTTCCACCTTGGGCCCATCTCAGGTATCTCCATTTTCCTCATCAGAGACCTGTTTGGCTCTTTGGATGCCCCTAGAGGAGCCTGATACAGCAGCAAATCCAATATTTAAGGTGCCCATCTTTCATGGTGTGTAAAATAGCATTTGGGCATGGCAGCTGTCTCTCAGGGGTCCCGTGTGGATTTCTCCAGTCTCCATCTCTCTTGTCTCCAGTGGTTCCTAACTCTGTGAATCAGGATTTTGTAATAGATTGGGGTGTCCATATGTAGTAAGACCCCATGTATGCCTAGGAGCTGACCTTCATTTGTACCATGGAATTGTCCTTGTGTAGCTCAGAGGGAGGCAGAGCAGACGTTTGTAGCCTCTCCTTCCCCCACCTTTTTCCTGACATTAAGGGAAGCAGGAAGCTAGAACCTGAAGCCATTCTGCTTTCCTCAGACAGAAGTGATACCGGGATAGAGTTATATCCATCTACTCCCTTAAATATTGTTAGTCTAGGTGCAGCAGTTCTCAACCTGTGGGTTATGTTCAATTTGTAACAATGAAAATACATCCTGCATATCAGATAGATTCATAACAGTAGCAAAATTACAGTTATGAAGTAACAACGAAAATAATTTTATGGTTGGGGGTCACCACAACATGAATTGTATGAAAGGGTCGCAGCATTAGGAAGGTTGAGAAGCACCAATAGGGGATGTGACTGGGTTCAGTCTAACTCCTGATTGCTGTGCCATTATTATTGGGGGGTAAAAGGAACTCCAAGTTCTATATCCAAGGCTTGATCTCTTTCCCACTTCCAGGTCTACAATGGGAATGAACATCAAAGAAACCTATTTATCTAAATCATAGCAAACCAGAAATGAGAAAAGGTATACACAAAAAGGAAAATATTTGCCAGATGATAGAGTAAAGGAGCTCTCTCCCATCGAGAATGAGGTAACTCAGTTTAATGGAGAGAGAGTCCTAGATCTCACCCAAGGGAAAACTCCCCAAAGTCTCTAGTGCAGCGGTTCCCAACCTATGGGTTGTGACCCCTTTGGGGGTCGAACGACCCTTTCACAGGGGTTGCCTAAGACCATCAGAAAGCACATATTTCCAGTGGTCGTAGGAACTGAGATGCCACTCCTCTATTAAAACTAGTGTAGACAAAATCAGAAAGGAAACAGGTAGCTGGGTAAAAATATATATTTTTCTTTTGCAACAAGTTCCTCTGGTAAAGATTTAATTTCTGAGATGTGTAAGAAATAGATTTAAATGTATGAGAATAAGAATCATTTTGCAATTGATAAATGATCAAAGGATATGAATAGTTTTCAAAGGAAGAAATACAAGCTAGCAATAGCCATATGAAAAAATGTTCCCTATTACTAATAATTAGGAAAACATAGGTTAAAACAACTCGGAAATCAAATGCCTCACACATCAGAAGGTCAAAGGTGACAAAGAATGAAAAAGACAAATGTTGGAGGGGCTGCGCGGTACTGGGGATTAATTGGTACAGTTCTTCTCAAAAGCAGTTAGGAACTATGTTCATGAATTTAATAAGCAAAGGTGCCCTTTGACCTACCTATGCCACCACTAGACCAAAGAGGGAAAGGCCCCAATGTGCAAAAATGTTTGTAGCAGCTCTTTTTGTAGTTTGCAGAGAAAGGAAGTGCCCTTCAGTTGGGGAATGGTTAAACAGATGACAGCGTTTAAATGTAATTGTGCCGTAAGAAATGATGGAAGGTTGTTTCAGAGAAACCTGAGAAGACTTCTATGAACAGATGAAGAGTAAAGTGAGATGTAGGAGAATAATTTGCAACATAATTAACAAGTAAAGACAAATACTTCTTAAAGACCTTAGAAGTCTGATGAGGCCAAGGACAAGCCGTGATTCCAGAGGACCAGTCATATAGCACATCATCCACTTCTTATTGGAGATGTGATGGCCTCAGATATAGAATGTAACATTTTCTTTTTTACGTGACCGGTGTGGAATTTGTTTTGCTTGACTACTCATATTTGTTATGAGTTTTGTTTTTCTTTTCTTTTTTGTTTTCTCCAGTGGGATGAAAAGAAGTAAAAGGGAAAGAAAATAAATTTTGGATTTTTTTTAAAATAAAATTTTAAATGAAAAGAAGAAAAAAAATCAAATGAAAGGAAGAAAAAACAAATAAGTAGTGGTTAAATGTGAGGTAAACCAAAAAGTATCACCCCTCTTCTGAGGAGTGAAAGTTACCTGGTGACGGACATTAAAAATATGCCAAAAATTGGCACCAGATCCTCAAAACCAAGTCATGATTTTGATGAGATTGGAAAATATGGATTCCCAGAGAGTCACTTTGGTGATAGAGACAGAGGTATGAGGTAAAGCCATCCCTAGCAATTATTGAAGACCAAAACAATCTCTAAGAGATATTGGGTCATTGGGTGCCAAGATCTAGCATGAGAAGTAAACTTCTTTCCCTGCTAACCATGCTTAGTCCATAGGAACGTATCTTTTCTCCCTACAGCGACCGCCATTCCCATGACTTGTCCCGTTAGCTACCAGGAATGTGACCATGACTGGACCATCCCTGCTCCCCTTGGTCTTCTTGCTTCAGTGACCCTCCTGGGGTCCCCCTTGTATTCTCCCAGACCCCATGCAGGGGAGACTTGGTCTGTTGTCTCTCCCAGTATTACTATCTAAAATGACACAATCCCCTACGCAGCTGCTGCCCACCCTCCCTTTTGCCTCAGGTGAAAATATTCCTAATTATATCCCTTGTCCAAATTATTCTGGGAGTGTTTACTCTCTGCTTACCATCAAAATGTTTATTCAGGTATAATTAAGTTACAGTGGACATCCAATCATCCTTTAAAGAGAAACCAAGTCACAACAAGCAGCTTCCACATACATAGAAGGGAGAAGAATAGTGCTCTCAGTTTTGCTTTGATGATGTAGAAGACTCAAGTGGAAAGGGACCAATGCCCGGCACAGACCCATCTCTGTTATCTGCTGTTTTTCCCTCCAACCTCCTTCCCACTCTGACTTTTAGACCATCTCCTCTCCCCAGTCTCTGTTGTTACTCAGCTGCTGAGAGTACCTTGATTCTTCCAAGCAGCCTTTCCTCTCAGGCCAGCAGCCCCAACGGCAGTTATGATTTCATCTTGGCATAGATCTAGAACTGAAAAGCATCTCCCTCTGATCCAGTCTCCCTTTGGTTGAGGAAGCTGAGGCCCAAGGAAGGGGTGACTTGCCCCAGGTCACCAAGGTAATGTCAGAGGCTGGATTCGACCCCAAGATGGTCAGCCGTGAGTGGACCGCTGCCTAAAAGCCCCGGCCATCCAGTGCCTCCACCACTTGAGAAGTCAAGCTAGATTTGGTGAGAAAGCAACCAACTAACAGTGGTTACAGTGATAGAAATGGACTGGGAAGATGTGGCCATGCATAGCCACACATGGAGCTAACACAGCCAGAGTGAGGCTGAACCAGGGCCCAGGTAGATGGGCTGAAGCACCGAGTTTTAATCTGTTTCTTAAATGGGATGGCATTAGCCCCAATTCATCCACTCTCTGATCAGAAGTTAAAATGAATCTGAGCAGTCATTCGGCGCTGGGAACAAACATTCCCAGATGACAGCGGAGTTAGGATGGGCAAGAACTGCCAGCCAGGGACGGCGTCTGGAAGCTTTCTTCCCCAAACCGCAGTCCAGGCTCTTCCTGTCATACGGCCAGCATCTGTGCCCAGTCCTGGAGGACTTCTCTTATTTTTATAGTAATAACAATGCTCAGGATAAAGAATAACAATGGAAAACTTCCCAGTCTGCTCCAGCTCACTTTCCAGATTTATCACTGCTCACTTTCTTCCTGTTCCTCACGTGCGCTGCTCCCGTCTCTGCCTCTGGGCTTTGAAGGGATGGAGTACAGAGCCTCCTCCCCCTCGCCTTGACCTCTTAGATTCCCCAGTCTCCCTTCAAACCCAGCTCAGCCTTCTGTTATAATAACAGTAAGCGTTTATGTACAAGTTTAGGGTTTGCAAAGCGCGTGTCATCTCATTTGAACTTCACAATAACCTGATGATGTCAGATTATCATTTTCCCGCCTTAGAGATGAGGAAGCTGAGTCTGGGAGCAGCTAAGTAACTTTTTGCCCAAGATCTTTCTGCTAATAAGCATCTGAGGCAGAATTGGCACTCTGGCCTTTCCCACCTCCACTTTCACTGCGCCCTTCCAGCCTCGTGTAGCAGCCCTTTCTGCGCTCAGCCTCTCCGAATGCTGCTCCCCGACCTCTTCCCGGATGCCCCTGCAGCAGGGCTGGCTCCGGGTTGTACCTGTCTGTGTTTGTGTCCCTTCATAGAAACTCCCCCAAACACGAGGACTGGCCCACTGTGGTCTAGCTCAGCACCTGGCAAAGGTCAGTGCTCGCTGCATAAGATCTTTGTGATGGACAAAGCCTGGCAGATCACAGTCTTCTCACCTAAAAGTCCTAGGTACTCTTCTCAGGAAGAGAGACAGATTGTAGGAGAAGAGACCAAGGGGGGGTGGACGATAGACCATGACCTAAGGGAGGCTGTACAGCCAGATGTCTGGCCCATTGAGTCTGTCAGTGTTCATAGATTTGTGTTTGCACAGTGCATGAATACGTACATAAACTCATGCACACACACGTATAGATGGTGCTGTTCAATCAGTCAGTCATTCCAACTCTTTATGACTCCTTGGACCATAGTACAGCAACACTGTCCATGGCATTTTCTTGGCCAGAATACTGGAGTGATTTGCCATTTCCTTCTCCAGAGGCAAACAGAGGTTGTGAAGTGACTTGCCAAGGGTCACACAGCTAGTTGGTCAAGTGTCTGAGGCTAGATTTGAACTCGGGTCTTCCTGACTCCAAGCCCAGTGCTGTATCCACTAAGCCATCTAGCTGCCCCAAGTATAAATGCAGACTCCTATAATATGCACATATTATATACATAATATGCCTGCAATATATGTATATCATAAGGTATATATATTTCATATTCATGTATTGTATGTATATACATGCATAGGTGTGCTATATACATATATGCCCAATATATGTTTGCATTATATCACATAAGTGAATACGAATACAATGTATTTTGCACATACGTATGATTTAGTTTTTGCTGACATGGCTTCAGAATGTATCTCCTAAAGATGCTCACTGTGTGAGAATCTGTGCTAGGCTATCTGCAGGACTCAGGGTCTAGAATGCCAGGAGACCAGAGACCAGAGCACTGTCATTACTCACACTGAACTCACTAGGCTCTGAGGCTCCGCTTCTGTCACCTAGAATGGACAGAGAACAAAGCATATATATTTCACACATACAGATATATTGGTATGTGGTGTGTACGTGTATGTGTTAAAGATATATATGCGTAATAGATAAATACCTGTTTGATAGTAGAAGTATCCCCAGAGATTTTCAGATCACCTTGTGTGTCTGACTGGCACTACAGATGCCAGTCAGGTTTGCCCAGCTTTGAATAGAGGGAGGATATCAGGCGCAGCTGCATCTGGGAAACGGTACAACTTTGTCAGTGATCGCAATGATCCCCCTCCCAGGGACCGCTCCTTAACATCTGTGTTCTCCAGCTATGGTGGATGGTTCCAGAAGCTCCAGGATTTTCAAGGCAGAGTAATAGCAGCTAGGCTTACAAAGTACTTTCTGCGTGTCTCACTTCATCTTCCCAACAGCTCTGGGAGGGATGTGTTTTTATCCTTGTTGGTCAGTTGTTTCAGTTGGGATCAACTCATTGCGACCGCCTTTGGGGTTTTCTTGGCAGACACTTTAGGAGGTTTGCTATTTCCTTCTCCAACCCATTTTACAGATAGAGAAATGGAAGCAAAAAGGGTGAAGTAACTTGGCCAAGGCCACACAACCAGTAAGTGTCTGAGGCTGGATTTGAACTATGATCTTCCTGACTCTCCAGGCTTGGAGCTCTATCTGCTGCAGCAGCACCTAGCTGCCCAATAGATAGCAAAGACAGAGCCAAATATTGAGCATGGGACCTGGTCCAGAAGACCCGAATTCACATACAACCTCATCCTCTTACTAGCTTTGGTGTGACCCTGGGAAAGTCACTTCACCTCGCCTGCCTTAGTGTCCCCATCTGTAAAATGGAGATAATAATCATGCCTACCTCCCAGATGAGGATCAGGTGAGACTGTATTTGACACAAGGCTTTGTAAACCTTCAAGAGCTCTATAAATGCTGTTATTGTTACTCTCCCGTCCCCAAATTACTGAAGGACTCAGGAGAAGGACCCCACTGCTTTAGGTGGGTACTCAGAGGGTGTCTTATGGAAGGATGAGGACAAGACAGCCTGGAGAAGAAGGTGTGGATGAGTGATAATCTGCAGGAGGTCATGTGTGCTAGTGGAAGGAGGGCTTGATGGTCAGAAGAGCTGAGTTTGAATCCTGCCCTGCTGCTTCCCACCTGTGTGTCATTGGGCAGGTCATCCAACGTCTCTGGGCTTCATCTTCCTCACCTATCAGATGGCCTCCTCTGGCCCTAAACCTATGACCCTATAACTTTCAGGTGAATCCCACTGAAGCATTCAGGTAGTCCTTAAATGAACCATCTGGCCCATGCTCGCACCTCCTCGGTGGGCGTGGCTGATACAGCGCCACCAAGTGGAGAATATGGGAAATTCGAGTCCGAGACGATTGGGATGTCATGTCAGGCAGTATGTTAGAAAGACTAGAGTGTTTGTAGATCTTCTCTGACCTGGTCTACTCTCCCCATCATTTGGTGGAGAAGTGCTCTGACTGGGGGCCTGCCAGCTTCAGCTACCACCTCTGTGCCCCCTTCACATCTGGGGGAGCCCCCAGAGTCCAGGAAGAGAGCAGGTGGTAAGGGTGAGGTCATAGGGCCTTCTTTCCTTCTGAAGCCACATGACCCCCAGGAAATGTGCCTCAGTGACTCTCAGTGAAGGAAACCTACTGAGTTCAGAGAGGGTGATGAGAGCGCTCTGGTCTCCTGGAAGTCTAGACCCTGGTTTCTAGGCAAAGCAGACAGCCCAGCATGGGTGCTCAGGGATGAAGGAGTGATCTTTAGGAGAGATGTTCTGAACCCAGGCCAGCAAAAGGTGAAATGAGGACTCATTTGGCAGTGATGCTGCCTTTGGCCATGAAGATGCTGGGCCAGCGCTGTGTAGGAACCGAACCTTCTCCTCTAGAGACTTAGGTGGTGTAGGGAAGAGTATGCCTTGAGGGCTTTAGAGGGTGATGTTTGTATGTTTGTACTTGGTATGTTGTAGAAGTAAATTTCCCTTGACAGAAGCTATTTGGTGATAAATGGTTATATGGTGCTGAGGGCACTAGTCACTGGCACAGCTGGTGGGGACTTGAGCTGATGGCAACAGAGAATCTGGAATACCCAAGGGCAGATGTGGTCAGCCTGGCTCTGGGAGAGGAACCACAGGGTACTTGTAACATAACAGGGCACCAATTCAGACATAAAATTGCAGAACGTTTGAGGTAGAAGAGCTTTAGGACTCTGGTCCAACCCTTCCATTTTCCACATGAGAAGACTGAGGTCCAAATAGCTCTTGTTAAGTATTCTACACCTGGAAACTTTAAGGCTAGAAAGGCGCAGCCTGAAGGGATGGTACCTCCCTTGCCTGTGATGCTATTGGTGGCAAACCAGTAAGACTGCCCAAACCAGAATCGCCCCATAAAGCACCTGGCTGCCTTTAGCCACCTTGAGATACTCTGATCCCTGAGTTGCCCTGGCATGAAGAGTGAAGACGGACCCCCGAGTCCTGCACATCGAGCTACTGATGGTTTAGTGCAGTGACCTTGCAAGTCCTGGGAATTGTCTCCCACGAGATCATCGTGAGCTCCACTTTACAACCGTGTGCTGAAGGTTCTCTGAGGCCATCTCTAACATCCTTCTCTTGCCTTTCCCTGTCCTGGTTTGGAAGAGCCAGTCCTGGCCTTCATGGTGGGGAAGTTGCTGAGGCATCCCAGTTTGGAGATTTTATTTCCTGTCCCAGCCAAACCGGCCAATTTGCTGTTCCCCATAAATGGTCCTCCGTCTTCTGGGGCTGTACCTTTGCATTCCTGGAATACTGTCTCTCCTACCCTTTGTTGCTTAGAATCATTTGCTCCTTCAGTCACTTACACATGGTCTTTTCAGATGCCTTCTACAGTTATTGCCTACTCCCGTGCAAAAAAATTATTATTTCACGTGGCATATAATTTATATTTACTCCATTGTGGGCATATATCTTTCTGTAGACTGTAAGATCCTTGAAGGCAAACAAGTCGGACCTTTTCCTTTGGCTTCAGAAGGCAGAACTGGGAGCAGTAAGTAGAGTTTGTGATTCTCTGGGGCGTTTTGTAGGCATTGACTTAATTTCTGTGTATGGCTAACTTTGGGCTAGGTACATGGCCTGGGGGAGGTGGGACAGAACGTCCTCACTGAGAATACCAGGGCATAAGGTGCCACTATAATATCTGATTAAACGTTCAAACGCAGACCCCCTTCCTAGCATAGTTTTCCAGGGCAGTGAGTCCAGGCCTCATTTGTCCTATGGACCAGAAAGCTCAACCAGAGTTTTGTGGCTCAGTAAGGAAGTGGGAGACGAGGGAAGGTCTCTCTCTAGTGCTTCATTTGCCTCTTAGGGCCATCTGACTCCATGTTGAATTTTTAGACCACAAATCAGTGTTCGGTGGCTGACCCCTGAGCCCTGTGACCCAAGGGAAAGCTAAGACACAGCTCTCGCAACAAGAATGAATCCCACCCCAGCACCAGTCTTCATGCCCATGGTAGGAAAGTGTCAATATAGGACAGGGATTTTCTGGGTGTGGTCTATACATCCCTGTGCCTGGAGTCAGGAAGAGCAGAATTCTAATCCAGACTCAGACACATACCTGTGTGCCCCTGGGCCTCAGTGTCCTTCGCTGTGAAATGGGGATGTTATAAGGGTTGTTATGAGGATCTATTTGTGAAGCACTTAGCCCATTGCCTGGTGCATGGTAGGGCTTCACAAATACTCATTCCCCTTCACTATGCATTGTGTCTATCAAGATCCAGAATGCAGATCCTGTAGAAAATGGGATTTTTAACTACATTCCGTGGACATTTGGAATCTGTGTCAAAAGCACAATTCAATTCAATAAGCATTTATTAAGTGCTTGCTGTGTGCCAGACAACAAGCCCAGAAAGACGAAAATTAAATGAGATTACGTTGGATACATGCACACAGAGAAGTCTGTGTAGAGCATATGCCACAATGACTTTTTTCAAGAGGCCAAATCATAGTTATTTTCTTTTTTTAAATTGTCTTTCTTTTAGCACCTGGTGATAAACACAACATTCCCAAAAAGAAGTTGAAGATTGAAACTGTAATCAAAGCCTTATGCTGGAAGACTGTTGTCTCAAGCTTTCCTGTTTTTTGGTTTTGCTTTTTTTTGCAAGGGGGAAGGCAGGGCAATTGGGGTTAAGTGACTTACCCAAGGTCACACAGCTAGTTAAGTGTTTGAGGTCAAATTTGAACTCGGGTCCTCCCGACTCTAGGGCTGGTATTCTATTCACTGTGCCATCTAGCTACCCCAAGCTTTCCTGTTTTTAAATCTCTTTTATTTCTCCTTTAGAAAAGGAAACAAGATTAAAATTTAAAATACATATATGTATTATCCCAAAGAACAGCCAAGACCCTAGAGAATTCCGGGGCTTGGCATGTGCTGTGTTAGAGGCTCAACAGGCAGGGCTCCACCCTGAAGAGATGCTGAAAGCTTCCAAGGAATTGGGAGTGGCCAGACACCCCCTGAGCAAGCACAAGCATTCCCGCAGCTGCAGAGGAGACCCCCCCTGACCCCAGGTGCCATTTTATGCCGTGTGCTAACGCCTCTGGAGAAGCGGTAGGCACCAACTCTGTACAGACAGACAGGCACGCCGCCAGAATGCTTACAGCCCTCCGGGTGCCCTGGACCATGGGGTCTGCTCGAGGTGGAAGAACCTTTGTTTCCCTCCCGCCTCTGACAACTTACCGGCCCTGGCATAATGGGCAGTTTAATGGCAGTGACGGTCACCTCAGGGCACGGGGTTTCAGTTTCTTCATCTTAGAAATGGGGATGATAATCCCTTCCAGGATTGTTGTTGGGCTCAATTCAGATGAGTGTGAAATGCTTTACAAGCTCCAAGTAAGACATACGTAGAGGGCAGAGTGAAATAATTAGTGAGAGTTATAACAATGGTAATACCTAGGATTCTGTAGAGTTTTTTGGTTTGCGAAGCATTGTCTCGTGTGATGCTCACAACAACCCTGAGAGGTAGGTGCTGTTATCTGCATCTTACAGATAAAAAACCTGAGAAAGGTTGAGTGACTTGGCCAGGAAGACATCTAGGAAGTGTCTGAGGCTAGATTTGAACTCAGGTCTTTCTGACTCCACGTCCACCGTTCTATCCATTTAGACAAACCTACCTGCCTAGTGATGTGATGGATGGATGGATGGATGGATGGATGGATGGATGGATGGATGGAGAGATGGATGGATGGAGAGATGGATGTTTTAGAGAGATAGTAATAGATAATTATAGATTGATCAATACATAGTGATAGGAAGTTATAGATAGACACACAAAGAGAAAGGAGGAAGGGAAAGAAAGAGAGCTCTACATAGAAGAAGGGCAAGTAGGTGGTATAGTGTATAGAGCATTGGCCTGGAGTCAGAAAGAGCTGAGTTCAAATATGATCTCAGACACTTACTAGCTGTGTGACCCTGGGGAAGTCACTTAACCCTGTTTGCCTCAGCTTCTTCATCTGTAAAATTAGGTGGAAAAGGAAATGGCAAAACACTCAAGTATCTTTGTCAAGAAGATCCCCAGGTGCGGTTGTGAAGAGCCAGACCCAACTGAAAGGACTGACCAATACAGAAAGCTCATAAAGTGACAGATATCTATGCATAGAGATGTTGATATTTCTCAGTTCTATATCTATTGTTGTTTGTTCTTCGTTCTCGAAGAGGACCATGACATCAGGAAGGTGATGCCATGACTTGCAAGGGAATTGCCCTTAAGTGAGGCAGGGCTGCACAGAGTCACCAGCCTCACTTTCTCCTCCAGAGTCACCAGAGTCCAGTGGCCAGACACACATCAGATACGTGTCTTGATGACCAGAGACGGCCCCAGTGGAGATATTTATATTTCTACAGTTCCATATTTACTTTCAAGGAAAAGGAATTGATGGCAGGCAGGACGTCCTTTGGAGCAAACATTGAGGCAGAATAACCCCCAATCACCATGTGCTCTGACCACCAGAATTCAGGGTATTTCCAGGTACTTGGACCTGAGACAGACCTGGTAAGCCAGGTCTTCAGTCATTGCTACTTTAAAAATTCCTTCCTGGCTTACTAGCTGTGTGACCTTGGGCCAGTCACTTAACCCCAATTCCCCCCCTCCAAAAAACAAAAAAAAATCCTTCCTGGAATCCAGAGCCTCCTTCCTCCAACCCCCCCCCCCCATCCCCACAAATAATTCCTTGTATCTCATCATCTGGCAAGATGGAATCAGCCTTGGTACTCACACCTCTTCAGTACCTTCTGGAAGTTTTCTTAAGTGTGTTATCTTAAGCTCCCTGAGGTCAGAGACTGTCTTTCTTCTGATCTGTATCTATATCCTCATCCTTAGCACATAGCAGATTTCATACATCTTTATTGAGTATTTATAACTTGTACATACAATTGCTTGTTTTTGTTTATGCTGCATTATTATATGTGTACCTGTTGTATCCCAACTCCAGTGTGCAGTGTAAGTACCTTGAGGACGGGAGGGGTTGGTTGTTTCACTTTTGTGTGCACCTGGAACAAAGCAGGTGCTAGATGAATGTTGACTGACTGAATAAACCCTTCCTCCAGGAAAGCTAGAGGGTGGAGGGGCCTGGAAAGGGGTGGCTCCTATAAGCCTTGGTCTGTCCTAAGAATCTCACCTTGACCTTGTTGACCTCCAGAGGGGACCTGTACACCCTGTATCCACTAACTGCCTATGTTGTCCTCAGGCAGGATGCTTTGTCTGTGCCTCCAGAGAAGAACAGATAGAACCTCCTGTACTTATCCTGAGGGCATGAGCCAGGGGTTATGATCCAATTGTGCTGCAGTGGATGGACAGGCCTGTTATGTTGGAGGTATTAAGGCCCTGTAGTTGGTCACCGAAGACTTTTGGTCAAGACTAGGCTACCATCTAGAACTTATACTTTTGTGAGTCATCATGTATGGCCAAATGCCCGCCAGACATCTTCTTTTTGCTGTCCCTTAGGCATCTCAAATTCAACATGTCCAAAACAGAACTCGTTGTCTTTTCTCCTAAATCTACCCTTTCTGGGGCAGCCTAGGTGGTGCAGTAGATAAAGTACTGGCTCTAGAGTTGGGACTGAGTTCAAATCCAGCCTCAGACACTTACTAGCTATGTGACCCTGGGCAAGTCACTTAATGCCAATTGTCTCCAAAAACAAACACAAAATTAATCTACCCTTCTTCCTAACTTCCCTATTTCTGTTGAGTGCACCACCATTATTCTAGTCTCCCAAATTCTCAACCTCTCTGGTCCCACTTCTGCCTTTCACACCGTTCCTCAGTCTCCTTGTAATGGCTCTCCATCCAGGCCATTGACCAGAGGTGTCCCCTAAGGTGTCTCCTCTTCTCCCTTGAAATAATTTTACATAGTTATCTCATCAGCTCCCATGGATACAAGTATCATTTCTATGTAGGTGATTCTCAGATTTATTTGTCCAGCCCAGATCTCTCTCCTGCCTTCCAGTCTAGAATCTCTAAGCAGAGGCAACTGGATGGTTCAGCAGACAGAATTCTGGACCTGAAGTCAGGAGGACCTGAGTCCAAATTCAGCCTTGCACACTTATTAACTGGGCAGGTCAGTTAACTTCTGCCTGCCTCAGTTTCCTCAACTGTACAATTGAGATAATAATATCACTTGTTAGGATTGTTGTGAGATTCCAATGAAATAATGTTTGTAAAGAGCTTTATAAATGATTACTAGATTAAGCTCTGCCCAGCTCTTTTCATCTGGCAAATCTGTGCCGGATCTAGGTTCAGATTACAAGACACTGGAAATGACCACAGTCCAACTTACAGCTAGGAGGCATGAGGAATTTATTCAAAGATACTCAGGTTCAGTTCCCATGTATACACTCCTCTGGATTACTTGGAGCAGTGGTGATTAGTCTGTTTCCGAGAAGCCCACATACTGACCTGTGTACTGTCCTGCTGACTCCATATTCAACCTATGTCTGGCCAATGCACCAGTTCCTGGGCCAGTAAGTAAAGGCAATCTCCTGTCATGCTGTTCTACTAGGTGGGAACATTATTAAGTGTGCGAATCTCCCAGTGGATCTAAGGTCTCATCCATGTGGATGTTCTCTCCAATAATGCAAATTACAGCCCATTCATGCTTGCCCATTTGGGGCAATTTTTGTCCATGCCCTAAGTTCATCCCTAAGGGTTTACTCAATATGTGAGAAAGGTAGTTCTCAAGTGTTTTAGTGTTAAGATCCCATTTTGCTCTTAAAAATTATTGAGAATTCTAAAGAACTTTTTTTAAGTGTCATAGCTACCAGTATTTCCTGTATTTGAAATTTAAAATAATAATAAATAATAAATGTTATAATATATAATAAATAAAATAAATTTAAAATAAGTTTGAAATGTTTATTTTAAAATAATAAACCCATTACATGTAACATTTTATTTAAAAAAGCTAATTTTTTTCAAAATTAAAGTATTTAGGGAGAAGAGTTGCATTTTTTACATATCTTTGCAAATCTTTTTTCTATTTGGTTGAATAGAAGACACTTGGATTTTCATATCTGTTTTTGCATTGAATCTGTTGCATTAGGATGTTACAGTTGAAAAAAATCTGGCCTTACACAGATATGTAGTTAGAAGAAAGAGTATTTTAATAGGAAAATAATATCTTAGTATATTAGCAAAAATAGTGTTAACCTTGTAGACCTCCTGAAAGATTTCAAGAACCCTCAGGGATTCCTGAACCACACTTTGAGAACGGCTGTGCTAGCGGAATTCTTCCTTTTCTGTTGATGGGGACAAATGCCATCGCATTTGGAGTTCAGTTTGGAATCACAAGACCCAAGTTTGAATCCTGAATCATGGCTCTGCCTTTCACTATCTAGACAAGCAAGTCACTTTTGCCTTTTGGGGCCTCAGTTTACTTACCTGTAAAATGGGGAGTTTGTGTCAAATGACCTGTTCGGTCTCTTCCAGCTTTAGATCTGTGGTCATTTTGGCTTCCTTTAAGTCTCAGCTAACTACCCACCTTCTGTGAAAAGTCTTTCTCAGTCTTCTTTTTTTACAAAATGATTTATTTTCTTCTTAATTTATGAATAAAACAAGCATTTTCATAACACAGTAGAATAATAAAAAGATAACTGCACATGAGACTGCAACCTATTATGGATAACTTGCTTTTCCTTTAAAATATATAATAAATTTATCCTATATTATATCTTTATTATATATCTGTCTTATTTTATATAATATATATTTTATATAATAGATCTATTTATATATATTTTTATATATCTATATTATATCTGTGTATCTTATTTTTCTCTTCTCTTCCCCTGCCCCACCCTAAAGATGGCCACCATTAGATGCAAATGAAGAGGTTAGGGTTGCTATGGAGACCCCAAAATACCAACATGCTGGGTCTTGCCAAATGAATGCAACTCAAGTCTTCTCAGCCAAAGAAAAGGAAAGTTTATTAATAGTTCATTAAAAGCTTGCCATGTGAGGTAGACTCTTAGGGAACTTAGGTATCTGTGATGCTTGTATTGGGCGAGCAGGCCAGAGCAAGTCTGTCACAGAGCAAGTCTGTGCTGGGTCATTCTATGGCGCTCTCACACCACATGGAGGCAAGATGGGGTCTTATGTACAGAGGAATCTAGGGGTGGTCTAGAGGAGGAGTTTGGGGAGAGTCTTCAGGAGGAGTTAATGAGATCAGTGAAAGGATGGATTGATATTTTGATAGGCTCAAGAAAAGGAAGTAGATGGACGATGGAGGGCTAGGCTAGTAACAAAAGTCTGGGCAGAGCCACAATAAAAAACTTACTGGCCTCTGCAAATGCCTCATCAAGTGAGAAGATTCAAAGAGAACTCAAGGGGGTTCCCAGAGCTTGCACCTCATCACAAATATGTATATACATGTAAAATCATTCTCTAAGTACCTCTATTTATTAGTTCTTTCTCTGGATGCAGATAATGTCTTCCTTCCTATTGATGAGGTGCAGTCTCTGGGAACCCCCTTGAGCTCTCCTTGAATCTTTGAGTGTGTGATTGAATCTTCCTACTTGATGAGGCATTTGCAGAGGCCATAAGTATTTCATTGTGGCTGGGCCCAAACCTCTGTTACTAGCCTGGCCCTCCATTGTCCATCTGCTTCCCACCCTAGATCGTATCAAAATACCAATCCGTTCTTGCTTTGACCTCATTAACTCCCCCTGAAGACCCTCCCCAAACTCATTACTGGAGCCTGACCTCGTTGACTCCTCCTGAAGATCTTCCCCAAACTCCTCCTCTAGACCACCCCTAGATTCCTCTGCATATAAGACCCCATCTTCCCTCCATGGGGTGTGAGAGTGGCATAGAATGCCCTAGCACAGGCTTGCTCTGTGAAAGCGCCATAGAACAACCTAGCATAGACTGGCTCCTTAAGAGTCTACCCCATATGGTGAATTTTTAATGAACATTCAATAAACTTTACATTTCTTTGGCTAAGAAGACTTGAATTCATTTGACAGGACCAAGCATGTTGGTATTTTGGGGTCTCAGGCAACCTTAACCCTCTGGGTAAACCTCTTTTGTATGGTCACCCTTTTCATTTTTAATATTAGTGATCTGGTTTTCTTCTCTCTTTTTTTAAGTCAAATTATCCAATAGTTTTATCTATTTTTTGTTATTGTTTTTTTCCCATAAAATCAGCTTCTAGTTTAATTTATTAATTCAATGTTTTTTACTCAATTTTGTTAATCTCATTGAGAAAGATTATATTTTTATTATGTTGATAGTCGATTTTATTTATGGTACTCATAATTTATTTATTTCCTCATGCAAAGCCAGTCCTTGTGGAGGACAGGGCTGACAAAGAGACATTCTTCTCCATCTTGGGCCAGATCCCACCCAACTGAGAGCTTGTTTTTTTATTAAAGGGCAAAGGAGAATCTAATCTGGGTGAATTCCTGGGCTTTTGTGTTCAACTTAAATGGTCTGGTGGCAGATGAATCTCTGTCCAAGAGCACTGACATGATCAGTCATATAACCAGCCCCCAATTAGAAAAGGCCCACCTCTCATTATCTCATTAATTGTTAACAAATCAGAGTTGATTTCGACCTGTTAGGCACAACCCCTTTTCCAAAGGCTTTTAAACATGGAAGTGGTCTCCATGTGAGATCTTTGGTTTCAAGAGAACCACCAACCTCAATTTATTACCTGCTTAGTTAGTAAATTGATTCTCAGTTACCCAGAATGTCTCTTGGACTTTTCCATTTGTCTCATCACCTTTAAGTTTTAGGATTTCCAATTTAGTATTTAATTTTTAGTTCTTTGTCTAATGTTTTTAATTCTGTGCCTAATTCATTGCTTTGCTCTTTCTCTATTTTATTGATGTTAGCATTTGGAAATAGACATTTTGGGAAGCGCTGATGGGCCAGGCCCAGCCAGCAGGGATCCTCACTGGGCGTAGCTGCGGTCGGCGCTGGCGGTGGCTCTGATGGCGCTGAGAGCGGAGAGGCCGGAGCCCGGCTCACCGCCGGAGTCGGAGACGGAGTTGATGTCGGCGTCATTGGAATCGTCGCAGCTGGCCGGGAAGCGGGTGGTACCCGGAATCGTGTACCTGGGACATATCCCGCCACGCTTCCGGCCCCTGCACCTGCGGAACATGCTCAGCGTCCACGGTGAGATCGGCCGCGTCTTCTTCCAGCCGGAGGAGCAGTTGGGCCGACGGAAGAAAGTGCTTGCCAGGTCAGGGGACCGCCGCCCGGGGCAGGGCTACACCGAGGGCTGGGTGGAGTTCCGGGACAAGAGGGTGGCCAAGCTGGTGGCGGCCAGCCTGCACAACACTCCCATGGGCCCCCGGCGCCGAAGCCCCTTCCGCTATGACCTCTGGAATCTGAAGTACTTACACCGCTTCAGGTGGAGCCATCTGAGTGAGCGCCTGGCCTATGAGCGGCAGGTCCGGCAGCAGCGAGTTCGAGCAGAGATCTCTCAGGCCAAGCGGGAAACAGACTTTTACATGCAGAACGTGGAGAAGAGCAAACGTTTCCTGAAGAAGGCAGAGCCTGCCGTGGCTGCTTGTGGGGAGGGATCAGTAGTCCGAGAGAAGACCTGGGGCTTCATCCAGCGCCCCACAGAGCTGGAGATCAGAAAACACCGAGAGATTCAGGCCAGCCAGGGTAGGGAACAATCACGAGCCCAGATCCACGAGCTTGCCAAGAAGGCCCAGCCAAACGAGCCTTTGCTGACCAAAATTTTCCACCCTGGGGTCTGAGTTTCTGTGAAACTGACTTTAATGACCTCAGCTTGACCACCCTAGTACAAAAGGGCCTGAAAAGGTTGCGGAAATCTAGTTTAGCCCTGGATTCATTCTCTGCTTAATGGCAGCTTCCTAGCAACTGGTCTGTCTTGATAACTAAAAGATGCAGCCTTCACTTTCCAGTAACAATAAAGTGTTACAGTAGGAAAAAAAAATAGAAATAGAAATTTTACTTAGGCTATTGCTGTATTCCCTGTTTTCAGACATTGATTTGATACAATTTGATTTGATACAATCAAAGAAATTTGATACAATAATATCTCATTATTGTCATTCTCTTTAATGAAATGATTGATTGTTTCTGATTTTTTTCTTTAACATTAATTCTTTAAGATTAGGTTGTTTAATCTTTTTAAGCTATATTTTTGTGAATCCTGATTAAATATAATTAAATATATTATTAAATATAATAAGTGGCCAGGAACTAGTTAAGTAGAAACTTCAATTGTATGGTGATCTGAAGAGGATACTTTTAATATTTTTGCTTTTAACTATACATTTTTTATGTCCTAATAGATGGTCAGTCTTTGTAAAGGTAATATGAACCACTGAGAAAAAGGTGTATTCTTTTCTATTTCTATTAAATTCTCTTTTATCTCAGTTTAACATATTTAGCTTATCTAAAATTGTATTTACTCCCTTGACTTCTCTCTTATTTTTTTTGGTTAGATTTATCTAGTTCTGAGAGGGGAAGATTAAAGTCCCCCACTATTCTAGTACTACTATCTGTTGCTATCTATAATTCATTTAACTTTTCTTTTAAAAATTTAAGCCTGTAGCATTTGGTGCATGTAGGTACAGTATTGCTGTTGCTTCATTGTCTATGGTACATTTTATCAAAATGCAATTACCCTGTTTATCTCTTTTAATTAAACCAATTTTACTCTTAACTTTGTCTGAGATCATGATTGCTACCTCTGCCTTGTTTACATTAGCTAATGCATGATAAATTCTACTCCAACCTTCCATTTTAGCTCTGTATATCTCTCATTCTTAAATGTATTTCTTATAAACAACATATTGCTGGATTCTGATTTTTAGTTCATTCTGCTATCTGTTTCCTTTTGTTGGGTGAGTTCATTCCATTCACATTCAAAGTTATAGTTACCATTTGTGAATTTTCCTCCAGCCTATTTTTACTCACTATTATTTTTCTTGGTCTCTCTTTTTACCCTATCCCTGTTACCTTACCCTCCTATTCCTTATTCTACCCACCCCTGTAAAGTTCCCCCTCCCCTTATCCTCTCCCTCCACCTTCCTAAATTTTAATCTATACACGATTGTAAAAGTCCCTTCCTTATCCTGTCCCCTGGTTCTCTTATTTCATTTTAAGTTTAGAAGATTTTTATACCTTTTTAGATGTAAGTTGTTGGGGGCGGCTAGGTGGTGCAGTGAATAGAGTACCGGCCCTGGAGTCAGGAGGACCTGAGTTCAAGTCCGGCTTCAGACATTTCACACACACACACACACACACACACACACACACACACACACACACAAACTAGCTATGTGACCCTGGGCAAGTCACTTAACCCCAATTACCCTCCCTTCCCCCCTCCAAAAAAAAATGTAAATTGTTCCCTTTTTGGTAAGAGTAAGGTTCCAGCACTACTAACCTTCCACCCTCCACCTGCTAACTGTATTAATTCTTCCTTTCATGCCCCGTTTATATAAGATAATTGCTCCTTTTTACCTTTTCCTTCCCAATTTGTTTTTTAGAATTCCAGTCCTCTCTAATCTTTTTCTTCACTCCAGTTTTTCCTGTTTATATCTTGCTTGTACGTAGTTGTCTGCATGTTGCATCCCCCTTTAGACTCTGAGTTCCTTGAGAGAAAAACATTTCTCACCCTTCTTTATATGCCAAGAGTTTAGTGCAGTGCCTGTCATTGTTGACTGACTGATCAATCCAGTGACATTTTCAGCATTCCTAGAGAGAACATGAACAACCCCTGAGTCAGACAGAATCAGGATTTGAACTCAGGATTTATGATGGGAAAGCCAGCTTTCTCTGTATTTCACTGTATCGCTAACCCCATCTAGCTGTGGAGACAGAATAGATGTACGTAACACAGTAGGTGAGCTGGACAGTGTCTTTTGCCTCTGATTCAGCGATTTGTGGCCTCTGTGTGGAGAGGGAAGAATACCACACACTGCAGTCATGAAAAGTAATGTAATCTCTGAATAAGACGTAGTGTCCTCTGCCCTGGTATAGAAGACAGCAGTTATATTGCAGCCTGTGAATTCACTGGTCCCAACTCCACTGACCTGGGTGGCAAATGACACATCCACCTCTCTTGAGCTTTAGTTTTTCCCCCTTCAGTTCCTACTCTTTAGGAGTCTTAGTTGTTGAGCTCATCCCCTCCTGAGAGAAGGCTGGCACATTCTCCAACCCCCCCCCCCAACTCCTCCCTGGTTCCTGTCTACCTCATTATTTCCTCTCAGAGATACCATGCAAGGCCGTCGCAGAAGGGGAAAAAATTCTGTAGACAGGCTGGGGACTATCTATTGGCACCCATGTGCAGCCTTGAAGCGGTCAATGAATTCCCCTCCTGTTCAGAATGATGGATGGCAGCTAGAGTTCACATCCTGCTCATTAAGTAAGAGCAAAATGTATTGATTTATTGGCTCTGAAGGATTAAATCTGAACATCACTGAAAGGGCAATGGAGAGGCCCAAGGTGGAAGTGAGCTCCCTTCGAAATAAAAACCTGTGAAGATAAATTAGGATAAGTAAAGGATGTCAGATGGGCAGTCAACAAGCTTTTCATTGAGTCCTAACTATGTGCTAAGTGCCGGTGATAAAGGAGTGAAAAGACAGGTCTCAAGCCTGGGTTTCTCACAGTCTAATGGGGACACTGGATGCGAACAGCTATGCACATATAAGATGGATAATACAGTTGTAATCAGGCTGAAGTTTCCTATTTTACTGGATTAGGGATTCATTTTCTCTAAAAGGAAACAAAGCTGCTATTCCTGGGACTTGATTGGCTTCTGCCCCCTTGGTGTCCTACCCACACAAAGTCATGTCATCCTACCTCAGTTTCCTCATCTGTAAAATAGGCATGATAACATCTACCTCCAGAGATTGTTTGGGGGATCAAAGGAAATAATCCAGTGCCTTCCTTCTATTAATTATTTCCTCTTTATTGTGTACATAGCTTGTTTTGAATATATTTGTTTGTATGTTGTCTCCCCCAATTACAATGCAAGCTCCTTGAGGGCAGGGACTGTCTTTTGCTGCCCCCTTTGCATCCCTTGACTTTATCACATTGCTTGGCACATAGTAGGTACTGTGACATCTCAAAAGTTTGAGAGATGTGGTTTCTGGTTGTTTAGTCATTTTATTAATAATGCTAGCATATTCCCAATAAAACGAGTCAGTGACAGTCTGGAGTGCCAAAGAGGAATAATGGTGATGGGCTCAGCCTATATGCCCTTGGAAGAGTGGGTGTTTCTGAGAGTGGCAGTCAACTCTGATTGGTTAACAATTAACGAGACGAGAGGGGGGCCTGTTCTAACGAGGGGCCAGGAAAATGTAATTTAGATTTTGTCATTTTACTTCCAAATCACCCTCAGCCAAAGACAACAGGTCTGTATCCCCCACTCAAGACAGAGAAGAACACAGTGGGCTGGGAGTTTCATTTTAGATTAAATTCCTTGTAGGGTTGGGTGGGGGTAGCAATGCTTAGATTGAGGAGAATGTTAATCCTACCTGCTGTGGTCAGTCCTGTCCTTCAGAGGCTGAGCCCGGACATGAGGACTTTAGGAAAAAAGGGGAAGACTCTTGACCTTTCCAAATCGTTGGTTATTAGTAATCATTCCTCCCGGTACTCAATAAATGTTCATTGCTTTGTAAAGCATTTTACAAACCTCAAAATTCTATCTAGATGCTAACCATTCGTATGTTGATCAGAGTTCCAAAGTCTAAGTTGTTTATCTTCCTAATTATTGTTATTGTATAAACCATTCAGCACTGTTCACTTTGTAACACTTTGGACAAGTGTCCCCAGGTCTTTCTGAAATCATTCCCGTCATCTTTCAGCACAAGAGTATTTCATCACATACATATCCCAGAACTTGTTCTACCAATCAACACTTGACTCCAGCCCTCCCTCTCCCCAGCTTTGCTTTGAAGGCACTGTAGTCCAGACTGTCAACCTCAGAATCATCCTGGATATCCCTTCCCCGCCCCCAAACCTGAGGAAGCAAGGCATCCCAGGGCTGTTAGGATTTGTGTTATGGAGAAAGCACGTTTTATTTATGAGATAAAATGAAGATGCAGAGTCATGTAACCAGCCCTTTAGAACCTGGTAGCAGTGCTAAAAAAACTGGGACTGTCTGGTTACCTAGGAGACCTCCGCCCTGGCTGCCGCAGTTTGGGGGAGAAGAAAGGAATAGAATGACAAAAAGACCTAATCAATGTGGCTGCTCTCCCAGGTTATTATATTCCCAACCGAATCCTTTTAGGCAGTAGACCGAGAGCCTGGCCTGACCGGAAGCCGATTGGCCTCAAATACTTAATAGCTGTGAGACCCCGGGCAAGTCGGCTTAACATCTCTCTGCCCCAAGGGGATAACAGTAGCACCTACTTCCCAGGGTTGTTGGGAGGGTCTGAGGAGATAATACGGGTAAAGTGCTTGGCACACAATTGCGCTTTCTAGCAACAAAGGCTTTTTTCTTTCCTTTCTCTGATAATTACACTTTGGAATCTTGTTCCTCCCACGTTTATAGAGATAGATGTTACTATTATCCCCATTCTACAGAGGAGGAAACTGTGGCCTGCAGAGAGGAAGAGAAAGTTAACTTGTGTTTGCCTCAGTTTCCTCGTATATAAAAATAGAGATAATGAAAAAGTAATCGTAGAACATTTAGCAAAGAGCCCGGTACGTGCTCTGTAACTGCTGGCCATTATTCTTGTGCAGAATCTGAACCCGGGGCCTCTGATTCCATGCCCAGGTCTCTTCAATTGTCCCACACCTTCTCACACACCTTTCCATGCCCTCACATGAGGAAGATACAGAGAAGCCTCGCTCCTAGTCCCCGGCGCGAGTGTGACCGTGTACTGAAACCTGTCAAGGCGCGCTTTACAGGCTGAGAATGATTTTATTTAGTTCTTGATCCTCCCACCCAATAGCGGCGCCCAATTTTATTAACCCAACCTAGAGTGTCGTGCTTTCCCATCCAAGCCCACTCGAGGATGTGTGTTCTCCACGGGAGAGGGCGGATGAAACTGAGTCACGTTTCCCCCAGTGGAGCGGGTGCGGAACGCGGGCTGGATAGCAGCATTGGAAGCTGGAATGGAGCAAGAGTCTGGTACCCAGGGCAAATCCAGTCAGGAGGAATGGGAGTGCTTGGTCCTAATGGCCATTTCTGTTGTGGGCGAAGTTTCTGGGGACAGAGGTCGTGGGAGTCGAGGAGAGTGGGGTTTGGGGAGGCCAGGGTGTTAGGAGAGACAGTCAATAAATATTTATTAAGCACCTACTGTGTTCTAAGTGCTGGGGATGCATAGACAGGCACTAGATAGCTGCTGTTTTCAGGGAGCTCGCAATCTAATGGAGAAAGAAAAGAAGTTGAAAAGGGGAAGAGGTCACCCCAAGCAGGGGCATGAGGAAACCCTGCGGTGGAAAATGATCTGGGGAGGCATGAACTCCATCTTGCAGAGTGATGAGCTGCTAATGAAGACGAGGTCCAGGAGATCAGTGGGTGGGAAATGAGAGGTGGGAGGGTAGTGGTGGGGTGGGGGAGGGAAGAGGTCCCAGGGACAGGGGCTGGTCCTGAAGAGAAGTGAGTATGAGGCAGACCTCCCGTCAGGAGGGCATTGCCCCAGGCTGCTCACTGGCTCACCCCCTCCACCTCTCTGAAAGCAGTCTTTCTTGAGCATTGAGAGAAGGGGTAGTTAGTGGACACTGGTCTTAGAATAAAGAAAATCTGAATGCAATTCTTGCTTTAGTCACTTAAGAGCTGTGTGACCCGGGGCAAGTCACTTAACCCCTGCCTGCCTCAGTTTCCTCATTGATGAAATAGAGATCTCCCAGGATAGTTATGAGGCTTCACTGTAAAGTCTATACAAGGGTTTGATACTATCACCATGGTGGCAGAGGGGAGCAAGGAATGTCAGTGCCCTCTCCTAGCCCTGTGCCTCTTGAGTATGCGTGACCAGCCTTGGAGAGGGGCCAGGAGCTGCGTCTTCCAGAAAAGCTAAGTCAAGTCACGGTGAGTCCCAGAAGATGGAATGAATGCCAGAGGAAGAAGTCGGGATGAAGGAGTTTGTTAACAATAAGAGTGAGAGGGGGGAGGCAGGAAGGGAGCGGAGGGCAGTTCAGAAGGGGTGTTCCCTGTGGCAGAATGGAAAGGGAGGGCAGGGCCTAGGGAGGACTGGGGGGGACAGGGATGGGGGCTTCCCTGTGATCCCTCCCCTACTGATCCAGGGGGTCCCATGAGTAAAACAAGACCCCCAGAACAGATGGTGTGTTAAGAGCAGTATAGCCTGGTGACAAGGGAGGTCCTCAGAAAGCAGGTGGTCTAGGGGGAGGGGCAGCTCAGGAGCCAGACTGGAAGGGGGAGGGGACACCCCCTGCTCACCATTAGAACCTGGGTCAAAGCCCATCGCTGTTCTTCAGTGTATTTTTTTGTTGGTTGGTCGTGTCTGACTCTCCATGACCCCATTTGGGGTTTTCTTGGCAAAGATACTGGAGTGGTTTGCCATTTCCTTCTCCAGCTCATTTTATGGATGAGGATACTGAGGCAAACAGGGGGAAGTGACTTGCTCAGGGACACTCAGTATGTGTCTGAGGCTGAATTTGAAATCAAGAAGATGGGTCTTTCTGACTCCAGGCCCTGCACTCTGTGCACAATGATGCCACCTCGCTGCCCCAAAGCCACACAGGCCCAGTGCTAGTTCCAACTCTAGTTAGAAGGACTGGGTCTGGCCACTTATGAGCTCTGTGGCCCTTAACCTCTCTGTGAGCTCCCCTTGCTTCATCTGTAAAATGGTTATAATAATAACATTATTAATTAATTAATAATGATTAATTCCCAGGCTGCTTGTGAAGCCCCATACAGAAGTGTTCTATTACAGGCTAAGGTGTTTTGTGTCCCTTTCAGAATTCAAACATACCTGGAAGGGGATAAGTGCTTATTAGCTATTAATAGCCTAGCAGAACTCTGAGACTGCCTCCTTTGCTCCTCCCAGAGGGGGCCTAATTGCCCTTCCTCACACAGGATGCTCTCTCTCTGCCTTGGCCGGGTTCTCCTCGCCTGGAATTCTCTTCCTCCTCACCTCCACTCCTAGAGTTCCTGGTTTCATTCAAAACCCAGATCCTGCAGAAAGCCTTTCCTGGTCCCCCAACCCCAGTCCCCCCCCCCCGGTCTCCCCCTCCAAGGTTTCCTCCTATCTGCTTTTCTTGTGTGTTAAATCTGCCTGTGTTTGGGCATGTTGAATGTAAGCGGCCTGAGGGCAGTTTGTCCTTGCTCCTAGCACAGCATCTGTTGTATGGTGGGAAATTAATAAATGGCTGCTTGTTTGATAGATTAGGGAAAACAGGCACTGGAATGGTGAGGTGAGGGCAAGCCCAGGGGGATCCAGCAGGGAGTCTCCTGGAAACCGAGGGCACTTGGGTGTGGAGCAGAGGACAAAGATGAGCTCACATTCCTCAAGTCACTAAACATTTCTTAAGTGTCTGCTAAGTGCTGTGCAGACAGGCCTGGAGTCATCCAACATCCGACCTCAAATTAAATCCAGTTTACATTACTCAAACCCATTTTACCATTTTTCCTACCTGTGCGACACCCAAAGGACTCTCTAGTCCAGGAGTTCTTAACTTTCAGAACATGAACTTGCGGTTGATTTTTAGCTTTTTGATACCTGTATTTCATCTAATCTGTTTACTTAGGTTAAGTTCAATTTCTTGGATGTTTAACTTTATTCATCAAAGGCATGATTCTGAGAAGGACCCACCAGACTGCCAAAGGGACCCTGGACACAAAGAGGGTTAACAATTCTTGTTCTACACAATCAGGAAAATGTCGTGTGCAGTAACAGCAATGTTGTTTGATGAAGATTTGTGCAATACAGTGATCCAGGCCAATTCCAAAGGACTCAGGATAAAGCATGCTATCTGCTTCAGAGAGAGGACTGATGCTGAGTGCACACAGACTAACGTCTTTTTTCTTTTATTCGAATACAAAATGACCAATACAGAAATGTTTTGCAAAGTTACACACATATAACCTATTAACCTATATCTGATTGCTTGCCCTCCCAGGGAGGGGGGAGGAGAAGTAAGGAGGGAGGGATAGAAATTGGAACTCAAAACTTTAAATGAAAATGTTTAAAAATTAGAAAAAAAGAATTCCTGTTCTCAAACTATGATTTGGGGGTCTGTGTGTGTGTGTGTGTGAGAGAGAGAGAGAGAGAAAGAGAAAGAGAGAGAGAGAGAAAGAGAGAGAAGAGGGAGAGAAGGAGAGATTGAGAGAGAGGAGGGAGGGAGAGAGAGGAAGGGAGAGAGAGAGAGAGGAAAGAGGGAGAGAAGGAGAGATTGAGAGAGAGGAGGGAGAGAAAGAGAGAGAGAAAGAGAACAGTCATTTTGTGCTGCCTGGTATTTTTTGGAGACTGGCAATGTCAGAGGTAAACAAAGGTCATTCTGTTAGCTTTACTCCAGCTTCAGTATACGTTAATCCATTTTACACCCTCCAGAATCCAGCCGAAGAAATCTGATGAAACTCCCATTTTCTTCATTCTGTGACTTTGTGCAGACTGTCCTGCGTGCCTGAAATGCCTTCCCTCCTCCCCTCTTAGGATCTCCCAAAGCTCAGTTCAGGAGACTCTTCCTCTGTGAGACCTCACCCCGACATCACCACCACTCCCAGCTCTGGTGCCTCCCCACAGTCACTTTCTATATTCTTCTCATCTACTTGCACTCACATGGCATTTCTCCCACTATATTATGTACTCCTCCAGAACAGGGACTGTCTTGCCTGCTTGTATTTGCATTCCCAATGTGTAGAGAATGATTCAGAGTAAGTGCTTAGTAATTATTCTATTTGTTGATCTACCCCTTACTCAGACTCTTTCCCAGGCTTGAGGCCCTGGGGCTGAATCTCTCTGGGATTCTGGGCTCCTGCTCTGGTAGGTCAGTAGGTCAGCTGTGAGAAGTCTCTCTGCCTGGTCTTGGTCATTTGGGACCAATATTGGTACAGTGACAGACTCTGTAGTTTCTCACTCAGCCCCATTGATTTCCAGTGCTCATTTACCTGAGGAGAGTCAACCCAAAGCCCTCTTTGGCCCGGAGTAAGGCCAAGGGATAGCTGTCAGCTCCCCAGGGACAGATTTCCAGCATTGCCACAAATATACCAATAGGATCCTGGTGGGAGTTCGGTGAGATGGGGAGGGGATGTAGGAGGAATGGAAATAACCAGAATTGGTATTAGTCCTTTGCCGTGTGCGGGGAGGGAGGCAGCCTCAGTGATTGGGTGATAATTAGGAGAGTCCTTTCTCCTTGCAATTAAAAACATTAGAGATGCTATAACCAGACAGTCAGGGAGTTGGGGTGCAGGGCTTGGGGGGATCTCTGTTGAAAGTAGGACATTAACAATATATTGCATTACCAAACTCTCTGGGCTTCTCTATTTGAGACTGAGGCTCCACCAGCTCCCAGCCGCCCACTTTCTACACTTCTCATTTGTCTCCACTGACTTCTCCCTCCCTTGACTCTCTGATTCCCTGTATCCCCTTCCGTGGTCCCAGCTCCTTGACTCCCCGAGTCTAGATGAAGAAAAGGCCTCTCCTTGGATGAAACTGAGGTTTGCTAGACACTGAGGGGTAGAGGGTTGTGTGGTTTTCTCATGATTGTATTTAGAGACTGATTGTTAGATAAGTGACTGATTAAGTTAATGTATGATTGCCCCATGAGTGGAAGATTGATTATTGTATGGTGAATTGATTGAGTGATTAAGTAAGGAAGGTTTCCCCCTTAGGGAAACCAGATGATTATTCTTTTATTCTTTGTTCTAAATATTGTGGCCACTGCAGTGAAAACTGTGTGGCCATTCTAATGTTAACCTGTTGTGAACGCTATATTGTGATTTTCTGTGATAAGATGTAATGTTGTGAATATTGTACTGTACCTTGATTTGTTGTGAATATTATATTGTGATTTGTTGTGAATGTTTGCTTTGATTTGTAATGGAATAAATGGAGTGTCCACTATACTGTGTAATCTGAACCTTAAAAGCTGTTCACAGGAGCATTCTTTTGGGAATCTGCTTGTGCGTGGCATTACAAGGCACTAATAGGGTGAGGCCTCAAGAAGGGCTACCAGGTTGCTTAAAAAGAGAGTAAAATGGCCCAGACCTAAATGGGAGCAGGTCATAGGTTCTATACCAATTAATGGTGGAATTGGGCCTTAAGTAGTCACTTCCAGCCTGGATAAGCTAGAAAGATCCAGTCCCCACCCCCCACCCCCCAAAAGAAGGAAGGAGAAAGAAAGGCTTGAATAAGCTGAAGGATATTCATTGTTCATAGTTGGGCCATGTCAACGTAATAAAAGTAATGAGACTCCCAAAATAATGTGTTGGGGAAATTCTCGACCTAGAAGCCCTAGAATCCTCCAAGAGAATAATTTATATCACCTAAGTTCCTTTAACTGGATGCTAATAAATCAAGAGGGAAATGTCAGCTGATGGGCAGGTGGCTAGCAGCTCTATAGGACAGAGAGAGATATGCACTTATATAGGGTTTTGTAAGCCTTAGGACAGGCAAGAAAAGGAACCTGATGCTCAGCCACTTTCCTTATTCGGGAGGAACAAGATGTCAGGTGATTGGGGGGGACCCCCGAAATAAATTCTATCCCTGTGGGGGTATTTCTTGTAATCTCATCTGACCATTTTGGGCGGAGGGGTGGAGATATGTAGTTAATTTCATCAAAATACTAAGGAGAGGTGTCTAAAAGGGTGAAGGTCCCAGAAGATAGAATCTGCACATTCTTCAAGACTCCATTTCTTTTACCTGTAAAGTAACAATAGTAGTAGTATTAGCTAACTTTTCTATAACTTACTTTATGCCGGACACTTTACCATTGTTACTTCATTTGATCCTTACAACAGCCCTGGGAAGTAGGGGGCTCTTATTATCATTCCCACTGTACAGATGCTGAGACTGAGGCAGACAGCTTGAGTGACTTACCCAGGGTCCCATAGGAAGTGTCTGAGGCTGGATTTGAACCCAGTGTTCCTGAGTCCAGGGTTCCTTTGGAACGTTGGAAGGGGGCAGTCTCATTCTCATTCTGCCAGACCCGCAGCACCTGTGTTTTGTCCATTTCCTCCACAAGTACAATACCAAAGGGTTACTTTTTAGAGCTGGTCCAAATAATAACAACCTTGATTCAGAGGAATAAAATGTCTAAAATGTTAAAGGAAGTCATAGGGAAGAAGTAGGAGGGAAGTGGGGGGATAGCGCTTTCTGGCTCCAAGGGATACAAGTAACAAAGCCGAGGTTATCAAAGCCGTGGTTATCAAAGCCGTTTGGTGCTCATTAAAAAAGACAGAAATTTAGATCAATCAGGACATGAGCATTTATTGAGTCATTATATGGGAAGCCACATACAGAGCACGGGGGTACAGAGCCAACAGTGTAAACCAGTGCCTGCTCTCAGAGGGCTTACATTCTAATGAGTATATAAGGAGTATATTAGGGGGGAGAGATGTAGAAAGAGACGAAGAGAAACACTGAGAGACATGGAGGGATGGAGAGAGGAAGGGAGAAAGGGAAAGAGACAGAGACAGAGAGATGAGGGAGGGGGAAAAAAAAGGGAAGGGAGAGAAATTATTCTGCAATTTATTCACTCTCCAAAGTAGATGATGGACACGTGTCTATTTCAGTAGTGATATTTATACCCCTATATCATTAACCATGGGGCCTCTAGGTGGCCCAGCAAATAAGAGTGTGGTCCTTGGATATGTACTGAGTTCAAATGCAGCCTCAGACACTAGCTGTGTGACTCTGGGCAAGTCACTTAACTATGTTTACCTCAGTTTCCTCATCTGTGAAATGAGCTGGAGAAGGAAATGGCAAACACTTCAGTATCTTTGCCAAGAAAACCCCAACTGGGGTCACAGAGAGTTGGACAGAACTGAATGACAACAACAAAGGCAGGATTTAGGATATGAAGAACTTCAGGTGCCCAAGTAGGGCATTTATATTTAATCCTAGAGGCAATAGTGAGTCAGATCAATGGAATTTATTGGTTGGGGAGTGTCATGGTCAGATTTGCCTATATATCCGAAGGAGATCATTGACCAAAAAAAAAATGTTCCATATGTATCAAAATATTTATAGCAAAACTTTTGTGAAAGTAAAGAAATGACAACAAAGAACAATGAATAGAATAGTAATAGCTAGAATTTATATAGAATCTGATGAACAAAAAAATGTAGAAAGACTTACATGAACTGATGCAGAATGAAGTAAGCAGAGCCAAGAAGAAAAATTCACAATGACCACAGCAAAGTAAATAGAAAGAACAAAAAAAAAATTGAGAATGAATGTTGCAAAATTTTAAAAAACAACTTGGTTCCAAAGAACCTCCACCCCAACTTCTTTACAGAGGTAGGGGTTTCTCTGGTATAAAATGTTGTATATAATGTAATGTTTAATGCATTTATAAATTTTGCTGATTTTTCATTTCTTTCTCCAAAAATAAATTGCTTGTTATGTGGGATGTTGTAACAGCAAACACCCTAGCAAACCCAGGATGACCTGCTAGCACAGGTTCTTTGATATGCTTTTCTAGGAAAGACTGCTCAGAAAGGAGTTAACAATCCTACTTTTGATTGCATTCACTAGTTCAAGGGAAAGGGCAGCACCCTGAACGTAGAGAAAATACAAGCAGAGAAATTAGCACAAAGACCAACAGACAGGGCTCCAGTTGTCTGAATGCAGCAATATTGCTATATGCTTTACATACATCACAGGACTGAAGGAGCACAGACAACATCTGAGTAATGGGGAGGGATGGGGGCTCTGAACATATGATTACTCAAAGTCTCAATCAGGAAATCAAAAGATTCTTCTCAAGAGCGAACCCCCAAAGCAAAATACAAACCTCCCAGAATATATAACAGAGACTCAGCGTCTGATTGGCTGAATGTGTGGAGAGCTTGAAAATCCTCATGTCCCAGCACTAAACTGAAAATTCCCCTGATTAGCATGGGTCAGGGCTCTGTGTGCTTATTAATGGGAAGGGAAGATCTTCAAATTCTCTTAACGTTACAGATGTCCCTCTGGAAGGAGGGATATCAGGATAAATTTAGATGATACAGAAAATGAGAGATATCAACAAAAATTATTTTTAAAATGCAAGTTTAAGAATGATATGCAAAATACAAAATTATTTTTGAGACATCAGCATGTGCAAGCCTTCAGAAATGCACACCTACATTTAGGCTCCCAAATCTGTTTTTCTCTTCTTATTTCCTTGCTTTCAGGGACAGCAGTAATGAAAACGCCACCTGGATCTAAATTTCTTGCTCTCCAAAGCCGTAACCTTTAGTATTTCTTTCTAGGTTCCTTTTGGCGATTTTATTAGGGAATGAATAACATCTAGGACAAAGCTTTGGAGGACCCCATATAACCTAGCTATCATTTATGTAAAAATACATGCATATGCACATTTAAATCTCAGTTGATCTTCACAGAAATACTGTGAATTAGGTAGTATTATCATCCCTATTTTATAGACAAAGTAACTGAAGTCTAGTGACTTGCCCAGAGTTACAAAACTAGTAAATGTCAGAGGCAGGCTTTGAAATCAAGTCTTCTTGACCTAAATCTACAAGGGTAATCCCAGTGCTCACTTAGATGCCTAGGAAGCTAGTTACCATTGTTATTATGGGAATGTGGTGATTTAAAAAGTTTGAGAGACATGATTTCTGGGTAATTTAATAATTTCATTAATTAAACCAGAATGCTTATTAATAAAAGGATGGCCATTTGGCCATCTTTCTTGGACCAGAGACAGTCATGGTGGTGGCCTCATAACCTAGATGCCCTTTTGGAAGAGGAGTGGTAATCAACTCTGACTGGCTAGCAATTAATGAGAGAATGGACAGAGAGTGCCTTCATGTCACCCTTGGACACAGAGCCTAAGATACCCAGACCGCTCCCAGCCTTTAGACAGAAGGGTCTGTCTCCACCCAAGCTCCATTGAATGGAATTCACCTTAAACTGGAGATTCCCTGTAAGATTGGATAGAGTCAGATAGAGAAGTTTAGACCAACCATCAGAGACTGAGGTTTTGAAAATAGAAAAAGGGGGAACTCTGAATCTCCCCAAATCATTAGTTATTAATAATAATTTCTCTCAGGAAAAATATGTCCTGAGTTTCAGACAGCTTAGGAACTTTTCCAGCACAGTGGCACAGCTGGTGTATAAATCAGGCATATGTAGCCTATATTATACTTCACTTTAATTAATATAGCGGCTAAAAGCAACTCATGCCAGAGAGTCTTGAACCCCTCCAAGGGATTCAGGATCTGTTCTTAAATCCTACCCTAAGGCAAAAGTCTGGGATCCAACACAAGGGAACCCTCTCAACAGTACACCTCTGGTCAAACAGGGAATTTCCTTCTCCAAAAATCCTTAAAAATTGAGCCATTTTTCTGATGCAACACAAATCTGACCCTGGGAGAGAAGGCATGTCCTGGCCCTTCCAGGGCCAGAGAGTCTAGGATTTGTACAATCAGCAGGTTCTCAGGTTCAGTATTTTTTCCCCTTGTTTTTCCTTAGTTTGGGGCCAGGGCTACTGAAACAATAGGACTGTGGGGAAGTGTGAACTTCCTTTCCTGGTTGCAGTGGGATGATTTCCCTCTGAAATTCAATGATAGTCAAGAAGCATCAGCCCCCCAGATTTCATCACATTTGGAGGAGCTATGCATGTTGAGGGAAGGGAGCTGGGCATTTCTTTCCAGCTCAACCTGCTGTCACAGAGGGCCTTGAAACTGGTCACACCTCAGGGTAGGATGTGGTCTTCCTTACCATGAAGACTTCTGTGGTCTTGGGACACACACCAATTCAGAGAGGAAACTTCTTTTTTATTTATTTATTTTTGTTTTTAACATTCACTTCCATAAGATTTTAAGTTCTAAATTTTCTCCTCCTCCCTCTCCTCCATCCTCCCCCAAGATGATGTACAATCTGAGGCACATACATATATGTTCATATTAAGCATATTTTCACATTAATCATGTTGTAAAGAAGAATTGAAACCAATGAGAAAAACCATGAGAAACCATGAAACAAAAAAAGAGAGAGAGAGAGCAAATAATATGTTTCAGTCTGCATTTTCAGACTCCAGAGTTCTTTTTCTGAATGTGGATAAGTTTTCCATCATGAGTCTTTTGGAATTGTCTTAGATCTTGTACTGCTGAGAAGAGCTAAGTCAATATCACGGTTGATCATTGTTACAATGTTGCTGTTACTGTGTACAATGTTCTCCTGGTTCTGCTCACTTCACTCAACATCACTTCATGTACATCTTTTCAGGTTTTTCTGAAGTCTGCCTGCTCATCATTTTTTACAGCACAATAGTATTCCACTACATTCATATACCATAACTTGTTCAGCCATTCCCCAATTGATGGGCATCCCCTCAATTTTCATTTCTTCGCCACCACAAAAAGAGCTGCTGTAAACATTGTTGTACATGTGGGTTCTTTTGCTTTCTTTATGATCTCTTTGGAATATAGATGTGGTAGTGGTATTGTTGGATCAAAGGGCATGCACAGTCTTATAGCCCTTTGGGTACAGTTCCAAATCGAGAAAGCAGAATTCTTCATGCACTTAGGTGACCAGGAAGCTGTGTCAAGGGAGCCAGGACCCGGTCAGGTCTTTAGGACAGCCTGGTTGCTTTTTAGAGAAAACTAGTCTCTATTATGAAGAAGTTGATCCTATCATGGGCCTTCTCAATAAAATCCAGTGACTCCCTATTGTCTCTAGAATAAAATATAATCTCCTCTGGCTTTTAAAAAACTCTCCAACCTCCCCCCCAGCCTATCTTTCCCTCCTTGTTATACATCACTCTGTTTCTCACACTACAGTCCAGCCAGACTGGCCTCTGCTAGCTCTCACATTCCTATATCCATGTCTTTTCTCAACCTCTCCTTCTTGCCTGGAATACACTCACTCCTCACCACCTTGTAGAATCACAGTTTCTGTAAGATAGAGCTCATTTGAGCTTCTATATGAAGTCTGTTCAAATTCCCACCCAAAGCTGGAGCCCTTCCCCTCCCTCCCTGTCTTTTATTCCTTTAATGTTTGTTCCAGTGTGTTCTTGTGTAACTCTGAAACTGTAATCGACTATAGAAAAAGGTCTGTGAAAGTTTCCTCTTCCTTCCTCATATTTTCATCAAGAATATCCTTTAAGCCAATGTGGATCACCCTGGTGAAGATTTTATAGAAATAGTATAAAACTCCGGGTCAGTAGTTGCTAACGTCTTCTTGGTCTCCTTTTTTTTTGGAGGGGGGAGGGGGGGAGAATGGGCAATAATTCCATTTGTGATCTTTTCCATTCTTTCTTTGGGAATGATTCCTTCCTTGTGATACCTTAAAAAGTGACCCAGAATAGTTTAAAATATATAGTCTTCAACACAGGTTAGATAATTCTTTAAGGCTTGCAAAATGGCTTATATAATAATAATAATAAGTCAACATTTATGTTAACATCTCTGCTTACTATATGGCAGCTATTGTGCTTAATGCTTCACAATTATTGTCCTATTTGACCTTTATGACAACACTGTCCAACTCTTTGTGACCCATGGACCAACTGTATGAAGTTTGCTTGGTAAAGATACTGGAATGGTTTACCATTTCCTTCTCCAGGATTACGCAAGCAGGGTTTAAGTGACTTGCTCAGGCTCACAAAGCTAGGATGGGTCTGAGACTGGATTTGACATCAGGTCTTTCCAATGCCAGGCTCTGTGCCCTATCCGCTGTGCCCCCTAGCTTCCTAGCTCCAAGGCTGGCTCCCTACCCATTATACCATGTAATGGCTTCCTGTATGCAGAACAGATGGAGAGGATGCTAACTGAGCATGGTTGCCCATACTTGTAACCTTGGGAGAACTTGGGAGGATGAAGCCAGTAGATTACTTGAGCTTAGGAGTTCTGAGCAATAGTAGGACTGGGGCCAAATTTGAACTCAGGTCTTCATGACTCCAGGCCCAGTGCCACAGCACCACCTTGCTGCCCCTCAAAAATAAAATATTGTATTTCTAATATCGTTATTTCTGTTTGTTGTTGCTTTTACTTCCAATGATGGCCTTGCTCATTGTCCAGCTCTTCCTTCTTCCTCTCTTTTTCAGGGGGTTAAAAAAAGCTTTTCTCTTCCTACTTGTGTTATCAAGGAGAGGGCTCCCTAATTGCTTTTGCCTTCCCATGAGCCCTAGAATTAACTGCCTAGGGATAGTTATCAGTTCTTACCTTCCTGGAAGGCTAAATATCCCAAGAGCTGCTTTTGTCTCCCAGCCAGTCTGTGAGGTCTCTGAGTGGTGAAGGCTGGGTCTCTGCAGCCTCCCATCTCAGCACTGGGAGTATGACATGGGGTGATCACACACCAGCTACCCTACAAACACTTGCTTAATTGATCTCAGCTCCTGCCCTCTCACTTTCCCTAGGAAGGGGCCACAGTCTTATGATTCATGTGATTCCTTCTTCATAATCACTCAGCCCTGTGGGTATTGCTGGCATAAGGTAAAAAAAAGTCCCCCAGTGAGGGAGTCAGTCAAAAACACCCTTGACTCCTTCAGCTCTCAGGGACTCACAGCCAGCTCAGTTTTGTCCCAGCTCAGAGATGTCCCTGGCCCCTCTGTCACAACTTGGTCAATATTGTCCAGAAGAGGGGTCCTGTCCAGTGGAGCTTACTCACTCATTCCCCACATGTCCCCAAGGCCAGATCTTCAGGCCATGAAGCAGAAATGCTTCCCTAGGAAAATGGGAAGGAAGGGTGCCAGGCTAGGAATGGGAAGGTCTAGGTTCAAATCTCAGCTTGTCACCTCCGTTCTCTGAGCCTCAGTTACCACATCTGTAAAATGAAGGAATTTGACTAGGTGATCTTCAAGTTACATCCCACCACCCAATTCCATGATCCTAAGACTGAACTTTTCTGTATTCTTAGCAAAAATCACAAAAGTCCCCATTGCTGCAGGTCAACAGGGACAAGATGTATGAGGACAAGACAGCTCTAGCAACCATTGTCCTTCTATTCATCCATCCATGCATCCATCTATCCATCCATCCATCCATCCATCCATTCATCCATCCATCCTTGTGTCAACCAACATTTAAGACTATGAGCCAGACATTGGCCTCAGTACTGGGAATGTACAAAGCAAATGTTCTCTGCCCTCAAGGAGCTTACATTCAAAGGTAGGAGACTCTGTGTGTGTGTGTGTGCACCCGTGTGTGTGTGTGTGTGTGTGTGTGCAGTTTATCAAATAGGGAAGTGATATGACCAGACTGATGCACTAGGAAAATTGCCCTGGAAGCTTTGTAGGGGATGGAGTGAATTGGGGCAAGATGGTGGCAATGAACCTGATTAGGAGATGGCAGTAGCCCAGGAGAGAGGTTGCTGTTCGTCCTTCGTTTTGGAAGAGGTCTGATGACATCACAGGGTTATGTCTTGATTTGTGAGTGAGTTGGATTTAAGTGAAATAGAGCTGCACAGACTGGTCAGCTTCACTCTCTTTCAGAGTCCTCAGAGCCCAGGAGCAAGATGAAAGTCAGTGGATGACCTTGGCATCTTTGGTGTCTAACCAAGCTCTAAGCACTCCACAATGCCCCCTTCAGCCACCTTCATGGCCATTTGAAACAAGTTGTTCTCTGCCCATTCTGCAGGGGCAAGTCTTCGCGTGCTTGGGGTAGACACCTTGCCAGCTCAGCCCAGGGTTTGAGATCTGTTGGTTACCCTTCACCTGGTTTAGCCCGTCTGGCCAGATGGTTTGACCAGGGTGTGGTTGCTGAGCATGCTACAGCTTCTTGGAGCCACAGGGGAGACTTGGGTGAGAGGCAGCCCAGAAAAGGGCTCACCTCAGACCTGCTGGCCCTCCTGGGCACTCTGTACACCCCAGGAGAGAGGTGGGGAGCATCTGAAGGAGGGTGGGGGCTGTGAGTAGAGAGATGAGAACAGAAACAAGATGTTGGGACTCTTGGAGCAAAAATGCTTGGCAGCCCATGAGATACCTGGAGAGAAAACAAGGAGCTGAGGGGGCAACAAGGTTGTGAAGCCAGGTGACTGGACAGAGAGCACTGCTCTGGACATCAACAGGGAAATCTGGAAAAGAAGTGGATCCAGGGAAAGGGGAGAGGAAAATGAATTTTGTTTTGGAAACATTGAGCTAATCACAACTAGCGTTTTGTGGTGCTTACATAAAAATGTGAGCAATATATAAAGCACCGGGTGCTTTATAATCATCCTCAGGATTAAGGATTTATAATTCATGATTTATTTATTCTATTTTCTACATATATAACATATTAATACATAATAAAATATAATAATATAATTTTATAATTCGTATTTATAAATAATATTTGATCCTCAGAACAACCCTGGGAGGTAGGTGCTGATATTACCCCCATTTTATAGATGAGGAACTGAGGCAAACAGGGTTAAGACTTGCCTAGGATTACCCAGCTAGTGAGTGTCTGAGTCTGGATTTGAACTCAGATCTTCCTAACTCCAAGCCCTGGCCTCTATCTGCTGTACCAGGACATTCAGTTGGAAATACCCAGTAGGCAGAGGGTGGTGTAGGACAAGCATTCAGTGGAGTTCAATATTGATCTGAGCCTCATCTGCCCAGAGATGGTCATTGACCCCAGGAGAGCTAATGAGTTCATAGAGAGGGTATAGACAAGAAGGGAGCCAGGCTCTGATCAGCAGCACATTTTCAGCATGGTCAGTAGACTCCTGGAAGGAGTACTATGTGGGGCAGTGGAGAGAGCTGGGTCCAGATTCTGAAAGTGTTGTAGTGAAGGACATACCCGTGACTAGCTCTATGGAATGTGATTGTCATAAATCTACTGGAATTGTGGCTGGGTGACTTTGTTACCACCCTCACAGGTAAAATGTAATAGTCACACACGCTTCCTTCACTTGGAACATGAGCTCTTATGTGGTAAGAGTACAAGTTAAAATCTTCATAGTGGTTCATTAGCTCAGAATGCAGTATCTAACTTAATCACCAGGTGGCGTCCTACTCAATCAATAGCTCAAGACCAGCCACTATTGTTCAGTGGTGTCCAACTCTTTATGACCCTGTGGGCCATGGCATACCAATATCCATGGAATTTTCTTGGCAAGAAAACTCATTTGCTATTTCCTTCTGCAGAGGCAAACAGAGGTTAAGTGACTTGCCCAGGCGCACACAGCTAATAAGTGTCTGGAGGCTGGATTTTGGACTCAGGTCTTCTTGGCTCCAGACTCAGTGCTTTATTTACTAAGTCATGGAGCTGCCCTCTGGATTTACCATACCTGTTACTTTTTAGCCACTAGGTGATTCAATGGACGGAGCACTGGGCCTGGAGTCAGGAAGACTTGAGTTCAAAATTAGTCTCAGACATTATTCTTAGTGTGACATTGGGCAAGTCACTTAACCGCTATCTGCCCTGGTTTCTCCTGTAAATTATGATATTGTAATAAAATATTATTCTGTAAAATAATGGTAATTGTAGCACCTACCTTCCAGGTTGGGAAGATGAAATGAAATGCTATTTTTAAAGCACTTTCACATCAGGCGCTCAGCCTGTACAATTTTCTGTTGGGTTTCAGTCTCACTGGGGGCAGCATTGGGGTACACTGGGCCTGGAGTCAGGAAGACTCATATTTGTGAGTTCAAATCCAGCCTCAGACACTTCCTAGCTGTGTGACCCTCGACAAATCACTATTTGCCTCAGTTTTCTCCTCTGTCAAATGAGCTGGAGAAGAAAATGGCAAATCGCCCCAGTATCTTTGCCAGGAAAACCCCCAATGGGGTTCATGAAGAGATGGATACAACTGAGATGACTGAACCACAATAACAATCTCATTGAGTAAGTGAAGGACTGTTCAAATGTTAAAACATGAAACCTCCTAAGACCTTTAGTAATGCCATAGAGTTTAGACTCCCAATGGAGAAGGTCAACATATGTTTGAGACTGATAAAAAGGCGTAATGGGGGTCTGGCCTATTCATTGGGGGCCTCAGATGGTGCCTTTACCAGTAATGACTTTTCTATCTGACCTTCACTGTCCTCACGGCAATATCAGTGAGTGATAAGGTCTCTCTATTCCTCCCATAATAGAGCCTGAGTCTTTTGTCTACAGTAGCAGTTCTCAACCTGTGGGTTGTGTCCCCTTTGGGGGTTGAATGACCCTTTCACAGGGGTCGCCTAAGACCACTGGAAAACACATATTTCTGACGGTCTTAGGAACCGAAACACCGATCCTCTATCTGTCTCCAGGTGGGTCTGCCCACATGCAGATACACCCACATACAAGTATTAAAGGGTTGGGCATTAGGAAGGTTGAGAACCAGTGGTCTACAGGGACCACACTGGTGATCATCTTTCTTCTTTAAGAAACAATCTGTTGAAGAGGTCTCCAGCTAAAAGGTCAGTTTCTAAACTCTCAAATTTAGGAACTCTTTTATTGGGGAACTCCTGAGCTTTGGAATTTTCAAACTAGATAGCCTCCAAAGTTACTCATGTTGCATCTGCTGCTACCATCTCTTGATCTGGGAAAGTCCATTCTTGGGTTCTTTCTTCTAGAGCCGTGTGCAAACACACACGATTCTCCCAATTATCTATGTCCCTAGGTCCCAGTTCCCATTGCTGGTGGGGGTCTAGGGTGGTGAGAGAGCTGATCTGTCTAAGAGGGGGATGGCTGCTCTAACATCCTCCTGAGAACCAGTCAGCCAGGCATCAGGAGTTCCCTGTGACCTCTCAGCAAAGAGACAGAAGGCGTGCCCACATCCCATGGAGAAGCGTCCCCTCAGATGCTTCCAAACAAAGCCCCATATCCTGTAATCTCACCAGATCGTTGAGGGTTCTAGGGGCCTTGTCTGGAGCTGGCTTTCTTATCATCTCTGCCTGGACTTTTAAAGGTTCCTGCAGTGCAGGTCCTTCGTTCTCCATCCCACAGCATCTCAGTCTTTCTGATCCACCCAAAGGACGTATTTGTACCTCATAAAGTCATCACCTGATGAAGCTGAATCTTTTACAGTTAGTTAAAAATCCCCAGTTCCTGACATAGTGCATTTTCATTGACTATCATGCACACCTGGAATTTTCCCCTCTCTTATGTCTGCCTCAGGTTTTCCCAGCTTCCTTTAATTCTCAGCTCAAGTACCAGCTTCTGAAAGAAGTCATTTCCAGTCTTTCTTGATCTTCATGCCTTTCCTCTAAGATTCTCTCTCTAATTAGTCCTGTATGTATCTGGTTTCTATATGGTTGTTTCCTTGTTGTCTCCACAGGCTCCCTGAAAGCAGGGACTGTTAATGCCTTTCTTTGTCTTCTCAGCACTCAGCACAACGCCTGGGCCTGTTACATAGTAGGCACTTAATAAATGATGATTGACAAAGTGACTTGTGCACAGTGGCAAAGCCAGGATTCAAACTCATACCCTTTGGCTCCTGGGCCTGACTGACCTTGCTCACTTCTGTGAAGGGCCGTCTCCCTGTTACTAGACTCTTAGCAGCATCCTTTGGGACTGTTTCCAGTCAATGGAGAAAAGATCACTAGAGATGTTAAAGACAAAACAAAGTCCTTCCAGGTCCATCCCAGGCTCCATTTGACTCCGTGCAGCCACCTACTGTGTGCAACCTTTCCTGGCCCCACTAAGCGTCAGCTCTTTTTTCCTTTTCAAATGATAACATAATTATTTAGCTGATTAAATGTAGTCTCTAGACAATGGGGAGGGTATATGGTGGGTGTGAGTTGTGATAGAATAGAAATAAGGAATTCCACAGGAGAAGAGACTATAAAGAAGATTGATAAAGAAATGCATGATCAAGGGGGGAAAAAACAGATGGATTAGTCACCTGTCAAAAGCAAGAGAGAAATGATATCCAACCAACAAAGCATTCACTCAAAGTGGAGAGAAGGGAAGAAAGGAGCAGAAATTACCATGTTGTGTGAGACCCCCTTGTGGTGAATCAATGGGAGGGTATGGATGAGTCCCTCCAAGCATGGATGGGCATGGGTGGGTCACTGGGCGGTGGAAACCATGGGCACTTGGAGAAAGACCTCCCCTCCATGTCCTGTCACCTCCAGAGGCAGCCCATTCTCTTCTGGAAAAAAGGTTTAAACACTTAAGAAAAAGTTTATTGATGACTTTTGTTTTTATACCACAAGGAATCACAAAATTTCAGAGCCAGAAGAGGCCCCTTAGAATCAGGATGACGGGAGCTGCTCTCTGTCTACCTCTTCTTCTTCCTTCCTCAGTGAGTTCAGTGCCAGGCTCACAGCTTTGTCTCTTCTCTACCTCCACGTATCAAACTAGGGGACCTCGATATACCTACAGATACTTCCTCAAACAGCCTTGATCTCCTGCTTCCTTAACTTACTCATTCCTGCTACTCAATCCCACCTCAACCCCACCCACCCACGGAGACCCACAAATGCTCTGCTGTCATGTTCATGAACTCTGGACTTCCTTTTTCTGATCACAATCTGTTATCATTCCAGCTTCCCCACAGCCTTGTAGGAGCTTACTCTGCTCTGTTCTTTCTCCTCATTGTGACTGGCCATCCCTCCACCGCTCAGTTAGCTCTTAGACATCACTCTTGCTCTCCTCCCTTCTCCGTATTGAGCCCTTGGTGAACCAGTCCAACTTCACAATGTACTCTTCTCTCAAGTCCTTTGCCCTCTGATCCACAGCTGTGGACTCTGCCTTGGGTCCTGTTCATGTGGTGCTGGACAAAGCTGGAAAAAAATCTCAAACTATAATGAGTGGATCCACTACAAATTTATGTTACATCATCTGGTGCTGTGAGTTCAGATCTGGCCTCAAACACTTACTACCTATGTGACCCTGGATAAGTCACTTGTCTCTGTTTCCTTATCCATAAAATGAGCTGGAGAAGGAAATCGAAAACCCCAAATGGGGTCGTAAGAAGTTGGACATGAATGAAATTACCAAACAACAACAAATATAAAACCCTGTTTGGCATTTAAAACTCTTCATGCCCTGGCCCTCTCCTACCTTTTCAGCCTTCTTACCGCTTACACCCCCTCCCTCTAGGATCCAGTGACACTGACCCAGCTAGTTCTCAGTCATCTCCTGACTCGTAGGGTTTTCCCAGGTCTGGAATCCCCCCCACCCCCCTATCCCCCATCACTGCCTCTCTGTCTCTGTCTCCCTCCCTCTCCCTTTGCACCTTCTGCCCTTTCCTCTTTGTTCTGCCCTGGGGGGGCAGGCAGAACAAGTCTCATTCCCCTGCCAGAATGCCAGAATACCCTTCAAGCGCTTAAAGGAAGCTCCCAGGCCCCTCCAGTCTTCTCTTCTTCAGGGGAGCATCCCTGGTGCAGCCTCAGAGGTGCCCTGATTCCCATTGGGTTCTGAACCATGAGTGAATAGTCTCCGCCTCCCCATCCCACCCCACCCTGTGGTTTCCTTGGCCCTACAGGATGATGCTTAGGTGTTTTTGCCCCCTCTCTCCAGGGCTCCCATCTCCAGTGCCCTGTGGGAGCCTGAGGCTTCAGGCAACTCCAGAGAGTCCCTGAGGCTCCTGCTGGGCTGTTCCAGGTCCTCAGCAGTCCCAGCAGGTAGGGGGTCTCAGAGATGGTGCTCTGCACACCCAGAGCCTCCCCTGCCTCTTGCTCAGTTCGGGGGCGCTGTTATTTACCCTGATGCCGTGGAGTCGGAGACCTCGTGTCCAGATCCCGACTCATTCTCTCATTACCTGTGAGACCTCCAGTGAACTACTTAACCTTGGTGTCCTCACTTGTAAAGTGAGAGGCCTGGACTTGGGTGACCTCTCAGGTCCTGTCCAGTTCTAAATGTATGATTCCTGGCAGAGTTTCTAAGGCTTGAGTCAGTGTCTGAGTGAAGCCTGGGCTGGGATGAGGGCTAAGGCCACTCATCATCCCCCATGCCTAAGGATGCCCTTACAGGCACTGCTGCCATGTGTAAGGATGCAAGGCATCCTGGGAGTGCTGCCTGAGACCGTCCAGGGGCCTACCTCTGATCTATCCTACAGTACATCACACTGTCCATTGTGGGATTAGGGATTCAGAGCAGGAAGGGACTTGGAGATCACTTAGCTGGACCTTCTCTTTTTACTAGCCAGCTGAAGCCCAGGGAGGTGGCTCCATGAAGGCAACCATTTCTTTGTTTCTATCACAGGGCCTGGCACATAATCAATACTTAATAAAAGCTTTGGTACAGACTAACTGATTAAGGGACAGGCAGTAGCAGAAATGGGATTCAGACCCAGGCCCTTTGGCTCCAAATCGAACAATCATTCCCTTGTACCCAAGGGCTCTTCTCACTTTTTCTCCTCTTTCCCTCCTCATCTCCCTCTCTTCCTTGGTGGGACCTTTCCCCATCCTCCCAATTGCTAGTACCACCTCCCCCACACCCCCAAATCACCTTCTGGCTGCTTGGTTGGTATTTAGTTGTTTTTCAGTCAACATGACTGAACCATGACCCCTTTGGGGGTTTTCTTGGCAGAGATACTGGAGGGGTTTGCCATGCCCTTCTCCAGCTCATTTTATGGATAAGGAAACAGAGGCAAATAGCGTTAAGTGACTTGCCCAGGGTCACACAGCTAGTAAGTGCCTGAGGCTGGATTTGAATTCAGGAAGGTGAATCTTCCTGACTCCAGGCCCAGCACGCTCTGCACTATGGCACCACCAAGCTATCCTACCTATTTTGTGTCTAGCTATATATGTATGCATTTTCTCCCCCGTAGGATGTAAGCTACTTATGGAATGTTCTGCCTTGGTCTTCATATCTCCAGTGCCTAGCCCACAGTAGGTGCTAAACATGTTTATTCATCAGTTGGTTAACTGGCCTTGGTATCAGAAGTTCCAGATATCAGGCCCAGTTTCACTAGTTTGACACTTCATGAAACACCAGTGACCCGTTGCCGCTAATGTCTCCAAATTCTTCTGCGGCAGGAGATCCTGAGTCTGGTACTGAACTCTTCCCTGGGAGGGGTGGAATTGGGGCCATCCCCAGAGAAGTAGCCTCAGGACTGGGCCAGGTTGATGGGTGGTTGGGAGGCCCAGAGTGGAACTGGATGGAAGCAAGCCCAGCAGCTGGTGTCATCTGAAGTGGGTTCCAGGGAAACTGGAGAATGAGAGAGTCAGGGCCAGAGAATGTGGGTGTGAGTCTGGGATTTGGTGTGAGAGTTCAACCAGCCTCCAGGCATGTTGGGTGCACCCAGAATGGGACCAGGGAGGGACCAGGGAGAGACCAGAGAGGCTGCGCAAGGCTTGTAATCTCCCTACCCCCAACAAGGGCAGGGCAGGACAGAGTGAGCTGGATGTGGGATCAGATGCTCCGCCCAGAACTGTGGGCACCAAATGGTGAACTGTGCTGCTCCCAGTTCTGATTCAAAAGATAAGCTCCTGAGGAGCTGGGTGATGGGTCACCCAGCTAGATTAGGCTGGAGAGATAGATTAGGCTGGAGTCCGGAGGACCCGGCTTTGAACCCTGTCTCAGACACTTATTATTACCTGTGGGACCCCTTGTAATCTCTCTGCCTCAGTTTCCCTATCTGTAAAGTGGGGCTAATAATGGCACCCACCTCACAGCACTGTTGTTATGATCAGTAAGACGCAGTACCGTGTGAAGAGCTTACCAAACTTTGAAGAGCTTTATACAAGTTTGCTATTGTCATCTTCACCTGCGACTTTGGACAAATCTACCAAGTTTATTTCCGCTTCTACATAAGGGAGGCAGTAACACCTCCACCACCAGCCTTGCTGGTTATTACCAAGCAGTTGTGGTAAGTGTTTATTATAAGCCAGGCCCTGTGCGAGCCATGGTGGAGTCAGAGTTCACAGGAGAAAGGGCAGATGAGATGCCTTGTCCCGGGAGAAGAGCCATATACTGTGAGCTCTCTATATTCTCCACTGGTCAATGACACTCAGCTTTCCTTCTCTCCTTTCTTCTCCACTAAAGACAGCTAGGTAGCCCCGTCCATAGTGCTCTGGACCTACAGTCAGGAAGACGGAACATCCAGACCCTTACTGGCTGTGTGACTCTGGGCAAGACACTTAACTTCTATGAGCCTCAGCTTTCTTACCTGTAAAACGGGACTATTAGTAGCACTTACCCCCAGGATGAGTGTGAGGATGAGAAAATATTTTTAAAGTGCCTAATTGTCACCCTAATAGATGCTTGATGCTTCCTTCCACCTTGTATCTTTGGGTTGCCTGGGAAACGGCTCCCAAAGGCATCAGTCAAAAAATGGCATTCTGCCACAATTTCTCCCAAGATACAACCCTATTTCCAACACCCATTCCAACAGCTTCAGGTCCTTTTCAAGGCAGCGTGTTGTATTTATTGCGCAGTAGGAGCTGGGGGTGGAGGAGGGCTGGTCTTCACCCAACCACACTCCACCGCACCCCCTCGCTTTCTGCTGTGGCCCCCACATGGGTGAGTTGTAGGCTACCCATCCAATAGCCTACAGTCATTGACTTTGCTGTCTAGGCTCAAGACGAGCAGCAGTCCCAAACTCCATCACTATTTATTGTGATATTCATGTATTTCTTAGCCATTTAACACGTAGGAAACTGCTATGGCTTTTATTAGGTTTCTTTATTTTTTTAAAGTTATTATTTATGGGCAGCAAGGTGTCATCATACAGTGCTGGGCTTGGAGTCAGGAAGACCTGAGTTCCAATCCGGCCTTAGATGCTTACAAGCTATGTGACTCTGGACAAGTTGCTTTACCCTGTTTGCCTCAGTTTCCTCATCTGTAAAATGAGCTTGGAAAGGGAATGGCAAACCCCTCCAGTATCTTTGCCAAGAAAACCCCAAATGGGGTCAAGATAAGTCAGATATGACTTAGCAACAACTCTCCTTTTTTATGTATCACTGACGAAATTTCTGAGTGGTGTGATCTAATCCCATTTTGCCCCATAGTTTTATTGCTTGGGTTTGCCTAGAGCAGTGATTTTTTTGGTTAATTTTTATGAATTTGCATTTTATTAACTATGACAGCATCTATATGCATTTGAAAATAGTAATCCATATTATCAGGTCACAAAAGGTGTTTTGGCTTTTTTGTAATTTTGTTGGAGCTAAATAAAGATTGAAATGGTGATGCTTGATAACCATGTGGACATAGAGGTACTTGGTAATAAAGGGTGATTTTTGAAGGCATGTTGCTAGAGCAGTGATTTTTAAGGAATTCGTATGTAATCTGTTAAAGCAGAACTGATTATTTAGGAGTGTATGTTACTAGTTAGTTTATGCCTACATAAAAAAGTAAGATGTGGACCTGTGGGTGGAACAACGCTTTGGGGGGACCTGCAGGTTCTTGGTAGCGATGTGTCTTTGCGAAGATTTACAAAGCTGATTGCCCCACCGGCCCACTCTCTCATTGAGTTCAACATCGAGTGGTGAATAAAGTCATGCCAGATGCTTACATAGCAATAACAATTGACATTTAAGGTTTGCGTAAAGTGTGGTCTGTATTATCTCAGAGGACTGTAAAATGTCCATCACTCAGAGTCCCCAGGGTCAACACTCTAGGAAAGGTTGAGAGCTGACATCTTGCATAGTCTGCGGTTCTGATTCCTGAGTAGATACCACTAAGAATAAAGGAACCGATGGTCGATGGACTTGGCGATACATTGATGGCTACCAGATCAGGCAGTGAGTGGTTGGATACTGATCTTAATAGAAAAAGGACTAGTGGATGTTAGATTATTAGTATGTGGGTTAAGAAATGGCAAACCACTCCAGTATCTTTGTCAAGAAAACCCCAAATGGGGTCATAAAGAGTCAGACATGACTGAAACAACTCAACAATGGTAAATATGGGTTAATTCATGAACAACAACAAATATGGCTTCTGGACTGGGTTGGGTGACCAGCCTGAAGATTACTGAGGAGAGAGGGAACTGGTTTTAGGGAGTTGCTGAGGCTTAAGGTACATGGTCTGGTCAGTGAATTGTTTTAGGTGGTTGGAATTAGAGAAGGGCTCTGAGGACCAACCATTGGGCTGCCAGAGACCACCAGATGATAGAACTGTGAGGTACCCTAGAGGCCATCCTGAAGATAGATAAACTTGTTTAATTTCTTTTTTAATAAAGTCTTCCTTGCTCTACCCTTGTTGTAAACAAGTTTATCTATCTTCTCTTCTTATCGGGAGCATATACAGTCATGGTGAAGAGTTCTATCATACATTTCACTTGTAATGGCAGATTGGCCAGTGAAGGCCCACTCTTGGGAATATGCACAGGGACCTATGTGGTAGATCCAACCATAGTAACCACAACTGAGGAGACAGGACAACCATCCAAAAGAGTGAAAAAACTAGAGGCTAGCTCGTCCACTGTCTGAGAACCACAGGGCGCTGGACACCTCCCCTCAACATAATAGAGACTCTCCGGGAGTCTTAACCTCTCAGTTAGATAGGACCAGGAGAGTGACTAGTAGCCATGGTAAACTTGCCTCCAGAAACCCATGATGATGCATCCCGAGGAGCCCCACTCTCCACTTCAGCGTACAATCAGACGTTCTCTTGTTGCCAATCTCTGTTCTCTAGGAAACTCTAAGGCTATACATTTAGCGGCGAGGTGGCACGGGGACAGAGCATTTGGTGATCTTAGGGTCAGAGTTCAAACCTAGCCTGAGACATTCTCTACCTGTGTGATACCGAGCAAGCCACAACCTCCGCCTCAGTTTCCACATCTGTAAATGGGGATAATAGTAACGCCTACTTAGCAGGGTTGCTGTGATTCTCAAACCAGGTAATATCTGTGAAGTGCTTGGCAGAGCTCCTGGAACGTAGGAGGATTTATATAAATGTTAGCTGTCGTTGTTATTGCCTGCTTTGGGGGAGGGAATTCTTCACCTGCAAGTCCCCTATACTGATGAAATCACAGGGCCAGTCCTATCGTCCTATTGTTGTCATAAACACTGTTAATGTTTTCCCCCACTGAAGTCTTACCCTGATGCCTCCTTGTGATAGGGAGCTGAACCCGCATTCCTGAAGGCCAGCTCCAGCAGGCCCTACCAAGCGGGAACAGTTTCCTGGCAATAAGCTTTGCTTCTGTCGTCTGAGAACCAGCAAGTCAGATGCTGGGTGATTAACTTTTAAAGCCACAGCCCCTCCTGAAGGCTCCTTTACTGAGGGGCTTAGAAGACTTTTGATTTGTGTTGGGAGAGGGAATATCTAACCCTCCAGGAGAAATAAAGAGAGACTGGTACCAGATCTTGGAGTCAGGAAGGCTGGAGTTCCAGTCTGGCCTCTTACTAGCTGCTCAATCCTGGGCAAGTCACCTCAACTTTGTCTGACTCGGTTTCCTCAACTGTGAAATGGAGAGAACAACAGCACTTCCTTCCAGGGTTCTTGTGAAGATCAACTGAGAATGTATTTTCAAAGCATCAGATACATAGTAGGCACTTAGTAAATGCTCATTCCCTTTCTCCTTAGATTCATTAAGAATTAATGTTTCATTTAAAAATTATAGTTTTTAAAATTTCATTTTAATTAATGTTTATTATGCTACTACTGTGTTCGAGGCCTTGTGCCAGGTGCTAGGGATACAGAGACAGAATGAAACATTCCCAGCCTTCAAGGAGATTACATTCTGCCTTTTTTTAAAATTAATTTTTACTGTAACCTTAGCAAATCGCTCCATTCTATAAAAATGGAGATTTTGTTTGTCCTCCATTTCTTAAGAAGACCATTGATATGAAGGGTGGTGCTTAGGCTTATGAGTGAATTAGATTTAATTGAGGCAGAGCTGCACAAAGTGGTCAGCTTCACTCTCTGTTCCAGAGTCATTGAAGTCCAGTGGCAGGACAAAAGTCAGGATAGCTGGCGACGGCCCAGGGTGGAGTGGATGACCTTGGCGTCTTCAATGTCTGACCTAGATCTAAGCTCTCCAGAGAAAGCCGCCTCCATGGCCATTGAAACAAATTGTTCTCATCTTCCCATTCCACCAGGAAAAGTCTTCACATGCTTGAGGTAGATGTCCCCCTAACTCACTGATGGGTTTGAGGCTTACGGATTACAACCCATCTGCCAATATGGTTTACCAGCATGTGGCTACTGCACGTGCTACAGTTTCTTGGAGCCACAGATAGGAATTGGGTGAATCGGGTGGGCACCAAACGTGGCTGAGTAGCCCTCACACCAGAGGGACTAGTCCTCCTTGAATACCCCAAATGGGGGTAATAATAACACCAAACTCCCAGGGTTGTTGTGAGGATCAAAACGTCTTAGCACAGGACCTGGCCCATAGGAGGCTTTATAGAAATGTTAGCTATTCCATTATTGATATGTTTTGCTTTTTTATCATCTTGAAACAAAGATTAAAAAAGATGAAGAAAAGCAGTTCAGAAAGCCGACCAACAAACCACGTGCTGGGAACATACACAGTTCTCCACATTGCCTCCAGAGAACAGGCTTGGTCATTCTCATTACACGACATTCGGTTTGGTTTTGTTTATTGTTGTTTCCGTTTGCATTGTGGTGGTCACTATATATGTTGTTGTCTTCCTCCTTTTATAAGGATATTGACTTCTCCTAGAGAATACAACACATATACGGATGAGTATGTCTGAGATAAACTGAAAGGAGAGAGCATTGACAAGTAGTTGGGAGCAGGGAAGGCTTCATGGAGGAGAGGGAGCCTGAACTGAGGAAGATGAGGATTCCTAGAGGCAGGGGTGAGGAAGAAGTCCATTCCAAACATGACAGATGTATTGGGCAAGGGCCGAGAAGAGATAAATATGGTCCAGGTATCCAAACCAGAAAGAGACAGAGTAGAGAAAGACAACAATAGATCAATTTCATGAATGAAGACTGAGGTAAGCTTTTCAAATAAAATCTTTTCAAGGAAATTACAATAATATATTCAGAAAATAATTTACTCTGGCCAAGTTAGATTCATACTACTGTTGTGAGGAGGGCCCATAGGTCTTAGGGCTAGAGATTTAGAGCTACAAGAGATATTTGAGGTGATCTAGTTCAATCCCTCATTTTACTTGAGGAGAAACTGAGACACAGAACTCAAGGTCATACACTGCATGAGTAGTGGAGCTAGGATCTGAACCCATGTCCTCTGATTCCAAATTAATTGCTCTTTTCCATTAGGAAAACTTTACCATAATTAATTACATAAACCACACACAAAAATAACAACATGCTCATTTCAATACATGCTGAAAAGATTTTGCCAAATACCACCCTCATTCATGTTCCACGCCAGAGGCATGGAAGGGCCCTTCTTTTGTATGATGAAAAGTGCATTTCTAGAACTAAGAGCTGGCATTACTTATGTCACCCCACCCCTGGGCACATTGCCATGGAGATCAGTGGGCTGGAAGATGAGCACCCATGAGTTATAAGTCTTTTGGTTAAAATAGCGACATGGAAGCTCTTAAAGGAGCCCAACCAAGATCTAAAAGGGCAACAGAGAAGCTCCTCTATCTGAGCTACACAAATGTGTGCATGTGTGTGTCCATGTGCTCATGCACACACACACACACACATACACACACACACACACACATATATACACACAGAGCCAGAAACTTGCATGAGCTCAGAGAGCACAGAAGTCAGCGTGAGCTCTGGCAAACTGGACCTTCAGTCAGGGGGATGTAGGCCTGGCCTATGAGAATAGCAGCTGGGCACAAGGCTGTAAAGCCAATCAGCAGTAGATTTCTGAGGGAATGCTACTGTGAAGAGCTTTTAAGATTCGGATTACA